>CM040126.1:360087923-360687923 GCA_022559845.1 Amorphophallus konjac
TTACAGTATAATTATTTTTGCACCACTAAGTCAATACTTTAGGACTATTTTTGGGCTAATTTTAAACGTAACATATCAAAATTGCCAACCCATAATGGCACCGACAGTGCCGTTGGGAATCACTCACCGGGTTTCCCGGATCTTGTCTTGGGTGCACTGTTGTAGTGGGACAGAGGGGAGGTGGTGCGATGCACCCTATAAACAAGTGATGGTTTGTCCATCGAAATGACATGGAGATCTACGGATCTTAGAATAATACCCACCTCGCCGGAGTCCCCAACCCATCAGGAAGGAAACCCACCTGGAAACCCATCTCGAAGGTAAACCTTCACTGGTATCAGAGCAAGCACCGCCGCGACGACGCTGCTATCGTGGTCGCCGCTCTGCTGTTACCACTGCCGTCTTCCGCCGACGCCGACTGCGTGCTACGACCTCTGCCCTCCCTGCCGCGTTGTTGATCGTGGGTCGGTGCGCTGTCGTCCGCAGCTGCTAGCAATCGGCCCCCGTCGCAGCGAGGACCCTCTGCCGTTGCAGCACCGCCCGGACGCCGTCATCACCGCCGTGATCCTCACCGGCCGCCCACCGCAGTCGCCGCTATCACTGCCACCAGCAACCCTGTGCCACGCCTGAGCCGCACGCCGCTGCCGCCCTCGTTGCCCTCCCTTGCCGCGGGCTCTCCGTCCAACTCCGACATCACCTCCCACGGTTCCCTCCACCGCGTCTAGCGCCGCTGTTGCGGACGCTACTCCCTGCTCATCGGCGCGCTTTGCAACTGCTGCCGCCGCTGCTGTCAACCTCCGCCGTCGGCCTCCATCCCGCGTGCCTTCGCCACTGCTTGACCGCCGCTGCCATCACTCGCCCGTGTCTCGCATTGCATACATCAGACCCCGCACCGGCGCGCCATTGCTTCCTCCATCAGAGGCTTCCAGGTAAGTGCCTTGGACACTTACGGGAAAGATAACAGGCCACCCTCCCATATTTTACGATCAACAATAAAAAGGCGATGGCCCCTCGATTCGACAAAAGGACAGACTACCTTTTTCAGTCATGTTAAAGTTTTAGAAGTTTGTGACAACTTATATATATATATTATATTATAATCTTATCGACTGTCGTACATGACAAAGGAGGGTAACTTGGAAATTCAACTGTAATTAAGACACTATCATGATAGATTTTATGTTTAATATAAACATATTATAATCCCTGTCATTTGCCAGATAATAACATTTACTGTTCTTACATAATAAAGATACATAGGGTAATCTAATCACCTGCCATCTGTCAGGACAATAAAAGGGTAGGAGGGGTCTCTTTTCGACAGAAGGTGGCACAACTTACCATATATTCATATGGAGGTTCTCAAAGATACTGTAAAGTTATAAGTATATTTAATATTTCTATCATCCATCAGATAAAATAAAAGGTTAAACATATTGTACTCCGAACATTTTCGCGTGAACTTCCTCATTCTTTTAAATCTTTCATTATTTCATTCTATTTAGGCCATCATCACTTATAATATATAAACAGTGGGGATAACCTGTAAACTTTTACAAAGAAAGGCATCACCTTACTAAATTTCATGTCGATTGATCCTTGAAAATTGATATAATTTGTTTATAATATCTAGATGAAAATTAGTTACAGTTATACTCTGTTTAATTAACATAGATAATTATTCATGTTATTAGAAATTAATATATATATATATATATATATATATTTGTCATTTAGTGATTAGTTAAAATATATATATATATGTCATATACATTTAGATATAATATTCTTGCAATTTTAGTTATTTGTTGATTAATTAGTTTGTCAATTAATTATTTTCTGATCATAAATTAAATAAGACAAAATAAAATTCAAAACCCCTCACAAATAAAATGATAGAATTAATCAACTTAAACCTCATATTAATGTTTGTCATCATGTTTAGGCTTATTAAATTAAGCTGTCATATTTTCAGATTTATTATAATCGTAATGGCCAGTAAACCCATTGCTTCGAAGTTGGTAAAATTAGACAAACTTAATGGAACCAACTTTGACATGTGGCACCGGAAAATCTGATATGCCCTTATCCATGACAACATAGAACATGTCATTGACACCAATGCTCCGGAAGTTATTGAAACATCCACGGAAGTGGAAAAGAAAAAACGGGAGCAATGGTTAATAGATGACAAAAATACTAAGAGCCTAATGCTCATGTTCATGGAGGATAATTTAATAAAGTTTTTCGAAACTTACAAAACTTCCAATGAAATGTGGAAGGCTATCAAAGAGAAGTATGACACCAAAACAGAGGTGAATACTCAACTCTTATTGCATCGTTACAACACATGTAAGATGCATGAAGGTGATAGCGTTGTCGAGCATGTGAATAAAATGATTGTCATGGCTAAGGAGCTATCGACCGCTGGAACCGAAATTCCAGAGAAGATGCAGGTGGCGACTATATTGAATAGTTTGCCAGCATCATTAGACATGGCTGCCACAACCTTAAGAATGAGTGGTTCTATTGTAAGTGTCACAGATTTGCCAGCTCGATTAGCGATTGAGCAGGACATTATGGCCAGAAGAAAAGAACTAGAAGCGCACTTGCAGGAGGCCAATGCCGTACACCGAAAGCCCACCGGCCAGAATCGTCCACTCGGAACGCAAAGGCCCAAGTTTAAGGGTAACAAATTCTAAGGCAAAGGAAAGAAGGTTCCTCGTGGTGCTTGCTACTCATGTGGGAAGTTTGGCCATTTTATGGCAAATTATCCCCAAAAGCAAGACAATGAGGGTGGAAGCAAACACCCAGAAAATAGAAGAGCTGGAAAGAGAGAATTTATCGGCGTCACGGAATACAATGCCGCGATTGTCGACTCAAATGAATGGTGGGTCGATTCTGGAGCCACTCGTCATATTGCAAAGACGAAAAAGGGGCTGGTGATGCTAAACAAGCTAAAGGCGGGCGAACAGAGGATTTACATGGGTAACAACACCTATCTGGATGTAGAAGGTGTTGGTACATATAGGCTAGATCTTGGAGAAAACATCATGGTCCTCAAAGATGTATTCTATGCACCTGGAATCCGGCGGAATCTAATCTCTGTACCGGCCTTGATGAAAAATGGCCTAGAAGTGCGATTCTACAATAATCGAGTGTCGATAGGGAAGGACAAGAAAGTACTTGCCATGGGGAGGTTTGTCCCTGAGCATGATTTATTCTGTATCCTTGTAATTGACACTGAGAATAATAATATTGAAGATTCTGAGTATTCCTTGTGTTCTTTATCAGAATGTGATCTATGGCATTTTAGATTGGGACATCCCGGAAAATCTAAAATGGAACAAATAATAAAGATGGGTCTACTGCCGGGTTTGTCAAAGGTGGAACTAACACCTTGTGAACATTGCTTAGTAGGAAAGATGACTAAGAAACCCTTCACAGTAGGTCATAGATCAAACGAATTGTTAGGGTTGGTCCACTCAGACATTTGTGGCCCCCTAAGTATAAAGACATATAACAACAAGGAATATTTCATAACCTTCATAGATGATTATTCCAGATTTACCTATGTCTATCTGATTTATGCAAAATCAGAGGCATTTGATTGCTTCCGAAAATATAGAATGGAAGTGGAAAGGCAACATGGAAGGAACATTAAGGTGTTAAGAACGGATAGAGGTGGGGAATATAACTCAAAGGAATTTGAGTTATATTGTCAAGAACATGGAATTAAAAGATACGTGACAATGTCTTATACGCCGCAACAGAATGGTGTGGCAGAAAGAAAGAATAGAACTTTAATGAATGCTGTTAGATGTATGCTATCGCATTCAGGTCTCCCTAAGAATTTGTGGGGAGAGGCATTGCTTACGGCAAATCATATCTCAAACAGAATTCTCACAAAATCTGTAGAGAGTACACCTTATGAATTATGGAACGGGAGGAAACCCGATTTGAGTCACCTCAAGAAGTGGGGGTCTATTGCCCACGTTCTCATTCCGAGTCAACTTAGAGATAAGTTAGACTCAAAGACATTGAAATATAGATTCATAGGGTATTGTGAGAAATCATCTGGTTATAGATTTTTTCATAAAGAAAAAGGGATAATTGAATATAGGGATGCGACATTTCTAGAAAATCTAGAGGAAGAGGAATCTCATGAAAAAGAGAAGGAACCTCTGGTTGTAATAGATAATGACTATTACAATGATGTCCCTAGAAATGATCCAGAAATTGAGGAAGAACCTCAAAATATGGAAAATGAACCAGTACCTATAATGAAATGCAGCCTGGTCAACCCGGAATAGGCAACAAAAGATTGAGAACTCCACCAGCATGGATGGATGATTATCATTTGAATTCCTGTGAGCCTTCATGTCTGATGATAGACATGGAAGACGAAAATTACATAGATCCCATGAATTATGTAGATGCGAAGAAATCGCATGATACAGAATTATGGCAAGATGCCATGAATGAAGAAATTGATTCTATGAAAAGGAACAATGTATGGGAATTATGTGATGTTCCAAAGAATCGAAAGGCTATAGGATGCAAATGGGTATTCAAGAAAAAGCTTCGAGATGATGGGTCTATTGATAAATATAAGGCCCGGTTAGTTACCAAGGGGTTCACACAGAAACCAGGTATAGATTTTCAAGAAATCTATTCTCCAGTGGCTAAGTTTGCATCCATAAGAATGATCTTGGCAATAGTTGCATATTTTGATCTAGAGCTGCACCAGATGGATGTAAAAATAGCATTCCTTAACGGAGAGTTGAAGGAAGACATCTATATACAACAACCTGAGGGATTTCAGGTAGAAGGCCAAGAGGAAAAGGTATGTGTAGACACGTTAAAATTGACATTATTTTTGAGTATATTTCATATTACCGTGCAATGCCCCATTTGACCCTCAAATTAGCTTATTTGAGTGGTTTTTCCCACTTTTCTTGAATTTCTCCTATTTTTCCCTCATTTCCTCCTTTTTCCTATTTTTCTGGATTTTCTGGGCATTTATCTCTATTTTCTGAAATCACGCCCTCATCAGGGGCGTGTTTTTGAAACACGACCTGATCTAGGGCGTGTCTTCCCATTTTATCTATTTCTCTCCCATTTTATCTATTTTTATGAATTTTCTGAATACGTGACCTGGATAAGGGCGTGTTTTAATTCACAACTTCGCTCAGGGCGTTTCTTAAAAAAAAGGACGCCCAATAATGAGGGCGTCAATTCTTCATGTTTGACCGACTTCCCCGTGTTGAAAACTTGAAATTAGCGCCCTTCCCAGGGGCGTGTTTTTAAAGGTGGCTTTGCCTGAGGCGTGTTTTACATTTTTTAAATATGGGGAGTTTTTATTTCTAAAATTGGTTTTGAAAGAAACGCCCTTGTGCAGGGCGTGTTTTAAAGAAACGCCCTCTGGGCAGGTCGTCAATTCAACAATTGACGCCCTGAATCAGGTCGTGTTTCACTTTTGTGCTCCGAACGAACACAGTATTTCCCAGAGAGACTCCTGCTTCGTTTGGGCTCTTGCCCAGCTTGATCCTTTCCCCCTTGGGCTCTTGCCCGTTCTTATCCTTCTATCTTTTTGATTCGACCTATATAGGATTGCTTCTGCAGCTCTGTTAGGTTGGACTCCTTCTCTTCGGATCCCCTTTGTTCGATCCCCTTTTCTCCCTCTCTCCGTTCTTCTTCTTCCTTCTCCCCTCGGTTCTTCTTCTTCTTCTGTTCTTCTTTTTATTTTTCTTTCTTCACAGGTTGCTGCTTCCATGGCTAAGGGAGGAGGCTCTGCACCACACATCTTCATCCTTTGAAGCTCTCTCTCCCCATCGAGCATATAAAGCCAAGCAACAGGCTTTTGCTTTCTATCATTTATCTTTGTTTTCTTTTGTTTATTGCATTGGTTCATGCATGCATCATAGTGTTTATATTTTTAACTCAACTACGTTGAGTATCTCCCCATAGTGCATCTATTGCACTCTTTCCCTTATTCATATTTTTATTCATATTCATTCATCATACATCTCCCATCCCTTTTGCATAGGGGTTTAAGGGCCAACACCCACAAGGTGTGTCTTGCACAATTTTCATGCTCATATTTCTCTCTAAGAATTTGATGCTATACCCACCTTATTTCTAATTCAATTATTTTGGTGGTGTTTGTTTATTTTGCAAGGGTAATAAAAGCAAGAACTCTCTTCATCGGCCGGCCGATTGGAAGAGAAAGGAAGCACTCACATCCCCGCACTTTTGAGGTATTCTTCGCGATCATCCTCCCATATTTTTTTATTGATTATATTTTGAGACCTAGTGTCTCTGGCGATCACACACTCCCCTTGTGCACCTCGTGCATATATTTTCCTCCATATTGATGATTATTGCATGTCTTTTCATTAATTTTTCTTAAGTGGATTATTCTAAATTATAGATCTACAAATTGGCGATCACGGTGGGACTCTTTGTGTTCTCTTTATTACCCCTTTCCCCTTAGGCACCCGCGTGTGCCGTCTCCCCTATTGCACCCTCGGTGCGTCTCCCTTTTTGTGCCCCTCGGACACCCTCCATTGGTTTTACACCCTCCCCTAAGTGATTGGTCAGTTTGTTGATTTTTCTTTAAAATTTCCACTTATTTAAAATTCTTGATGAGCATGCTTATTCTATTGATTGCCATGATTGTGTGATTGAGTGTTAATACTGTTGGCCGTGAAGATTTTCTGGAGAAAGTGAATTCACGCCTCCGGAAGAGGCGTTTTTCTTGATTTAACGCCCTAACCCAGGGCGTCTTCTTCATATTTTACGCTCTCTGACAGGGCGTTTTCCAGCATATTTCGGGTTTTCCTGCTTTATATTGCTGCCTGTGAATTCACGCCCTTTCCCAGGGCGTTTATTTGTTGATTAGCGCCCCACATCAGGGCGTCCCTTTATTGATAGCGCCTCACCCTAAGGCGTGTTTTACCCTGCCCCTGGGCCCCTCACGTTGATTCACGACAGTTACACTGTCGTGTCTTTGGTTAGTAGCGCCCCCTCCCAGGGCGTGTTTTTTTTACTGTGGGTTTCCAGAACCCTTCCCGTGGGTGAGTTTTCATGCTATTTCATGTTGATTGATCATATTAGGTGGTTGGCTTGATTTCCCCTGTTGCATTCATTCTTCATTTGCATTTGGTTTGGGAGGCCCCCTCCTCTTCATTAGGATCCACACACCCTCTTGGAATCGGGACGACCCTCCATTGAGCATTCCGTCTCTTTGGACTGGAAATCCCTTTTCCAAGCCTCCGTAAGTCCCCGCACCCGTGGATTCCCTCACGGACGCCGGGCAGGTTGTACCCTTTTGAAGTCCCGAGTTAGTTGGCCTAAACGTGGTGAGAGAGTGTTCCTAGTTGGCATTGGAGTTAAATCATATTGAAACTAGGTTTCCCCCCCTTGTGTGAATCATTCAAAACTTTGATAAAATCCTTAATTCACCAAGGTTCAAACAAATCAAATCAAGGTAACCATCTCTTTTGTGTGCTTCTTGGCATATTATTTTGAACTTTGATTGCATGATGGCTTACTATAAACAAGATAGCATGTTTAATTCAATTCATGAGGATGCACAACCTAGCACTTCTTATAATCCTCACTTTCAACATGTTCAAAATTCTCACCATACTTTCAAAGGACCACGTCCTCACTCTTATGGTGTTGCCCGACCCTTGGACAATGTCCAATCCAATGGTCCTTCAACTCAATTTCGAGCCACTATTCCCATTAAGCCCTCTCGTCCCAATGATGAGAAGGTCTCCCAGATTTTGCATGCATTAGATCATCTTACCCCTCAACAGATCCAAGCCCTTAAGGCCGCCGTTGAGGGTACATCTCATGCATCTCCCTCCAATTCTACACGGGTGGCCCATCACCCACCTCCTCCTTCCAATCCTGATCGGGTAGCCCATTACCCATCTCCTCCTGTTCATTCTACTCGGGTGGCCCATCACCCGCCTCCTTATATTCCTCCTCCTTCACGGCGCCGAGGCCCATTTACTCCTTGCAATCCGGCCCGTCCGGGTTCTTTTACGGGTCATCCCGTCAACTCCCCTCCACGGCCTTTTTATGCGGCCCCTCCTCCTTCAAGGCCCTGCCAACGCTCGGTTGTTCATGTTACACCCCTCCTGCAAACTCTGCTTGATAAGATTACTTTGATGGAGGAGCAATTAAAAAGGGTCACGGCTCCTCCTACTCCGGTCAATCCTCTCCATGCCGCTTTGGACGAGATTACTAAGATGGAGAGAGAATGGAAAGATAGGAGAGAGGACTATGGCATCAACATTCCAAGCGAACAAGAGCCGGCATTCGAAGAATCCGAGGCAGTATACGATGATGATGAAGCTCCGCAGGCACCCCTTCCGAGTTTCCTTAATTTCCTGCTCCCTCCACTATCATTTGATAAACCTCCTGCTCAGGATGAAACCATCCCTGATCCAACCCCTATTTATGAGACTAATTGGTGTTACGATGATGGCTCGATACTTCAATCACCCACACCGGCACATTGTAAGTCTCCTCCTATCCTTGACACCGCATACATTACACCTCCTCCAGTTACACCATTAACCTCCGCAACACTGGCCCCCCCAAGCCTTCCACTATTAAACCTCCACCCGTTAAGCCATCTACCTCCACACCATCGGCCTCCATTAATTACACCATTAAACCTTCCCCAATTAGCCTCCCATTACCGCCACCTCGGCCTTCCATTATCCCTTTAAAACCCACTTTGCCTATTCCACCATTTAACCCTTTACCCTTACCCGTGGCTAATCCTGAGCAGGATCCACCACTTTTTGCACTCGAGCCAACCCCGACTGCTTTCGAGCAAAGGGAGAAACTTGATGTGTTTGAACCTCCGCTTCCACCTCGCCAACACTTTCTATTATACGTCCACCCTCCACGAAGTCTTCCGCCTCCGCCTCACCTCCTTTTACCACTCGGAAGGGGAGCGCTGCTAGAAATACTTGTGCCGAAGATAAGCAAGAGCCGGGTAAGAAGAATTTGGCCATGGCCATGCTATTCAAGACGCAAGAGTTCATTTGCCGGATGCCAATCCGGGTTATTATTCCGAGCACGGTCGAAGAGGCCAAGTTACCGCCGCTGCTGTTCGCCAGAGAAGAATGCCAAGCACTGATGCCATCCAAGGGCCGGGCAGGGCACCCCTTGTTCCAATTTCCAAATCCTGAATCCATTCTTCCATGCAAGGGGCGAATGCCCATTTTGCTCAACTTTCCATATATACCACATTCAATGGGCAACACGATGCTTCCCGTTCCAACTCTCCAACTCCCTCACATTGTTGATCTTTGCCTTCAAAGGGGGTTGCCGCTTATTGAAGCTCCTTTTATTGGGCCAATTGGCTGTACACTTTCGCTGCCATGGAGGGGCAGTTATCTTAATGCCAAAAGGCCTTCCATTATTTCATCCATTTCTATCACTTTTTCTTCATGGGCCATTCCCAGGGTTAGGAGGAGGATCTCATCCTCTCGCCCTTCACATTCTTCATATTCTTTGCATTTCATGCATTCATCGCATCCATCCCATTGCATGCATTTGCACCTCCTACTTCCCGGGTTTCCAAACCCGTATCTTCCCCGCCTTCGGCACCTCCGGATATTCCGCACTTCCCATCTTATTCATCTTCATCTTTTTATCCACTCTCCTTGGGGCATCGTGTCCCCTTTCCCGCTATTTCCCTGGAACCTCCAGGAATTTTATCCCTCCTCTTTGGGCATCTCGCCCTTTCTGATTCTATTCCTCCGGAACCTCCGGACTTTCCCCTCGGGTATTGCGCCCCTTTCCATTCTCCTCCTCCGGAACCTCCGGACCTTTCTCTCGGGCATCGCGCCCCTTTCCACCTTCTCCTCCGGAACCTCCGGATTTTCCCCTTGGGCATCGCGCCCCTTCTCATTTGCTACCTCCGGAACCTCCGGATTTTCCTCCTGATCCTCCTTCATTCCTCTCCTTGGGGCATCGCGTCCCCTTTCCCGCTATTTCCCTGGAACCTCCAGGAATTTTATCCCTCCTCTTTGGGCATCTCGCCCTTTCTGATTCTATTCCTCCGGAACCTCCGGACTTTCCCCTCGGGCATCGTGCCCCTTTCCACCTTCCTCCTCCGGAACCTCCGGATTTTCCCCCTGGGCATCGCGCCCCTTCTCATTTGCTACCTCGGAACCTCCGGATTTTCCTCCTGATCCTCCTTCATTCCTCTCTCTTGGGTATCGCGCCCCTTTCTATATTCTTCATCCGGAACCTCCGGACTTTCCCTTTGGGCACGACGTCCCTCTCCACCTTTTTATTTGCTTCCTCCGAAACCTCCGGACTTTCCCCTCGGGCATCGTGCCCCTTTCCATTTGCTTCCTCCGGAACCTCCGGACCCTCCATCTTTCTTCCGATTCATCTTTCTAATCTTCCTGAACATCACCTCCTTCGTTCTTTTCTTCCTTTTCCATCATCTTTTTTCCTATTTCTCCTCAGGGCATCGCGTCCCTCGATATTTTATCCCTCCGGAGCCTTCGGATTTTTCCTCTCATGATTCTCCTCCTTTACCTCCGGACCCTCCGGATCCGCCTCTTTCTATCTACCAATTTCTTCTTCTAATTCCTCCTGATTCTGAGTCCGACCCAACTTCTTCCACATCCACTGCCTCGGGCATCTGCCCTTTCTCCCATTGCTTTCGAGGCTTTAGTCCTCACTCCTCCTTCTAATTCTCCTCTCCTTCTGTAGACTGTTCCATGTGATCAGGGTCTCCACGTCTTAGCAAGGGAGTTCTAGCCCTCGCCTCTTTTCCTTTTCTCCTTATTCGTCTGAGTCTGGTCTTGGCACCACTCCTTCTTGTTAAGCCACTTTCAATCCTTTGCTTCCAATCCTTTATCTGCCTAAGAGGGCTATCCCACGATGATCAACCTCTCGCGGCAGCTGCTTTAACAAAGGTTGCAAGGTAACATATTGGCGTAAGTACGCATTTTTATGATACCATTACCTCATTACTTCACGCATGATTTTCAAAATGAAGTGCTTCTTAACAAGATTAAGAGTGGTGTTTTAAACCTTTATCTTAAGCTTTTGTTTAATTAAATCTCATCAAAAAAGTCTTTAGGCTTGCTTATGCAGCACCTTGATTAATAGAACCCCGCGCTGGGAATTCAACATTCTCTCCCTGCTTGTTAAGATCAACCCTCAGCTGGGCACCTCACACACTTCACGGCGTCCTTAGCCGGCTCCTTTGGTTAAACACCGTTGCTACCTTGGCCTTGCCATGAGTATATCTGAAAGTCTTTTCTCTTCTTTACTCGGCCACGTGCAGGGGCAAGAGGTTGACAGATGAGATGACCAACCTTGGTAATCCCCAATACGAGAGGAGTCTCAAATAGGGGCGGTCTTGACCCAAAATCAATATGAATTTCATGATATACATCTCGCCAAAAGGGCTATTATGAAAATCAAGTCAGAATTTCGATAAAAGCAAGATTGTGAATTATGGCATGACAAGAGTGGCAAAGTCCCCGCAAGGAAAATCCTGGTCGTATGCATGTCAAGGGTCTAAAAATTAAAGGCACAAAGCCCCGGCACAACAGACTACCTCTTTGAAGGGAACACCTTGGAAGGAATTCAAGTCCTGATATCTCCCATCCTGCACAAAGCTTATCTCCAATTATTCTTCTCTTCTCCCTCCAAGACCGAACCTTTCTCAGGTATGGCCTTGGTAGGGGCACCGTTGATCAAAGGCGGTCGGTTATAGGATGCCACTTTCAATGCACGTCCAGCTTTAGGCAGTTTTAGCGAAAAGGGAAGGAACAAGGACCCCTAGCCAGTGGTTCGAAACAATCCTTTGATGCTGCATTAACAATGTCTAAGCCAAAATCCAAAAAAATTGAATATTTCCCGATCAAAATCCCAACAAAAATTCAAAATATTTTCCAAAAATCTCCATAAAAATTTGCATATTCCAAAACTCATAAAAATTTGCATATTCCAAAACTCATAAAAATTTGCATATTTCAAAAATAAAAAAAATGCATTGTATTTTCTGATGGTGTTTTGCAGGAACCACTTTGCAAGGACCAAGAGCACGGGATGGGTCCTATCTCCACTCATTGCTATCAATCTATTGATTCTCCCAATATTCTCATGACATGCCACCCAGGGGCATCATCTCCCTATATCATTCTGATTATCATATCTCATGATTATTCATCTCCAAATCTTTCAATCAACTCCTGCTCGTTTCATCTGATTATTCCGCCGATGGGCATTATCAGATCTTGATTATTTAACTCCAAAACTTGATTAGCCAGATTGTCATCCTCATGACAAACAACAAATAATGATGCTTTGCTATGCCATGATTTGACTTATGCTGTTCATGATATATGCTATGATTGGTTGCTTTGATTCATGCTATGCTTGCTACGCTTAAATGCCTTATTCATTACTTGTTATCTTTTATATCTTGGCTGATGAATTTTTGAGCGCAGGATAAGAAGCTCTTGGTCCCACCGACTGGGCATCATCATCCAAGTCCCACGGTGCTTGCAGCTCATTTCTCAGTTCCCATGCTTATTGATATCACCATCTCCTGTATGCATTTTACTATATGTTACATATGTTACTAGATTATATCAAGGACCTTGTGGCTTTGGTAAATCTGGAATTTGAGTTCCCCTTCATCAAAAATAATGATGATTCCAGAGAAGTCTTAGTCACACGGATAGGCCGTTGAGCCGTCCGAGACTGGGGACGATGGTTCCTGTTTATGAGTTGGTGCGTGGATAAACGAGCTTCGGCTTAGTATCAGCTCGTGAAATTGGTTTCTTGACCCAGTCTGGGCAGTTTAACAATATTATCCTTGATTAGATTATATTTTCATTTGTTATTTTCCCTTTAGCCCAGCATGCATTCATGTAGGAATTTGAATCAACGTTGAAAAATCATTCTGATAAGCTGATGTTGAGAGTTGAATTGATCTTAATCTTTCTCGATATGAGATATTCCATGCCGGATTGAATCTTCAGTTCGTTTTGTTGCTGTTTTGGGTGATTTTCTCGAAAGCTCCTTGTTTTGATTTTTATCATCTTATTTTATCTCCTTTTCTTTGATCCACCTTGGCTGCAGCACGTCCACGGGCTGGTAACCGCTCCCCAATGGTGAAATCTACAGGTTTGTGACCTGGGGTACTTCCACCGCGTTGGAAGTTGATCATTTGTTTTATCTCCTTCGTGCACCGCGTGCACACTCCCCCTTTTATCCAAACATTATTGATTTCGTTGGATTTCCCGAGATTTGCTTCATCTCGTGCTTTTGATTTCATTTCTTATCAAGTGATGTTGATCGCGTGTCTCATCACACCTTGGCATCTACTTTTCAGTTTGCTACGCTCCCTTGCAAAGCAGACGCCAAGGCGGGGCAGCTGTAGACACGCTAAAATTGACATTATTTTTGAGTATATTTCATATTGCCGTGCAATACCCCATTTGACCCTCAAATTAGCTTATTTGAGTGGTTTTTCCCACTTTTCTTGAATTTCTCCTATTTTTCCCTCATTTCCTCCTTTTTCCTATTTTTCTGGATTTTCTGGGCATTTATCTCTATTTTCTGAAATCACGCCCTCATCAGGGGCGTGTTTTTGAAACACGACCTGATCTAGGGCGTGTCTTCCCATTTTATCTATTTCTCTCCCATTTTATCTATTTTTATGAATTTTCTGAATACGTGACCTGGATAAGGGCGTGTTTTAATTCACAACTTCGCTCAGGGCGTTTCTTAAAAAAAAGGACGCCCAATAATGAGGGCGTCAATTCTTCATGTTTGACCGACTTCCCCGTGTTGAAAACTTGAAATTAACGCCCTTCCCAGGGGCGTGTTTTTAAAGGTGGCTTTGCCTGAGGCGTGTTTTACATTTTTTAAATATGGGGAGTTTTTATTTCTAAAATTGGTTTTGAAAGAAACGCCCTTGTGCAGGGCGTGTTTTAAAGAAACGCCCTCTGGGCAGGTCGTCAATTCAACAATTGACGCCCTGAACCAGGTCGTGTTTCACTTTTGTGCTCCGAACGAACACAGCCTTTCCCAGAGAGACTCCTGCTTCGTTTGGGCTCTTGCCCAGCTTGATCCTTTCCCCCTTGGGCTCTTGCCCGTTCTTATCCTTCTATCTTTTTGATTCGACCTATATAGGATTGCTTCTGCAGCTCTGTTAGGTTGGACTCCTTCTCTTCGGATCCCCTCTGTTCGATCCCCTTTTCTCCCTCTCTCCGTTCTTCTTCTTCCTTCTCCCCTCGGTTCTTCTTCTTCTTCTTCTGTTCTTCTTTTTATTTTTCTTTCTTCACAGGTTGCTGCTGCCATGGCTAAGGGAGGAGGCTCTGCACCGCACATCTTCATCCTTTGAAGCTCTCTCTCCCCATCGAGCATATAAAGCCAAGCAACAGGCTTTTGCTTTCTATCATTTATCTTTGTTTTCTTTTGTTTATTGCATTGGTTCATGCATGCATCATAGTGTTTATATTTTTAACTCAACTACGTTGAGTATCTCCCCATAGTGCATCTATTGCACTCTTTCCCTTATTCATATTTTTATTCATATTCATTCATCATACATCTCCCATCCCTTTGCATAGGGGTTTAAGGGCCAACACCCACAAGGTGTGTCTTGCACAATTTTCATGCTCATATTTCTCTCTAAGAATTTGATGCTATACCCACCTTATTTCTAATTCAATTATTTTGGTGGTGTTTGTTTGTTTTGCAAGGGTAATAAAAGCAAGAACTCTCTTCATCGGCCGGCCGATTGGAAGAGAAAGGAAGCACTCACATCCCCGCACTTTTGAGGTATTCTTCGCGATCATCCTCCCATGTTTTTTTATTGATTATATTTTGAGACCTAGTGTCTCTGGCGATCACACACTCCCCTTGTGCACCTCGTGCATATATTTTCCTCCATATTGATGATTATTGCATGTCTTTTCATTAATTTTTCCTTAAGTGGATTATTCTAAATTAGAGATCTACAGTATGCAAGTTGAAGAAATCAATATATGGTTTAAATCAATCTTCTAGACAATGGTATCTCAAATTCCACGAAGTAGTTGTCCAACTAGGGTTTGCTTCAAACAAGTTGGATAACTGTGTATATGTCATGAATAGTGGGAGTAAGTATATCATGTTATCCCTATATGTGGATGATATTTTACTCGCCAGTAATGACATAGAAATATTGAATAAAGTCAAATTTGAACTCAGTGGAAAGTTTGAGATGAAGGACATGGGTGAGGCATCCTATGTTCTTGGTGTACAAATCCTAAGGGATAGAAAGTCTAGAATGTTGAGCATAAATCAAGAAAAATATTTGAGGTCTGTACTAAAGAGATTCGGAATGCATAATAGCAATCCGACACCTACACCGTTAGTCCATCAGAAACGGTTGTGTAAGGGTCAATGCCCCGGAGAGGGACAAGAGCCGCTCATGGTGCCGTATGCACAAGCAGTCGGAAGCTTGATGTATGCAATGATGTGTACAAGACCGGACTTGGCATACCCAGTCAGTTTGGTAAGTAGATACCAAAGCAATCCTGGCCTAGCACATTGGGAAGCTGTTAAAAGGATTTTGAAATATCTGAGAGGAACTTTGCACCGCAGTCTAGTTTATCAAGCTGATACGCTTGAGGTTCTCAGATATTCGGATGTTGACTTTGGAGGAGATAAAGATGACGGAAAGTCCACGTCGGGACATTTGTTCATCTTTGGTGGTGCTGCTGTTTCTTGGGGAAGCAAGAAATAAGGGTGTGTTACTCGATACACACAGGAAGCTGAGTACGTTGCATGTAGTACATCTGCTACTCATGCAGTTTGGATCAGAAGATTCTTGATTAATTTGAATCTCAACTTGGTAGATGGACCAATTGAGATGTACTGTGATAATCAGGCGGCTATTAGCCTGATTAACAGTGGAGCAAACAGTTCAAGAGGAAAACATATTGAAGTACAATATCACTATATTCGAGATATTGTACAGAAAGGGGAAATAAAAGTGACTTATGTTCCCACAAGTGATATGATTGCTGATCCATTGACGAAAAGTATCTCAGTAGAGAATTTCATTAAGCATGTTGGCTTAATGGGGCTTAGGAATATGTAAGCCAAGAAAGAATATTTTCATGGATAATGAAAATAACGATACCTCTGACGGATAGTGGGAGTGTATCGGAACAGTACTCACGTATAGTGAGACAATGAGAAGAATGATACCTCTGACGGATAGTGGGAGTGTATCAGAAATACTACTCATGGATAATGAGAGTATAGAAGTAATGGTGAGTGGAAACACTACTCACGGATAGTGGGAGTGATTCAAAGGAAATATTGTATTACTCACGGACAGTGAGGATATAATAATTTGTTGGCCAAGTGGGAGATGTTAGCATGTGGCCAACCCATAATGGCACCGACAGTGCCATTGGGAACCACTCACCGGGTTTCCCGGATCTTGTCTTGGGTGCACTGTTGTAGTGGGACAGAGGGGAGGTGGTGCGATGCACCCTATAAACAAGTGATGGCTTGTCTATCGAAATGACATGGAGATCTACGGATCTTAGAATAATACCCACCTCGCCGGAATCCCCAACCCATTCGGAAGGAAACCCACCTGGAAACCCACCTCGAAGGTAAACCTTCAAAAATTACCACCCTTACGTGTCAAATGACAATTTACATCATTCTTACTAACCCAAAACTTAAAAAATACCACTAAATGAGAGGAAACTCCCCCAATGTTTACATATATCAACTTCAAATAACCTCCCCACAAAGACTCTGAGACATTTTCAAAATTTTGATTATAATGATGATATGTATGGTATTTGACAACCAAAGATGGTAATTTTCATATTTTACGCATGTAAGGAGGGTATATATGAAATTACTCAATGTTTTTCAATTTTACTTAGATTTTAACTTAAGCTGAGTATGTATATGCACTACGTAATGACAGGGGACTTCTTTGCACTTAATAATTATATAATAAGATTATATTAATCAATATACATGAATGCATGTACTATGGATGATGAGAGGGCATATAATAATAGTATATTTTCTAAAAAATGACAACTTATTCCTATGGTTTTTATTAACCGACTCGATCTAAATCTTTTTTCCTACGGTCCATATTAATTAATTAGACGTCTCTAATTTATTTTCCTAAGGTTTCTACTAGTTAGTAATTCATTTTCCTATGATTTAAATAAATCAAAGAAAAATCAAATATTATTAAGTAAATTTATACCTATGTTTCTTTTGATGCGTGGCTACAGATAATACTTGCGGTTTTGCCGATACATGGCTAAAGAAAATACATATATTTCTAGATCATAGGTAAATCCTCACATATTTATGTCCACGTGTAATTTTTACCGATGGTACGTGTGGATTATACCTACATTTATGAATCATAGGCATAAGTCAACCTATATCTTTGTTTCATAAAAGACGTATGTATATGTTATAATCACACGTACGTCCAACTCGACATTTTTCAAATGTCGCAAAGAAGCGTAGGTAAAGACAGAGGAATGTTGACATGCATGAATGATAAAATGTAATAAAATTTTAATTTAGTTGGTTAAGTGATTTGTGCGATTTATTTAATATGTCTTGGGTTCAAATATGTTGAACCCCCTTAAAATTTTTAATTTTTTATATAAAAATCTTTAAAAGAAATCAAAATAACACATATAATTTATAAGTTTTGAACCCAAATCACACGTAAACTCATAAAATTATTTAACCATCTTACCGATATAATATTTTATATTTAAAATAAAATATTAAATATATGTAGTGACCCGGTCACAACCCACGACCCGTGCGTCTCACTCACGGGTTGAGACGGGTCGGGTCGTGCGAGTTGGATCGTCTCGGATTGATATTATGAACCCTGACTTACACTAAGTGCCGAGGACGAGTCTCGGACCAATGAACTGTGCTAAATTCTGAATTAGAACGTCATATATATAACACATCAATATATATACGCTGGCCGGAGATGAGGTTAAAATAGAAGTAAATTCCTCCATATTCTCGTGCATCCAAGATGGTGAGATCTCCACGAACGCACTGTTATCCTTGTGCATTTGTTCAACTAACAGAAGTGGGCATATGGGTCTGGAAATGGCCCAAGGGCCATACATGTTGTGTTGGGCTACATGCATCCGGTCGATTGACCGATGGGTTGAGGTACTACCATTTCTTGCAAATTTTTATTTGCAGATTTCACCATGCTCTAATTGGTCTCACGTCACTATTGTGAAGTGGTGGAGAAGATCAAATTTTTTTAATATATCTTAAAAATAATATTTTATAAATTTATTTTTAACAATAGTTTTTATGTAAAAATTCCTAAATTTACATAAAGAAGCTCATCATACATCTCTGATTGCCCAAAAATAATTGGCCGACCGCTTTTGGCCCGTTAATTTAGACCCTGTGGTTTGGACAACACCAAACAACAATATATATTAGGTCAATATGATTATGGTTATATGATTATATTAGGTCAATATGATTATGGTTATATGATTATGGTTATATGGTTATATGATTATATTAGGTCAATATGTATATATGCAAAATTGTGATCTCTTAATTCCATAAACATGATTGAGAATGGTAATATATATTAGGTCAATATGATTATGGTTAGACCCTGTGGGAATCAGACCTCCCTCTCCTGAAGTGCTCAACTACACATGTCCAGCACCTCATAAGCCATGCTGAACAAGTCCAATGGCAAAGAGGAGGAACTCATTTCCTATGGCACTATGACGTACGGTAACTTGTTCAAAATGTACACACCTCCATCAGAAAGTGGATTCATACTTGCTTTCACCAACAAACTCTTCTCTCGATGAAGCGAGCTGCGTGGAGAAGCAGTCTTTGTGCAAATAGCTGGAGACCATGACAAGAGCATGCCATCAATTGCCACTGTTCACATAACCTTGCAGACCGGCCTCTCACTGCGTAGAAGGATCTTGCCGCATACCGAACCTTGTTAGATTAATTAACGTGTTACTTTAAGATAGAGAGGATCATACACTTTTCATATGGATCTCCAACATGAAAATGTGTGATGTAAAGGTTGTCGTTTTCCCAAATCACGCACACGACAGAGATCATTTGTTATCAAGCGGTAAGCTTTACCATTTATGCTTCTTCAAAATGCTATACGTGTAAATCCCTAAGATTAATTCTAACTCGGTAATTAACTGTCCAACGTCAACTCCTACGTACTCGTCATATTTTTATAAACTATCTCACTTTCTCTTCATATAAGTTATCTATTATTGTACCTCATTAAATAGAAGAGATCCATCACATTTATATGAAATAAATGCAACCCTTTTGTATGGATCTCTCCCTACGAGAGATTTTGTAGTAATGTGCACTAAATGCAATGGATATGAATATCTTCCTATAAAAGATTTCATAGAAATGTGCACGGCGGTTCCCTTCGTTGCAAAGTTTCTCTTCAGTTGTTTAATGATTACCATAGATATCGTGATCGTCCATGTTTCTAAATCTCCATCACCTCCACAAGTTTGAATTTATAAAATGAGTTATTCAGTGTTCGGCCCTTACAATTCTATGGGATATTAGGAATAAGTCCCGTAATCTCACTATTTATAAGTAAGTCATCTAAATCTGACAACTATTTAGGAAAAAGTCCTTTCGGTTAACAAGCATCTAAAAATTAGAATATTCTAGAAAATATTCCTTCTCTTACCTATTAAAAATTTCCTTCGCCATTTTATCCTTCCGTTCTCTCTCTCTCCGGGCACTCTCTCTCTCCCTTCTGGAATAAGTCCTGTAGAGGTTAAAATATGTTTCCTTCGTCTCGTACTACACCTTTGAGATTTGTTTAATGGGGGAGAACAGTCGGCCACCCTGAAGAAACCTGTAACAACTATAAAGGGCGTCATAAGAAGTCTTGAGAGATCCCATGGGATAACCCTCCGATATTTAAGTCAGGACCCTGTGAGATAGCCAAAAGAAAGTTCAAGAGGGAGAGAGTCAAGAGCCTATAACATGAAGATGATCGGTCTGAAGTCAGTCAATCTCCATTGCATGTGTTGATGCGTTTCATGCTATTCATATCAAAATCTGTTGCATACCAAAATCTGCTACTTGAATTCTATTTCAAACATGTGAGCACAATGAGTTTCCATCATCGAAAAGGGAGAGAATATTGGGTATATTGTGTTTTGATGATGTCTTCCTATCAGTCATTGGCTAGTTATATTGAAAAATCTGAAACATCTTTCTTATTGGCTGAATGTGAAGAAAGCAACAAGATTTATGATTGCGTCGACATGCTCTTAATGAAAGCGTCGACCCGATCTCTTACAAGAAGAAGAACTGCCAGATTTCCTTTCAGGCCGCGTAGACTCTAGTACTTTCATATCCCTGGATGCATCGACTCAAGATGGTCTTAAGAAGCCACTTCTTCACCGCGTCGACTCCAGACACTTTCAGGGGCATCTTCAAACGCACATCAAAGAGTGCGTCGACGCAAGCATCCAATGGCGTCGACGTAGGCTAAGCACCAGCCCCTGTCAACGGGCGAGACTCCTCAAGTAGGACGACACTGTTTTTACAGTGGGTCGACACAGGCTCGCCTCACAGAAACCGTTATGAAGGCATCTCTCAAAGGATGCGTCGACGCACCCTCCCAGCTGCGTCAACTCCATGAAGGTCTGGCTCGCAAGCAGTTCAAGCGAGAAGATAGTTGCGTCAATGCAACCCCTTCACAGCGTCGACTCATGCTTCACCCTGGCTCCCAGCAGCTCACAAGATAGCCAGTTGTGTCGACGCAGGGAGTTAAGCGCGTCGACGCCATGTGAAGACCTTCGTCTGACCTAGCATGTTCGATTCAAACACGTAAGTCAATGACGCAAGCTTCCAGATCTCGCGAATCAAGGTCTAAAAAAGCTCCTAGGATAGAAAATTGTCCTCTTCATCATGAGGCATCAGAGCACCTTTTTGTGAAGGAAGATTTGTCAGTTGACATATCTGAGAAATGTCCCTTTTCATGGTACACTCCTTTTTGCCATAAGCCAATCAGAATGCTTCTATGAAAAGCACCTAGGACAGAGGACCGTCCTCGTCTGTCACAAGCCAATGAGGGAAGATATCTGGAAGAGCTCTATGTCCAAGAACATTATTTCTATTCCAACCAATCAGATGGGAGAATCTGGGAGGGAAAAATGTTTTTGCCCCTTTCCCCTATAAATATGTAGCTCTTTGCTTGAAGAGCTTGCTGCTGGTACTGCCACCGCTACTACTGCTTAAGAGAAGAGTTAAACAAGAAGAGAGCGGGAAAAAGAGAGAGTGTAGAGCTTCCCCGAAGCCTCCAGCAGAAACCTTGAGAGAAAAAGAAGAGAGGAGAGGTTTGCAGCCTAGAAACAAGTTCGTTCCAGTCCTCTGAAGTTCTAGTCTCAGATCGCAGTTTACGTCTTCTTTGTTCAGCTTCCTGTAGACACGCCGTTTCTGACGTTACGATGAGTAAATCCCATATTGTACCGTAATGCTCTGAAGTGGTTTACATTTTCTTTTATTTGGGTGATTCCCGTAATTGTGGTTAAATTGCATTATTTTGTAAAAGGGAGAAAATTAAGATATGTGTACATATAAATAAATAAAAAGAGAAAAAAAATAAAATTCCAAAAAATGTGTGTAGTTGTGTTTACGTAAACATAATATAATTGATTTTCTTTAATAAATTTATAAAATATAAATATACATATAAGTGATTAGTATATACATAATATATTTATTAAAAAGCAAAAAAATATAATAGCCATAAATAATATATATATAAAAAGAAGCAAAAAAGAAACAAAACAAACAAAAATAAACAAAACAAACAAACATAAAATATAATAAATATAATAAATAATAAGATAATATTCCCTACCCCATTTTATTCTCTCTACATCTCTTTCCATTTTCTATTTTCTTCCCTCTCTCTCACGTAACCCCCTCACGTCTCTTTCTTTCCCTCTCACCTCACTGCTCAATTCCCTCTCCCTCACGCCACACACATGCACACTCACCCTCATCCCACTCCCTCTCCCCACTGCATGCGATCCACCCAATTTTCCTCCATCAACTCCTTCCTTTCTCAACACACACCACTTCCTCTCTCTGCCGATAGCCTTTGCCATCATCCCACCTCCTCTTTTCTCACGGTGAACCACCTCCTCCAGTTCTCTTTTCCTCTCTCTTTCTAACAACCCAGCCGCAAGCTGTCTCTCCCATCTCCCTCCTTCTAACCTCCCATCGAACTCACTCACCCTCTCCTCATCTCTCCCCATTCTCCATCCTCTGCGATCCCCAGCACCATACACCTCCCACCTCCTCTTCTTCTCACGCGATTCGTCCTCCACCATGCCCATGACATCGGCACCCCCGCTACCGACTTCCACTTCCCTGCACCATCGTCCGCCGTAAAGCTGCTCTGCTAACCCACCTCCAGCACCCCGCCGGCAGCCCACTTCCGAGCACCACGTCGCGTCCCTCCGACCACCGTCAACCGCCGCTAACCCCTCACCACCGGCAGCCCCTCCGCGACACTGCCGTCGTCGTCTGACCGCCAGCCACCACGCCCGTCATCGTCTACGTCGCTGGCTGCCACGAGCCACCTCGCACCGATGTCGCCCACCGCACCCACCGTCCGCAAGCAACCGTCGGACGCTACCATCTCCGTGAGATCTCCCCGCCGTCGTCGCTGCGGCTTGCCCTCCTGCCGGCCTTCATTGTGCGGTCCCGTGACGCCAGAACGGCCGCCCTTCGAGCTCCTCGGCCATGTCTACACGTCGTCCAGCTGCCGAAGCTCCCCTCCGGACGCCCACGGCAGCTCCATGCTCGCCAGCACCCCTGCCGCAGAGCTGCCGCGACCACCCACGAGCTCCCACCTGCATCGCCGGAGCACCGTCGCAGCCACCCGCGCCCAGCCTGCACCGCGTCGCCTCCGGCAGCCACCGCGAGCACCGGCCTCCCCCCTCTCTCCTCTCTTCTCTTCCTCCCTCCACTCTCTCTCCCTCTCTCTGTCACTCTCGACCCCCCCTCTCTTTCCCTGCCTCTCTTCTCTCTCTCTTCTCTCCCCCCTCCCGATCTCACTCCCTCTCTCTCTGCTCTCTTCTCTCCCTCTCCCTCGCTCCCCCTCTCGCGTTTCTCCTCTCTCTCCCGTTTCCCCTCTCTCTCTCTCCCGTTAACTCTCTCTCTCCTCCCGATCGCGATCCCTCTCTTCCTCCCCTTCTCTCCGTCTCGTGCTCTCTCTTTCCCTCTCTCCCTCTCTCTTTTAATTTTTTTTATTTTACTCTCTGCTTCTCTCCCCCATGTCCTCTCTCCTCACCGATATCTCTCTGCTCTCTCTCTTCTTCCCCTCTCACAGCTCTCTCTCTCATTATCTCTCTCTTCTCTCCCCACACCCGATCTCTCTCTCCTTCTTTTACTATTTTTTTTCTCTCTCCCTCTCGATCTCTCTCTCACCTCTCACCGCCTCTCTCTCTCTCTCTCTCGTTCTCTCCCTCCCTCTCTCCTCTCTCCGCCTCTCTCTCTCTTTTTTATTTTTTTATTATTCTCTCTTCTCTCTGTCGCGTTCCCCCCCCTCTCTTTTCTCTCCCTCTTTCTCTGTCTCTCAACCGCTCTCTTTCTCTCCCCCCTCTCACCACCTCTCTCTCTCCCTCTCCGTCTCGTTCTCTCTCTCCCTCTCCCTCTCGATTTCTCTCTTTTTTAATTTTTTAATCATCTCCCCCACTCCCTCTCTCTCTCCCTTTTCCCCCTCTCTCACCCTCTGCCTCTTTCTCTCCCCTTCTCTCTCTGTCTTTCGCCGCCCCCCTCCCTTTTATTTTTAACCCTTTTTTCTTTTTTATTCCTCCCTCTCATCCCCTCTCTCCCCTCTCTCTTTCTTTCTCTCTCCTATATATATATATCATATATATATTGTATATATACATAATACGTATATATATATATCATATATATATATCTTATCCTTTCTTCCAAAATAAAGTCTTAAAAATAAATAATAATAATAAAAGAATTTTCTCTCTTCCTTTCTCACCTTCTCTCTCGAATTCATGTTCTTTTGTTTTGGTCAACTTACGTATATGTTTATATATGTTTGTATTTACGTATATGTTAAATATCTTTAATATGTCTAAGTATATGTTTATATAAATATACTTATCATTCATATGTATATGCTCGTGTGTGTATGCTCTTATGTCCGGCTTAACCAATATCTGAAGTCCGCTCTGAACCTCCTTGGTCGCGCTGTGCTCGTGCCGTTGAAGCCCTTTTCAAAGCTCGTTGCCGGCCTCAACCAATAAGCTTTTCTTCCCTCTCTTATTTTTATTTAGTCAATTAATCATGTTCCATGCATCATCTTAGCACATGTGTCATGCCTTTCTCTCCGAGAGGGCCTCCCTTGTGGATATTTTTGTGTGTTCGTGCATTTCATCATGTCATTCTCCTACCCTTTTAATTCTAAAGGGGTTTTAAACACACCAACCAGGTACGTGTTCGTTTATGTTATTTACAGTTTCATTACCTAAGGATTGGTACTACACCGCCATTATTCTCATTTAGTTATTTTTCTCTGTTTATTTTTTTGTGTAAGGGGTAACCAGTTAAAGGCCCTCTTCTTCGGCCTGTCGAAAGAAGAGGAAGTTGGAGCCCGCATAACCTCGTGTCGAAGGCGAAAGCGATCAATTCACTCGGGACCCTCGGTCCCTGGCGATCACAACACTCTTAACGCACGCTTTATTTTGATCATCTTTGTTTTAATAACACCCGCGGAGAGTTGCTTCCCGCAGCAGTTATCTTTTTCCGTCTCTGACCTCACCCGCGCGGAGGATTATTCCCCGCGGCGGTTTCTGTGATTTACTTTCTGTATATCTAACTCCTAATTAGTGCGGTGGGTCACCTCCCGCGACCGTTTCCATTTCAGCATTTTATTTTCTGCACTTTACTTTCTAATTCCTAACTATTTAATTTCAGCATTCCCCTATCATCGCTTTAAAACCCCGTGGAGATCAACATCTCGCAGCGGTTTATTTGATCCATTTTCCTTTCCTGTCACATATACTTATATTATAGTAAAGACCCCTCAGAGGCCACAGTCTCGTGGTGGTATATATATATTTATATATATATACATATATATATATTTATTTATTATTTATATTATTTATGTCGCATTAAAGACCCCTCAGAGGCCACAGTCTCGTGGTGGTTTATATATATATATATATATATTATTTATATTATTTGTGTCACATTAAAGACCCCGCAGAGGCCACAGTCTCGTGGTGGTTTCTATATATATATATATATATATATATATATATATATATATATATATATGTACTTATACTTATTATTTATGTCACAGTAAAAACCCCGCAGAGGCCACAGTCTCGTGGTGGTTTATATATTTATATACTTATATTTATTATCTATGTTATAGTAAAAATCCCGCAGAGGCCAATGTCTCGTGGTGATGTGTATATATATTTATATTTATTATTTATAATGCATTAAAAACCCCGCAGAGGTCAATGTCTCGTGGTGGTAAATATATATACTTATATGTATTATTTATATTGCATTAAAAATCCCGTAAGGCCAATGTCTCGCGGTGGTTTCTATATGCACATATATTAATTATTGCTCATATTACTATTTCTTATTAAGACCCCGCAAAGACCAATGTCCTACGGTGGTGTGCTTTTATTCATATTGTTCTTGTAACTGTTCGAGGAGTGATATATCGTTACAATTTCCGAGTCTACGTGTCTTTCCGTCTGTCAAATTCTATTACGTAGAGTCCTAGGACTCGAATTCGGTATCTGAAAAGCTGCTCTCGGAACGGTGGGTTATGTCTACCGGGAAGGGGTTCAGTTTGCGCGAGAGGGTCTTCGGACCCCTATCTCCGCCATGTACCGGAGTTCGGTCAGTCTAAATTCTTTCTATCTCCATTAGAGTGTCATCTGTAGGTGTACTTGTCCACCGTTCTTTCATATCCCCTATAGCGCGCGTTTCATTGTTTTGTCCTCATTTCTTTCACCCTTTATTACTCAGAGAGGGAGAAACCCCATCTCTCTCTCTCAGTCCACCACGTGACGCGTTCACATCTCTGGCGATCACGGTGGGACCTACTTTTTACTTTTTTTCTGGTTACCCACAAGCTTTCGGCACCCACGTGTGCCCCTCCTTTTGACACCCACGTGTGTCCCTCTTTTCGGCACCCACGTGTGCCCTTCCTTATTGCACCCCCGTGCGCTCACTCCCCTCGTGCACCTCGTGCACTCCCCCGGTCCTTTGTGGTTACTTGAGAGGATAACGTTGTCTCGTGCACCACGTGCATTTCCCCTACCATTCGGCACCCACGTGTGCCCTCCCTACCATTCGGCACCCACGTGTGCCCTCCCTACCATTCGACACCCACGTGTGCCCCTACCATTCGGCACCCACTTGTGCCCTCCCTACCATTCGGCACCCACGTGTGCCCTCCCTACCATTCGGCACCCACGTGTGCCCCTACCATTCGGCACCCACGTGTGCCCCTACCATTCGGCACCCACGTGTGCCCCTTCTCCTTCATTCGGCACCCACGTGTGCCCCTACCATTCGGCACCCACGTGTGCCCCTTCTCCTTCATTCGGCACCCTCGTGTGCCCCGCCTCCTTGTTCCCCTATATTTGGCATCCTCGTGCCCCGCCTCTTTATTGCGCCCATGTGCGCTACGTCATTCCCCTCGTGCACTACGTGCACCCTTAGAGCCCCTTTCTCTTTTTTCAAGTGATCTACGTGTCTCGGAAAGAGGAACGGTTGTATCCTACTCCATCTGTTTATTGCTTTTATATCTCTGTTATATTATTGTGATTATCTCTGTTCTATTTGTGTGTTTATCTCTGGTATTTGTGCGTTATACATCTTTTATTCAGCACGACATTTCATGCATTTACCCCTTTTCTTTTCTTTCTTTTACTTATTTAAGGATTAACCTCTCTCGGTGAAGGAAGGACTCTCCGTCAGGAATTCCTCTCGACGGACTAGGATCTCCTCCATTGAGACCTCCGTAAGTCCCCGACAGCGAAGGATTCCCTCTTCGTTCACTGGGCTGGTTGTACCACTGAAGTACCCCGGAGTTAGTTACCTATTCGTGGTGAGACGAGTGCCCCTAGCTGACACGGCGGTAAAACAAAGTGAAATTAGGGTCCCTCCTACTAAGTGTGAATTTTATATTTGTTAAAATCAAAAAAAAAGAAAAAGAAAAATCAAAAAAATTAAGTAAATCAAAACACACAAAAAAGGTTAAACCAAAAATAAAAAAATGGCGTAAGATCATCCACTTGTCTGTTAATCTCTGATACTTGTTTGCTAGTGTATGCATTTACGCTCTGGTAAAATTACAGGAATGGCTCACGACTCTTCCGAAGAGAATCAATTAGGTCGTGGTCAGTCAGCTGACCCACGGGTCCACGCAATGGACTCAGGCCCCTCCCGCGACACCTCACAAGAGGTCCCCGTTGTTCCACGGGAGGTAGCTCCACCCCAGGATATCTTTTCCCTTTTGGGTGTCCTCGCTAGTACACAGCTCAGCCCTGAGCAACTTCTGGCCTTTCAGGCCATTTTAAAGGGGAAGTCTGTTTCTCCCCCTCCTCAGGAGTCAACTCCGGCTCCCACGTCCTACCAACAGCCGCTCCAGGCTACTACATCTCCATCACATGTATATGTCGCTCCTTCTTCTTCATTTCAAGGACATGCGAGCCAACAGCCCGCCTCTCACCAATTCCCCCCTCTACAGTCTCAAACCCCTGCCATCCCTCATACGGTACCCCAAGCGGGTCCGTCCACTGGTGGGCCACCATACCCATCTGGTTCAGGGTTCCCTTCTCAGGTCCCTATAAGGCCTTCTCAGCCTCAATGGCAGACCCCACTTTCACCTGCCGAGGAGCTCACTCAGTCCCTCCTCAACAAATACACTGAAATGAACGAGGAGTTCCGAAATTTCAAGAAAGAGGCACATGGGAAGTCTGTCCCTGACATTTCCCTGCCAAATCTCCCCATATTTCATCTTCCTCCCTCCGAAATGCCTACATACCGTAGGTATAACGGCACGGGAAATCCTTATATTCACATCAAGGATTTTATGTATGAATCTTCCTCATGGCAGAACGATCCAAAATCCCTGGCTTACCTTTTTCGAAAATCATTGGATGGTCCCGCCCTAGAATGGTTCTATTCCCTAGAGCCGAGTGAGGCTGGAGATTTTGAAATTGTCAAAGCCAAATTCATACAGAAGTACCGGAATAGGGTCGGTCCCTCCCTTTCTATCACCGACCTAGTTGCTGAGAAAATGAGGTCAGATGAGGATTTTGTCCAGTATGCAGATACGTGGAGGTCTCTGGCCGATAAAATAAAGGATACCCTTTCAGAATCCGAGCAAGTCAAGATGATTGTGTCTAACGCAACCCCGCAGTTTAGACACATTTTAGCCATGAATAAGCTTACCACGATGGAGGAACTTTATGAGAGGGCTCGGTATATCCAGACCCAATTAAAAGATTCCCCCATCACGCATATGTTTGAACCCTCAAAGCCAAGGGTGTTTAAGAAGACGGGCACTGGTGTCTAAGGAGGAACAACTGAGGGAGTCGTCATAAATGAGCAAGTGAGTGTGCTTGGCAGCCCTAACCAACCAGTTAACCTGAGGCCTCCTCAGGTTTCACGACCTCCCTTTCAACAAGGTCCACCTCTTTATCATCCTCCACCCCAAAATAACCCCCTTCAAAACAACATGCCTCAACCGTTTCATCCCCAACAACAACAACAACCACAACCTCAGTATCACCAAGTTCCACCCCCAGGAAATTACGGCCCACCACAACAACGGATGAGGCCCATTGTGTTGTGAATCCCTTAGTTTTGATGATGACAAAGGATGTGTTTGACTAACCAACAATCTACTATCTTCATAACACGTGCAAGTCATTTGATTGCTCCTTCAATGTAAAGCAATGAACTCATGGCAAGTTGATGATGAACAAAAGATATGTTTGACTAATTCAATGTAAAACTGATAATTCAAGTCACTTCTGATAGTTCAAGTAATTTCAGGTCTACTGAAGTATAAGTGAAATCAACAAATCAGAAGAAATGTCAAAGGTTGCTTGTCGACCAGAGAAGTGGTCATTGTCGACCACGGAACAGACAGAGCATCAGACAGAACTGCCAGTCATCTGGACATTGCCCCTTGTCGACTAGCGACAGGGCTATTGTCAACAATGAGCGATACGAGCATCAGCCTGAAGAACCAGCCGTCTGGACACTGCTCATTGTCGACCAGAGACAGGGTCGTTGTCGACCACAAGCGGTACATCGTCCAGAACCGAAATCCAACCGAATTCAGTTTCGGTTCCTTGAAACCTGCAGGTTGTTGTTGCAGGTTGTTGGGCTGTTCAGAGGATAAGATTTCGCACGGGATTCAAGGAGAGAATCTTGCTAAGAACCGGTCAAACCTTTTTAAGATTCTATTTAATCTTCTCCCTATTTTTTAGCGAGTAACCCAACAGGTTTGCACTTGCGCGGGAAACAGCTCCGGGCTTGATAAGAACTGGTGCAAAAAGGAGAAGAGGACAGAGAACTGAATATGGGAATATAGAGAAGAAGCTAAGGAAGATCAGCATCAGAAGTTTCTCTAACCAGAAAAGGAAGAGTGGCTCTCCTGCAATCAAAAAGCTGCAGAAGACAGAAGTGTTCTTCGGTGCTGCAGAAGGAAGACCTGGCTCAAGGCGTTGCAAGTTCCAGCAGTAAGGCAGCTGAAGGCATCCTGCTGGAAGTCCTACATGGAGTCTTGCCTTGTTACCTATGTGATTGAGTCCCAAGCTGAACCCTTTAATTACTCTGCTACAAAAGTCCATGTTCAGCCTTGTTACACCTTTTCTACTCATCTTTACAACTAGTGTCAAGCTGTGAGGCAGCGGATTCAAGCTGTGTGTCAGCAGGAACAAGCTGTGTGACAGCGGTGTTTGTGTGAGATCAGAAATTCTCATGTAGTGAAGCCTTGCTCAAATTGAGCAAGGGGTGGACGTAAGTCTCGGGAAGGGACTGAACCACCTAAAAAGTATTGTCTTGTGGTTTGCCTGTTGTGTGTGTGTCTCTTTGTGTGTTTGCTGTCATTCTTGCTATCAGCGTTAGTTTTATATTTCATTGATTTCTCGTGATCCAATTAGTCTTTGTTTGATAAATCAAAAAGGGGGAAAAGATCTATTCACCCCCCCTCTAGATCTAGTCAATCCGTACTCAACACGTGGTATCAGAGCTAGACTCTCCGAAAATGTGGTCTAACAACCAGGAGAGACCTAGCGGACTGAACTCTAGAAGTCTAATGGCTGAGGGACACTCAGTGACTAGACCACCATATTTTGATGGAAATGATTATTCATACTGGAAAAATCGTATGCAGGTGTTCTTGAGAGCACAAGATCATGAGATGTGGAGAGTAGTAAGCCGCGGACCCTATGACCTGCCCGAAGACGAGGATACCTGGACCAGAGAACAGGTCAGAAAATCAACCATCAACTGGGGAGCTATGAACGTAATGCAATGCGCACTTCACCCCACGGAGTTCTCAAGAGTCTCACAATGTGCAACAGCCAAGGAGATGTGGGATCGACTCAAGGTCATCTATGAAGGTACTTCAGAGGTAAGAGAGTCCAAAGCAAATATGCTAGTCTCAGAATACGAAATGTTTAGAATGAAAACTGACGAAAGCATTTCTGAGATGTATGCCAGACTAGTACAACTAACAAATAGCTTAAAGAGTCTAGGGAAGACCTACAAAGAGCAGGAGCTTGTGAGGAAAATCTTAAGGTCCCTCACACCTATGTGGCATACCAAGGCCACAGTAATTGAGGACTCAAAAGACCTCACAACTATGACTGTGGATGAACTGGTAGGTTCCCTAATGGCATATGAGGTCAACCTAAAGAGAAAGGAAGATGAGGGCAAGAAAAAGAAGCAGCTCGCCCTGAAGACTAAAATAGGCACCTCTGAATTATCTGACACTGATAACTCATCTAGCACAGGTGAGGAAACTGGCGAGCTAGCCATGCTAACAAGAAAGTTCAGAAGGTTCCTGCGGAAGGAAGGTAGGGGACTTAAAAATCCTAAGGGCACGGTAAGGAAATCATCCCAGTTTAAGTTTGACAAAAACAAAGCTTCATCTAACAAGCTTGTTTGCTACAACTGCAGGAAACCAGGACACATGAAGGCTGAATGTCCAGAGGCTCCTAAGAAATCAAGCTTCAAGTGGAAAGGCAAGAAACCAAAGGCAATGATAAGCACATGGAGCGAGGAGGAGGAAAGCAGCGAAGAGGAAACAACTTCCGAGGAAGAAGAAGGAAACACATGTCTAATGGCCAAAGGAGACAGCAACGATTTTGAGGTAACCTCCCCTTTTCAAGACTTTTCTAGCTCAGATTGGGAAGAAGCCTATTCAGATTTACTTGATACATATGAAAGAATAAGAAGGGAAAATAAAAGTTTGAAGAAGAAGGTTAATCAGTTCAATAATGACAGCAACTCAATTGCCAACAGAACTGAACTAGAATTGGAGATCACCACCTTGCAAAATAAACTGAATCAACGCGAGATAGATGAAGAAAACGTCAAAGGGCTATTAGAAGAAAATGAAGTACTAAAAAACACAATTGACGAGTTAAAATTAAAGACTCAAGAATATGAACAGGAAACTAAGCTAACTCAAGAAAGAAACAACTCACTCAAGGAAGAAAACAGTCAACTTCTGAAAGAAATAGAAAGAATCCAAAGTGAACTGAAAAACAAACAGGAAACATTGGAAAAAATGACTAAGGGTGAAGAAAACTTGAACGCGGTGTTGGGAATAAAAGTAAACTTTCAGAAAGAGGGATTAGGGTACAACCCAACAGCTAAAAAGGAATTCCAAATAAAAACGTTAAATGAAAAAGCTGACACAAAAGGAAAAGGCCCCTTGATAAACCTATATCAAAACAAACAAAAGGACATAGCTGAAAGTTCCTCTAAACAGACTAATGTCACCTTGGAAGAGAGGAATTCTAAAAGGAAAATGGTCAATCTACATCAGCTTAAAAACAACAGCCATATCAGACGAGAAGTTCAAATTCACAGAAGTAACCAGACAAACAGAGCATTAAATCATGTTAATAAACCCAAACCTGTAAAACAAGGTGTCTGGAAACAGGCTGGTCGACAACAGACTCCTCCTATGTCGACCAGAGGATCTGCCAGAACAGGTGCTGGCTTCTGGAGAAACCCTGGTCGACCACAGACATACCAGATGTCGACCAGACACACAAACAGAACCCACAACTTCTCTCAGCTGAAACAGAATGGAAATTGGAATTTAAGAAAATGGACTCAAAATAGAGGAACATTAAATCAAAAGGAACACAACCTGAACAAGTTAAGAAACGAAAAGACAAACTGTTCTAACAAAATTTGGGTTCCCAAGATGTTGTTACAGCAGTTTCATGATTTCACAAGCTATCTTGGACCCGGGTACCATTGGGGTCCAAAAGTCTCTGTGTAATTCGTGATGCAGGAATGTCTGGCAGCCATGCACAACAAGTGGTACTTAGATAGTGGTTGCTCAAGACACATGACAGGAGACAAGACCAAGTTCTCCCAGCTAAGCTCAAAAGATGGAGGTTATGTGACGTTTGGAGGAAATAACAAAGGCAAGATTATCGGAAGAGGTAAGATAGGTAAGAAACCTTCAAACTGTATTGACAATGTTTTGCTGGTGGATGGACTGGAATATAATTTATTGAGCATCAGTCAACTATGCGACAAAGGTCATAAAGTAGTATTTGATTCCAAGACTTGCAAGATTATTGAACCAAATTCAGATGCAGTCAAGTTTATGGGTGAGAGAGTGAACAATGTCTACATGATAGACTTGGATGATCCAGCCCACTCCAACTTGTGCCTAACCGCCAAGAAGGAGGACTTGACCTGGTTGTGGCACCGAAGGCTAGGGCATGTTAGCTATAGGGTGCTGCACAAACTTGTGAAAAATAAAATGGTTCTTGGTTTGCCTGAAATTTCGTTTGCTCAAAATGTCAAAGTATGTAAAGCATGCACCCAAGGAAAGAAAACAAGAAAACCATTCAAAGGTAGAACTGAAAGTCAGTCATCTAGACCCCTAGAACTTGTACACATGGACCTTTTTGGCCCAACAAGAATTGCCAGTCTTAGTGGTAAGAAATATGGTTATGTTCTAGTGGATGATTTTTCCAGATTTACATGGGTAATGTTCTTATCACATAAAAGTGATGCTTTTCATGAATTTCAGGAATTTTACAAAAGAATGAAGCAGGATGGTAAGTCCAAAGTGTGTACAATCATATCTGACCATGGGGGGGAGTTTGAAAATTCTGATTTTGATGTATTCTGCAAAAACAAGGGCATAACCCACAGATTCTCCTCACCAAGGACACCGGAGCAAAATGGAGTTGTAGAGAGAAGGAACCGCACTCTTGTCGAGATGGCTAGAACCATGTTGGTTGAAGCTAATCTTCCAAGGAAGTTTTGGGCTGAGACGGTCAACACAGCATGCTACATTGTAAACCGGGCAATGGTAAGACCATCTAGTGCAAAAACTCCATATGAAATGCTCAAAGGTAAGAAACCATATCTAGCTCATCTTAGAATCTTTGGTGCAAGATGTTTCATTCATAACAATGATAAGAGAGTCTTGGACAAATTTGAACCAAAGAGTGACTCAGGAATATTCTTGGGCTATTCTGACCGATCAAGAGCCTATAGGGTTTTTAACACCAAAGATCAAATTGTTGAAGAATCCCCTCATATCTCATTTGATGAAGTTAATGATCTTATTAAAAATGAACAGGTCAGCAAGGAAGAAGAAGATGGAGAATTTCTGAAAGATAAAGAAGAACCGATGGAGAATGAAGAAGCACAGAATCAAGAAAGAAACCAAGGTAATTCTAATGATCAGACCGAAGGAGAGATCATCTCAGGTAACAATCTTGAAAACTTGAGACTTCTTAGAGATCATCCCTTAGATAACATTATTGGTGGAATACATGATCCTAGGAAGACTAGATCTCAGATTAAGGCCATTAATGAACTGGATCAACTTGCTCTTGTGTCCCAAATAGAGCCCAAATCTGTAGAGGAAGCCTTAAAAGATGAATCATGGATAAATGCTATGCATGAAGAACTAAATCAATTTGAAAGAAATCAGGTGTGGAGCCTTGTCCCCAGACCTTCATCTCACCCCGTTATTGGAACCAAGTGGGTGTATAAAAATAAGTTAAGTGAAGAAGGGGTAGTAATGAGAAACAAGGCTCGGCTTGTGGCTAAAGGGTACAACCAGGAATTTGGGGTTAATTTTGAAGAATCATATGCTCCAGTTGCTAGATTAGAAGCCATCAGGATATTGTTAGCCTTTGCAGCATCTCATGGAATCAAATTACAACAAATGGATGTAAAAAGTGCTTTTCTAAATGGCATTATAAAAGAAGAGGTCTATGTGGAACAACCTCCTGGTTTTGAAAATGATGAACTTACTAATCATGTTTTCAAATTGCACAAAGCCTTGTATGGATTAAAGCAGGCTCCTCGGGCTTGGTATGAAAGGTTGAGCTCCTTCCTCACCAAAAAGGGATACTCAAGAGGTAAAATTGATCAAACATTATTTTCCAAGACCCAAGGTAAGAATATACTGATTGTACAAATCTATGTGGATGATATTGTGTTTGGATCTACTGAAACCTCTTTGTGTACTAAATTTGCAAATTTAATGACTAATGAGTTTGAAATGAGCCTAATGGGTGATTTACAATTCTTTCTTGGATTGTAGATCTCACAATGCAGAGAAGGATATTTTATAAATCAATCCAAGTACATAAAAGAAATGTTGAAGAAATTTGGCATGGAAAGCTGCAAGCCAATCGAGTCACCCATGGGTACAAGTGCAACCTTGGAAGCAGATATAAAAGGTAACATGGTAGATGCCAAGAAATACAGAGGTATGATCGGATCCCTACTATACTTAACTGCTTCAAGGCCAGATATTCAGTTTAGTGTATGCATGTGTGCTAGATATCAGTCTAGTCCTAGAGAATCACATTTAGGAGCTGTCAAGCGTATCTTTCGATACCTTGCCGGCACCCAAGAATTGGGTTTGTGGTATCCTACATATTGCAAACTAGATCTGATCTCATATTCGGATGCTGATTATGCTGGTTGCAAAATTGATAGGAAGAGTACTAGTGGTTATTGTCAATTCTTAGGTGGATGTTTAATATCATGGGCTTCTAAGAAGCAGCACTCTGTGGCACTGTCCACTGCTGAGGCTGAGTATGTCGCAGTAGGGAGTTGTGGTACACAGGTTATGTGATAAAACATCAACTCGAAGACTACAATGTAGATCTTGGCTGTGCACCCATTTTATGTGACAACACTAGTGCTATTAACTTGTCTAAAAACCCCATTCAACATTCTAGGACAAAACACATTGAGATCCGTCATCATTTTCTGAGAGATGAGGTATCCAAAGGAAATTTCATGCTTCAATTTGTAGAAACTGAAAAACAATTGGCAGACATTTTCACTAAACCCCTAAACAATGACAGATTTTCAACTCTAAGAAGGGAGTTGGGGATATGTAGAATATCTCCTGAAAATTCTTGAAATGCTCATATTCATGTGTTCTCTGTATAGCTTTCTGTAACTTATGAAAGTAGATCTGTCAGTTAAGTCTCTGGTACTGGTCAAGTTTGGAGGCTCTGGTGTCTGCTGTTACTCCAGCAATTTCTGCAAATTCCTGGCTCTGCTATTGGTTAGCTTTGGTGGTCGACCCAAGACAAGGCATTGGTCGACCAAGACATCAGGACAGGAGACTGTTTGGTTCTGTGATTATGCAGGTGTCGACCATAGACAGTCCCATAGTCGACAATAGACTTGTCAGAAAGCAGATGTCAATATCAGGCAGGCTCTGTGACTGCGCAGATGTCGACCAGAGACAGCTCCATGGTCGACAATGGAAGGTAGGAAATCTTCTGATTTGATTAAACTAAATTGGACACAGATCCTTCTTCACTTAGCAATCCTCATCCATATGTTACATTCCTTGTGTCTTTCTATCTCATCTTGGCCAACATTTTTTCTCTTCTCATTTCAGCATGGATTCACAAATTGAGGGGGAGCAAAAGTGTAAATTCATTCCTTGATAAAACATTGAATAACCTAACCATTTCTTCCAATAAAATCACCAATGTAATCATTAAGAGTGGAGGTTAAGTGTAGTAATGAGAATTTGAACTGTACTACTTCAATAAATTCAAACCATAACTATGATTCTGTCACATGATTTTCACGACTTATGATTTTTAGTAGTGAGTCAGTCTCTCTACCTGTGCCCGTGCTGAACAGTTAAATTAAATCCAAAAATATAGCATGAATGCACGTGGAATACGCCATAACTCTGTCTTCATGGTAGAGCAATGGATTGGATTCTGAGAAACTACTGCCTCCCATTTTAAGAAAAAAAAATGGATGAAAAATAAGTGAGAGGCATGTGTGTCATGAAGAATCAATCTATCTCTGCTACTATCAAAAATTATTAAGATTGGGCATACTGAGTAACTGGGGATATTGGCGTCTGATAAACGTATATCTTCACGGATAAAAGGTGTGTCCCAGTCAAAAGTGGAATGGTTAGGCATGCTAAGTAGCCGAGGTTTCTGGCGTGTAAAAAGCGTGTCTCCTCGTGTAGAAAAGCATGTGATAAACCTGACCACAGCCTTCAAAATACTTCAAAAAGAAAAAAACTCAAAATTGTCCAAACGACAGAGGAAAATGGTTGACCAAAGGCATGGCATGCAAAGAAAACCTGAAAACACTATTCAGCTAGCACAGTTAGTAAAACAGCCTCATGAACTCTATTATAAGTTTGAGAAGTCATATGGCGGAAAATTAGATATGGGGCGCAAGTTTATTGGTGCAATACCTTCAAATTCAATGAACCACAAGGCCCACTCTACTTGTTTACAAGGTGGTCTCTGCTAAGAGTGGATAGGTTAAATAAATGCTTCATTAAGGAAAGGGAGTACACTTCAATAAAACCCCCAATTTTATTTCGGCTGATTTATTCCTGTCCCTTCGTTTTTCTCATCGCGTTGGTTCCACAACCCTAGGTTTTAAGACCCAGGTCTTACTCTCTGATATCCTGCCCTATAAATTGAACCGACTGGGTCCCTAATCTTCTCACCCTCGCCATTCTCACCCTTCACGGTCGTCCTCCGTCTCCAGTCCCCTTTCGACCCCTTGTGCATCCCTCTCTCTCGCCTCAACACGCCCACTCCCACTCCCACTTTTACCACCACTGCTACCCATCCTCCACCTTCACTCGCTATTGTGCCATGGCAACCAGGCACTGCAGCCACTCATGTTCCATCTACGTCTGTTCCACCTACCCATGTTCCATATGACTCTGTTCCATTTACCTTCGCTCCGTCTACTTCTGCTCCACCACCTCCTTCCACCTCCATCACTGAGTCTCACGGAGTGCTTCTCCAGATAGCATCTCAGCTGACCTCACTCACAACTCAATTCCAATCCTTTCAAGAAAGTATGAATGCTGCAACCGGGCACTTGGAGCTGAAAGTCCAAAGACTAGAGCAGCAGATGGAGACCAGGTTCATCAAGCAACAGGAACACTCAGAACATGCTAGCTCTCGGTTTAACAGACTGGTTGGCACTTTAGCTGAATTGTCAGCAGAGATGGGTACACGCATTGAGTTCACCAACCAGCAGCTTAAACAGTATCACCATGCTACTATCTCAGAGATCCAGAAGCTAAGGCTTTCTTATGCACACATAGTTGACAAGCTGGATCGGATGGCAGAGAACGTGAAGCCCGAGACTTCTTCGTCCTCCTCGGAGTGAATGCCTGGATACTCCTCTTTTTGCTGTTGACAAAGGGGGAGATAGAGTCTACGTGTGTCATTGTGTGTCTAGGTGTGTCTAGAGTCTAGATGTCAAGTCTTTGCCTTTGTTTTCATTCATGTAATTCATGTTATGATACTTTTGAAAGGCATATCAAATGAATTTTCTGGCTGAAATCTGTGATAATGATATATGTTATGATAGTTTCTGAATGGCATATCAAATGCATTTTCTGGTTGAAATAATCTCCTGATTGTCACAATGACTCATGGTTGTCATCATCAAAAAGGGGGAGAATGTTGTGCATCCCTTAGTTTTGATGATGACAAAGGATATGTTTGACTAACCAACAATCTACTATCTTCATAACACGTGCAAGTCATTTGATTGCTCCTTCAATGTAAAGCAATGAACTCATGGCAAGTTGATGATGAACAAAAGATATGTTTGACTAATTCAATGTAAAACTGATAATTCAAGTCACTTCTGATAGTTCAAGTAATTTCAGGTCTACTGAAGTATAAGTGAAATCAACAAATCAGAAGAAATGTCAAAGGTTGCTTGTCGACCAGAGAAGTGGTCATTGTCGACCACGGAACAGACAGAGCATCAGACAGAACTGCCAGTCATCTGGACATTGCCCCTTGTCGACTAGCGACAGGGCTATTGTCAACAATGAGCGATACGAGCATCAGCCTGAAGAACCAGCCGTCTGGACACTGCTCATTGTCGACCAGAGATAGGGTCGTTGTCGACCACAAGCGGTACAGCGTCCAGAACCGAAATCCAACCGAATTCAGTTTCGGTTCCTTGAAACCTGCAGGTTGTTGTTGCAGGTTGTTGGGCTGTTCAGAGGATAAGATTCCGCACGGGATTCAAGGAGAGAGTCTTGCTAAGAACCGGTCAAACCTGTTTAAGATTCTATTTAATCTTCTTCCTGTTTTTTAGCGAGTAACCCAACAGGTTTGCACTTGCGCGGGAAACAGCTCCGGGCTTGATAAGAACTGGTGCAAAAAGGAGAAGAGGACAGAGAACTGAATATGGGAATATAGAGAAGAAGCTAAGGAAGATCAGCATCAGAAGTTTCTCTAACCAGAAAAGGAAGAGTGGCTCTCCTGCAATCAAAAAGCTGCAGAAGACAGAAGTGTTCTTCGGTGCTGCAGAAGGAAGACCTGGCTCAAGGCGTTGCAAGTTCCAGTAGCAAGGCAGCTGAAGGCATCCTGCTGGAAGTCCTACAGGGAGTCTTGCCTTGTTACCTATGTGATTGAGTCCCAAGCTGAACCCTTTAATTACTCTGCTACAAAAGTCCATGTTCAGCCTTGTTACACCTTTTCTACTCATCTTTACAACTAGTGTCAAGCTGTGAGGTAGCGGATTCAAGCTGTGTGTCAGCAGGAACAAGCTGTGTGACAGCGGTGTTTGTGTGAGATCAGAAATTCTCATGTAGTGAAGCCTTGCTCAAATTGAGCAAGGGGTGGACGTAAGTCTCGGGAAGGGACTGAACCACCTAAAAAGTATTGTCTTGTGGTTTGCCTGTTGTGTGTGTGTCTCTTTGTATGTTTGCTGTCATTCTTGCTATCAGCGTTAGTTCTATATTTCATTGATTTCTCGTGATCCAATTAGTCTTTGTTTGATAAATCAAAAAGGGGGAAAAGATCTATTCACCCCCCCTCTAGATCTAGTCAGTCCGTACTCAACACATTGGACCCAAAAGAGCCCACTATCCACCATTGCCCGAGACATTGCCGGACATTTTTAATGCCCTCATGGCTGCCAACCTACTTACTTTGCCCAAAGAAAAGTTTGCATGGCCCCCAAATGCTGATACCTCCAGGTACTGTGTCTATCATAGACAGCCGGGTCATACGGTGGAGAATTGTTTCAACTTCAAAGATTACATTTACGACATGAATGATCTCGGTGAAATTGATTGGGATGAAATGAGGCGATGCATCGCAACCCTAAAGGCCAGGAGACCTCCGCCTAGGCCACAGTTACCACAACGACCACAGCAACAACAACAGCCTCAGCAGGCCCCACAACAGTAACCTAATATGGGCATCATCTATAACCCGCTTCCGGAGCACCAACAACCTAACTACCAGGTTAATCCGATTTCCTCCTTCTCGGAAGTTGGAAGGGAGCAAACCTGTCATTTAGAAAGCACCTCTGTCCTTGCTACCAGTCATACCACCAATCAACCTCCTCGTCTCCTTCGAACAACATCTTCTTACCACTCAACCCCCTCACAACCCCTATTTGGTCCTTCTCCCGTTCCACAGCCATCACACCCTCTTATTCGTACCCCTATCGTCAATTCACCGTTAGTCCATCACCAAAGGCCATCTCCCACTCCTTTTTCACCCTTAAGTCCCCTGATCACTTCTTATTCCTCTAATTTACCATCTACCTCTGTCGCGCCTTTACCCCCGCCTTCTAATCTTTTTACCGCCCATTATCCGTATGACACACCATCCACCTCTATCTCCACTGAACCTCCTCCTCCACCGTTTAAACCTCTTATCAGTCACCATTCATTTGAGGTCCCCTCTACTTCCACTATACCCCCTCCATCATATAAACCCCTTATCGTCCATCATTCACCCCAAGTCACCTCCGTTTCTAATCTACCTCAACCATCTAAACCCTTTATCATCCGTGATTCACCCGAGACTCCTTCTACCTCTACTATACCTCCACCAAGCAAATCCCTAATCAAAACCCCTACACCCATCATAACCCCTATCCCACCAACCATTTCTCTATTATTACCCCTTAAACCTTTGTTAAAATCCACACCTAATACCATAGAGGTGCAACAAGACCCACAAGCAATGGTGCTCCGGAGTGGAAGGATGTTCCACCGGGTGTTTCCCCAGAATAGTCAGGCCCCTGAACAATCTCGGCCCGAGAAAGATAAGGAAGAGCAGTCAGAAGAGTCCATCCCTGGGACCCAGTATGACTTGTTGAAACATCTGGATAAGACGCCTGCCCGTATCTCCATCCTCGAGTTGATCAAAAGATCCACATCTCACCAAGAAGCTTTAAGGGAATATCTCCAAAAAGTCATGGTGAACGAGGATCTCCCTGTGGAGAAAATCTCGACAGTCCTGACGCCCACTGATATACAACTGCCTATCATATTCCATAATCACGAGCTTGCCCCCAAGGAAGCTCGAAAATATGCGTTGTGTATTGCGGTAAAAATCAATGGCGTATCAGTTGATCCGTGCCTGGTAGACACGGGCGCGTCTATAAATGTGATTTCCCCGAGTACTCTTCAAGCATGTGGGGTTGATGAAGAACAATTCATGCCCTCCTCAATCACAGTCACGGCCTATGACAATAGTAAAAGACCGCCAATGGGGATGATTACCCTCAATGTAGAACTAGGCCCTGTATCAGTCTTCACGGAATTCCATATCCTTGATATGGATCCCACTTTCAAGGCTATACTAGGCCATACCTACATTGAAGCCATGAATGCTGTACCATCCACCAATCATCAGTGCTTGAAATTTCCATACAAAGGATGGGTTATTAAGGTAATGAGCATGCCTCTCTGTTCTACGGTGGATGCCATCAACACCTCTTTGCCTTCGGTCTGGCCGACTCATCGGCCCATACTATCCTTGTTGGATGTGTATGACCCTTGTCGTGCTCCCTTCAGACAACAAAAGCCATTCCCTTTGTCAAACTCACGTCTTCCCTTCCGCTCCAAAGGATGGGAGATTATGAGAAATATTGGCTACCAAGATGGCAAAGGTCTAGGGGCACAACTGCAAGGAAGGCTGAGACCACTCCAAAAGATAAAGCCAATCCATAGAGCTGGCTTAGGTTTTAAGGGGCCATTCGAATCAGACGGCAAACCCCTCGCTTGGACTTTGTCCTCACATTTCAAAAAGGGGCCCATCGTCTAGATGGGAGATCCTCCACCGGAATCACCTGGGGGGTCACGGGATGTGTTTTTAGCTCAAGGATGTTCAAGGATCCTAAAAAGGGAAAGATGGTTCACCTGGATTGTGAATGGTATAAATGGTTTGACATACCAGATATATCCATTGCACTGGAAAGAATGTTCTTTTCTTCACATCTAGAAGGCCCACTTTTGATCTCCGAAATGCCAGGGGACACCACCACACTTGTCAGAATGACAAACCCTCCTCTCCAAGAGGATGTTGTCATTGACGGGTCATCATCCGTCACCAATATTGTCACCGACGGCTCATTAGCCGTCATCTTTTCTATCCACATATCACAGCCTTTGTTGCTGTCTCCTTCCTGGGCCAGACAGTTGTCTGATGATCTTCCCAGGTCTCCTTCTTTACTCATATACCTACGTGGGTTTCTTAACTCACGCCAGGTTTTCAATCACGATCTGCTCTACGAGCTACACAACCCTCTAGCTCTAATTCCCTTTTCACCTCCTCCAATTTCTTTTCACTGTTTTGTTATCAAAGATGAAAATGAAAAAAAAACGCCAATTCCCCAACTCCTCAACAGCGCATTGTCTTTGAGGAAACCTCTTATATCTCCCACGAGTGTGTTCCCGACTCACGGGCCACTCATTCAAGGTCCCCTGAGCGACCTTCTCGACCCCTCATCTGAGGGGTCCTTCCCTGTACATTCTTCACCATCCTCTTCAGTTTCTTCTTCTGTAAATGTCAGTCTAGCTAGCAATAATAAGTCAAGGGTAGTGTCTAAGAAGAAATCTAAGGGTAGGCAGATTCCCCGTCGGTTCCTTTTGGATCTAGCCGATAGGTGTCAAGCCCTTCTAGCAATTCCTCAATTGCTAGAAAATCCCGTCCAACTGCCAGAAATAGAATGTGAGAATAATTGCATGATTGATGAAGGGTATGGGGTCTATGAACTCACTAACGAGGAATACCCCATTGAAGAAGAGGATGAAGAATATGAGGACGCGGCTGACGCCTATGCTAGTGGAATGAGCAGATTTGACGAGCCGTCAGCCGCTGTAGAAGAGTCTACCAAAGAGATTAACCTGGGAACTGAGGAAGACCCTAGGATTGTCCTCATAAGTGATAATTTACCATCATCTGACAAAGAGGCATTAATTAAGGTTCTCGAGGATTATAAGGACACGTTTGCATGGAGCTATGAGGATATGCCAGGATTGGATTCTACTCTGGTTGAGCATCGTCTCACTCTCAAACCAGGGTCCGTCTCGGTAAAACAACGGTTAAGACGTTTTCGCCCACAAATGGCTTTAAAAATGAAGGAAGAGGTCGACAAGCTCCACAAAGCTAGGTTCATAAGAGTCGTCCTTTATCCTCAGTGGGTCGCAAACATCGTCCCGGTCATGAAGAAAGATGGAAATGTGAGAATTTGTATTGACTTCCGGGACCTTAACCGTGCGTGTCCGAAGGATGATTTCTCTTTGCCTCATATTGATGTGTTGATTGATAACACGGCAGGATATGAAACCCTTTCATTCATGGATGGATTTTCTGGATACAATCAAATCCGTTTGGCAGAAGAAGACCAGGAGAAAACCTCATTCACTACTCCCTGGGGAACTTATTGTTATGTGGTCATGCCATTTGGACTGAAGAACACTGGAGCCACTTACCAAAGGGCTATGATGGCAATATTCTATGACATGATGCACATATATTTGGAGGTATATGTGGATGATTTGTTGGTAAAGTCCAAAACTAGGGCGAAACATCCGAGGTCCTTGCAAAGGTGTTGCAAAGATCCCGTGAATTCAATTTGAAAATGAATCCAAAGAAATGTGTGTTTGGTGTATCATCTGGCAAATTACTTGGCTTCATTGTGAGCAAAAGGGGTATTGAGATAGATCCCAATAAGGCTAAGGCAATTAGGATATGCCACCCCCGAAGAATTTGAGAGAAGTTCGAGGATTAATCGGGAGCTTGTAATTTATCCGTCGCTTTGTGTCTCAACACTCGCAAAGGTGCCGGCCCTTCTACGAGTTGACCAAAGCAGGGACCAAATTTTGTTGGGATTCTAAGTGCCAGAATGCTTTCGACGGATTAAAGGAATACCTGGCCAACCCGCCTGTTCTCACTCCACCTATTCCAGATAAGCCTTTGATCCTATATATCTCGGTCCTAGACGACTCTGTGGGAGCCGTCCTGGCACAAATCAATGAGGAAGGCAAGGAACGGGCAACCTATTACTTGTCCAAACTCCTCAACCCCTGTGAGCGAAAGTATACTACCATGGAAAAGACCTGTGCCGCCCTCGTGTGGGTGGTACAGAAATTGAAACATTACTTTCTTGCTCACGAAGTCCACTTGATTGCTCGGATGAATCCTATCAAATTTCTCTTGGAAAAGTTTGTCCTTACTGATAGGCTAGCACGTTGGCAAAGTTTTCTATCTCAGTTTGACATCACCTATATTCAACAAAAGGCAATCAAAGGCTATGCTATAGCTGAGCATCTCGCTCATCACCCTCTCCCCAAGTTTGACCCTGTTCAATCAGAGTTTCCAGATGAGGAACTAATGTCCATTACCCAGTCTGATGATCCCATGTGGACATTATATTTTGATGGAGCTTTGAATTCCCAGGGGAGAGGTATTGGTATTGTTCTTTTGTCACCTGAAGGTGTCGCTATCCCAGATGCATTCCAGCTCTCATTTCCAGTCACCAACAACGTGGCTGAATACGAGGCTCTTCTGGCAGGTCTGAACCTTGCTTATTCCTTCTGGGTCACTGAATTACGAGTCATAGGTGATAGTCAACTTATTCTTCGCCAAGTGCTCACCAAATATCGCACTCGCGATCCCAAGCTCAAGCCATATCAAGAGCTTACTGTTGCTTTTGCTAAACTGTTCACTAAGTTAGTCTTTGTCCATGTTCCTCGCAATCAGAACATTCTGGCCGACGCTCTTGCTTCGTTGGCATCATCATTAAGGTTTCCTTTGGGCAGAAGGGCTCTGTCCGTTTCTATCCACAAGCTTCTCTTCCCTGCTATCCACAACCCTTCCTATTTAAGGGTTCAGGAGGAAATGTCAAAGATGGCTCATGATAGAGAAGTTGTTGAAAAGAGGGAGATTATGTTGGTTGAATTAGAGGAAGAACTTGTTGATGAGGATAAGCCATGGTTCTATGAGATTATCAAATATTGCAAAGACCAGTCTTACCCTACAGAAGCAACAGCAGAAGATAAGAGGGCTATAAGGAGAGTAGCCCAGAGATACACATTGGTTGGAGGATTGCTATACAAGAGAAGCCTCACTGGTGTTCTCCTAAGGTGTCTTGATGATGACGAGTCCTGGAAGTGTGTAGAGGAAGCACACTCAGGCGTGTGCGGTGGCCATGTGAACAGCCAAATGCTTGCTAAGAAGATCATTCGGCAAGGCTTTTACTGGCCCACCATGGAAGAAGACTGTGCTGTCTATGTCCGTAGGTGTGTCAAGTGTCAACTTCACGCCGATAAGATCCATTCCCCATCTTCCTCTCTCCATCCAGTGTCCTCCCCATGGCCTTTCTCCATGTGGGCATTCGACATCATTGGTCCTCTTGGTGATCCTAACTCTCTCACCAAGTAAAAGTCCTTCATCCTCACTGCAACGGAGTACTTCACCAAATGGGCTGAAGCCGAAGCCTATGCAGAAGTCAAGGCATCCACAGTCTGCAAGTTCATCATGAAGAACATCATCGCCAGGTTCGGCATTCCAAGAACTATCATCACCGACAATGGGCCACAATTCATCTCTCAGGATCTTCAGGACCTCTACCAAAGGTATAAAATTGTATTGCATCATTCATCACCATATTATCCACAAGCTAATGGCCAAGCAGAGGCCACTAATAAAATATTGATTAAAATCATAAAGAAAACCTGTGAGTCTAGCAGATTCTCGGATTGGCCAGAAAAACTTATTGAAGCTCTATGGGCTTATCGCACTTCAGTCCGTACTCTCACTGGGTAAACTCCATTCGCCCTTACTTACGGGATGGAGGCGGTAGTCCCATATGAGATTCTGGTCCCTTCTCTTAGGGTACAATTGGATAAGGAACTTCCTCTCGACGAACGTCGTGACTCACTCCTTGCCCAATTGGAACTCTTAGACGAGAAACGTCTGGTTGCTGCCGAACATGCTCGCGTCTACCAAAATAGACTCGTACGTTTTTACCAGAAGAAGGTTATTGAGAGAAAGTTTAAAGTTGGTGAAATGGTAGTAAAAAGAATTTTTGTAAAACCTGGCGGGCCGCGTTCTAAGCTCCAACCCAATTGGGAAGGACCATACGTGGTTCAGGCTGTGCATCCTGGCAACGCCTACAGGCTAGTCAATGCTGAAGGAGTTGAGTTATCCCACCCTTGGAATGGGCTTTACCTTAAGAAGTATTACCCTTAGATAGGTGTACATACTGTCAAAGACAAAAAAAAATTGAAAACAAAAACAACAAAAAAAATGAAAAAAATAATGAAAACCACAAAAATTTGTGTATAAAAACAAAAAAAAGAAAAGACCAAAAAAAAATGAAAAATTCAAAATGCTGATGCTTGGAGATCACCATGTAGTTAAGTCATTGCATTCAACCTCCATGTTAGAAAAGGGCCCATTAAGACTTGGTAGGTCTCAGGTCTTGGTTTGCCAGAACCGTGGAGACCCCTGTCCGGCCAGTTCGGCCTATGCCCCTTCAAAAGAAGACAACATGTATACACACCTGTGTTATAAAAAATTGATAGCATCGCTTATGGTAGGGCATCACTCAAAAGGTCTCCAAGAAAGCTCAAATCTTTATCCTCTTCTTCTCGACCGAGTGAGACAGTCGGCACCCTTAAAACGCTGAGCATGGGAAACATGAACACGACCCCTAGGGTGAGAGTAGGATCCAATTCTTCGAGCATGAATAAGAGCACGAGAAGAGGGCAGTGTCCCCGCAGGCATCCAAGAGGGATTTCATAATGTCAAAATACTATGTCCCTCGCAAAAAAAATCCATCAAAAGAATCAAAAAAAAAGAAGCAAAAAAAAAATCAAAGTCAAAAGAAAAGTCTGGTCGTAACCGTGCCTGATTCCACTAAATGAAACCCCTTCGAGTAAAAGTCAAATCTCACGAAAGGGGTCATGAGATGTAAATGCTCGAGAGTTAGTCCGAAGTTGCCCGAAAGGGGAGAGTTAAATGGACCTCTATTGGCTCGCCGGGTTAACGGTTTTGCCGGTCCTCTCAGGAGGTTTACCCCCAATACTCTTCCTTCTTCCCCTGAAGATAAAGGCTAAATGGAGTATCCAAAAGGTGAGACCCACCAAGGCTTGCGACTTTGTTTTAACACAAGCATATGGTTGTCCATTTTGAAAGTAGAAGTCATTGTCGTGAAGGAGTCTCCGTGTTTCTGGCTGGTCAAGACCTTTATCTACCACCTTAATATCTTCTTAGTTTAACCTCGGGCTTAGACCAATGCAAGCGCGTCACCTATAGGTGCGACGACGTCTGATTCCGGGTCAGCGTCGCGCGGTTGGTCATTTGGGTTCCAGGGTGTTCCATTACATACCATCTAGAGTTGTGAGGAAATAGACCCGGGTCGGGCAAATCATTTACCTCGAACATTTTTTGGGCGAATCCCTATGGTCGGAAGCAACTGGGAGCCTAAGCATGGCATGACGGTATTATCATCAGGATAAGTCTTAGCCGGCGGAATTATCATTCGAGGAGTCTAGAGGCCCAAATCAACCTAGATGTGCACTTAGGATATCTGGGAGGTTAGTAAGAAACCCTTGTTCTCCTGCAGCCTACATGTTATATGGGTTGGTCATCATGCATTAGCAAAAACAAAAAAAAATATAAACCAAAAATAAACAAAAAAATTGACAAAATCCAAAATCCAAAAAAAAGGGGCAGAAAAATGTATATGCACAAAGAAAATGGAAATGTAAAAGACCATAATAATAAACAAACAACAAAACACAAAAAAATTAATATACACCTACAACAAACAAAGATCACATCTTTGCATGATCGCATTTGTATGCAGCATTCATTTTAAATTATCGTTTGCATCTGTGAGCTTGTCTGTCGCATTCATTATCCTTTATTATTGCCTTTGTTAATAAAGGCTTGCCCCTTGACTCGTTATCAAGGATAGTTCAAAATCTCGTTTGCTTGTTGAGCAAGGGGCAAGTCAGAGCAGAAATACTGACTTGTTTGCTTAGGTGTGTGCAGGGATTCGAGAGCTCAGGAAGAAGCAGAAAATCAAACACAAAATACTTTATTTCACTTCTATTCAAAATAAAAATAAACAACAAAGAGATTACATCAGATTTCACCTACTCTCTCCACATTACTTGTCCCGCCACCCTCCGGACGAGACACTCTTGAGGGGGCTATCCAATCATGGAATGCGGTCCTTCCACCGCTTTGTGCTCCTCTTCCGATCTCTACTCCCCGGCGCCGATCTGCGGGGGCACGAAAGGAGCTACTTACACGAAAGCCACGCTCTCGTGCTCTTCGGTAGCGTTCCTCACCATCCTTTAGCCACTGCTCGGCGAGGCCGAGACTGGTCTTCAATTCAAATAATTGGGCCTCCAGGGCCCTCTTCTCCTCTTTCTCGGCCGACCTCTTGGCCTTCTCTCTTTCCTTGGCCTTTTCCCTCTCAGCACGTTCTCTCGCTCTGTCTTCCCTCTCCAGCTGAAGGGTGATCCTCAGCTCTATAGCGTCCCTAGAAAAGTCATCACCTAGACGACGCTGCAGTTCCTCTTCTAGCTCGGCTATTCTAGCTTCCTTCTGGGCGGCATGTGTGAGTGCCTCCTCCGTTTCTTTCTCCTGCCAGACGTTTCATCTCAGGCTTCTGGTAACGCTTGAACAAGGGATTTTAAATGGTGAGGCTCTCACCTGTACAGAAAGCATTCCTTCTGCTTCCGCAGCCCGCTGTGTGGCATGAGCAAGTTGCTCGTGTAGTGAATCTAACTCTGAAGTGGGAATCCATAGACTGGAAGAAACGCCGTCTGCCCCCATTGCCGATGAAACTACATCGAGCTGGGCACGCTGCGTACACATACGAGAGGTGACAGTTAAATGGTTAACGCCATGAATTTCAAATCATGCCAGGAGTATGTATACACTTACTGATGAACCCAGAGCCGCTCGGGTATCAGTTAACTCTTGCTCCGTGTCCGCCAAACGAGCTCGTAAGTTCGTTATTATGGTGTCACGGGCATCCTACAACCATGGCTCTTGAGTTCACAAATAAAAAAAAATGGAAATTATAAAAGATCAAAAAAATGGTGTTTTACTTTACCTCTATAAGCCCTCCAAGCTGGAGCCTCTCCGCATACATTGCCCTATAGAGCCGTAGGTAATCTTCACTGTCTTGCGCTTGTGATTCCAGGAGCATGCCACCCCGCTTCCAGTCTTCATACTGTTCGGGGAAGTGCACCCTCCAATCAACGCAGGTTGCCGGCCCACGCGTCTTCTTCCCGACGCTGGGTGAGGAGGTTATATCCACCCATTCCTGGGCAAGCCCGAGGGTCCTCATGGCTAATCGCAGCCTGAGGGGCTCAATTTCATTCAAGCAATGAAGCCAGAGGTCCCGTCCGAATCGGGCACGGCTTCCAATTACCCATGGCTGGTCGACATCGACCATATTCAAGTAAGGCCTCCAGTTCACCTATGTTGGGGTGTACATATCTTCGTAGTTACTCAAAAATACAAAAAAATAATAAAAAATAAAAATATATATAAAAAAGAGAAAAAAGTATCATACCATTGCTGCAGGGAACTCTTGCAGCTCCCGTCTCGATACCATCAGCTGGTAGGATAATGGTGCTGTACTCATGATGGGTTGCCACCGCCTAGCCAACGGGATCGTCACTGGCCGACAGTGTCGAGCTCTCCCCATTGGAATATAATAGTAGCTCCACAGCTACACCATCATGTGTCATTGGCACCAACAAATACAAGAAAAAAAGCATAAAACCAAAACCACAAAAAAATAATTTTTTACCTGGATGAAGGGCGTAAACCCATTTATTGTCACCTCTCGGCCTGTCCTTTGCGACAGACCTGTAAATAGATGTGCCAGCACGGCAGCTCCCCAGGCGTACTGTCCTACTCTCTCCAAATCTACGAGCAGCTCCAGGAAGCGGCAGTGTATGTTGTCTCCCTTGGAGCCCAGTAGCAGCCTACCCAGCAGAAAGAGGAGGAACCTCCTCAGGTCCATGTTGGTCCTCTCCCAGTTGCTGGCATCTGCACAGTATACAGCACGGGCACCTCTCTCTGCCCTTTCCATAAATTCCTCCAAGGACTCGTCATCCCATGGACGGATGTCAGTAAGCCCTAACACCTCCATGATCGATGTCTTGGCTACTGACCTGTTCTTCCGTCCATCGAGTTCCAGTCCTAACAGTTTCTGGGCACCTTCTCGGTAATCCGCATAAGTGACACCGGTCACTGCCTCTCCATCCACTTTGAGGCCCGTAATGCGGACCATATCTTCCAAACTGGGCACCATGTGCCCCCAAGGCATCAGGAATGCCCGACTCACCGGATCCCATCTTTCATGTAATGCTTGGATCAGGGCAAGGTCGAGCTTTATCGGCTCGATTCGGAGGAAGGCACCGAACCCCATCACGTCTATCCTGGCCTTTTGGAAGTCCGGGAGACCTCGATATGCTGCCACTACGAGCTCCCAAGAGATGTGCGAGCGCATCGTGCTCTGCACATATACAAGAAGTGAAAAGGGGAACGTTGCTAAGCAAGAAAGGAGAAGAAAAGGATGAAGGAAGGAAACCAAAGAAGCCACTTACAAGCTGTGATCGGGTCCTCTCACTCAGTTGTCCTTCGACTTCTGAGAGTCTCCTGGAACTGCTACCTGATCTGCTCCTCTTCGAGGAGCGGGAAGACTCACCTTCTGTTCTAAAGCTGGATTCACCCTCCATCCTGAAAAAGTGAGCAACACTCGCAACCTCCCTTCCTTACAAATTTGCACTCCTCAAGTCTGCTCTCAGGACTTCGGTGTTTCCAAGTCGAGCGAAAGGGGAGGTATTTATAGGATTGGAAAGAAGGTGTTCTGGATCTATCACCATCACCCCAGCAACATCCTTTACGACAAGTCACCCTCTCTTTACTCTCGCATGTCACTCTACCATCTGGAGTGATCAATTTGGAGGCGTGATTTGTTGACTTGTTCTCCCCATGCGGTCTAAAGATTCCCCATGTTTATTATCCCGTTGCGACTATTGCTAGCGCAAAGAAGAAAGTGGGGGACATTTATACGGGAAAACAGGACCAGGGACCGACGTTGTTGAAATTGGTGGTAGATTCCTTTGAAAGTCATGGCCACGATACATTCGCGTGCCACTTTGCCATGTGAAGTAAATGGAGCAGAGCTGTGATTTGTTGACCCGCCACTCCTATTCGGTCCAAAGATTCCGCGTGTCCCTTGTCCTATTGCGACTACTTTTAGCGCAAACAAGGAAATAAGGGACATTCACGTGGAAAAAGAGCACCACGGGCCGATATTGTTGAAATCCGTGGATGATCCCCTTGAAAATCATGGCTATGGTGAGTCACCGCCCCGTGTTTTAAGGAGACATCTCGTCGAGTACGTCTCGCGGGAACCCATGTGGTAGAGAAGAGCTGTAGAGCAGAAGGAACATATCCAGGGCGAACCAGCCGTGTTCAAACCAACCTATTTCACTCGCACATATATATAAGGGTTTGTGCCCGTCATGAGAAGGGAGTGAGTGAACAAGCCACTCACTAACCATCACCACCCTCCTGGTCGCTTCTATTCTCTCTCTCAAGGCAAGAAGTCCCTTGGAGGCCTTTTATAATTCCGTGACGCAGCAATCGCTTTGTCGCGCCATGCGTTCCCACCTGCTCTTCGGCAGTGCTCCTCGCTGTCCTCCTGTCTCTCTCGCGACCCTGATGGCCGCGAAGCTCTTGAAGTCGAGGCCGCTAGCTGAGCTGCCCTATGCTCTGCCGATGAAGATGCTATCAACTCCAGGAGCTCCTCTGTTGCGAGCTCTAATCCCCTTCCATCTGCAGAGTGAGCCATGTTTGGATGCTCTTTCTCTCAGAGCCCCATCTCCTGGGCCTCTTGTCCTGCTATATTTTTGCCTTTTCTCTCTCTACTATCTCTTGCTTTATCTCTCTCTTAGCCATTCGGAGAGAAATCTTTAGCTCCCGGGCATCTCAGGGCAACTCCTCATGATAGTTGCCTTGAGTTTTTGGCTCTTGTCCGGAATGGTTGGCTATCACCTAGCACTGGCTATTGCAGATGTTTGTGCCAAAAACAAGAAAAAAGAGAAAAAAGGGAATAAAAAAAAAGAAAAAAAATAGTAGAGAGTAAGGATGTAAATGGCATTAAAGCTTCCATATTTATTCCAAGATAAGATACATTAGGGTTTGGGCATCTCATGCCTCAATTTCCCCAACTCAATTACATAAGCTTTCAGCAGTTCTTCGTCCTCACTCACAGACTCTGTTGCCCTCAGTGTAATGCTGGCCTTCCATGACGCTTTGATTGTCTTCACATTTCTTGCGTCACCACCTGTGCCCAGCTCCCTTTTTCTGATTAAAGGAAGCTCGGATAGCAGTGGGAATGAATGGCGAGGGAGGCCCATCTGAGTATGACACCGATGCGTGTTGTAAAGGATGAATTCAGACGTGCCAACAAGTTGGAGCTCCATGTTAAGAGAAGACCTCGTGAGAAGCTCATATGGGAGTAAGTATGTCGGTGCACGAGTGAACATATACTCTTCAATGGTACTGAAGTGAGCCCGCCAGTCTTCTCGTTTCTTCAGCCAGGGAACGCGATTTGCTATACTACCACTAGAGCCTAACACATTGACCATATGGTGAAGCGGGCTTTGTTGGAAGAGTCTTGAAGTAGACGACATTCCCTCACGATGGTTAAATTTGAAATGCAAGTCAGTCCAGCAATTCAAAAGGAGTGCGCAACCAAAAGGAGGCTTACCCATACTGGAAGCCGTGAGTCCGCTATAGAGATAAGCAAGGATAGCAGGTCCCACTCTCTTTCCTTCCCAAATTCCACAGATGGCACTTAGCTGATCTTCCTCCACTATGTTGTCAGTATAAGGGAATAGGAGAGCACCTGCTAAGCAGATGGTGAATCCCTTCATGAGCCCTTCAATGCGATCATCATCGCTTGTCAACCTTTCAAGAGCATTTATGACCCAATCTGCAAGTTTTTGCAGATGGATTCCCTTCTGAGTCTGGACGCCCTTGATGGCTTCGGACGGCATGAAGCTTCTGAGCACCTCCTCGGAAGTCACCCTTCTTAGCATGCGCATAACCTTTACCTTGCCATTTCTCTGGAATTTCTTCACGCCAAGTAGAAGTTCTGCTTCTTCGAGAAGAATAGTTGCCTCGAAAGTGGGGAAAATGAACGTATGGGTTTGAGGGTGCCAAAACTCTACCAGTGCACCCATAGCCGCCCAATCCATGTGAATCTCATTATAATGTTTGGCATGAGTTACGAGCTTTTGGAGATGCCACTTTCTGATGATGGCCCTCATACTGATCGAGATGTTCGAAGTGAGTTTCGACAGCCATGGCAACCTTGAAAACTTCCTCGGGCCAGGAAAGAGTGGATATGGCTGGAAATAGAAAAGTGGAGAAGGCGAAAATGAGCATAAGAAGGTCTTGCAGAAACACAAAAAAAGAAATGGTAACTCACCATTCGAGATTGGATTCTCCCGCTAAGATGCCCTTCAAAGTCAGTAAGCCGCTTGCACTCGTTGCTGAGCTTGCTTTTCTTCACGGGACGGGAGGACTCCCCTTCCATCTCGAACTCTGATCTCCTCCTAAACTTCAACTTTCTTAGCTCGCCCTGGAATGCATTTTCTTAAGGACAAAGGGGCGATACTTATAGTGAGGAAAGGAATCTAGGAACGGTGTTGACAGTTTCGTTTTGTTGTGAGTGATAATTTGCTTGCATAGTTGTGATCTTGTTTTGTTATGTTAATTATCGAGTGGGGTACCATTGTCCCACCGATGCCCCACCTTGTCCCGCCTTGTCCCCTAATCATTCAATCATTGTGGTCACCCCTTATCATGCATTGTATTATATGATATTTACACTACTAGAGTTTGTCAAGGACCTTACGCCTTGAACGAATCTGGGATTTGAGTTCCCCTTCAACAAAAATAGTGATGATCCCGGAGGAGTTCAGGACGTACGGATAGGCCGTTAAGTTATGATAGAAAGGGGACGACGGTTCCGTTCGATGAGTCGGTACGTGGATAAACGGGCCCCGGCTCAGTATCAGCTCATTGGATCGGTATCCTGACCCACTCTCCACAGCTTAACAATATTATCCTTGGATAGTTTCTATTTTAGTTTGTTTTATTTTTCTTTTAAACCCAGCATGCATTCATGTAGGACTTTGAGTTCATTGTGGAAAATCATTCACTTACTTTGATTGTGTGAGCTACTGTGCTTAATTGCTTAAATATGGGATATTCTATTCCGAGTCGAGTATTGAGTTTCCCGAGGTTACCTTGGGACGTTTCTCTGGATGAAACAATTGTTTGGATTTGTCTCCAATCATCTGTTTATTTCCCTTGGACCCACCTTGGCTGCAGCACTTCCACAATGGCTGGTAACCGCTCCCCAATGGTGAAACCTGAGGTTTACGACCCAGGTACTTCCGCACCGTGAAGTTGGTCCTTTTAGTTTGTTCGTGCCCCAGCGCACACACTGTCTTTCTTAGTTTATTTACCATCCAAACAATCGTTGATTTCGGAGAACCTTCCTCAAAGTTGCTTCGTGGAACTCGGGAAAGATTCCCGTCCTGTGACGTTAGAAGCGTGTCTCATCACACCTTGGCATCGACTTTTCAGTCCACTCCATTTCATTTCAATACACTTCGTTTCATTCCATTACACGCCCTTCCCTTACAAAGTGGATGCCAAGGCGGGGCAGCTGTAGACACGCCGTTTCTGACGTTACGATGAGTAAATCCCATATTGTACCGTAATGCCCTGAAGTGGTTTACATTTTCTTTTATTTGGGTGATTTCCGTAATTGTGGTTAAATTACATTATTTTGTAAAAGGGAGAAAATTAAGATATGTGTACATATAAATAAATAAAAAGAGAAAAAAATAAAATTCCAAAAAATGTGTGTAGTTGTGTTTACGTAAACATAATATAATTGATTTTCTTTAATAAATTTATAAAATATAAATATACATATAAGTGATTAGTATATACATAATATATTTATTAAAAAGCAAAAAAATATAATAGCCATAAATAATATATATATAAAAAGAAGCAAAAAAGAAACAAAACAAACAAAAATAAACAAAACAAACAAACATAAAATATAATAAATATAATAAATAATAAGATAATATTCCCTACCCCATTTTATTCTCTCTACATCTCTTTCCATTTTCTATTTTCTTCCCTCTCTCTCACGTAACCCCCTCACGTCTCTTTCTTTCCCTCTCACCTCACTGCTCAATTCCCTCTCCCTCACGCCACACACATGCACACTCACCCTCATCCCACTCCCTCTCCCCACTGCATGCGATCCACCCAATTTTCCTCCATCAACTCCTTCCTTTCTCAACACACACCACTTCCTCTCTCTGCCGATAGCCTTTGCCATCATCCCACCTCCTCTTTTCTCACGGTGAACCACCTCCTCCAGTTCTCTTTTCCTCTCTCTTTCTAACAACCCAGCCGCAAGCTGTCTCTCCCGTCTCCCTCTTTCTAACCTCCCATCGAACTCACTCACCCTCTCCTCATCTCTCCCCATTCTCCATCCTCTGCGATCCCCAGCACCATACACCTCCCACCTCCTCTTCTTCTCACGCGATTCGTCCTCCACCATGCCCATGACATCGGCACCCCCGCTACCGACTTCCACTTCCCTGCACCATCGTCCGCCGTAAAGCTGCTCTGCTAACCCACCTCCAGCACCCCGCCGGCAGCCCACTTCCGAGCACCACGCCGCGTCCCTCCGACCACCGTCAACCGCCGCTAACCCCTCACCACCGGCAGCCCCTCCGCGACACTACCGTCGTCGTCTGACCGCCAGCCACCACGCCCGTCATCGTCTACGTCGCCGGCTGCCACGAGCCACCTCGCACCGACGTCGCCCACCGCACCCACCGTCTGCAAGCAACCAAACGTCGGACGCTACCATCTCCGTGAGATCTCCCCGCCGTCGTCGCTGCGGCTAGCCCTCCTGCCGGCCTTCATTGTGCGGTCCCGTGACGCCAGAACGGCCACCCTTCGAGCTCCTCGGCCGTGTCTGCACGTCGTCCAACTGTCGAAGCTCCCCTCCGGACGCCCAAGGCAGCTCCATGCTCGCCAGCACCCCTGCCGCAGAGCTGCCGCGACCACCCACGAGCCCCCACCTACATCGCCGGAGCACCGTCGCCGCCACCCGCGCCCAGCCTGCACCGCGTCGCCTCCGGCAGCCACCGCGAGCACCGGCCTCCCCCCTCTCTCCTCTCTTCTCTTCCTCCCTCCACTCTCTCTCCCTCTCTCTGTCACTCTCGACCCCCCCTCTCTTTCCCTGCCTCTCTTCTCTCTCTCTTCTCTCCCCCCTCCCGATCTCACTCCCTCTCTCTCTGCTCTCTTCTCTCCCTCTCCCTCTCTCCCCCTCTCGCGTTTCTCCTCTCTCTCCCGTTTCCCCTCTCTCTCTCCCGTTAACTCTCTCTCTCCTCCCGATCGCGATCCCTCTCTTCCTCTCTCTTCCTCCCCCTCTCTCCGTCTCGCGCTCTCTCTTTCCCTCTCTCCCTCTCTCTTTTAATTTTTTTTTATTTTACTCTCTGCTTCTCTCCCCCACGTCCTCTCTCCTCACCGATATCTCTCTGCTCTCTCTCTTCTTCCCCTCTCACAGCTCTCTCTCTCATTATCTCTCTCTTCTCTCCCCACACCCGATCTCTCTCTCCTTCTTTTACTATTTTTTTTTCTCTCTCCCTCTCGATCTCTCTCTCACCTCTCACCGCCTCTCTCTCTCTCCCTCTTTCTCTCCCTCCCTCTCTCCTCTCTCCGCCTCTCTCTCTCTCTCTCTTTTATTTTTTTTATTATTCTCTCTTCTCTCTGTCGCGTTCCCCCCCTCTCTCTTTTCTCTCCCTCTTTCTCTCTCTCTCAACCGCTCTCTTTCTCTCCCCCCTCTCACCGCCTCTCTCTCTCCCTCTCCGTCTCGTTCTCTCTCTCTCTCTCCCTCTCGATTTCTCTCTTTTTAATTTTTTAATCATCTCCCCCACTCCCTCTCTCTCTCCCTTTTCCCCCTCTCTCACCCTCTGCCTCTTTCTCTCTCCCCTTCTCTCTCTGTCTTTCGCCGCCCCCCCTCCCTTTTATTTTTCACCCTTTTTTCTTGTTTATTCCTCCCTCTCATCCCCTCTCTCCCCTCTCTCTTTCTTTCTCTCTCCTATATATATATATATCATATATATATTGTATATATACATAATACGTATATATATATATATATCATATATATATATATCTTATCCTTTCTTCCAAAACAAAGTCTTAAAAATAAATAATAATAAAAAAAGAATTTTCTCTCTTCCTTTCTCACCTTCTCTCTCGAATTCATGTTCTTTTGTTTTGGTCAACTTACGTATATGTTTATATATGTTTGTATTTACGTATATGTTAAATATCTTGAATATGTCTAAGTATATGTTTATATAAATATACTTATCATTCATATGTATATGCTCATGTGTGTGTGCTCTTATGTCCGGCTTAACCAATATCTGAAGTCCGCTCTGAACCTCCTTGGTCGCGCTGTGCTCGTGCCGTTGAAGCCCTTTTCAAAGCTCGTTGCCGGCCTCCACCGATAAGCTTTTCTTCCCTCTCTTATTTTTATTTAGTCAATTAATCATGTTCCATGCATCATCTTAGCACATGTGTCATGCCTTTCTCTCCGAGAGGGCCTCCCTTGTGGATATTTTTGTGTGTTCGTGCATTTCATCATGTCATTCTCCTACCCTTTTAATTCTAAAGGGGTTTTAAACACACCAACCAGGTACGTGTTCGTTTATGTTATTTACAGTTTCATTACCTAAGGATTGGTACTACACCGCCGTTATTCTCATTTAGTTATTTTTCTCTGTTTGTTTTTTTGTGTAAGGGGTAACCAGTTAAAGGCCCTCTTCTTCGGCCCGTCGAAAGAAGAGGAAGTTGGAGCCCGCATAACCTCGTGTCGAAGGCGAAAGCGATCAATTCACTCGGGACCCTCGGTCCCTGGCGATCACAACACTCTTAACGCGCGCTTTATTTTGATCATCTTTGTTTTAATAACACCCGCGGAGAGTTGCTTCCCGCAGCGGTTATCTTCTTCCGTCTCTGACCTCACCCGCGCGGAGGATTATTCCCCGCGGCGGTTTCTGTGATTTACTTTCTGTATATCTAACTCCTAATTGGTGCGGTGGGTCACCTCCCGCGACCGTTTCCATTTCAGCATTTTATTTTCTGCACTTTACTTTCTAATTCCTAACTATTTAATTTCAGCATTCCCCTATCATCGCTTTAAAACCCCGTGGAGATCAACATCTCGCGGCGATTTATTTGATCCCTTTTCCTTTCCTGTCACATATACTTATATTATAGTAAAGACCCCTCAGAGGCCACAGTCTCGTGGTGGTTTATATATATTTATATATATACATATACATATATATATATATTTATTATTTATATTATTTATGTCGCATTAAAGACCCCTCAGAGGCCACAGTCTCGTGGTGGTTTATATATATATATATATATATATATATATATATATATATATTATTTAAATTATTTGTGTCACATTAAAGACCCCGCAGAGGCCACAGTCTCGTGGTGGTTTCTATATATATATATATATATATATATATATATATATATATATATATATGTACTTATACTTATTATTTATGTCACAGTAAAAATCCCGCAGAGGCCACAGTCTCGTGGTGGTTTATATATTTATATACTTATATTTATTATCTATGTTATAGTAAAAATCCCGCAGAGGCCAATGTCTCGTGGTGATGTGTATATATATTTATATTTATTATTTATAATACATTAAAAACCCCGCAGAGGCCAATGTCTCGTGGTGGTATATATATATACTTATATGTATTATTTATATTGCATTAAAAATCCCTTAAGGTCAATGTCTCGCGGTGGTTTCTATATGCACATATATTAATTATTACTCATATTGCTATTTCTTATTAAGACCCCGCAAAGACCAATGTCCTGCGGTGGTGTGCTTTTATTCATATTGTTCTTGTAACTGTTCGAGGAGTGATATATCGTTACAACTTCTGAGTCTACGTGTCTTCCCGTCTGTCAAATTCTATTACGTAGAGTCCTAGGACTCGAATTCGGTATCTGAAAAGTTGCTCTCGGAACGGTGGGTTACGCCTACCGGGAAGGGGTTCAGTTTGCGCGAGAGGGTCTTCGGACCCCTATCTCCTCCATGTACCGGAGTTCGGTCAGTCTAAATTCTTTCTATCTCCATTAGAGTGTCATCTGTAGGTGTACTTGTCCACCGTTCTTTCATATCCCCTATAGCGCGCGTTTCATTGTTTTGTCCTCATTTCTTTCACCCTTTATTACTCAGAGAGGGAGAAACCCCATCTCTCTCTCTCAGTCCACCACGTGACGCGTTCACACTTCCTGATTTCTATCAGAAGTTATATTGCAACTTTTTTTGTTTGAAGTTTTTCTTTGTTGTTTCTCGTTTCTTTTCTTAGCCATTCAATGTGTGTTTGCTGAGTCTCCTCGGCGTGTTTCCAGTACCCTGTTTCAGGGACCAGAGTGTGTGTTGGTTGCCTCGCAGTCGTGTGTGTGTGTTGAGGAACGTTTCCCTCGTGCAAGCTGTTTGGCAGTGTGTGTGTGTGTGTGTGTGTGTGTGTGTGTGTGTGTGTGTGTGTGTGTATTCATCTTGGCCAGAAGTTAAAGGCTCACCGAGTTGGTGAGGGGTGGATGTAGACCTGTTAGATAGTAGCTGAACCACCTTAAAACTTGTGTGTTGTAGTTTGCTGTGTCAACTCCATTTTATCTACCCCTTTCACAAGTGTTGTAATTCAATCAACGTGCACTCCATGTCTTTGTGGTTTAAATGTCTCAAGCATTAGCCTAGAGTCACTTCTGAGATCGCGTTCTCTGCCTTGTAGTCTTGCTTAAATTTTGAAGTGACCAAGATTTGGGTGTGAGATCTATTCACCCCCTCTCTAGATCCCTTCATACCACCTATCATGCCCATCCTTCACTGTGATACTGCAATCATCCCCTCCCTTTCTCAGCCCTTTTATCTCCATAATGTCCTCCATGTTCCATCTATCACTAAAATTCTTCTCTCTGTGCACTAGTCTACCAAAGACAATAATGTTATTTTTGAATTTCATCCCTATGATTGCCTTGTGAAGGATTGAAAGTTGGGAACAGTTCCACTTCATGGATGACTTAGGAATTGGTGGGGGGACACCACCGGGTCCACTAGCGGGCCCACTACTCGGAGTCGACGCCGCACCGCCCCGACTGCACCGAGCTTGTGGCTCGGAGACTCCCTCGAAGACTCGGCATCTTGAGTAGATACTTGTGTGTATTTGTGTGTATTTAAGTATTGAGTATTTGTACGTATGTAAAATACATGTATTACTACATGTATATTTACTTTTATTTTATTAGGCAAGGTTCGTCAAAAGACGTGTATTTTATTTTTATTAAACCCACAAGTCAAAGGTGGGTTGTTGAGCCTTGTTTTATTAGGCTAGGATATATATGCAAATATGTAAAGTCTAAAAGTTTTGATGTTATGGCTTTTCCTATATAAGGGAGGCCAAGGGTGTAAGGTTTCATACGATGAATGAATGAAGTTGAAACCCACGTAAGGTGCATAGCCTTTGTGTTTTCCCCCTTCCCTCCTTTATCTCTGTGAGATTAGAGTGTCGCCCGGTGAAAGACCACCTGGTATGAGGCCGAGCTGTGCGAGACAGCAAGTTATCCCGTCCTGTTCGTGTCCCGGAGCTGCCGTCGATCCGTCCTCCAACGCTGTCCGTTGTCAAATTTGATATCAGAGTCTGACAATGGCGCCTCCGTCATTCCCGACGTCCCCGTCATCTCCTCTTCTTTCTTTTATTTGTCGGAAGTGAAAAAAAGAAAAGAAAAGAATATAATTGCTTAATTAATGAGAGACGAGACATTCAAAAAAGGTTATAGCTAGGTTTTGTGTCTCTTGAAAACATTATATGAAAATAGAATTTTAAAGGCCCGGCCCAGTTCTGACAAGCTATGGACATTCTCTTCATTTTAAACAAAGTGCATGTATAACTTTGATGCTTGTTCATTTGTCCTATGTGCTCCATAAAAACAAAATATTTGTCCATAATAATGCCCGTGAAAGGATTTTGACTAAACTAATGTTTATTAAGGCCATTGAGTAGAGAAGAAAGAAATTCTAAACTGTAGGGTTTGTGTCTCTTGAAAACGTTACATGAGGTGAAATATATATTAAAAACACACCCATTGACCATATATTTTCAATGAACATTTAACCATTGAAGATGGGTTCTTTGCAATCATCCCCAATCCGGAAGAGTGATGAAGTTGAAGACTCCATGGGTACGTTTGGATTTAATTGCAATGATTTGGATAAAAGCAATATGTATATATGCAAAATTGTGATCTCTTAATTCCATAAACATGATTGAGAATGGTAATATATATTAGGTCAATATGATTATGGTTAGACCCTGTGGGAATCAGATCTCCCTCTCCTGAAGTGCTCAACTACACATGTCCAGCACCTCATAAGCCATGCTGAGCAAGTCCAATGGCAAAGAGGAGGAACTCATTTCCTATGGCACTCTGACGTACGGTAACTTGTTCAAAATGTACACACCTCCATCAGAAAGTGGATTCATACTTGCTTTCACCAACAAACTCTTCTCTCGATGAAGCGAGCTGCATGGAGAAGCAGTCTTTGTGCAAATAGCTAGAGACCATGACAAGAGCATGCCATCAATTGCCACTGTTCACATAACCTTGCAGACCGACCTCTCACTGCGTAGAAGGATCTTGCCGCATACCGAACCTTGTTAGATTAATTAACGTATTACTTTAAGATAGATACAGAAGATAGAGAGGATCATACACTTTTCATATGGATCTCCAACATGAAAATGTGTGATGTAAAGGTTGTCGTTTTCCCAAATCACGCACACGACAGAGATCATTTGTTATCAAGCGGTAAGCTTTTCCATTTATGCTTCTTCAAAATGCTATACGTGTAAATCCGTAAGATTAATTCTAACTCGGTAATTAACTGTCCAACGTCAACTCCTACTCATCATATTTTTATAAACTATCTCACTTTCTCTTCATATAAGTTATCTATTATTGTACCTCATTAAATAGAAGAGATCCATCACATTTATATGAAATAAATGCAACCCTTTTGTATGGATCTCTCCCTACGAGAGATTTTGTAGTAATGTGCAATAAATGCAATGTGTAGAGGTAGAAAATTGGTTGTTATGTAACGTACCACCTTCTCTGTTTATTGAACGGGGAAGTCGTCCCGCACCCGTGGAGGCCTGCAAGCACTAGAAAACAAGGGATGTCAGAAGAAGTCCCGGATGTTACCCCAGGGGACAACTCTCCGATACTTAAGTCAGCAACGGATTAATGAAGGGCATAGAAGAGCAAGTGAGGGAGAAAGGAAGATCGTAGTAGGAGGCTGAGGAGTCGTGTAGATCCTCCGGATGAGTGCTCATCACTCCCAGTGCTCACTCGGTGAGTGCTCGCTGGGCGGTAAGGTCGCCGAAGGAGACCTTCCTTCAAGTGTGGACTGTGGTCGCTGCTTCCTCTCTATATAGCAGGGGTAATAGCTCTATTATCTGATGTAGCGGTTTGGCAGAATGATCCACCGTGTCCTTCTCTCCTCTGTCGATGTCCTTCTTATAGGGGTTGTCCTGGAGCGGGAAGCCTTATCCCTTGATATGGAAAGGCGTAAGTGGTGGAGTAACGTTCTCCCGCTATAGTGGCGGGGTTTTCCCATTGGAGGGCCATTACCCTGGCGTCGGCTGGCCCCGAGGCTAGTTTTACGGCGCTCGTGGGACATGCTCGTCAGTTATGGGATTAAGGCTGACGTTGTGGGGGGTAACGGTCGGTCGTCGGAGGGCCTTCCAGCGATCACTACGCTTGGGCCGTAGCTTTCACGCGCTGTAGAATCCGATGCCAAGTCGGATTGGGCAGCCCCTTGATGGGCCGTGACTATTTGGGCGCCTCTTGGGCGTGCTATAGACGCGGGGTTGGACTGGACTCATCGTTATTGGGCCAGTCTTGGGTCAAGCCAGATTTACCCTCCTCACTTCCCCCCTACTCTCAGTTGCCGAGCACTCTGTAGGGGGCTGAGAGTCGAATAGGAGAGGGTCTGTCGGAGAGTAGGATTCGAAGTCGATCTCCTTGTAGCACGGGTATCGATGGGTCTGATGTCATGCTTGGCGCGCAAGGTGCCTCCGGTGGTGGGAGGTGCTACTGTTGTAATCATGATATATGTCCTATTTTGTCTGGGAGCGCGGGTTCCGAACATGCATCTGGCGTTGGCAGCCGTATCGCGACAGCGACGGGCGCCTTTTCACCTGCCTCACGGCTTGGAAGCGCCGGTCTATCATGAGTGGTTTATAAGGGTCAGCATGGGGTTTCCCCAAAGACTCCATCCACGTCTTACAGGTTGCCGTCAGTCGCCGTGCTCGTCGTAGGCTTCTTCCTCCCCCGCCTAGTGAGGACCCTCTTCTTCCCTTTTGTGTTTTCAATCCTCTGTAGTCATGCCTCCTCGTAGGAGAGTCCCTCACGTCAGTCTTTCATCTTCTATCAAGGAAGTGAATGCTGGCCATGGTAGCGCCCTGAGTACTTCAGGTGCCGGTGCTAGCCGACCTCGCTCCCCGCCGTTAGTATCGTATAGGGTGGTTCGATGGCTGTGGGAAGCTTTTCAGATTCCCCCCGAGTTCGACATTGTCTTCCCTACCGTTGATGATGATCAACTGAGCTTGCCTCCATATGAAATTATGATTCCTATGGCGTCTTTCCAGGCGGGCTTTCGTCTGCCTGTTCACCCTTTCATTGGTGCCGTCCTCCATTATTATGGTCAGCATCCAGGGGAGATATCCCCCAACTCTTACCACGTCCTTTACGGATTCATCTTCGCATGTCGGAGAGCATCGGTAGAGCCCAGCGTCCATCTCTTTCGGTAGTTCTATAGCCTCCAAAGTTGCCCGGCCGATACGGCCTATGCGTATTTCAAGGCGCGATCTGGTCACAACCTCGTCCGAGTTTCTGCTGCCGCGGCTAACCTCAAGGGTTGGTCACAACGTTATGTATACCTCACCAAGTCGAGTGATTGCGACTCCTCTGGCAGTTGGAGGCGTAGGGGCATCCGTCCTATCTGGGCCGACAGGAAACCCTTGGCCAATGCGGAGTGTAGATCTCTAATTTAGAATAATCCACTTAATGAAAATATCAATAAAAAAATGATAACAATAATAAGCATGAGCACGAGGTGCTAAGGGGAGTGTGTGATCGCCAGAGACGCGAACGCCTCAAAAGATATAACAATTAATGAAGGGGAGAGATCGCGAAGAATACCTTGAAAGTGCGGGGATGTGAGTACTCCTTTTCTCTTCAAGATCGGCCGGCCGACGAAGAGAGTCTTCAATCAATTACCCTTGTAAGAAAGATAACAACACCATAAAAGATATGCATTAGAACATGGTGTGTAGCATCAAATCCTAAATAAAGATGAGCATGAAATCATGGTGAAGAACACACCTTAAGGGTGGTTGCCCTTAAACCCCTATGCAAAAAGGGTGTGGGAGATGAATGAATGCATGAAGATGCAAAAATATGAATAGGAAAAGGGGAAAGAGTGCAAGAGTGCACTAAGGGGAGATCTCAATGTGATTGAGTATGAAAAAAAAAAAATCAATATAATAATAATGATGCATGCACTATGAACTAATGAAAATAAGAGAAAAGGGGGAGATAGAATAAAAAATCTGATTGTGCTCTTTGATTTTGATGCTTGATGGGGAGAAAATCTTCAAAAAGGATGAAGATGTTGGTGTAGAAATCCTCCTTAGCCAAAAGCCTTCCTTCGGTTCCTGTAGAAAAGAAAGAAGAAAACAGAAAAAGAGAAAGAACAGAAGAAGATAATCGAAAGAAGAAGGAGAAAGAAGAAGAATAGAAGAAGAAGAAGAAGAAGAAGAAGAAGGGGAAGGTGAAGAAAAACGAGAAGAAGAATACAGAAGATAGAAGAGGAAGAATTAAAAAAAAAAACACACACAGAAGAAGAACGGAGGGAGGGAGAAAAGGATCGACAGGGGGCCCGAAGAGAAGAGGATCCAACCTCACAGAGCTACAGGCGCTCTATTAAATAGAATCCAATCAAAAGATGGAAGGATAAGAACGGGCAAGAGCCAAGGGGGAAAGATAAGAATGGGCAAGAGCCCAAACGAAGCAGGGATCCTGTGGGGAAAGGCCACGTTCGTTCGGAGCATAAAAGTGAAACACGACCTGGCTCAGGGCGTCAATTCAAGAATTGACGACCTCCCGAAGGGCGTCTTTTAAAAACACGCCCTGCACAAGGGCGTTAACTCCTGGATCATTTTTAGAAATGAAATTGAAACACGTCTGAGTCAAAGGCGTTAATTAAAAAACGCCTTAACAAAGGACGTTAATTAAAAAATTCGAAATAGGGCCATTTTTTATTTCTTAATATTATTTTCCCATTTTTTAGGTGAAGGTGCATCTCGTCGCCCTGATTCCAACGACTATTTTTACGAATTTTTCTGACACCCGGAAGCCCACCAAAACACCTCTGGAACGGAGTTAAAAATAATATTAAAAAATTTCATTTGAAAAAGACGACCGTGCGTACGGTGTGAATTAAATTTTTCGATTTTTTTATTCTTTTCACATTCAAAGTAACGCCTATGTTAAGTCGTTAATTCTCAAAAAAATTCCGAAAAATTCTCAGAAAAATCCAGAAAAATGGAAATTTAAAAGAATGGACGCCCTCCAGTATAGTCGTCAATTTTTTAAGAAACGCCCATGTATAAGTCGTTATTTAAAAGACGCCCCAGATCAAGTCATTATTTCTAAAAAATAGAGAAAAAATGCTCAAAAAATCCAGAAAAATCCAGAAAAATCCAGAAAAATAGGAAAAAAAAGGAAAAGGGTGAAAAAAAGGGAGAAATCTAAAAAAAATGGGAAAAACCACTCAAATAGAACTAATTTGAGGGTCAAATTGGGACATTACAAGGCAATATGAGATGTACTCATAGTAACGTCAATTTTGGCGTGTCTACAGCTGCCCCGCCTTGGCGTCTGCTTTGCAAGGGAGCAGAGCAAACTGAAAAGTAGATGCCAAGGTGTGATGAGACACGCAATTAACATCACTTGATGAGAATCGAAATCAAAAGCTCGAGATGAAGCAAATCTCGGGAAATCCAACGAAGTCAACAATGTTTGGATAAATCGGGGAGAGTGGTGCACGAAGGAGATAAAATAAATGATCAACTTCCAGCGCGGTGGAAGTACCCCAGGTCACAAACCTGTAGATTTCACCATTGGGGAGCGGTTACCAGCCAGTGGACGTGCTGCAGCCAAGGTGGATCAAAGGGGAAAGTTTGAAAATAAGATGATAGAAATCCAAACAAGGAGCTTTCGAGAAAATGACCCAAAACAGCGACAAAACGAACTGAGGACTCAATTCGGCATGGAATATCTCACATTGAAGATCAAGATCAATTTGACCCACAAAAACAGCTTATCAGAATGATTTTTCAACAATTGTTTCAAATTCCTACATGAATGCATGCTGGGTTTAAAGGGAAAAAATAAATCAAATGAAAATATAGAATAATCAAGGATAATATTGTTAAACTGCCAAGACTGGGTCAAGAAACCAATTTCGCGAGCTGATACTAAGCCGAAGCCCGTTTATCCACGCACCAACTCACAAAAGGGAACCATCGTCCCCAGTCTTGGATGGCTCAACGGCCTATCCGTGTGACTAAGACTCCTCTGGAATCATCATTGTTTTTGATGAAGGGGAACTCAAATCCCAGATTTACCAAAGCCACAAGGTCCTTGATATAATCTAGTAGCGTATGTAACATATAGTAAAAATACATACAGGGAGAGATGGTGGAGCAATAAGTATGGGGGAACTGAGAGATGAGGTGCGGGCACCGCGGGGCTTTGATGATGATGCCCAGTCGGTGGGATCAAGAGCTTCTTATCCTGCGCTCAAAAATTCATCAGCCAAGATATAAAAGATAACAAACAGTGAATAAGGCATTTAAGCATAGCATGAATAAGCATCAATAAGCAATTACAGTATAGACCTCAAAGCACTCAAAGCTTGGTGTGGATAGCATTCAAGCATGAATCACAGCGAAGCATGTTTAGCATGAATAGCATTGCATTGCAAAACATCATTGTCTGTTGTTTCATTAGGAGGATGTCAACTTGGCATAATCAAAGTTTGGAGTTGAAAGATTGAGGAATGGCCAGCGGCAAAATTAATCAGATGAAAAATTAGCAGGAATTTGATTGAATGATCTCAGAATGATAATCAAGATGATAATCAGGAGAATAATCAATAGAATTTGATTGAAAGATCTGGAGATGAATAATCAAAAATGCCCAGGGTGGCATGATAATATCGGGAAGAATCAATGGCTTGATAGCAATGATTGGAGAAAGGACTCATCCCGTGCTCTTGGTCCTTGTAAAAATGGTTCCTGCAGAACACCAATCAGAATACAATGCAATTTTTTTTTTTTGGAGTTTTGAAATATGCAAATTTTTATGAGTTTTCAAAAATTTTCAAATGTTTATGAATTTTGTAATATGCCAATTTTTGTGTACTTTTGGAAAGATATTCAAATTTTTATGGATTTTGGCTTAGACATCACAAATGCAGCATCAAAGGGTGTTTATTGAACCACTGGCTAGGGGTCCTCGTTCCTTCCCTTTTCGCTAAAAATTAACCAAAGCCGGGCGTGCGTTGAAAGTGGCGTCCTATAACCGACCGCCATTAATTAACGGTGCCCCTACCAAGGCCATACCCGAGAAACATTCGGTCTTGGAGGAAGAAGAGAAGAACAATTGGAGATAAGCTTTATGCAGGATGGGAGATATCAGGACTTGAATTCCTTCCAAGGTTTAACCCTCAAAGAGGTAGTCTGTTGTGCCGGGGCTTTGTGCCTTTGATTTTTTTAGACCCTTGACATGCATACGACCAGGATTTTCCCTGCGGGGACTTTGCCACTCTTGTCATGCCATAATTCCTAATTGCAATTATCAAAATTCTGATTTAATTTTCATAATGGCCTTTTTTGGCGAGATATGTATAATGAAATTCATATTGATTTTTCTTCTGGGTCAAGAATGCCCCTATTTGAGACTCCTCTCGTATTGGGATTTACCAAGGTTGGTTATCTTATCCGTCAACCTCTTGTACCTGCATTCGGCCGAGTGAAGGAGAGAAAAAGACTTTCAGATATACTCATGGCATGGCCAAGGTAGCAACGGTGTTTTACCAAAGGAGCCGGCTAAGGACGCCGTGAAGTGTGTGGAATGCCCAACCGAGGGTTTCTTTTAAACAAGCGGGGAGAGAATGTTGAATTACCAATGCTGGGTTCTTTATCAACCAAAGTGCTGCAAAGCAAGTCTAAAGACTCTTTTTTTTCGAAATGATTCAATTAAAAGCCTAATATAAAGGTTAAAACACCATTCTTAATCTTGTTGAGAAGCACTTCCTTTTGAGAATCATGCGTGGAGAAATGGTGAGATGATATTATAAAAATGCTTACTTACGCCAATATTTTACCTTGCAACATTTGTAGAAGCAGCTGCCGCGAGAAGCGATCTTGATCATCGTGAGATTTGTCCTCTTTGGCAGTCAAAAGAATTGGAAGCAAAGGATTTGAAAGTGGCTTAACAAGAGGGAGTGGTGCCAAGACCAGACTCAGACGAATAAGGAGAAAAAGGAAGAGAGGCGAGAGCTAGAACTCCCTCACTAAGGTGTGGAAACCCTGATCACATGGAACAGTCTACAGAAGGAGAGAAGAATTAGAAGGAGGAGTGAGGACTAAAGCCTCGAAAGCAGTGGGAGAAAGGGCAGATGCCCAAGGCAGTGGATGTGGAAGAAGTTGGGTCAGACCCAGAATTAGGGGGAATCAGAAGAAGAAATTGATAGATGGAAAGAGGCGGATCCGGAGGGTCCGGAAGCAGAGGAGGAAAATCATGAGAGGAGAAATCATCCGGAAGATCCGGAGGGATAACGAAAGAAGGGACGCGATGCCCTGGGAAGAAATATGGAAAAAGATGATGAAAAAGGAAGAAGAGAACGAAGGATTTGATGTTCAGGAAGATTAGAAAGACGAATCGGAAGAAAGTTGGAGGGTCCGGAGGTTCCGGAGGAAGCAAATGCCGAGGGACGCGATGCCCAGGGAGGAGAGAAAAATCCGGAGGTTCCGGAGGAATGAAATTAGGAAGGAGAAGGTGGAAAGGGGCGTCGTGCCTGAGGGAAAAGTCCGAAGGTTCCGGAGGAAGGAAATGCCGAGGGACGCGATGCCCTGGAAGAAGATAGAAAGAATAAGATAGAGAATCCGGAGGTTCCGGAGGAATAGCATTAGAAAGGGCGAGATGCCCAAAGAGGAGGGATAAAATTCCTGGAGGTTCCAGGGAGATAGCAGGAAAAGGGACGCGATGCCCCAGGGATAGTGGATAAAAAGATGAAGATGAATAAGATGGGAAGTGCGGAATATCCGGAGGTGCCGGAAGGCGGGGAAGATACGGGTTTGGAAACCCGGGAAGCAGGAGGTGCAAATGCATGCAATGGGATGGATGCGATGAATGCAATGAATGCGCGAATGGAATGAGATGCAAAGAATATGGAGAATATGAAGGGCGAGAGGACGAGATCCTCCTCTTAACCCTGGGAATGGCCCATGGAAAAGATGTGATAGACAAGAAGGTGGATGAAATAGCGGAAGGCCTTTCGGCACCAAGATAACTACCCCTCCACAGCAGTGAAAGAATACAGCCAAATGGCCTAATGGATGAAATACAAGCCCATGACGAAGCTTCAATAGTAAACGACAACTCCCTTGGAGGGTGAAAAGTAATGGTGTGAGAGAGTTGGAAAGTAGGGCTCAGAAGCATCATGTTGCCCAGGGGTTCAAGATTTGGAAGTTGGAACAGAGGGTGCCCTGCCCGGCCCTTACACAGCTTCAGTGCTTGGCATGGCGGCGACTTGGCCTCTTCAATCATGCCTGGCACAATAATCCGGATTGGCATCCGGTAAATGACTTCTTGAATCTTGAATCGCATAACCGTGGCCACATCTGTCTTGCCCGGCTCTTGATCACCTTCGGCACAAGTACTTGCAGAAGCACTCCCATTCCGAGTAGTAAAAGGAGGTGAAGCGGAGGCGGAAGGCTTTGTGAGTGGTGGAGGTATAATGGAAAGTGTTGGCGTAAGTGGAGGCGGAGGTTCAAACACATCGAGTTTCTCCCTTTGCTTGCAAGCGGTCGGGGTTAGCTCGAGTGCAAAAAGTGGTGGGTCCTGCTCAGGATTAGCCATAGGTAAAGGTGGAGGGTTATGTAGTGGAGGTATAGGCAAAAGGGGTTTTGGGGTTAAAGGGATAATGGAGGGTAATGGTGGTGAAATTGGGTAAGTGGAGGCCGAGGTGGAGGCTAATGGGAGGCTGATTAGGGAAGGTTTAATGATGGGTTCGACGGAGGCTAATGGTGTGGAGGTAGATGGCTTAACGGGTGGAGGTTTAATGGTGGAAGGCTTGGGGGAGGCCAGTGTTGCGGGGGTTAATGGTGTAATAGGGGGAGGTGTAATGTATGCGGCGTCAAGGATAGGAGGAGACTTACAATGTGCCGGTGTGGGTGATTGAAGTATCGACCCATCATCGTAACACCAATTAGTCTCATAAATAGGGATTGGATCGGGGATGGTTTTATCCTGAGCAGGAGGTTCATCGAATGAAAGTGGAGGGAGCGGGAAATTAAGGAAACTCGGAAGGGGTGCCTGCGGAGCTTCATCATCATCGTACGCTGCCTCAGATTCTTCAATTGCCGGCTCTTCCTCGCTTGGAATGCCGAAGTCATAATCATCCATCCTGTCTTTCCATTCATTCTCCATCTTTGTAATTTCGTCTAAAGCGGCATGGAGAGGATTGACTGGAGTAGGAGGAGCCGTGACCCTCTTTATTTGTTCCTCCATCAAAGTAATCTTATCGAGCAGAGTTTGCTGGAGGGGTGTAACATGAACAACAGGAGGTTGGCAGGGTCTTGAAGGAGGAGGAGTGGCATAAAAATGCTGTGAAGGGGAATTAATGGGACGACCCGTAAAGGAACCCGAACGGGCTGGATTGCAAGGAATATAAGGGCCTCGGGGCCGTGATGGAGGAATAGAAGGAGACGGGTGTCGGACCACCCGAGGAGGAGCATGAATAGGAGGAGATGGGTAATGGGCTACCCGATCAGGATTGGAAGGAGGAGGTGGGTGATGGGCCACCCGTGTAGAATTGGAGGGAGATGGGTGATGGGCCACCCGAATAGAATTGGAAGGAGGTGGGTGATGGGCCACCCGAATAGAATTGGAAGGAGGGAGAGATGCATGAGATGTACCCTCAACGGCAGCCTTAAGGGCTTGGATCTGTTGAGGGGTAAGATGATCTAATGCATGAATGATCTGGGAGACTTTCTCATCATTGGGACGAGAGGATCCCGAGGGAGTAGTGGCTCGAAATTGAGTTGAAGGACCATTGGATTGGACATTGCCCATGGGTCGGGCATGACCATAAGAATGAGGACGTGGTCCTTTGAAAGAATGGTGAGAATTTTGATGAACATGTTGAAATTGAGGGTTATAAGATGTGCTAGGTTGATCATCCTCATGAATTGAACTAAACATGTTATTTTGTTTATCAAAGTAAGCCATTATGCAATCCAAATAATGTGCAAACAATTTGCAAAGAAACACACAAGTTGGAATGGTTACCTTGATTTTTATTTTTTTAAACCTTGGTGAATTAATGAATTTTAGCAAAGTTTGGAATGATTCACACAAGGGGGGAACCTAGTTTCAATATGAGTTGAACTCCAATGCCAACTAGGGATCCTCTCTCACCACGTATATGGCCAACTAACTTGGGAACTTCAAGGTACAACCTGCCCAGCGTCCGTGAGGGAATCCACGGGTGCGGGGACTTACGGAGGCTTGGGAAAGGGATTTCCAGTCCAAAGAGACGGAATGCTCAATGGAGGGTCGTCCCGATTCCAAGAGGGTGTGTGGATCCTAATGAAGAGGAGGGGGCTCCCAAACCAAAATGCAAATATGAATGCAGCAGGGTAAACAGGCCAACCACAATAATATGATCAATCAACCAAGATAAGCATGAAAACTCACCCACGGGAAGGGTTCTGGAAACCCACAGTAAAAACACGCCCTGGCAGGGGGCGCTACTAACAAGAGACACGACAGTGTGACTGTCGTGAATCACGTGAGTGGCCCAGGGGCAGAGTAAAACGCGCCTTAGGGTGAGGCGCTATCAATAAAAGGACGCCCTGTCCAGCGGGCGTCAAATCAAAAGACACGCCCTGATGTGGGGCGCTAATCAAGTAAAAGACGCCCTGGAGCAGGGCGTGAATTCACAGGCAGTAATATAAAGCAGGAAAACTCTCAAATATGCTGGAAAACGCCCTGTCAAAGGGCGTGAAATATGAATAAGACGCCCTGGGTTAGGGCGTTAAATCAAAAAAAACGCCTCTGCCAGGGGCGTGACTTCACTTTCTCCAGAAAAACTTCACGGCCAGCAGTAATAACACTCAATCACAACGTCATGGCAATCACTAGAATAAGCATGCTCATCAAGAATTTTAAATAGGTGGAGATTCTAAGGAAGAGACAACAAAATGGCAAATCAATTAGGGAAGGGTAAAAAAATAATGGAGGTTGCCCGAGGGGCACAAAAGGGAGACGCACCGAGGGTGCAATAAGGGAGACGGCACACGCGGGTGCCTAAGGGGAAAGGGGAAATAAAGGAAGAACACAAAGCGTCCCACCGTGATCGCCAATTTGTAGATCTCTAATTTAGAATAATCCACTTAATGAAAATATCAATAAAAAAATGATAACAATAATAAGCATGAGCACGAGGTGCTAAGGGGAGTGTGTGATCGCCAGAGACGCGAACGCCTCAAAAGATATAACAATTAATGAAGGGGAGAGATCGCGAAGAATACCTTGAAAGTGCGGGGATGTGAGTACTCCTTTTCTCTTCAAGATCGGCCGGCCGACGAAGAGAGTCTTCAATCAATTACCCTTGTAAGAAAGATAACAACACCATAAAAGATATGCATTAGAACATGGTGTGTAGCATCAAATCCTAAATAAAGATGAGCATGAAATCATGGTGAAGAACACACCTTAAGGGTGGTTGCCCTTAAACCCCTATGCAAAAAGGGTGTGGGAGATGAATGAATGTATGAAGATGCAAAAATATGAATAGGAAAAGGGGAAAGAGTGCAAGAGTGCACTAAGGGGAGATCTCAATGTGATTGAGTATGAAAAAAAAAAAAATCAATATAATAATAATGATGCATGCACTATGAACTAATGAAAATAAGAGAAAAGGGGGAGATAGAATAAAAAATCTGATTGTGCTCTTTGATTTTGATGCTTGATGGGGAGAAAATCTTCAAAAAGGATGAAGATGTTGGTGTAGAAATCCTCCTTAGCCAAAAGCCTTCCTTCGGTTCCTGTAGAAAAGAAAGAAGAAAATAGAAAAAGAGAAAGAACAGAAGAAGATAATCGAAAGAAGAAGGAGAAAGAAGAAGAATAGAAGAAGAAGAAGAAGAAGAAGAAGAAGGGGAAGGTGAAGAAAAACGAGAAGAAGAATACAGAAGATAGAAGAGGAAGAATTAAAAAAAAAAAACACACACAGAAGAAGAACGGAGGGAGGGAGAAAAGGATCGACAGGGGGCCCGAAGAGAAGAGGATCCAACCTCACAGAGCTACAGGCGCTCTATTAAATAGAATCCAATCAAAAGATGGAAGGATAAGAACGGGCAAGAGCCAAGGGGGAAAGATAAGAATGGGCAAGAGCCCAAACGAAGCAGGGATCCTGTGGGGAAAAGTCACGTTCGTTCGGAGCATAAAAGTGAAACACGACCTGGCTCAGGGCGTCAATTCAAGAATTGACGACCTCCCGAAGGGCGTCTTTTAAAAACACGCCCTGCACAAGGGCGTTAACTCCTGGATCATTTTTAGAAATGAAATTGAAACACGTCTGAGTCAAAGGCGTTAATTAAAAAACGCCTTAACAAAGGACGTTAATTAAAAAATTCGAAATAGGGCCATTTTTTATTTCTTAATATTATTTTCCTATTTTTTAGGTGAAGGTGCATCTCGTCGCCCTGATTCCAACGACTATTTTTGCGAATTTTTCTGACACCCGGAAGCCCACCAAAACACCTCTGGAACGGAGTTAAAAATAATATTAAAAAATTTCATTTGAAAAAGACGACCGTGCGTAAGGCGTGAATTAAATTTTTCGATTTTTTTATTCTTTTCACATTCAAAGTAATGCCTATGGTTAAGTCGTTAATTCCCAAAAAAATTCCGAAAAATTTTCAGAAAAATCCAGAAAAATAGAAATTTAAAAGAATGGACGCCCTCCAGTATAGTCGTCAATTTTTTAAGAAACGTCCATGTATAAGTCGTTATTTAAAAGACGCCCCAGATCAAGTCGTTATTTCTAAAAAATAGAGAAAAAATGCCCAAAAAATCCAGAAAAATCCAGAAAAATCCAGAAAAATAGGAAAAAAAAGGAAAAGGGTGAAAAAAGGGAGAAATCTAAAAAAAATCGGAAAAACCACTCAAATAGAACTAATTTGAGGGTCAAATTGGGACATTACAAGGCAATATGAGATGTACTCACAGTAACGTCAATTTTGGCGTCCGTCCTATCTGGGCCGACAGGAAACCCTTGGCCAATGCGGAGGAGCGCAAGAAGATAGATGATGTCTTTCGATTTCCCTTTGCCAATGCAGACTTCGTGCTGACTCCGGGGTTTCTCTGAGACCTGGGGTTGAGTCCCCCACTTCCCCAGGGTACTGACTTTGATTCTTCATCAAGCTCTATTGGCGGCGAACTAGGCTAACCCATCTTGATTTGATTTCAGGGGCGCCTGAAGTCCCGGCGTGGAGCTACGAGATTGTCGAGTTGCCACGGTGTGCTCCCCCCCATAGATCACATCGAGCTGGGGGTTGGCCAAGTGACAATTGCTGCCCCCAGGCCGAGGTTGCATTCGCTCTAGGGCAGCTCCAGTATCCGGTCCCTGCGGGCATCCCCTTGGTGAGCCCAACGGTATCTTCTGCGGCTAGTGGTGGGTCTAGCGCTCGGAGGTTTAACTCCGAAGGAGTCGCTAGCATTGCTAGAGCGGAGTCTACCATGGCTGGGGGTAGTCGTGCCCACTATCCGCAGATGAGTTGGCGGCATTGGACAGCCAGTGGCGCCTGAGGAAGAGGAGCAGAGTTTCTACTCCGGCCCGACGTCGAGCTCCACCACCGCCGCTATCCGAGTTACCTCCACCCGAGGTTCCGCCACCACCGTCGGCTAAAGAGTCGGTCCTTTCTCCCCCCGCGTCTACCCCCGTGGAAGGGAGGCGTGATAAGGGCAAAGCCCCCGTTGCTGACGACGTTGTTCCTCCGCCGCCGGAGGTCTCCTCGCGTGTTCAGTTCTTGCCACCTAAGGGAGTGACGTCCGGGCCAGCAGGGATTGCGACAGTCGTCGATCTTATGGGGAGGAGTGTTCGGTGGCATGAACGCACTGGGAAGTTTGGTCCTGAGGCCGAGAGGGAGTTGATGGATTTAGCCTCGAAGGGCGTGTGCTCAGTCATCGGGGCCTTTGGTTTATGGAGGTACCACTTTAGTGGTCTTGCTCGGGAGTTGGAGGCCAATCAGGCTATCCAGGTGGAACTTTCGTCCAACTACGAGGTGCTCGAAGGGTGCCTGCAGACGTTTGAGGCCGAAAACGTCGGGCTCCATGAGCAGTTGAATCAGCAGGGGTTGGTCCTTGCCAAGATGGAACGGGACTGCGACTCCTTCCGGGTCCGGGCTGAGACGGCTGAAGCCCACGCGGCCAGGATGGGCGCACAGGTCCAAGCCGTTGAAGCCAGAGCCAAGGAGGTCAAGGTGCAGTTCACCGAGCTACGCTCGTCAATTTCCACTGTTGGTGAGGAAGCAGTGGAGAACTTTCACTCCTCTTCGGCCTACCGGGATGAACTGACCGAGGTGGCCCTCAAGTTCTTTGGGCCGGTGCGCGATCATGGCTTCCGGGAGGGATAGAGCGTTGCCGTCGTGGCCACAGCTGGGAGCCTTGGCTTCGCGGTCCCATCTCTCCCTCTTGCCTCGTCACCCTACTACCGGGAGACCGTTGATGGCGAGTAGGAGCTTGGCGATGAGGCGGTTGAGGAGCAGGTGCCGGGGCCGAGCACTGGCGAGCGAGCACCTGTTGGAGTCCCTGTGATGGAGGAGCGCGCGGTGGATCCGGTCGAAGGCTTGCTCCCTCCGAGAGTTGTTGCCACACGTGAGCCCGGGGAGGATGGGTCACGTAATGATGCCGTTGGGGATAACCCTTAGGAGGGCGCCCCTAGTTGTTCTTTTAAATATCTTTCTATCTTTGTTCAGGTGATGGCCTCTCCTTTTTAAGCTTTTGGACTTTTGAAATAGAAGACTTTCCTCTTTTTTGCAAACTCCGAAATCTCCTTCGTGTACCTCCCCTGGCTATAAAATCCCCTGGGGTTACGGAATGGCGCATTCGAGGGTTACTCCAGATGGACGCGACTTTCGGGATCCATCGCTTCAGATTCCGTGATTTTGAAAATGTGATAGGAGTCCTTCGACCTTCTGGGGACTTCACCTCTCCCTATAAATAGCGACCTCCGTCTTAGCCTCATGGAGTAAAGGCTTCAAAGGAGGAGACCCTGCAGGATGTCATCAGGAGAGTCTGGTACCTCGTCGGCTGATGAATCTTTACAGGCTCATCGTCAGCCCCTGATCCTCCGAAGGGCGCCTCTGCTGGCTCCGTGGCGGCCGTGGCCGGAGCAAGGAGTGAATGGTCCTGTCTCTGAGCAATATAGGACCGAGTACTTGGACGGCTAGAGGGAGGCCTTGGATAAGGTTAACCGCTTGTATGCTGGCAGGGGGGTTTTGATTCTTGAGATGGACAGGTTCCATCCTTAAGGGGACGGGAGATATCTGGGTATTTATCCCCTCTGCTCCTGAATACAATCCTCCCCTCTTCTTGCTGCATGGTCGTGACTATTTTCCTTCGTGCTTCTTGGCTTGTAGGTGCGTGACGAGATATCTTCCCAAGCCAAGAGGAGCATTTCTCTGCCCAAAGATGACGGTAGGCAGGGCAGTCGGCATTTCTTGCCAGTTTGCAGACATGGCTAGCGTGCTGCGTCGGCCTCCATAATGGGTGGGCCTTGTTGCTCCACTACCCCACGTCAACCCGGGGTGGACGGGTCATCCGGTCTTCCTTCCTGGTGCAGGCCTCTTTGCCAGCGGCGTCCAAGTTGGTCCGCTTCCGCGGAACAAAGGGGATGCTAGGTGTGACCTCCTGGCGCGAAGGGTTCATCCCTCTTCTCTGGCATAGATGACTTCCACTGTTGATCCACTTCCACAGAACAAGCAGGCCAAGGGGAGGTCGTCTGTTACCGCGACGAGGACCTGGGGATGGGGTTGTGCTTCTGTGGCCTCATTTTCTTGTGTGCTCGCACGAAGGCCGTGTAAGAGCGGTTTTGTTTTTGGGATTTTGGCAGCTTGTATTCTGACTACTTTTGGATTTTGGCAGCTTGTATTCTGACTAAAGAAATAAAACCCTCTAGTTTGTGTCCATGTTATTGTGTACCTTTTGATGGAAGACTCCTGCGTGTCCTTGGGTGGCTTTTCCGTGTGCATGTTTCGCAGTGTTTACGTCTTCTATTTGCTTGATGCCATCATTTTCAAGGGGAGCGGTGCTCGTCTCTAGGGAACCCTTAGGTTATCTTATCATTTTCAAGGGCAGCAGTGCTCGCCTCTAGGAAACCCGTAGATTACCTTATCATTTTCAAGGGGAGCAGTGTTCGCCTCTAGGAAACCCGTAGGTTACCCTCTCATTTTCAAGCGAAGCAGTGATAGCCTCTAGGAAACCCGTGGGTAACCTTCTCATTTTCAGGGAAGCAATGCTCGCCTCTAGGAAACCCGTAGGCTACCTTCTCATTTTCAAGGGAAGCAGTGCTCGCCTATAGAAAACCCGTAGGGTACCTTCTCATTTTCAATGGAAGCAGTGCTCGCCTCTAGGAAACCCGTAGGTTACCTTCTCATTTTCAAGGGGAGTAGTTGTGACGACCCGGAGATCCGGATACTGATATACCGATACCAAGAACTGGGGAAGCCACCCAAGAGGCTGACGAGGCCCCTGAAGGGTTAGTACGTTCGCTGAGGAGGCGCACAACGAATTGGAACCACACGTAAGCGCATGTTAATGATATGGGAAGTTAAAGATTTGAGCGGAAGCAAATTTCAAAATATCAGAGTGATAAACAGTGTATACACTAGTCCAGAGTCACAAACGTACAAGTCCACAAAACTAAGGGAAGTCCCAAAAGTACAACTACACGGGGCATACCCCGGTCAAAAGTACTCAAAAAGGACTGTCAAACTAACGCTGGCACTCTACAAGCGATCCCCAAAAACGTGGGAACCACCGGCAACGGGAGGCTGCGGCTGCTCACCTGAAAGAGGAAGGAGTGAGTCACAGCCAGACTCAGTAGGGGTCACGTGGATCCCTACCTCACACTAACAAGCAGGCATGCAAATATAAAGCAATTAGAGCACGCATTTAATGCAGTAAACATGCATTGGCATAAATAACACAAGTGTAGCAAAGCTGTAAAGGCTAACTAACAGTCAAAATAGCTAACTATATGCTAATACAAGTGTATACATTAGCGTCTGAAGCTAAATCTACCAGTAGAAAGAATCCCAACTACTCCAGGTGACAAGAGACCGCATAAGACACCCACTAGAAAACAAAGACCAGAAGCATCCACTGACGACTTACACTGCGTCTCAAGGAACTCGCAAGTCAGGCTGACAATAAGCAAGAGGCGTAACAGTACCGAACCAAGAACTAGTCAGAGTAACACTCGTCAGTGTCAGTCCAGGCCTCTGACCACGTGTGCACACACTGAGTCCTGCCTAGAGCCAGGCCTCTAGCTAGTTCCCCCCCCCCCCCCGTAGGACGCTATGGTATAGAGCCGGGGGCCCACGGTGACTAGCTTACAAACCGTTCAACGGGTACGCCCTTCCACCTTTGCCAGGCGGAGCGACACTGAAAGTCTCAGGGCTAAGTCTAGTGGTTCCATCACAAGGAGAGAGGAAGTACTCTACCGGGATCTAAAAGTGCGCCATTGTTTATAAAATAACTTAAACATAGCGGTTATGCAACATGAAATGCATTAGAAGATGAACCGACCATTTTAATAAGTGCCAAAGGATGTGACGGTCTAGCCTAGGCCGTCACATAGTGTGACGGTCTAGGGTAGGTGCGTTACGTCACTGTAGCGCGCCTATCGGGGGCCGTCACGCTCACCCGAGACAACTTCCCCACACCCAGGGGATGGCGGTGCGTAACGCACCAGGGGCAGTGCGTTACATGACTGTAACGCACCCCCTTTGGTGCGTTAGAGGCACCCGAGGCTATTCCATAGAAACACAGAAGCACAGGGTGTGACGGTCTATGGCAGGGGCGTTACACTGATGTAACGCACCATCCGAGGCCGTTACACCCACCCGAGGGATATGCTACACACAGGTATCAGGGAAAAGTAACGACCTAGGCTGGTGTGTCACAGCGCCCTAACGGCCCTCTCTAGGTCCGTTAGGTGGACCCTCCACCCAGCTACCCAGAGGCTGTGACGCACCCGAGAGGGGCCGTCACACTCACGTAACGCACCGGGACGGGTGTGTTACGCGTGTGACGGTCGCTGGAGTGACCGTCACACGAGCTGGGTTGCGAGTATGTCCGTATTGAAACCGGAACATTCCCCGATCGACCGAAATCGACGGGGCTCGCACTTACAACCTGTTCCCTGCTCATGCACACGTCCATAGCAACAATTGAATACTAGGAAACATAAAAACAAAGCCCAAGGAGTGATTTTTCATGAATTTGAGCTAAATCACACTAACATGGGGATTTCACCGGAAATGGAGAAAATGGCCATGCATGGCGGTGCAAGTGGTGTCCAAACGATCCTAGTCAGGTAAGGATTCCATCCCCCTACCTCAATCAAGCCGAAAGTGGACGACCGGCCGCATGCAAGGGCGAAACCTTCACGCGCCTCCTCGCCCCGTCCCGTCTCCTCAGGCCACGATCCGTGCCGATGTGGGCGTCAACGCGCTCCACTCGTCGCCACGAGTCCAACGGCGCCCTCCACGCCGCGATCCGTCGCCGTCTCACCCGCTTGCCCAGGGAGAGAGAGAGAGAGATCGTGAGGAAGAGGGGGAGAGGAAAAGGGGTGAGAGAGATCGAGAGGGTGGAGAGGGGGAGGTGAGGTGAAGACGTGGGGAGGGGAGAAGAAAAAAAAAGGTAAAAACATTTGTTTTTGAAATAAAGCCACCATTTGCAAAAAGACCCCCAACTCACCAAAATTAGGGAAATGCCCAATAAAGCCCATAAACATATAACTCGATCTGAATAAATACCAGAAAATGGCCTAAAAATCCAGGAAAAGGTTGAAGTTCGCGGAATAAATCCTAAACCCGAACCATCAAAGATCCGCTAAGACGCGGGCCTTACAGTCCCTCCCTCCTAATAAAAATTTCGACCCCGAAATTTAAGAAGGAGAACAAAGAGGAAACTGCAAAGGAACCATACCTCAAGCGAACAAGAAAGGAAAAAGCTATCTCATCTCATCTTCACATTCCCAAGTAGCTTCGTTGCCCGAGTGACGTTGCCAGACGACCTTAACTAGCGGAATCACTTTACTTCTCAACCGTTGCTCACGACGGTCTTCAATTCTGATGGGATACTCTGGTGTAGACAGGTCGGCAGTCACTTTTGGCCAAACAGAATCGTCGAGGACATGAGATGGATCAGAGACATATTTTCTCAACTGGGAGACGTGGAATACATCATGAATAGCCTGCATTGCCGCTGATAGCCGAAGCCGATAAGCCACCTGGCCCACACACTCCACAATAGGGAACGAACCAATATACCACGGACTGAGCTTCCCACGCTTCCCAAATCTGGAAACTCCCTTCATCGGAGATACTTTAACAAACACCATATCTCCAGGTTCAAACTGCAGTGGTCGCCTACGCTGATCCGCGTAACTCTTCTGTCCACTCTGAGTTGTCAACATTTTCTGCCTGATCAGACGGACCACATCAGCACACTATTGCACCATGTCAGGTCCTGTCAAAAGCCGGTCACCGGCATCAAACCAGTTCAAAGGGGTACGACAAGGATGACCATATAGTGCTTCATAAAGTGCCATGCCGATGCTGGAGTGAAAACTATTGTTATAAGTAAACTCCACAACTGGCAAATGCTGACCCCACGAACCCTGCCACTCAAGGCAACACGATCTCAGCATATCTTCAAGAGTCTGAATCGTCCTTTCTGATTGACCATCAGACTGTGGATGGTAAGCTGAAGAAAAAGCTAACTCAGTGCCCAAGACATTCTGGAAACTACGCCAGAAGCTGAAGGTAAAACGTGGGTCACGATCTGACACAAGTGAGAGTGGAACACCATGCAGTGGCGCGATCTTTTCAATGTACAGGTCGGCCAATCTCTGCACACTCCATGTAACCTTAATCGGCAAAAGTCTAGCTGTCTTAGTCAATCTATCAACTAACAGCCAGATTCCATCAAAGCCTGCGATGTCCGAGGCAAACCCACCACAAAATCTGTAGTGACGTGATCCCACTTCCATTGTGGAACTTCCAACGGCTGAAGCAATCCACCTGGCTTTTGGTGTTCGGCCTTCACCTATTGACAAGTTAAGCACTTGGAAACAAACACAACCACATCTCGCTTCATGCCTGGCCACCGGAACTGCCTTTTTAGATTCTGATACATCTTGGTGGTGCCGGGGTGAATAGCAAAACGGGATCCGTAAGCCTCGCTCAGAATTGCATTTCTCAACTCTTCAACAGCTGGAACATATAACCGGCGATGAAAACTGACAACTAGCTCATCATCAAATTCAATGTCATGCATCGATATGACGCGGGTCAAATCAGAATCAGCCTGTTGGGCCTCTCTAATCTGCTGATATAGAGTTGAAGACATGGCCAAAGTAGCACACATAGCTGCCCCTGGATCAGTAGGAATGTCCACGCTAACCGCCTCACTAGGAAGCTGTTCCCACAATTTCCATTCTTGAAGCAATAGCTGACAGACTTGCACTTTTCTGCTCAGAGCATCGGCCACAACATTCATTTTACCTGGCTGATAGGAGAGTGTAAAGTCATAGTCCTTCATATATTCCATCCATCGGCGCTGTCTGAGATTGAGGTCCTTTTGAGAGAACACATACTGTAAACTCTAGTGAACTATAAAGATCTCAAACATGTCACCATACAGATAGTGCCTCCAGATTTTCAAAGCAAAGATCACTGCAGCAAGTTCTAAATCGTGAGTCGGATAGTTCTCCTCATGTTGTTTCAACTGTCGGGATGCACAAGCAATAACTTTACCATGTTACATCAATACTGCTCCAAGGCCAACCCGAGAAGCATCAGTGCAGACCACAAATCCGCTCGAGCCAGAAGGTAACACCAGCATCGGAGAAGAAGTGAGTAGCCTTTTCAATTCATTAAAGCTCTGCTCACACTGATCTGACCAGACAAAAGGAACATCTTTATGGGTTAGTTTAGTCATTGGTGCTGCAATCTTTACAAAGTCTTGGATGAACCTGCGGTAATAACCTGCAAGACCCAGAAAACTTCTGATCTCTGTCATTGTCCTCGGTCTCTGCCATTGAAGAACATCCTCAATCTTAGCTGGATCCACTGCGACTCCATCACCAGAAATCATGTGGCCTAGAAAATGAATTTCCCGAAGCCAGAATTCACACTTACTGAACTTAGCATAGAGCTCATGGTCTCGTAGAGTCTGTAACACGATCCTCAAATACTGTGAATGTTCTTCCTCAGAAGCCGAATAGACAAGAATATCATTGACAAAGATTACCACAAATTGGTCCAAAAATGGCCGAAACACACGCTGCATTAAGTCCATAAAGGCCGCAAGAGCATTGGTCAACCCAAAAGGCATAACCAAAAACTCGAAATGACCATACCGCGTGCTGAAAGCAGTCTTTTCAACATCAGATTCCCAGATTCTCAACTGGTAGTAACCAGAACGGAGATCAATATGAGAAAAGACAGAGGCAGACTGTAACTGATCAAACAAATCATCGATCATGGGTAAGGGATACTTATTTTTGATAGTCACCTGATTCAACTGCCTGTAGTCAATACATAACCTCAGGCTCCCATCTTTCTTCTTTACAAATAGAACAGAGCACCCCAAGGAGAAAAACTGGGTCGAGTATAACCCTTATCTAGCAACTCAAGCAACTGCGCCCGCAGTTCTTTCAATTCAGCTGGGGCCATTTGGTACGGTGCCTTGGCCAAGGGCGCCGTACTCGGAATCAGATCAATTAACATCTCAATCTCTCACTGTGGAGGTAAGCCCGGCAACTCGTCAGGGAACACATCGGGGAACTCACACACAATAGGAATACTACTGACATCTCGCTGAGGTGAGTCAACAACAACCACTGAAGCTAAGAATCCCTGACAACCTGCATCAAGCAATCTACGGGCTCGAATAGCAGAAATAATCAAGGGAGAGGAACGGGACCGAATACCTTGGAAATAGAACGCTGGTTTCGCAGGCGGCTGAAAGTAGACTTTCTTGGATCTGTAGTTAACCACGGCTCCGTAACGTTCCAACCAATCCATACCCAGAATAACATCATATTCTGACAACTGCAAAGCATACAGTCTCGCTGGCAACCGACGGTCACTGACCACAACAGGAGACTCCTCGAGACACAACGGGGTGAACATAAAATCTCCAGATGGCAACTCAACCAACAAATCACAAGTGACCTCAGTGGTGGGCTCCTCAATACATGCAAGAAAATCCTCAGAAATAAAGGAGTGAGAAGCACCGGAATCAAATAATACGCAAGCTGCATGACCATAAAGCATGATCGTACCTTCCACCAGGTGAGATGCAACAGCCTCCACGTGAGTAATGTGAGAAACCTTCCCTTTTTGCATCCTGGCTGCTGCAGAAGATTGTTAGGAAGATGTCGAGGCTTGAGGATAGAACTGCGGAGGTAGAGGTGGCGGAGGGAGTCTGAATTGAGACTGCTGAGGCTGAACAGATTGAGAGAACTGCACTGGCATCGCCTTCATTGGACAGTCTCGAACAATGTGACCCGGCTGGTCACAACGAAAACAAACCACCGGCAACGAGCATGGCTTGCCCGGGTGGTTACCGCCACACCTCCAACACCGCTTAGACTAACTGGGCGAGGAACCCTGGCGTTGAGGAAAAGGAAGAGCAGAAGGTTGAACAGCACTAGGAGATGCCTGCTGATCAAATTTCTTCTTGGAATTCTTGAACTTGAACTTCTTGCCCTTGGATTTTGAAAAAGAAGCACCACCAGTAGCAGGAAACATAGGGGAAGCTCCTGGAACAGTCGACTGGTACGTCGGCTGAAACTGCACCGCCTGCTAAACTATCCCAGTCTGAGAAAGCCCCCGAGTCCTTGCCAATTCCAATTCTAGAGCAACAGCTACATGGTATGCCGCATCCAAGTCGGTTACCCGAGTTGTAAACAATGGCAGGCTCAACTCCTCTTTCAGCCCTCGCAGAAATTGCTGAGTCTTCATTGCTTCATCAACAAAGATGTGGGGCGCATACCGGCCCAATTCAAAGAACTTCTCTTGGTACTGCAGCACGGTCAGGTCACCTTGCGTCAGCTCCAGAAATTGATACATCTTGGCAAGCTTAAGACATGCCGGATTATAGGCACGCTCAAAAGCAGTAACAAACTCCACCCAGGTGATATGCCGGAGCGGACGGGAATGGAAAGCAATCTCCCACTCCGTAGTCCACCAAGTGTGCACGGTACCTTCCAGTTGATAGGTCGCCAGCATGACCCTTTCATCCTCCGCGCACTCCATTGACTGGAACGCGCTCACGGTGGCATCAAGCCACGCTCTCGCCGCCTCCGGGTCTGATTGACCCACAAAGATAGGTGGGTGGACGAGCAAGAATTCCTTCGACGCTCTGCCACGACCACCAGGTAAATCACCACGTGGGGCAGGATTTACAGGAGCTGGCGTAACTGGGGCAGAAGAGGTGCCACTCTCCTCCCGAGGTGCCCGAGCTCTCCGCCAACCACGAGGCAACATCTTGGATCTGGGAAAACACAGCATAATAGGAAATCCATCAATAATTGCGAGAAACAACCTAAGCCAGCAATAGACGACACAATGGACTTGCTCTGGACCAGCACATATTTCAATTCCTTGTACGAGTCCTCAAAACCGCTCTGATACCAACTGTGACGGCCCGGAGATCCGGATACCGATATACCCAAGAGGCTGATGAGGCCCCTGAAGGGTTAGTACGTTCGCTGAGGAGGCGCACAACGAATTGGAACCACACGCAAGCGCATGTTAATGATATGGGAAGTTAAAGATTTGAGCGGAAGCAAATTTCAAAATATCAGAGTGATAAACAGTGTATACACTAGTCCAGAGTCATAAACGTACAAGTCCACAAAACTAAGGGAAGTCCCAAAAGTACAACTACACGGGGCATACCCCGGTCAAAAGTACTCAAAAAGGACTATCGAACTAACGCTGGCACTCTACAAGCGATCCCCAAAAACGTGGGAACCACCGGCAACGGGAGGCTGCGGCTGCTCACCTGAAAGAGGAAGGAGTGAGTCACAGCCAGACTCAGTAGGGGTCACGTGGATCCCTACCTCACACTAACAAGCAGGCATGCAAATATAAAGCAATTAGAGCATGCATTTAATGCAGTAAACATGCATTGGCATAAATAACACAAGTGTAGCAAAGCTGTAAAGGCTAACTAACAGTCAAAACAGCTAACTATATGCCAATACAAGTGTATACATTAGCGTCCGAAGCTAAATCTACCAGTAGAAAGAATCCCAACTACTCCAGGTGACAAGAGATCGCAAAAGACACCCACTAGAAAACAAAGACCAGAAGCGTCCACTAACAACTTACAATGCGTCTCAAGGAACTCGCAAGTCAGGTTGACAACAAGCGAGAGGCATAACAGTACCGAATCAAGAACTAGTCAGAGTAACACTCGTCAGTGTCAGTCCAGGCCTCTGACCACGTGTGCACACATTGACTCCTGTCTAGAGCCAGGCCTCTAGCTAGTTTTCCCCCCCGTAGGATGCTAAGGTATAGAGCCGGGGGCCCATGGTGACTAGCTTACAAACCGTTCAACGGGTACGCCCTTCCACCTTTGCCAGGCGGAGCGACACTGAAAGTCTCAGGGCTAAGTCTAGTGGTTCCATCACAAGGAGAGAGGAAGTACTCTACCGGGATCTAAAAGTGCGCCATTGTTTATAAAATAACTTAAACATAGCGGTTATGCAACATGAAATGCATTAGAAGATGAACCGACCATCTTAATAAGTGCCAGAGGATGTGACGGTCTAGACTAGGCTGTCATAGAGTGTGACGGTCTAGGGTAGGTGCGTTACGTCACTGTAACGTGCCTACCGGGGGCCGTCACGCTCACCCGAGACAACTTCCCCACACCCAGGGGACGGCGGTGCGTAACGCACCAGGGGCAGTGCGTTACATGATTGTAACGCACCCCCTTTGGTGCGTTAGAGGCACCCGAGGCTATTCCATAGAAACACAGAAGCACAGGGTGTGACGGTCTATGGCAGGGGCGTTACACTGATGTAACGCACCATCCGAGGCCGTTACACCCACCCGAGGGATATGCTACACACAGGTATCAGGGAAAAGTAACGCACCTAGGCTGGTGCGTCACAGCGCCCTAACGGCCCTCTCTAGGTCCGTTAGGTGGACCCTCCACCCAGCTACCCAGAGGCTGTGACGCACCCGAGAGGGGCCATCACACTCACGTAACGCACCGGGACGGGTGCGTTACGCGTGTGACGGTCGCTGGAGTGACCGTCACACGAGCTGGGTTGCGAGTATGTCCGTATTGAAACTGGAACATTCCCCGATCGACCAAAATCGACGGGGCTCGCACTTACAACCTGTTCCCTGCTCATGCACACGTCCATAGCAACAATTGAATACTAGGAAACATAAAAACAAAGCCCAAGGAGTGATTTTTCATGAATTTGAGCTAAATCACACTAACATGGGGATTTCACCGGAAATGGAGAAAACGACCGTGCATGGCGGTGCAAGTGGTGTCCAAACGATCATAGTCAGGTAAGGATTCCATCCCCCTACCTCAATCAAGCCGAAAGTGGACGACCGGCCGCATGCAAGGGCGAAACCTTCACGTGCCTCCTCACCCCGTCCCGTCTCCTCGGGCCATGATCCGTGCCGAGGTGGGCGTCAACGCGCTCCACTCATCGCCACGAGTCCAACGGCGGCCTCCACGCCGTGATCCGTCGCCGTCTCGCCCGCTTGCCCAGGGAGAGAGAGAGACAGATGTGAGGAAGAGGGGGAGAGGAAATGGGGAAGAGAGATCGAGAGGGTGGAGAGGGGGAGGTGAGGTGAAGACGTGGGGAGGGGAGAAGAAAAAAAAGGTAAAAACATTTTTTTTTTGAAATAAAGCCACCATTTGCAAAAGACCCCCAACTCACCAAAATTAGGGAAATGCCCAATAAAGCCCATAAACATATAACTCGATCTGAATAAATACCAGAAAATGGCCTAAAAATCCAGGAAAAGGTTGAAGTTCGCGGAATAAATCCTAAACCCGAACCATCAAAGATCCGCTAAGACGCGGGCCTTACAGTAGTGCTCGCCTTTATGGAGCCCGTAGGTTACCTTGGTGGAGTATGGCTGCTGACGATTTACTGGAAAAATTTTATGAGATTTACAGAATTCCACGTCCTGGGTACCTCTTGCCCCACCAGCATTGCCAGCCTGTATGCTCCTTTGCCGAGTACTTCGGTTACCCTGTATGGGCCTTTCCAATTTGTACGAGCTTTCCAGCGGCTCCCCTGGGGTTTGCCACGCTTGCCCGCCATAGTACCACATCTCCAGGGAAGAAGTGTCATTCTTTGACTCGGGCATTGTAGTATTGGGCCAACTTTTACTGATATGCCGCGAGCTTTACTTGAGCGCTCGCTCTATCTTCTTCAAGTAGATCCAAGTTTTCTCGTACTACTTGGTTGTTTCTGGCCTCGTCGAAGTGTCTCACTTGTAGCGAGGGGTTGCATATCTCTACTGGAACTACTGCCTCTGCACCGTATGCGAGGTGGAAGGGTGTCTCACCCGTGGCCACTCTGGCAGTGGTTCGGTGTGCCCACAGAGTGCTCGGAATTGAATCTATCCCTGAGTCACCTGCTTGGTCTAGCCGGGTTTTGATACCGTGGAGGAGCATCCTGTTGGCGTTCTCCACCAGCCCATTAGCTTGGGAATGTCCCACCAACATATAGTGGTTCCAGATCCCCAGTTTTGAGCACTTCTCTTGGAAGGCAGTGCTCGCAAATTGTCTGTCATTGTCGATTGTGAGAACTCTTGGGATCCCAAACCGACAAATGATGCTTTGTAACATGAACTTCCATGTCACCTCGCTTGTAATCTTCCCTAACGGTTCAGCTTCGACCCATTTGGTGAAATAGTCAATGTTTACTATGAGGAATTTCTTCTTGCCTTGCACTTCGGGGAAGGGGCCTAATATGTCCACCCCCCACCGAGCAAATGGGCGAGGCTCCATCAGGGTGTATAGTTGCGTAGCCGGTTGGTGATGTAGATGAGAGAATTTCTGGCATTGAGGGCACCTCCAGACGTACTTGAGGCATTCCTGCTGTAGAGTGAGCCACCAGTACCCTTGCCAGATCAGCGTCTGTGCGAGTGCTCGCCCTCCCACGTGGCTTCCGCAGAGTCCTTTGTGGACCTCTTGGATGGCCTGGTTGGCTTTTGTGCGGAATAGGCACTTTTGCAGCGGGGCTGAGAGGGATCCGCGATATAGGCGGCCATTCACCACTGTGAAGTGGGCTGCTTGTGCTCGCGTATGACGGGCTTTGGTGCGGTCGCTTGGGAGTTGTTTCCGCAGGAGAAAATTCAATAGTGGATCCATCCAGGAAGGCTCGTAGTCGATGGCATTTACATGGGATGTTGGTTCTTCTATGCTCGGCGCTGATAGTTCCTCCACCAGGATTGATCTCGAGGTCGAAACAGTGGTTGCTGACGCTAAGCGAGACAGGGCGTCTGCTCGGACATTTTCTTCCCTGGGGATGTGGACCACTTCGAAGTGGGAGAATTCTATTGCCGCAGCCTTGGCCTTCTCCAAGTATTTTATCATGGAGGGTTCGCGTGCTTCAAATTCCCCTCTGACCTGGTTGGCAATGAGCATGGAATCGCTGTATGCTCGTACGCTAGACGCCCCGAGGGGTTTCACCATACGCAGCCCTGAGAGGACTGCTTCATACTCGGCCACGTTACTCGTGGTCGGGAAGTTGAAGCGTAGGGCGTACAGAAGCTCTACTCCTTCTGGCAAAAGTAAGAACAATCCTGCCCCACTATCGGCCGCGCAGGATGATCCATCGACATATAGTTCCCATGTGGGCCCCGAGGTGATGGGGGCATCTCTCGCCCTTCATATTTGTTTACAACTTCAATTGCCTACTAGCATAGCTCCATTGTGTCCGTCATATTTCTCTAAGTCGAGTCATGTAATTTTCATATTTTCTTTGAGTCATAATCATGTAATTTTCCTTTTATTTGAGTTATTTCCCTAAGTTTGAGTCACATTAGGCTAATGAGTTTGCTATTGGGCCTATTTCTTTGGGCTAGGCCCATGGGCGTCCCCCCCTTTCTTCGGTTATTTGTTAATGTGTCAAAAGTCAGGGTCTTATTGTAAATTGTGGGATCCCTATAAATAGGACTCCACTCTCTCCATTTTGAGGTAATGAATCATTGAATGAAAAATGCCATTTGAGAGTCCAAAGCTTAGTTTAGTGGAGTGATTCCAACATTTTTTGGGTGAGAAGCCCTAGGGGAGAGATTCCCCACCCTTCCCTCTCTTAATCTCTTTTTTTTCACCCCACTTTCTCTCTCCTCAACACCCAATTTCGAATTTTCTTCTCTCTCCTCCCTTCCCAACCACCTCAACCCCCACCTACCATCATTAAAGCCCTCCACTTCCCCATGGCCTCCATTACTCCACCCACCTAGTCCCAAGGAGATCCCTCACCATTCCAACACCATCTTCCACATTCCAACACCACTTTCCCCATTCCAACACAATCAACCCCTTCCCCACACAACCCCACAACTTCCAAGGCCATTTCAAATTTGAAATCCACCACTCCCTCCATGATTTGGCCGCCCCCCCTCTCCCTTCTAGCTAGGGTCGCCCCTCTCATCTCCCTCCATTCACCTCCATTGCCTCCACCTTCCCCTACCTCCAGCTGAGGACCTGCCCCCACTGCCCCCTCCCATCCCCTTCCTATCTCCATTAGCATTCCCCATCCCTCCATACACACTACTTCTTCCACCCCATCACCCCTTTCATACATACACCTCCCCCATCTCTTCTTTAGAAGCCAACACAAGAGTTGCAGGTTGCTGTCCACAGGTTGCAGACGAACCAGTCTCTTGCAGCGATCACCACGACGCCATCCGGACGAGTTTGAAGACACAAGAGCCATTGTTGGAAGCTTCTCCGGGTCTTCTTCGCAACAGAAGTGGTTTCGTCTTCATCGGAGCTCGGGGCTGTTCAGAAACTCCGTTCTCCCCCGACTGCGCGGAACCGATCCTGCTGAGCACCAGAACCGGATTGAGAGCCCTGCCACGACAAACCTCGGAGGAATCAGTCCACCATTTCTTCTACAAAGGTATACTTCTCCCTGTCTATTTTCAGAATCAGGAATCAGAGTTCCATTCGGCCTCCGGTGGCCAGAGTTACTATTTTTCTCCCTCTGCTGCGTCGCTCTGCTACAACACAGTCTGCTTCGACCTGTCAGCAGTGTTCAGCGTCCTCAGACCTCCCCCGACATCGGAAGGCTTCCCTGTCTATTTTTCTACGAAGAGACCTTGACTACGATTCCAACGACTCTGACGGCGCCTGATTCCGACAACGGGAGCGGCCGGGGTACCCTCTGCATCCTACTGTTGGAAGTCAGTCCCTGCTAGTCCGAGAAACAGAGGTCCTGTTCCATCTTCAGCCCCGACCAGTAGCTTCTTCAGAAGAAATCACAAAAATTCCGAGGCATTACCCTTCTTATTACAAAGATTTCTCCGCCGACCTCGCCATCAGCAAAATTCGTGAGCGGGATCTACAGCTGCAACACCGACCCACTATCCCTGTTGGCAGACAGCCGGCAGAGTCGGCATCCACACTTAGTCGTCGTTCTTTGCTTTAGTTTCCCCACCCCGCTTGGCCGGCTGAAGGCCCCTCCCTGCGTGGAGGTAGTATTGTTGTATTCACATTAACCCCAACCCCAAGATCCCCCCCCCTTGCATGGGGTGTAGTGCATGTAAATTAAAATTTCAGATCGAAGCTTCTCCGGCGCGGCGTGCGGGTAAGCCCACGCTTCCTCGCTCGCCCTCGTCTCCGACCGGGATCGGTGTCTTCACACCGACTAGGTGAGCCACTGCACACTCCTCTTTGCTGAAATTCCCTTGCTTAAGTAGTATCGCATCTTAGTGCCGTCGGTGGTAAGTGGAGCGCCCGAACCCGAATTTGCTTGTGATTGAGTGACTACCGCGGGTGAGTTGCGAGAGAGCCATTAACACCCACGCCCTCGGCGTGCTGGCCGCCTACGAGAGTGGGCATCCTAGGACCCTTGAGAGGTCCAATCCAAAGCTAGCCAACCCCCGGAGCAGCAAGGGCCCGTCCCGGACCCTCACCACTATCACCGGTTTGCCTACGGGCACAAGAGTGCGCTTAGCGGGTGAGTCCGCCCGAGTAAAGTCACCGATTCGTGCGTTGGTTGCTTGCTAGGTCCAAGGGTCATTTGATCATGTGATGATCACCCCAAGGTTGTGTCACATCAAGTGGTATCAGAGCAAGTCTTTGACTTGTTCTCACAAGTCAAGTCCATGGGCACGCTTGCATTAGAGTTCTCATCGGATCATTCCATGCATTATCCCCCTCCCACTGTCATTGAGTCTACAGACCAAAAGGCTCAAATTCCCATCATATCCCAAGCATACCTACCTAATGGGAGCCCCAAAGAAATTGATTTCATCTACATGGTAGAAGATAATTGGGTATCCCCCGAAATTGTAGCCACCCTCTCTACGACCGGACAAATTGTGCACAACGGAGACCTAGTCTTCGTTGAATTCCATAAATGGTTTGGAGAGATCAAATACTTTGATGGAGCATGGTGTCAAATTGGTACTTTGGAAGGCCCTTGCATAATCCTAGGGAAACAATGGCTTGATGAACGAAATACCACCTTCCACCCATTACGTTGGTCTTGCCTAGTTCATCCCCCACATCTCCCGGGAGCCTATGGTTTCAACAACCTTTTGTTCCCTCACCCACCGGAGCCCCATACCCGGCCACCATGCCCTCTCAACCCACTTCAAAGAATGAATGAGGTCATGAGTGAACATGAGGAGAAGCCGGCCCACAAGACCAAATCCCCGGGATTGGACACCAACCCAAATCCTTTCCCCACATTCAAGGAAATTCATACTCCTATCAATAAGGAAGAAGGACATCAACTCATCCCCATCCTTGAGGAAACCCAAGTTCATATCTATGGTGAGGAAGAATCACAAATGTCCCCTTCACATAGCTTGAACCCCCAAGAGCCACAAGCCTTCACAAATAACACCATAATCATAGATGGGCCCCTAGCTAGATGGCTAAAGGAGAGACCACTTCACCCCATCATGTCCTATGTTTACCCACCCATGAAGGAAAATCATCCCATAGTGCCCATCTCCTCTTATCACACCACAATCCAAGCATCTTATCAAGTAGAGACCTTAGAAGATTTTCTTAGAGGCTTAACATGGCAAATTGAGTTCACTAGTATGTTGACCCCTATGGCCGAACAACCTAGGAGCCTTGGCCTCCTACACCTATGCATCGGGTCAATCACCTCGGTCTATACTATTGGTTGCTACACTAGCGACCTCCTTTTCCTTCTCCCTACGGTAGAAGAACCCATCTCGATCCACTCCCCTACCATTGAGATCCCAAATACTTTGATCGGCCAACCCACTAGAAACCTTGGCCCAATTACCTTGGAGGAGGATGACTCACAATTTGGGAACCTTGAAAACATAGAGTGCCTCCCTCTAGGAAGACCTTTCCGCGACCCCTTTGATCCCTTCCTATGGGAGTCTAGTTCCCCATGTGACTCAACCATCTTACCCACCACCCACCATTTCCTACCCTCACCCACCATATTGGGCCAAACCCACCTCATCCATAACCCGGGTTACACCTTGGAAACCATGACCTTGGGCCACATACCCCTAGGTAATAAGGTGGTGCCCCACCCCATGATGACCACCTTCTTAGATCCATTCGATCCTTTCCAATGGCAGTTAAAGGGTTGTCCCACACCTATACACATGAAAGTCACCATTAGGAAAGACATGCATGTGTCTAGGCTTACCACACCACTTGGCATGAACACTATGTTGGGTCCATTCATTCATATCACCCACATGTCAAGTGGAAAGCATGAGTGGTCCATATTCGGATGTAATGGGCCACCGTCATTCATCATAAGTCTTAAACATGTTAGGAGCATTCACGGATGTTCGGGTCCCCCGGCACTCACACATGAAAGGTACACCTATGGATGCCCCGGCCCTCCCTCACTTCACATTGGTCATACACATGTCAAAGGCATCTACGGATGTCCGGGTCCCCCGATATTTACCACCACTTTACATGATAGGGCCACCTACGGGTGCCCCGGCCCACCTAAGTTGACCGAAGTCTACACTGCATCATTACATGATAGGTCTACTTTTGGTTGCCCCGGTTCCCCTTTGCATACCACACACTTCCCACCCACACCGCACCGTAGCTCAAGGCATACTCATTCAAGCAAGCATCTAGCAATGGGCGGTGAGGATCGTAATAAGCGAGCAAAAACTCACGAGTGGCACTTTTAATTCCAAGAAGGCAACCTCACGATGGTGGCTTTGGAATGACTCCACCTTAGGGTCACCTCCAAATCGAGGGCACGAGGACTTGGACCTTCCATGTTCCAAGTGGCTTTGGCAACCTGGCTTATGGGTTGGATTTACTCATGGGATTTTGGGATATACCTCACTTTTCATATAACGGATCTAGCACCCTCTAAGGGCACCGCGGTAGATCCTAGTGAGCACCTTGAGCCTACCCCCATCTATGTGAGCGACACCCTCGGAGAGCTTCCACATAAAAGCTTGAGAGTCCGACGTGTGCACACGGAGGCAATACTGGGCAAGCAAGGTACTATCATTGGCAAGAGGGTGTGTCCAAGCCACCTTGAGAAGTTGAAGCGCCGTCCCCTGGTTGCGAACGCGAGGTTGAGTTTGGAGGTTGTAGCTTGCTCGGAGTTGCGTTGGAAGACCTCTTCCCCGGCGGACTCATACTCGACGGAGTCGAGTTCTTCGCACCCCGGGGGTATGATGGGGGCATCTCTCGCCCTTCATATTTTTTTACAACTTCAATTGCCTACTAGCATAGCTCCATTGTGTCCGTCATATTTCTCTAAGTCGAGTCATGTAATTTTCATATTTTCTTTGAGTCATAATCATGTAATTTTCCTTTTATTTGAGTCATTTCCCTAAGTTTGAGTCACATTAGGCTAATGAGTTTGCTATTGGGCCTATTTCTTTGGGCTAGGCCCATGGGCGTCCCCCCCTTCCTTCGGTTATTTGTTAATGTGTCAAAAGTCAGGGTCTTATTGTAAATTGTGGGATCCCTATAAATAGGACTCCACTCTCTCCATTTTGAGGTAATGAATCATTGAATGAAAAATGCCATTTGAGAGTCCAAAGCTTAGTTTAGTGGAGTGATTCCAACATTTTTTGGGTGAGAAGCCCTAGGGGAGAGATTCCCCACCCTTCCCTCTCTTAATCTCTTTTTTTTCACCCCACTTTCTCTCTCCTCAACACCCAATTTCGAATTTTCTTCTCTCTCCTCCCTTCCCAACCACCTCAACCCCCACCTACCATCATTAAAGCCCTCCACTTCCCCATGGCCTCCATTACTCCACCCACCTAGTCCCAAGGAGATCCCTCACCATTCCAACACCATCTTCCACATTCCAACACCACTTTCCCCATTCCAACACAATCAACCCCTTCCCCACACAACCCCACAACTTCCAAGGCCATTTCAAATTTGAAATCCACCACTCCCTCCATGATTTGGCCGCCCCCCCCTCTCCCTTCTAGCTAGGGTCGCCCCTCTCATCTCCCTCCATTCACCTCCATTGCCTCCACCTTCCCCTACCTCCAGCTGAGGACCTGCCCCCACTGCCCCCTCCCATCCCCTTCCTATCTCCATTAGCATTCCCCATCCCTCCATACACACTGCTTCTTCCACCCCATCACCCCTTTCATACATACACCTCCCCCATCTCCTTCTTTAGAAGCCAACACAAGAGTTGCAGGTTGCTGTCCACAGGTTGCAGACGAACCAGTCTCTTGCAGCGATCACCACGACGCCATCTGGATGAGTTTGAAGACACAAGAGCCATTGTTGGAAGCTTCTCCGGGTCTTCTTCGCAACAGAAGTGGTTTCGTCTTCATCGAAGCTCGGGGCTGTTCAGAAACTCCGTTCTCCCCTGACTGCGCGGAACCGATCCTGCTGAGCACCAGAACCGGATTGAGAGCCCTGCCACGACAAACCTCGGAGGAATCAGTCCACCATTTCTTCTACAAAGTTCTACTTCTCCCTGTCTATTTTCATAATCAGGAAGCGGAGTTCCATTTGGCCTCTAGTGGCCGGAGTTACCATTTTTCTCCCTCTGCTGCGTCGCTCTGCTACAACACAGTCTGCTTCGACCTGTCAGTAGTGTTCAGCGTCCTCAGACCTCCCCCGACATCGGAAGGCTTCCTTGTCTATTTTTCTATGAAGAGACCTTGACTACGATTCCAACGACTCTGACGGCGCCTGATTCCGACAACGGGAGCGGCCGGGGTACCCTCTGCATCCTACTGTTGGAAGTCAGTCCCTGCTAGTCCGAGAAACAGAGGTCCTGTTCCATCTTCAGCCCCGACCAGTAGCTTCTCCAAAAGAAATCACAAAAATTCTGAGGCATTCCCCTTCCTATTACAAAGATTTCTCCGCCAACCTCGCCATCAGAAAAATTCGTGAGCGGGATCTATAGCTGAAACACCGACCCACTATCCCTGTTGGCAGACAGCTAGCAGAGTCGGCATCCACACTTAGTCGTCGTTCTTTGCTTTAGTTTCCCCACCCCGCTTGGCCGGCTGAAGGCCCCTCCCTGCGTGGAGGTAGTATTGTTGTATTCACATTAACCCCAACCCCAAGATCCCCCCCCCTTGCATGGGGTGTAGTGCATGTAAATTAAAATTTCAGATCGAAGCTTCTCCGACGCGGCGTGCGGGTAAGCCCACGCTTCCTCGCTCGCCCTCGTCTCCGACCGGGATCGGTGTCTTCACACCGACTAGGTGAGCCACTGCACACTCCTCTTTGCTGAAATTCCCTTGCTTAAGTAGTATCGCATCTTAGTGCCGTCGGTGGTAAGTGGAGCGCCCGAACCCGAATTTGCTTGTGATTGAGTGACTACCGCGGGTGAGTTGCGAGAGAGCCATTAACACCCACGCCCTCGGCGTGCTGGCCGCCTACGAGAGTGGGCATCCTAGGACCCTTGAGAGGTCCAATCCAAAGCTAGCCAACCCCCGGAGCAGCAAGGGCCCGTCCCGGACCCTCACCACTATCACCGGTTTGCCTACGGGCACAAGAGTGCGCTTAGCGGGTGAGTCCGCCCGAGTAAAGTCACCGATTCGTGCGTTGGTTGCTTGCTAGGTCCAAGGGTCATTTGATCATGTGATGATCACCCCAAGGTTGTGTCACATCACGAGGACTACATGGGTAAATCTTTCGTAGGTATCGTACATTCGACGATGAAGTCGGCGAGGGCCTGGGCCTTGATCGCGGTCCTCGGTCGGAACTTGACGCCGAATTCACCCAGCTCGATAGCCCATTTGATCAACCTCCCTGAAGCGTCAGGGTTCTGAAGGATTTGTCGTAATGGTTGGTCGGTGAGGACGATGATTGGGTGAGCCAAAAAATACGGACGTTGCTTGCGGCCGGCCGTGACCAAAGCCAAGGCGAACTCTTCTGTTCGGGAGTACAGGAATTCCGGCCGTTGTAGTGCTCAACTAACGTAGTAGACGGGCTTCATGACACCCGCTTCCTCTCGGGTGAGCACGGCACTCATCGTGCTCGGCGTCACCGACAGGTATAGAAGTAATTGTTCCTCCTTTTGCGGCTTAGAGAGTATGGGAGGAGTCCCCAGATAGAGTTTTAATTCTTTAAATGCTTTGCTCGCACTCCTGGTCCCAATCGATCTATCCTTTCTTTTCCGGTGCCTTATTGGCCTGCTTGATTAATCGGAAAAAGGGAAGACACCTCTCGGCTGCTCAGCAAAGGAACCGAGTCAAAGCGGTGTTGAGTAGTGAATGGCGGATCTAGAGGGGAGGGGTGAATAGATCTGCCCCTCCTTTCACAGAACACCCCTCTTTAAAGCTAGATAAAAAGAATTGCAGCGGAATATAACTAGCTTAGCATAGCACACAATGATTTGCTTAGCAAGATGAATAAGTAATATAGATATTGAACCTAAGCATGCATCTATCACGAAGCAATTGCACAAGCAAACCACAACACACGAGATTTTAAGGTGGTTCGGACTGAATCCCGAGTCCTACGTCCACCCCTCACCAAACCCGGTGAGACTTCACTAGTGCAACGCACTGAACCGCAGATCGGAAAAACCTCTGATTGCCTTCCTACTAACCACCACTAGGGACGTCAACACTGCAGATCGGACAGCTTCCGATTTCCTTCCTACTAACCACCGGTAGGGACGATCTTGAGTTTCAATGGTTTGAACAAAATGGAAAGAGAACAATTATGAAAATACTCAAACAAGATATGGAATATGCTCAAAGAGAAAAGATCTTGTCTGAGATTGCTGGAGCTTGAATCTGATGCTTCAATGATATCTTCTTCCTTGTGAAATGATCTTCCTTGAATCACCTTGAGTTGATTAAGAAGATAAAGGATGCAGATTTGATCTCCCTTGAGAAATGAGCTTCAATGGATCACCTTGATAGCCTTGCTTACGTCTACTCTTCCTTGGAGGTTGCTCTTCTTCCAACCTCCTCTTTTGGCTCTTTTGTTATCTCTTGATGCCTTGGATTCAATTGAGTTTATGAAGAAGTGTATGGATGTAGCTTTGATCACCCTTGAGACCTTGATTGCTTCTAGCTTCCTTGGAGGTTGCTTGCTTCAGATCTATGCTTGAATCACCTTGGAATGGATGAAGAACTTCTGTATGAAGTACTGTTCATGGCTACAGTACCTCTTCTTCCAACCACTTCTCTAGCCTCTCTTGATCTCTCTTGGATTCATAAAATGATCAACTAGTGTTTCTAACCCTCTTGTATGTGTTTTATATCTCTTTGGATGGTCAATAAACACCCCCCAGACCAGATCCACAAATCATGGGAGATTGGGTGACTTTTGATTAAACAAATCCATGGAAAGGGGCTGGCCTCGAGGTGGAAAACGAAGTCAACAATTGTTGGCTCGGGGCTGGCGGTCGACCTGAAGAAGCTAGCGGTCGACCGCCACTGAGAAACCGGCTGGCCGTTGGTCCCTGGGAATTCCATTCGACCGCCCCTGGGCTGGCGGTCGACCGCCACTGAGAAACTGGCTGGCCGTTGGTCCCTGGGAATTCCGGTCGACCGCCCCTGGGCTGGCAGTCGACCGCCACTGAGAATCCCTATAGTTTGTGGGCTGCTGGCAGGAGCAGTCGACCACCCGTGGGCCAGCGGTCGACCGCTGGCTGGGTTGATCCCGGGTTTCCCCGGTTCAGTCCGTTAACCCTTTAGCTCCTTCGCTTAACTCCTTTAGCAGCCTATTCTCATCTGTGGCATCAACCTTGACAGTCTTGAAGGTGTCAACTGAGTCTTTGACCTTGGGCTCTCTTGGCTATGCTTCTTTGTGCATTGACCTTGGCTATGTGACGTGCCGAATGTGAAATGTCAACTTTTGCTTGTATAAGAGAACTCTAGCTTGTAGAAGAGATTTGCATCCCCGCTTGGGCGCGATCAATGAGCTTTCACTTTTGCCATCTCCACTCAACTCCTTGTCCATTCATTGGCTTATCTGTCATGAACAAAACATCATTTATGTCAGTCATATGAGAGTAGAAGACAACAATGACTTATAGTGTTTAGCCATTATCAAAACCAAGATTATCAAATAACTCAAATGACCACAGGATGATGTCGAATGACCCAATTGACCACAGGATGACTCAAATGACCACAGGGGCACAACATTCTCCCCCTTTTTGATGATGGTAACACTATGAGTCATTATATGACAGTAATTTCCAAGATGACAAAGTTGATAACATATGTGACATGTGCAGCTCAAGATCCATGATAATGAAAGCATGTGAATGCGGATATGTATGTATGGATTATGCATGGATGATCAAAGCATGTGAATGCGGATATGTATGTATGGATTTTGCATGGCTGCTATGCAAACCCCCATCACAGATGATGGTTCTCTCCCCCTTTGACTCTCCCCTGTCCACAATGCACTCTCCCCCTTTGACAACTCACAAAGGCCGCACAAAGGACGGACAAAGGTATGAGCTCATAAAGGACTCAAAACAAGACATTCTCCCCCTTTGATAGTAGTAAAAAGGAGGGATAAGGTAGAGAAGGTGACTAATGTCTTAGAGACCAGAGCAGAATGGGAGTTGAGAGCAAGCCATTATATGTAAATCTGAAACATACCGCTGTTGACACCCGTTTTTTGCCGATAAGTCGAGTCATTCCTTGTACTCCCATTTGTTGATGCCTCGAGTTGTCCATCACTCGTTGGGGCTATTTTCAGGCATACTTTGGGCCAATTTTATGGGTAGCCTCCCTCCTTGGTCAGGTCCAAGTTGATTCAGGGCTTAATGGGCCTGGGTTTTGGTTAATCGAGATTTTCTATAAATTCCAAGCACCCATTTACATGTGCGGTCAATCCTCAGCCGTATAACCTATTGTGCGGTTGATACTGGGCTATTCATATATTTATGGGATATTTAGCTAATTTTTTGAATTATCACCGATAGGTATATATACGGCCTAGACATAGCTGCATAATATTATGGTGCGGTAGCATTTGAGCCGTCTATCTCTCCAGAGTCCTAACGTCGCTGGTTTTCAGATAATTATCTAATTATCTTATGTATTTTGATTTTCCACCGACAAGGCCAGAACAGTTAGTCTTTGGCTGCTCTACCTTTGAACGGTCGAATATGAGCCGTTCATCTTTGAGAGTCCAATGGTGAAGGTTTCGGTCAGTTCAACGGATAGTTTGGATTATTGATGATTTATTTTGAATTTTCACCGACAGGGTTGGACGGCCAGTAGATGGATACCCATCCAGTTGAGCAGTCTATCGTAAGACCGTTCATCATGTCGATTGTTGAATTTCAACCGATTTTTATCCCTTTTATCCGTGGTTAAACCCTCAACTTTGTCCTCAGTTTTCTCCATGGATTCTCAACCAAATCGGATGAGATTTGATCCTAACGAAAGCTGAGGATATTATCTTCACTTTATCTTTTGATATCTCAGATTAATATCCATTGGAAACCCTAATTTTGAGCTAGGCTTTCTAGGCTCTATAAATAGACCCTAAAGGCCGGGTTGGAAAAAGGGGGGAGATTTTGGTCGACGGCGAAGCCCTGCCGTATTCTTGAGCGACCTAGCACCAAGGAGGGAGGCTTTCTACGTCCATACAAGCCTCCGGTTCAGGGAGTAGTCGAGTTTTGAGTCTTTTGCGTTTGATTGGTTTTGTCCTCTTTGTCATTGCATGCATTGCTTTCGCTACTTTCTCCTGTTGTGCCCCTTAGGCACAAGCTTATGATATTTTGTTTTGATGATAGCAACACAGTGAAAGTTTTACAGTGAGCCATTCATTGTGTTTAGTATACATGCATTACTGCTAGTTACTACATATGCAAACACTTGGTCGATGCATTGCATTCTGTCAGATATCAAGTCTATACATCCATTGCTTCAGTTCAATATCTGCTATGTGCATACCTTGTTTAAGTGCATTCAGTATAACAGACCAGCATGCATTCAGTATAACAGACGAGCAAGTCTGTACATCGGACTAGTCTGCATCGGTTAAGTCTATACATCCATCGAAGTCAGTCTGCATAAAGTCTGTACATTCTTCAGGTGCATATCTCGGCAAGTCTATACATTGGACTTGAACATATAAGAAGTCTGTACATCGGCTAGGCAGCAAGTCTGCACAGCCCTTACTTAAGGCAAGTCTATACATTGCATGAGCATAGTCAGAGTACTCAAGTCTATACAGAGTCCATCGTCTTATGCATAGGCTAAGTCTACACATCATCCGTCTCAATTAGCGTCTTATGCATAGGCTAAGTCTACACATTGCAGCATGCATTGTCTTCAAGTATGTACAGCGTCTAGCGTCTCATCCACCGTCTCAGTTGACAGTTGAAGTCTGTACATCGGGCGCCTCATTCGTAAAGTCTGTACATTGAGCGTCTCATGTTGCGTCTCATTCGTCAAGTCTATACATCAGCATGTTCGTGTTCAAGCTTTCAAAGTTTAGACATTGTTCTGTAGCACACACACGAAGTCTATACAGTGCTGCATAGACTAAGTCTATACATCAGTGTCTTGTGCATGCATCATTCAAGTTTGTACAGCATGTGTTCACAACACAAGGTCTGTACATCGTTCTGCTTGCATAAACGCCAAGTCTATACATTGGCTTTGCTTGCACGAGCTAAAGTCTATACATCGTTCACTTGCAGTATTAGCCAATGTCTGTACAGCCTGTGCATCCTTTTGATTCAAAGTCTACACATTGCATGTTAGCATGCTCGCACACGCTAAGTCCATACATTATACAAGTTTGCACAGTGAACATGAAGTCTGTACATGCTTCAAGTGGTAAGTATGTACATTGTTCAGATCGTAAAGTCCATACAGCCATTGTGCATTCGTTCTTGGTGTACATACTTTGCTTTGCATTCACATCGTGAAGTCTATACATTCGTTGCCTTGCAATGCATCAAGTCTGCACAGCCTTTCTTTTGGCAAGTCCACACATTGCGAAGTCTATACATTCTGCATTCATTCTTGATGTTCATACTTCGCTTGATGCATTCTGCATAACACACTGCAAAGTCTATACATTGTCTTCGCATTGCAGAGTCGACACATTGCTCGAAGTCTGTACAAGGTGTCGACATTAAACTGATAAGTTTCTCTCTGTCTGACAGGTACTGTTCGTGAAGCTTATGAAGGGCACGTGATCCGAGGCTAGAAGGGCTGACAGGAAGATGACACGTAGCCAAAACTTCTGGGCGGGAAATGTGGAAGACACGCACCCAGGGCTGCTCCTGCTGTGCCTGCTTATATAAGGAAGCCTTCTTCCACAGAAGATGACTGATCGAATGCAGAAGCCTTGAAGGAAAAGCAGAGAGAAGAGAGCCCTTCGATCCAGCAGAAGAGAAAAAGAAAGAGAGAAAAGAAAGAGAGTTGAGAGAGAGAAGTGTTGAGAGTTTTATTCCTCAGATCTTTGGTTCAAAACCAGATCTGAGGTTTGCTCACCTGTTTGAGCTATATTCCCTGCAGGGATACATTTTCTTTTCGTTTGTTTTCTAATTTGTTTTTCGAACTCATTTCTTCAAGCTGTTAGTCAGTGTTTGCAGAGGTGCTGCCTCTGGACGGGTCAAGCTGTAATCCCTAGCGGTTGCAGTGGATGATTCCACTGGACAGCAAGCTGTGAGGCTCAGCGGATTATAGGCAAGCTGTGAGGCCCAGCGGTTCAAGCTGTGAGTCAGCAGTAATCCACACTCGGGTTGAGTGTGGGGTGGATGTAGGTCTGGAGGACCGAACCACCTAAAAACTATTGTCTACTGTGTGATTGCCTATGGTTTGCATCCCTCCTTTACTTCTATACTTTGCGCTGTAGATGTTTGTTTAAGTGGGTTCTTCAGCAATTCTGGTTGGTCGTTGATTAGTGCATTCTATCTGTTTAGCAGAATTACTCATTCCGCATTTGATTCTGCTGCAGTAGTTTTTATCGGGTGTTTGATCTATTCACCCCCCTCTAAATCACCCTTTAGCGTCCCAACAATTGGTATCAGAGCATAACTCTTTGTGCAGGACTAACATCCTAAAGAGGAACGGCCATGTATGCTAGAGGGTTAACAGCAGAGGGACAGTCCACTACGAAGCCACCATTCTTCGATGGTTCCAACTACTCATATTGGAAGAACCGGATGCAGGTCTTCCTCAGAGCCAAAGATTACGAGGTCTGGAAAATTGTGAGTAAAGGTCCTTATGAACTACATGAGAATGAGGAATTGTGGACTAGAGAAGAAATCAGGAAGTCTACTCTGAATTGGAGCGCTATCAACGCCATTCAGTGTGCACTCCATCCCACTGAATTTGACAGAGTGTCATCCTGCAAGACAGCGAAGGAGATGTGGGATACCCTTGAAGTTATCTATGAGGGAACATCTCAAGTGAGAGAGACGAGGGCTAATATGCTAGTATCAAAGTATGAAGCATTTCGGATGAAGCATGGTGAAACAGTGACCGAAATGTATGCTCGTCTGACCATCATAACAAATGGTCTAAGAAATCTGGGAAAAAGTTATACTGATCATGAAGTTGTGAGGAAGATCCTTTGATCGTTGACTCCGATATGTCATACCAAAGCAACTGTGGTTGAGGAGTCAAAAGATCTACAAACGATGAAACCCAATGAGCTGATAGGCTCTTTGATGGCGTACGAGATGAATCTTCTACAAGCTGAAGAGCTCGAATACAAGAAGCCTATTGCTCTGAAGGCCAAGCATAGCTGTTCAAAATAGTCCAGATGCAATGGATCATCTAGTGATCGGAGCCAATCTGGATCAGATTTTGAAAAGGATGAACTAGCTATGATTACAAGAGAGTTCAGAAGATTTCTTAGAACTGAAGGGAAAAATGTCTACAGAAAATACCACAGCAGGAAGCTAAACAGGTATAAATTTAACCCTGCTGAAAAATCTGACGATAATACTTGTTATCATTGCAGGAAGACTGGCCACATGAAGGCTGATTGTCCAGAGTTACAGAAAATCAAAGGAAGACCATGGAAGAAAGCGCCAAAGGGAAAGGCCATGGTCAGTACATGGAGTGATGTGGAAGAAGGCACACTGAGCACTTCCTCAGATAGTGAAAAATCAGAAAAGGACATCTGCTTGATGGCCAGAAATGGAGAAGAAGAAGAAGAGTCTGATCAGGTATCATCCCCTTTCGAACATTTTACTATTTCTGATTGGGAAGATACTTATGGAGATCTGTTAGATAAAGCGAATGATATTAAGAAGGAAAACAGACACTTGAAGAAGAAAATGAATTCTCTGGTTAATGATAAAACACTTACTGATAAAGTTGCATGTTTACAATCAGAGAATGAAAAATTGAAAAGTGCATGTTCTGAGTTTGATGAATTAAAGCATGTTGTGATTGATTGTAGGAAAGAAAATGAGTTGCTGAAAAATGTCATTGATGAGCTGAAATATTCAATTCAGAAATTTAAAAATCAAGTAAAGATTTCAACTGAAAAATATGAAGTTATTTTGTCAGTGAATGATGAACTAAAGAAAACTGTTGAAAATTTAGAAAATGAAAATTCTGACAAACAGAAAATCATTGAAAGCATGACCCAAGGAACAGAAAATCTTAATGCCTTGCTAGGGTCAAAAGTCAATTTCAGAAAAGAGGGTCTCGGTTTTAATCCCTCAGCTAAAAAGAGTTTTGAACTGAAAACCATTTCATTTGTGGGAGAAAAGAATACAGGACCGCTCATAAAAATGGTCAATGAAAAATCTACTTTCAATAATGTAAAATCAAAAGTGTCCAGTGCTAAGGACAAGGGAAAGCAAAAAGTTGTAGAGCCTAGAGCTGCATGCTCTTCTTCCAAGGGTAAGTCTAAGGCTAGGGGTCAGCCAGCTAGCACATCAAAACCCCAGTCCAAGGCTGCTAAGTCTCCACCACCAACAACTGCTCAGAAAAAGACCCAATATAAGTCTGTTCAGAAACCTAGAGGGTCAAAGGTGGCAGGGAGACCAAGTGCAGCCAGAAAACAATTTGCTCATCCCTATTTCCCTAGAGCCCAAGTCTATCATAACATTCATTCACAACCACTTAAAAGGTTTGGGTGGAACCCTGCATACATAAGGTCTAGGTATCAGAATTTCCCTACTTGGTATCGGCCCTATAGATCTCAGCCAGCTAGGAGATGGGATAGTCATTTTAGGACATGGAGTTCTAGTCACCAGGGGTTCTATGGTCAGCCTAGGACCAATTTGGGCCACAACTTCTAGTACACTCATTGGCCAAGGCACTGGCAGAAAAATAATAATGTTTTTAATAAAATGAATGCCAAGACTACACAACAACCATCAAAGCACCAGAAAAAGAAAACTAAACCTGTTGGTGCTGAGAAAAAGAAAAATAACAAAAAGAACTCTCAAGCTATAAAATCCACCAAACCTTCCACTTTCACACAAATGTGGATCCCTAAACAACTTTTGTCATGTTTTCACTCTCATATGTCTGTTTCTATCTTGGGGCCCAAACTATCTTGGGTTCCAAAATCTGCTCCCTAAGTGTGTTTACAGGTATGCCTGGTAGCCGCGAACAAAATGTTGAAACAGGAATAGCTACTCCAGGCATATGACAAGAGGCAGGGCCAAAAGTTCTAAAAGTTGAAAGAGATTGGAAGCCTTGTCAACAATCTGATGCAACACTAAGGGTAAAAATAAATCAGTCAGGTAAAGCAGGTAGTGTTTTACCTTCAGAATTGAATTGAGAAAGTCATGTTGATTCGGTTGCTTAATTTCTGATTTTCTCTTCTTGTCTAGCTGATCAGTCTGCATTCCAGACTCAGCTACTGATTTAATTCTGCATAAATTTGATGCTCTTATTCTGCCAGCTATTGCACTGAGGTTGAATGGTTCATTTAATGCATATAGTTGATGCATGTGTCTAATGTCTGCATTTATCATTTGCATCAAGAAAATTGTTCAATGCATATAGGACTGCTTTCCACTGCATATATCATTTACATAACCTCGGTATATTAAATGGTAAGCTACTAAAAGGCAAGGAAATCTGCCTGGAGGTTCTTACTATGTGTGAGATGGTCCTTGAGACCAGATTCTTCGCCAAGTACCAAGGGTCAAGTCCTCATGTAGAACAGTGTACTACATCATATTTGAAAAATCTGAAAAGAAATAATCATTGCATAGCATATTTCTTGCATCACGGTGTCAGGGGGAGCTGAGAGTTCTATTCTCGACATTGAATCTTTTTCACTCCTTATAGTCCCCACTCAATTCCTTCATAGTCTTTGACATCAGATGCTCTTGATCTTATTGCTTATGGCTATCACTGTTTAACAATTGCCATCATTTCCCTAACCTTCACTGAACAACAGCATTGCTTCTAGTTTAGTACATTGAGCTGTGGCTATTGCAATTGTTCATTTATAAGAATTGCACTTACAAATTGGAAGGAACTAAAGGTTTAACCTTTATAAATTGAAGAGTTAAGTGTCTGTACTTCAGAACTTGAGATAAAAGAAAACTTTTATAGCTCTTAATCTCTGTCTCATGGTTAGAGTAGAAAAAGTTTTTTTTATATACCTGAATGTGTTAATCTGGAAATGTCTAGAAAAGGTAAATAGAGTGTGTACTATTTTTTTTAAACAATCACTCTAAAATAAATAAGGGCAGCAGTAAATAAGATCATCAATGTAATGGGCTGAACATAGTGACAGAGCAATGGCTGAATTGCACTGAGAAACTGTGATCTCCTCCAAAGAAGCAGGAGAATTCATAAGTCATGAAGTGCTTCAGACTACCTCTGTTCATAGGGTCAACTCTATAGGGGGAGTTGTCACCAAGTAACTGGGGGTACTGGCCTCTGATCAAGGTGTACTATTAATGTCAAAGGTGAAAACTGTTCCTTGTGGGTCTTGATCTGAAATAGATCTAGTAGTTTATGCCTAGTAACTGGGGGTACCTGCCTCTGATCAAGGTATACACCTAATGTCAACAGCATAAATGCCACTGGTCTATTCACTTAGCACAGTTTCTAAAAATTAAAAAAAAATGAAAAATAAACTGCTGTAACCCTTTGAAATCAAAAGTCATTGAGTGAAAATTATTTTTCTCAATACATATTCAAGTTGCCTTTCTTGATCTTCCATGTTTAATCACAAAGGGTATTATTTCTGACTTTTCTATTAAAACCATGTGCCTTAGATTCATTGCTATAAATGGAGTCTATAAACTCTTTTTCAGTGGTCAGCTGCTTTACTCTATCTTTATCACTGTTAAACCTGAATTTTTTTTAAGACTGCATATTGTTGACTCATATACTTTAACAGTTGTTTATAATCATGCTCACCTTCTGAACCATTGCTTCAGCTGTTGTGTAGTGACCACTTCCTCATTCATGTTCTTTCCCTCCTATCTTCATACTCCTTTCTCAAAGGGGGAGAATCAATTTAGGGGGAGTTATTCATTCAGGGGGAGTTTGAGATGTTCTAAGGGAAATCTGCATGTTGCACTCATGTTTTTCTTTCTTTTTGATCATGTCAAAGGGGGAGAAATTTTTGGTTGGTGACTCACTGTTACTTTGTTGCCATCATCAAAAAGGGGGAGAATGTTGTGCCCCTTAAGCACAAGCTTATGATATTTTGTTTTGATGATAGCAACATAGTGAAAGTTTCACAGTGAGCCATTCATTGTGTTTAGTATACATGCATTACTGCTAGTTACTGCATATGCAAACACTTGGTCGATGCATTGCATTCTATCAGATATCAAGTCTATACATCCATTGCTTCAGTTCAATATCTGCTATGTGCATACCTTGTTTAAGTGCATTCAGTATAACAGACCAGCATGCATTCAGTATAACAGATGAGTAAGTCTGTACATCGGACTAGTCTACATCGGTTAAGTCTATACATCCATCGAAGTCAGTCTGCATAAAGTCTGTACATTCTTCAGGTGTATATCTCAGCAAGTCTATACATTGGACTTGAACATATAGGAAGTCTGTACATCGGCTAGGCAGCAAGTCTGCACAGCCCTTGTGTAGCACCCCTGGTAAAAATAAAAGGAAATAAAAACCCCAATTGATCAAAATAAGATTAAAAGATTTAATAAATGATAAGAGCCTAAAGAAGTAAATAATAAACCAAAATGTAAATAACGCCTTGACTCAAGGCGCTACTTCAAAAAGAAACGCCCTTATATAAGGCACGAATTCCAGAAAGGACGACAACAGCAGATGTCGTCAATTCTTAAACGGCCAAAATAATAAGAAAAGGGCAAGTAAACGTGACGCCCTCCACATGGACGCGTTTTACATAAGAAATGACTTTAACAAAGGCGTCGATTTAAACTAACGCCCTATGGCAAGGCGTTATTTCTGTTTGAGTTTCGTTCGACCCAAGAGACTATCCAGGGCAAGTTTCTGGATAACTACGTGGAAGATTGAATAGGGTAAGAACTCTATTAGGGAAAATATTACTTCCAATACGATACTAACTCCATTAGGATCGTAAAAAAACCCTATAAATAACCCTTCCTGTCGAACCCTAATAGGCTATTTGGTTGAAGGAAGCTCTGCTGCCGTGCGTGAAGAACAGGTAATGTTCTTCTTCCTATGCCTTCAGTCAGGGAATATGAAGATTATTAATCGTTCTTCATCTTCTTTTTCTGTAGGTTGCCTGTGAGGGAGCTTTCCTGTCACGCTGAAGAACGTGGGTTCTTCATCATCTTCCGTCTTCTTCCGATTACAGAAGGAGGGGGGGGGGAAGCTGTAAATTTCTCTACGACCGGAGTCTAGGAGAAATCTTCTACGAAACCATCGGGAGGCTGCTATTACTTGACTATCAGTGCTGTTAGAGTTACTGTTTACACAACTTCTGAACACTCTGTCTAGAACAGAGTATCGTTCTCTCTTCAACTTTCTTCACGTGTCTTCACCCAGAACATCATCAGGTAAATTTTCTCAAGAACGTAGCACAAACTAGTTTAAGATCTTTAATAATATCATCGGTCATCCATGCATATAGTTTTACTGTGGTTTCAAATGTTTTGTATGAAATTTCAAAAGAAACGCCCTTGACAAGGGCGCTAATTTAAAAGAAGCGACCCACACCAGGGCGCTAATTGTAGTTTTGACGCCCTGCCCAGGAGTCGTCAATTTCACCCAATTGATAATTAATCGTGTTTAAAATTTAATATCTATAAAAATACGAATCTAATAGGATGCATGATCATACCTGTTGAATCCTGCTATTTTTCTTGTCCTGACCATGTAATTTATTTTCCTGAAATTTTATTTATCTGGAAATTCTACTATTCATGTGAAAACTTGATAAATCCTGAAATAACGACCTCCTGTAAGTCGTCTCTTATAAAAGTGACGCCCTGAACCAGGGCGCGAATTTGAAAGTAACGCCCCTGTTAAAGGCGCTTTCTAATAAAATTCCAGAATTTAGAGATTGTGCAAAAATAGAAATGTATAAGGGACGACCACTGTAAAAGTCGTCAAATCATTAAATAAACGTCCCTATAGAAGGCGTTAATTTGATAAGTAATGACTTTGATTAAGTCGCTATTTTCTTGTGTTACTATTTTGAATTGTTTTCTGTTAACCGAGGGTTTTGATATATATATAATTAAATTATCTGGCACTATATTTCCATTCCGTGAATATAGTCCCATGTTTCCAATGGTTTATCGTTTACCCACTAACTCTCGGTGACATACAAGCTCTCCATTGGACATTCCGTTCCTTTGGACTAGCAAGTTAGTCATAGAGACCTCCGTAAGACTGCTCGTAGCCTTGGATTCCCTCAAGGCCGATTGAGCGGGTTGTACCATAAAAACCTATTACACTACTTTGCCATGTCACTCTATAGAAACATGGTATACCGGCCCTCATGTTATGCTATGTGTATGATATGAGAATTATCTTAATGAACGGGGAAAGCATGCCATTATTGTGATGTTCTTGTGGACCCCAATTCTATATCAAACATTATTATGATGTTCTTGTGGACCTCAATTCTATATTAAAAGAGTGACCATCTACTTGTGGGCACTTATTTGTTATGGTACCTGGTTAGGGAACCAATTCCACCCAGTTTTTCGACATATCATGGTTTATATGCTTTGCGCCAGTATGTCCTTACTCAAGGGCCTTGCCCTTGAATTCCATGAGAATCTTATCTTATCATCTTATTAAAGTTTGTTCTTGAAACTCCTTATTGGCTATAAACTATCGTGGATGTCTAGATCTATCTTTAATGCTGTGCATATAAGGGCCCAATCTGGTCCTGGGAGGAGCACCCAAAAGTACTAGTGCCCATGGGAGTTGTAATGATCATGGTGTCTAGCATTACACCGAAGTACTCTTTCTCTTGATCTTTGGCATTCCGCACTCTCTCTCTTTCTCGCGTGCGTGACTCGACTTGCGTGACTTTACTAGCGTGGCCCGACACAGGCAAAGTACTTGCGTGAAATAGCCAATAATCTATAAAGCCTCTCATGAATATCTCTTGTTTAAGACTCGCTTGGAAGTTTTGCACGACGTGTTATTCTATTATTAGTTTATTTCACTTGCTTAGTTATTTCTACATGCATATTACATTTACATGTGAAAAATTGTAATTACTTAAACCCCTTGCTAGTTCTTGAGATATAATTTCCTACTGAGCGTTCGCTCACTCAGTGTTTCCATACTTTTCGGGTAATTCCGACGATGAGGGAACTCAGTCTGAAGGGGAAGGTCAAGAGTGAAAGAGTTAGAGCTACTCAAGCGTCAATTAGTCCTGTCTTTTCTATATTTTCTTGAGTCAATGTTGTACTTTTCTTTTATTAAGCCTAGTATTTGTAAGGGTTTGTAATAGACATATTTTTATAAAGGAAATAAAGGATTGGGTTATCTTTATAATTACGCACTCTATTTTTGTGTTGAATACACTACTACTCTGATTGACATGATTGATATAAACTCGTCACGCGTCTCCGGGTATCTTCCGCGCTCTGGGCGTGACAGTTTTTGTGGTATGAGAGCCTAGGGTATTCAATTCCTAGGAAACCCAAGTCCAAGGATAAGTCTGAACCTCTAACCAGTGAGATTGGGTAGAACCAAGGGTTAAAGTCAACATAGAATTAAAAGCCTTTTAACGCCATCACATACTAATATAGCTATCGAAATTGTAGGATAATGGCTGCCGAACATGCTCAATGGCGCAACATGCAACGCACTCTCCAAGGCATGACCCAGGCACTTCAACAAGTGGCACAAGGAGGTGTACATCGTGGAGCAGGAAATCTCCATCAAAGCTTCAAGAACATGAACCCTCCTAAGTTCATGGGATCCACTGATCCAGATGATGTCGAACACTGGATCTGAGAGACAGAACGTGTTTTTAGAGTCATGCAATGCACGGATCAAGAGAAGGTCCTGCTAGCAACTTTTCAATTAGAAAGGGACGCCCGCTGTTGGTGGGAGTCGGTAGAAGCTACGTTAAATCAAGGACAAGTCACTTGGGATGAGTTTGTTGAACATTTCAACAATAAATATTTCTCAGATCGAGTTCAAGAGAAGAAAGCCGCTGAATTCGCCACACTTAAGCAACGATCTTTGTCGGTAGCTGAATATGAAGCGCAGTTCTCTAGGCTGTCTCGGTACGCTAAACACTTAGTTAGTACTGAGAAGATGAAAGCTCGAAGATTCCTTAATGGGCTCAGGCCCCAATATATCACACAACTGGCACCGATGGACATACAAGTCTATTCGGAGATGGTTCGACGAGCCCAATTACTAGAAGATGCCATGGAACTATCTGATAGGATCTGTGGGAAAGATAAGAAGGAGAATGTTACTATCTCCGGCACCTTCAAACCCAATTTCAAGAAGAGGCCAAGTAATGGAGGCATTCCCTCCCAGGAGCAAAAGTTCAAGAAGACCAAACCTTTCTCCATCACCACTACACCTGCTAAGGTGGTATGTAAGCACTGTGATAAGGCCGGGCACAAGGCCGAAGAATGTTGGAGGAAACTTGGAGCGTGTCTCCATTGTGGGAGCCGTGATCATCGGATTCCCGACTGTCCCCTACTCAACGATCAAGCCGGTGACGGAAAGCGCCCGGTAACAAAGAATGCTCGTCTCCACACAATTAAGGAGATCAAAGAAGATGAATGCGGACTAGTAGAAGATACACTGAAAGTTTGTTCCAAGTCTGCACATGTCTTATTTGATACGGGTGCATCACATTCTTTTATTTCCAAGAAGTTTGCTGACCCACTGCCTATGGAACCGGAATGGATGAAAATATTTTTATCTACTCCTCTCGGAAACGAAACCGATATTACGCACCATTATCAAAACTGTGAAGTCTTAGTAAAAGGAAGAAATCTTCCTATCAACCTCATATGTCTAGACCTAAAGGAATATGATGTCATATTGGGAGCAGATTGGTTATCTAGGTATCAGGCAACTATGGATTGCCGTAACAGCAAAGTTACTTTCAAGGACTTTCCAGAACTAGTCTATTCTAGCCCTAAGAGTCGGAGCAAGTCACCTCTTATTTCGGCTCTCTGAGCTAGCAAGCTAATAAGGAAAGGATGTGTATCTTTCCTTGCATTTGTCACCATTAAGGAGACTAAGGAGACTAAGCTAGAAGACATCCCAGTTGTGCAAGAATTTCCGGACGTGTTTCCGGAGGACTTACCTAGATTACCCCCACAAAGAGAAGTGGCCTTCACCATCGATTTGGTCCCTGGTGCTGGACCAGTTTCTAAGGCACCATATAGGATGTCCCCTGCCGAACTCAAGGAGCTGAAGGAGCAATTGATGGAACTTCTCAAGAAGGGATTTATTAGACCAAGCACTTCCCCGTGGGGAGCACCTGTGCTATTTGTAAAGAAGAAAGATGGATCCATGAGGTTATGCATCGACTATCGACAGTTGAATCATCTCACTATCAAGAACAAGTATCCACTGCCGAGAATCGATGAGTTATTTGATCAAATATCTGGATCCAAGTATTTTTCAAAGATTGATCTCAGGTCAGGTTATCACCAACTAAGGATCAAGGATGATGACATTCATAAGACCGCATTCAGAAGCAGGTATGGCCATTATGAGTTTGTTGTTATGCCTTTTGGGCTAACAAATTCCCCTACTGCTTTTATGCAGTTGATGAATAGTACATTCAGACCTTATCTAGATCTATTCGTGGTGATTTTCATTGATGATATATTGATTTACTCCAAGACCAAGGGAGAGCATGAGGAACATTTAAGGATTGCATTACAGATATTGAGGACAAATCAGCTATATGCAAAGCTCAACAAATGTGAATTTTGGTTAGGAGAAGTAGCTTTCTTGGGGCATGTTATATCAAAAGACGGTTTATCCGTAGATCCATCAAAGGTTGAAGTTGTAAGGAATTGGGAAAGACCGACCAATGCTAGCGAGGTCCGTAGTTTCTTGGGTCTTGCGGGCTACTATCGACGATTCATCAAGGATTTCTCCAAGATAGCCGTACCACTCACTAGGCTAACTCGCAAGGAGATACGCTATGAATGGAGCGAGGATTGTGAACAGAGCTTCCAAGCTCTCAAGGATCACTTAACTACTGCCCCAGTCTTAGCTCTACCAATTGAAGGAGAAAAGTTCGAGGTATACACCGATGCATCTGGCATTGGCCTCGGATGTGTTTTAATGCAACAAGGGAAGGTTATAGCCTACTTTTCTCGCCAATTGAAGAAGCACGAGAAGAACTACCCAGTTCATGATTTAGAATTGGCTGCGGTAGTGTTTGCACTGAAGATATGGAGACATTATCTGTATGGAGTGCAGTTTCTTGTATGCTCTGACCATAAAAGTCTTAAGTATCTCTTCTCTCAGAAGGAATTGAATATGAGGCAAAGACGTTGGCTAGAATATCTTAAGGACTTCGACTTTACTATACAATATCATCCTGGAAAGGGTAATCCTGTAGCTGATGCCCTCAGTCGAAAGCCGAGAGCATTATTAGCCAATTGTATGATTCAGGAGTGGAAGTTGCTAGAACAATTCACTAGACTTAATATAAGCATGGACAAGGACAGTAGGTGTGTCACCTTATCCCATATGAGCATACAGCTAGACTTGCTATCCGAAATACAAGGACTTCAAGATAGTGACCCGGTATTAGTGGAAATCAAGGGCAAACTAGAAGGACAATCTGTGTTCCAACTAGCTTCAGATGGAAGGTTGTTATTCCAAAATAGAACTTGCATACCGGATTGTCTAGAATTAAAGAAGAAGATCTTAGATGAAGCTCATAGATCAAGGTACACCATTCATCCAGGATCTACCAAAATGTACCAAGATGTGAAAAGGAATTTTTGGTGGCCCAACATGAAAAGAGAAATAGCGGACTACGTGTCTCGCTGTCTCACCTGCCAACAAGTTAAGGCTGAACACCAGAAGCCTACCGGAAAGCTACATCCTCTGGATATTCCCAAATAGAAGTGGGAGGATATTGGTATGGATTTCATTATGGGTCTAACTAAATCAAAAGGAGGATATGATGGAATATGGGTTATCATTGATCGATTGACCAAATCAGCGCACTTCTTGCCAATCAAGAGTCGATGGTCAGTTGATGTTCTGGCTGCATTATACATCAAGGAGATAGTCAGATTACATGGTATTCCTGTCTCGATTGTGTCTGACAGAGATCCCCGTTTTACTTCGCATTTTTGGAAAGCACTACAACATTCGTTGGGAACGAGACTTAACTTTAGTACAGCTTTTCATCCTCAAACGGATGGTCAGACCGAGAGAACTAATCAGGTGGTTGAAGATATGCTCAGGGCTTGCATCATTGATTTTGATGGAAGCTGGCATGACCACTTATCTCTGGTTGAATTTGCATACAATAATAGCTACGAGGCAAGTATACAAATGGCACCTTTCGAAGCCTTATATGGAAGGAATTGCCGATCACCCTTATGCTGGGACGAAGTTGGAGAGAAACAACTATTAGGTCCAGATATGGTAAGGGATATCACCGAAAAGATACAGTTGATTAGAGAAAGACTGCAAGTAGCTCAGTCTAGACAAAAGGCTTATGCTGATACAAGAGAAGAGATCTTGAATTCCCAGTCGGAGATCACGTCTTTCTCAAGATATCACCTGGACGTGGAATAAGGAGATTTGGGGTTAAGGGCAAACTTACACCAAGGTTTATCGGACCTTTTGAGATACTAGAAAGAGTTGGCGAAGTTGCTTACCGCGTCGCTTTACCTCCTCAATTGTTCGATGTTCACAATGTATTCCATATATCCATGTTAAAGAAGTATGTGCACGATCCGTCACATATCATTGATCATGGAGACCTGGTGATTCAAAAGGACCTTACTTATAAACAAAAGCCCATGAAGATCCTCGATCGCGAGGTACGAACATTAAGGAACAAAATTATTCCCATGGTTAAGGTGCAATGGAGTAAATGTTCAGAACACGAAGCCACATGGGAGACCGAGGAGTCTATGAGGAAACGATTCCCGAACTTATTCTAAAAAGGTATATACTCTACACTCTCCACATATATATATGTACTATTGAATTTGGGGACCAAATTCTTTTAAGTGGGGGAGGGTGTAGCACCCCTGGTAAAAATAAAAGGAAATAAAAGCCCCAATTGATCAAAATAAGATTAAAAGATTTAATAAATGATAAGAGCCTAAAGAAGTAAATAATAAACCAAAATGTAAATAACGCCTTGACTCAAGGCGCTACTTCAAAAAGAAACGCCCTTATACAAGGCGCGAATTCCAGAAAGGACGACAACAGCAGATGTCGTCAATTCTTAAACGGCCAAAATAATAAAAAAGGGCAAGTAAACGTGACACCCTCCACATGGACGCGTTTTACATAAGAAATGACTTTAACAAATGCGTCGATTTAAACTAACGCCCTATGGCAAGGCGTTAATTCTGTTCGAGTTTCGTTCGACCCAGGAGACTATCCAGGGCAAGTTTCTGGATAACTACGTGGAAGATTGAATAGGGTAAGAACTCTATTAGGGAAAATATTACTTCCAATACGATACTAACTCCATTAGGATCGTAAAAAAACCCTATAAATAACCCTTCCTGTCGAACTTTAATAGGATATTTGGTTGAAGGAAGCTCTGCTGCCGTGCGTGAAGAACAGGTAATGTTCTTCTTCCTCTACCTTTAGTCAGGGAATATGAAGATTATTAATCATTCTTCATCTTCTTTTTCTGTAGGTTGCCTGTGAGGGAGCTTTCATGTCTCGTTGAAGAACGTGGGTTCTTCATCATCTTCCGTCTTCTTCCGATTACAGAAGGAGGGGGGGGGGGAAAGCTATAAATTTCTCTACGACCGGAGTCTAGGAGAAATCTTCTACGAAACCATCGGGAGACTGCTATTACTTGACTATCAGTGCTGTTAGAGTTGATGTTTACACAACTTCTGAACACTCTGTCTAGAACAGAGTATCGTTCTCTCTTCAACTTTCTTCACGTGTCTTCACCCAGAACATCATCAGGTAGGTTTTCTCAAGAACGTAGCCCAAACTAGTTTAAGATCATTAATAATATCATCGGTCATCCATGCATATAGTTTTACTGTGGTTTCAAATGTTTTGTATGAAATTTCAAAAGAAACGCCCTTGATAAGGGCGCTAATTTAAAAGAAGCGACCCACACCAGGGCGCTAATTGTAGTTTTGACGCCCTGTCCAGGAGTCGTCAATTTCACCCAATTGATAATTAATCATGTTTAAAATTTAATATCTATAAAAATACGAATCTAATAGGATGCATAATCATACCTGTTGAATCCTGCTATTTTTCTTGTCCTGACCATGTAATTTGTTTTCCTGAAATTTTATTTATCTGGAAATTCTACTGTTCATGTGAAAACTTGATAAATCCTGAAATAACGACCTCCTATAAGTCGTCTTTTATAAAAGTGACGCCCTGAACCAGGGCGCGAATTTGAAAGTAACGCCCCTGTTAAAGGCGCTTTCTACTAAAATTCCAGAATTTAGAGATTGTGCAAAAATAGAAATGTATAATGGACGACCGCTGTAAAAGTCATCAAATCATTAAATAAATGCCCCTATAGAAGGCGTTAATTTGATAAGTAATGACTTTGATTAAGTCGCCATTTTCCTATGTTACTATTTTGAACTATTTTCTATTAACCGAGGGTTTTGATATATATATAATTAAATTATCTGGCACTATATTTCCATTCCGTGAATATAGTCCCATGTTTCCAATGGTTTATCGTTTACCCACTAACTCTCGGTGACATACAAGCTCTCCATTGGACATTCCGTTCCTTTGGACTAGCAAGTTAGTCATAGAGACCTCCGTAAGACTCCTCGTAGCCTTGGATTCCCTCAAGGCCGATTGAGCGGGTTGTACCATAAAAACCTATTACACTACTTTGCCATGTCACTCTATAGAAACATGGTATACCGGCCCTCATGTTATGCTATGTGTATGATATGAGAATTATCTTAATGAACGGGGAAAGCATGCCATTATTGTGATGTTCTTGTGGACCCCAATTCTATATCAAACATTATTATGATGTTCTTGTGGACCTCAATTCTATATTAAAAGAGTGACCATCTACTTGTGGGCACTTATTTGTTATGGTACCCGGTTAGGGAACCAATTCCACCCAATTTTTTGACATATCATGGTTTATATGCTTTGTGCCAGTATGTCCTTACTCAAGGGCCTTGCCCTTGAATTCCATGAGAATCTTATCTTATCATCTTATTAAAGTTTGTTCTTGAAACTCCTTATTGGCTATAAACTATCGTGGATGTCTAGATCTATCTTTAATGCTGTGCATATAAGGGCCCGATCTGGTCCTGGGAGGAGCACCCAAAAGTACTAGTGCCCATGGGAGTTGTAATGATAACGGTGTCTAGCATTACACCGAAGTACTCTTTCTCTTGATCTTTGGCATTCTACACTCTCTCTCTTTCTCGCATGCGTGACTCGACTTGCGTGACTTTACTAGCGTGGCCCGACACGGGCAAAGTACTTGCGTGAAATAGCCAATAATCTATAAAGCCTCTCATGAATATCTCTTGTTTAAGACTCGCTTGGAAGTTTTGCACGACGTGGTATTCTATTATTAGTTTATTTCAATTGCTTAGATTGTAATTACTTAAACCCCTTGCTAGTTCTTGAGATATAATTTCCTACTGAGCGTTCGCTCACTCAGTGTTTCCATACTTTTCAGGTAATTCCGACGATGAGGGAACTCAGTCTGAAGGGGAAGGTCAAGAGTGAAAGAGTTAGAGCTACTCAAGCGTCAATTAGGCCTGTCTTTTCTATATTTTCTTGAGTCAATGTTGTACTTTTCTTTTATTAAGCCTAGTATTTGTAAGGGTTTGTAATAGACATATTTTTATAAAGGAAATAAAGGATTGGGTTATCTTTATAATTGCGCACTCTGTCTTTGTGTCAAATACACTACTACTCTGATTGACATGATTGATATAAACTCGTCACGCGTCTCCGAGTATCTTCCGCGGTCGGGGCGTGACACCTTGCTTAAGGTAAGTCTATACATTGCATGAGCATAGTCAGAGCACTCAAGTCTGTACAGAGTCCATCGTCTTATGCATAGGCTAAGTCTACACATCGTCTGTCTCAATTAGCGTCTTATGCATAGGCTAAGTCTACACATTGCAGCATGCATTGTCTTCAAGTATGTACAGCGTCTAGCGTCTCATCCACCATCTCAGTTGAGAGTTGAAGTCTGTACATCGGGCGCCTCATTCGTAAAGTCTGTACATTGAGCGTCTCATGTTGCGTCTCATTCATCAAGTCTATACATCATCCTGTTCGTGTTGAAGCTTTCAAAGTATAGACATTGTTCTGTAGCACACACACGAAGTCTATATAGTGCTGCATAGACTAAGTCTATACATCAGTGTCTTGTGCATGTATCATTCAAGTCTGTACAGCCTGTGTTCACAACACAAGGTCTGTACATCGTTCTGCTTGCACAAACGCCAAGTCTATACATTGGCTTTGCTTGCACGAGCTGAAGTCTATACATTGTTCACTTGCAGCATTAGCCAATGTCTATACAGCATGTGCATCCTTTTGATTCAAAGTCTACACATTGCATGTTAGCATGCTCGCACACGCTAAGTCCAAAGATTATACAAGTTTGCATAGTGAACAGGAAGTCTGTACACGCTTCATGTGGTAAGTATGTACATTGTTCAGAATGCAAAGTCCATACAGCCATTGTGCATTCGTTCTTGATGTACATACTTTGTTGGGTTCGGTGCTATGTATTCAGAGGGGGGGTGAATGAATACCCTTTAAAAAACTTTCGCCCAATTAAAATTCTAGTGCTCAGAACTGCGAAATAGAAGCACTAAGACTAACTGAGGAAAAACTACTCCAGTCATCTACTGAACCTGTAGACAAATATGAAGAGTGCTCCTAGCAAACATCTAATGAGGGCAGCAATTAGACAGATCAAGCAAACACACAATGCCACTGTCAAGCATATAGTGTGCGCATCAATGAAATGAACACATATAGAAGATCAACCTATCTTGACCCTATGCATTCATCTAGCACCAAACACACAAAGAATTCAAACCACTGCTCAATGGGTTTTTAGGTGGTTCGGTCCAGCAGACCTACATCCACCCCACACTCAACCCGAGTGTGGCTTACTGCTGACTCACAGCTAGAACCGCTGGGCATCATAGCTTGCCATACAACCGCTGGGCAACATAGCTTGCCATCCGCTGGGGACTACAGCTTAACCCGTCCGAGGTATCCACCTCGCCGCTATGCATCACAGCTTGCACTGCTGGCGAACAGCTTGATAAAAGGTTTAAAATGAAAACATAAGATAGACAAGACAGCAACGGAAAGCTGTAAATGAAAAACACAATATAGCTCTCAATAGAGCAGACTGGCTGGGATTTGATCCACGGTCCAGTAAACAGATCTTCAGACTTCACTCTTCTTTTCTTGATCTCACTGCCTCTCTTTCTTTCTCTCTTTCTCTTCTTTCTCTTTTTCTTCTGCTAATCTCTCACTCTCACTCTCACTCTCTGCTCTTCTTTTCTTCTTCCTGATTCTTCTTCTTTCTTTTTCTTCTTCTCTCCGTGGATCGAAGGCTCTCTGCTGCTCTCAGACTGGATGTATAGACTTTGCCTCTCTTCAGTCGATCAGCTTCCATCTGAAGACGAAGGCTTCAATATATACTAGCAGCAGGTGGATAAGGGGCGTGTGGCTTCCACATTTCCCACCCTAAGAATTCAGACCATGTGGCAGCATCCAACAGGCTGTCAGTACATGTGTCTTCATCTGGGCACTCCCCTTATCCTCGGATCACGTGCCTTCATTAGGCTTCACGAAGGGTGCCTGTGAGACAGAGAACAAATTATCAGTCTAAGTCTAAACCCTGTACACACTTTGAATATGAAATGCATTGTATATACTTGTGAAGACGAATGCAGTGTACAGACTTTGCCCCAATGTGTAGACTTCACATAAGAGGGCAACGGCTGTACATACTTTGAAGAGCATTCAGCATCCAACGTATAGACTTAGGCAATGTAAGAGGTTGCCAGTGTATGGACTTGATGAGCGTTCAATAATGTGCAGACTTCGACTCGATGTGTAGACTTCACAACTGATGAATGCAATGCAATGCAGACACTGACTATATGGACTTGAATATGAAGGAATGCATATGACTCTGTACATACTTGCATTATGCACACTACGAGTGAATAGACTTGGCTATGGCGTCAAAGTATGCACAATGTAAAAGATGCCTTCATCCTAGGCGTTTGAATCAAAAGTGACGCCACTTCTGTTGGTCGTCAATTTCAAGCTCATCTGAATATATAGACTTCCTTCGGCACAAAGGCAACTTAACGATGTACAGACTTGAATGAAGTAGAGTCTGTACAGACATGAAACAATGGAAGATAGCGAGTGTATAGACTTTGAGATGTGTAGACTTGCCAAAGAGCTGGACGATGTACAGACTTGAACAAGTAAAGTCTGTACAGACTTGAAGGTTCACAGTGTGTAGACTTTGGCAAGGCAACGTCAGTAAAGTTCCCAGTGTACAGACTTACTGAACTGAGCGTAGGTAAAAGATATGAGGAATGTATAGACTTACTCAGTTCAGTTCAGAACGTAGGTAAAAGTCCCAATGTATAGACTTTACCTGAGAATGCAACCGCTGTACAGACTTGCTCAACCAGTCCGATGTACAGACTTGGAATTTCAACAGAAGGATGTACAAACTTGGAAAACTAATGCCAATGTACAGACTTCACCTCGTGCAAGCTACAATGAATGAGTGTATAGACTTAATGGTCTCCCTGGCTGTACAAACTTGATCACAGGCTGAACAGTCGAATGTATAGACTTAACATGATGCACAAAGACACAGTCCAATGTACAGACTTCATAAATAATGCATGAACGAGATGCTGAAGTCTGTATAGACTTTAACAATGAATGCATGTTGCGATGTACAGACTTTGTCCACGAACTGTGCACATGCATGAACGATGTATAGACTCTGAAATGCACGCAATGCAGCAATGTCTAGACTTTCAGTGAATGCATGCTGTAATGTATAGACATGCTGATCTGCTAGGAATGCAATGTATGGACTTGCAATAAGACGCTGCATGAGACGCTGAAGTCTGTATAGACTTTGAACACAAACGCCACAATGCAATGAATAGACTTGCTAGTTAAGTGAGCTGCAATGTATGGACTCTGCTATGCATGAAGACGAGTGTATAGACTTGGAAATCTGGGGGCGTCGACGCATGATGCATGAGACACACTTGCTGCGTTGACGCTGCATGACTTGCGAAATGCATAGAACACATAGAGGCTGTATAGACTTACAGCGTTGACGCTGCAGACTTGAGAATGACTTGCTGATGAAACAGTCTGATGTACAGACTTGATCAAAGCAAGGCAGTTGAGTGTATAGACTTTGGCAAACAAGCGGATGTACAGACTTTGACACAACTGTAATGTACAGACTTTTGGGCTCGCCATGCAGTGTATAGACATGCAAGTTATATGAGCAAACGGCTGTACAGACATTGCTATGCATAAAGACGATTGTATAGACTTGTGAAATCTGGGGGGTCGACCCATCAAGGAAGGGGGTCGACCCATCTAAGTGCACTGATGCAGTATATGCACAGAAGAAGCAACACCGATCTTAATTCAAGCACAAAACACTTTATGCACTCTCATGCATTCTGCACCGAATATATCAGTTATATGCATTCAGATTGTTATCATTCAATGTCAAGCTATTAGCAAAACAATATGGTGACTCATTCATGTTGCTATCATTAAAACACCACATTCATCAAAGCACAAGGGGCACAACAATCTCCCCCTTTTTGATGATGGCAACATAATGAGTCACACTGACTCGTCAAACTATTCTCCCCCTTTGACATAATCAAAAAGAAAGGGAATGGTTTGAGAGACACAATGCAGCACACAAAGACACTTATGACAATGAAACAACACTCCCCCTATCAGCATGCAAGATTAACTACTCTCCCCTTAAAATCAGATGACCCATAACTCCCCCTGAAGCACAAGAATGAACTCTGGTTATCCAATAAATCAATATGAATTCTGCCATTACAAAGAATCTGAATTCTGGTTACATGAACAGAATGAAACAGAACCAGAGCTTATTGTGAAACAGGATGGAAGATTCTAACAGTGTGGATCAACTGATAATGTAAGATTAGCCATGGGTAAGGGTGAGAAATAGTCAAAGCACAATATATCTCAAGGAAACAATCAATAGCAAGATGCTGATCAGACAGTCTGGAAAGAATCTGAACATGAGGGATTTTAAAGCTTGCATCACTTCAATAAGTCTTAAGAAGAGTAGACTCTCTTATCATAAAGGGTTATGAAGTGGCAACTTAACCAATCTGATTTAATTTTGATGTATATCAAATTTGTCAAATTAAACTCAATAATCATATCTGAATCCAAGTTTTAATAAAGGTGAACCAAATATTCAGAAAACACTAAAAAATAATCATCTTTTATCTTACACACATGATCTCAATGACTCTTTCAAGAGTTACACATATTAGTATTGATGTTAAACACTTTTTTCAAGAATATGGGTTGACAGACTTTTCAATATTTTTATTTGAAGCACATTATATTTTTTCTGAGGAATTTAAGTTGATCAACACCTTTTTACATGAGGCACAACAAGTCTTAGTTGAAGTGACCCAGTTACTCAGTGTGATAACTATCATCGCCTCTCAACATTGAGACAGAGTTCGCAATATAAGTGTCTTTTTGCATGAGGAGACACCATGATTAGAGGCCAGACTCCCCAGCTACTCAACATAATTTTGTCATTGCTCTGTCAGGTTTTGATAAATTTTTATCAAAGATAACTATGGCACTTCATGGCATGAGTTACTTTATTTCATTGACAAAGAACCCAGTTTCTCAGTGACCAAGACATTGATCTGAATTCACAATTTTTTCATTTAGTCAACATTTTCAAGTTAATGTTTAACCACAGTACTCACTCTATGAATCTCTACCAAAGAGCCTTGATTTCATATTTTCAGATATCAGATGAGAGAGTTTAAGGTTTACTTGACACATGTGGTTAAAGTTTATTAAACTTTATCATTCAGATATTTTCAATTTATTTAATTACAAATATGAGAATACATTAATCTTATATCAGTCTGGTTCAGTGGTAATTCTTAGACCTATATGATAGGAGTTTCTACAAAATTCTCAGACTGAATTGCATAACATGCAGCTTAAGTTCCTCAGACCAGATCAGTAAATTTAGCTGACCAACAACTCAATAATGGAGCCAAAATAGTCACACCAGCTAAGACGTATATGAATGAAGAGTACAAGCTGGTGGAGGAGTCAATCAGCAAGAGAGAAATATTTCAGAAGGGTGTACATCAACACACAGTAGCTGAGTCTGGAATTCAGACAAATCAGCTGACAGATAGTATCATGAAGGGAGTTGAAAGAAACTCTTCTTTAACAGCTCAACACATAGAAGGCAGAATCCTTTTTGAAGAGAGAGAAATATGACATCAGATGAGAGTTGATCAATTATTAGACAAGAGGTGTTCAGGATGTGATAATCAAAATACCAATTCTAAATGCTCCCCCTGTCTAGATTCAATGAAATTTCTTTTTAGGTTTTTTTTTAAAAAAATTATTATGATATGCACTGCCCTTCATATGAGAAGTATGCAATAATTCTGATAAGGAGAGCATGATGACCAAGCAACAGCAAACAAGCTCCCCCTGACAAAATGCATGATATGCAATGAATCATTTCTTTTCAAATTTAATTTTCTTCAAATTGATGATATGCAGTACACTGTTCTATATGGGCCATGCCCCTTGGTACTTGGCAGAGAACTTGGTCTCAAGGACCATCTCACACATAGTAAGAACCTCCAGGCAGATTTCCCTGCCTTTTAGTAGCTTAAAATTTATATACCAAAGTGGTCATGCAAAGAAATGCAGTGCAAAGCAGTCCAATATGCAGCCAGTTACTTCTTTTTGGAGTTTTCAATATGATGATGGGCAATGCATTCACAACATATATGCATATGCAATTTCAGACAATCATCAATATGCAAATCATGTATGAGGAGAGTTCAGAAAATCTAAACCTGACGATGCTGAACATGTAAGAATGTGCAAAACTCAGATTCAAAAATCAGATTTAACATGCTATGCAGAATGTTTACTCAAGCATCAGAGCATTCTTTATTCAAATAGCATCATGAGAGAGCAATCAACTTTTCAAGATAAATCAATTTAGCATAGACAGATCATTATGATATGCAGTCATTTCAAACAAGCAATTTTCAGATAGTGAAACATAATCAGTGTTCAGAACTGACCTGATAAGTAGAATCCTGGGGTTTTCCCTTTTTGAGTGCCTTGGCTAAATTCAACCCCTTTTATTCACTTCCAAGGCACACCTGCAGCAAATCAATCACTTTGATCTTGCAGGAACCCAAGAAGTCTTGGGTCCTGAATTACCCCTATCAGGTGTTCTAAACAGTCTTTTAGCAGTATGATCATCAAATTCCATCAGATAACAGTCAAACATAGAATGTCCAAATTTTCCACAGTAGTAACATGAAGCCACAGAATTTTTATTTTTATTATTCATGTTAGCAGAAACATGATGCCCATGTGCATGCACATGAGTATGAAAATTATGTGTATGAGCATGAGTATTTCTTTTATTAACATGAAAATTTTTCTTTCCATACACAGCCAGCCGACAGTTGGCAGCTTTGTGGCCTAGCTTACCACATTCAAAACATGCAGAGTTTTTCCTTTTATCACTCAAGTTATTTCTAGCAGAATCATAGAAAACAGGGAATTTTACAGATTTAGAGTTCAATCTATTTCCCTGAGCATGCCAGCAGTCTTTGACTGCATGCCCATACTTACCACATTCAAAACACCCAAGGTGCTTGCCTTTTGAGCCATTATATCCCCATGAAGGCCTAAACCAACACTCAACAGCTTTATGACCACGTTTGTTACAATTATAACAAATGATATGTTGGTTTGAAACAGACATGTTTCTTTTGGGGTGGTGATGATTATTTGAAAAAATTTATCATACATCATATCATCACTTTTCATGACACTGCAGTCATCCATATAATGACCATGCCTACCACAGTAGTAGCAAGAAGCATCAGATTTCTTAGGGGCATGGTTTCTATCAAATGAATTCCTAGATGCATGCGAATGAGTACAAGAGGCATGAGCATTTTGCATTGACCCTCTAGATTCAGCAGAGCTAACAGATTTCAGGGTATAACCAGAATTATTCTTTGCCTTCTTTGTTTGACTCTTTCTTTTTAATTTCTGATTATTTTCAACAGGTTTTGTTTGCTTTTCAATTTTCTGAGCTTTGAACTGCAAGACAGATTTTGAAGGTGATTTCTGATTTTCATTTTATTTTGGGGATTGCCTTGAGGTACCAGCTACATCAGAGCTTTGGACAAAAGTGGTGTATAGCTGGTTTTTAGTGATTTCCTTAACATCAGAATAGCAATTTGTTCCCCCTTTTGAGTTATCATCCTTCCTTTTCCCAACAGATTTTATTTTTCTTTCATTCTTAGCAGTATTGGATGCTAATTTTTCTAGATCCTGAATTTTATTTTCCAAAGATGTTATATGAAGCTCATAGCTGGCTATCTCCTGTTCACTGCAATTGACACATTCACTTAGAACTTGGTTTGCAGTTTTATACTTCTCAATTTCTTGTTGTAGACTGTTCAAAATTTCTGAATCTTTATCACAGGCAGCTTTTCCTTTTTCTATGGTGAGAAGTTTTTCAGACAAGCCAGTATTTAACCATTTCAATTTTTTAACTTCAGCTTTTAATTTAGTGTTTTCTTCCTTAAAATTTTTATCCTGAATTTCATTACCAGCACATCTCTCTCTTCCAGACATCAGCTTAAGTTTTTCAATTAGTTCCTCTTCTCTTTCTTCCACATTAATTTTCTCAGCAACCAAGTTTTTATGATCCTCTTTAAGTGAGACTATTTGTTTGTTCAGCCATTCATTCTCACTATAAAGATCTTCATTACGTTCTCTTAGAGCTGAGCACATATGGCAGGTTGATTCAGCAGAAGAAGAGTGTGAAACCTCCCCATTGATTTCATTTATTCTACCCATAAGATTTTCAATTTTCTTTTGAAATTCTTCATTCTCAAGTTTCAGTTTATCCAATTCAGAATTAACTTCAGTCAGTTCTTGCATGCTTTTTAGATGTTCATTTTTTTTCTCATTCAACTGATTCTCAAGTTCTGATATCTTGTCCAAACATGTTTGATTTTCAAGTTTTAGAGAGCCATTTTGTTCCTGAAAATTCTGAACATCTAACATACATGCATCATAAGATTGTTTCAGATCTGGACAATTTTTACAAGGAACTTTCAAAGTTATCTGATCACATTTCTTTTTCAATCTTTTATTCTCAGATTTCAATTTTTCACATCTATTATTAAGTTCCTCATTTATATTCCATAGGTCATCAATTGAAAGTTCTCAAGATTCAGAGCTTACCTCGGATGAAGTTTCATCATTAGCATTTCTCCGATCAGCCATCAAGCATTTGCTGTGATTCCTGATTAGCTTTAGTTTTTCCAAAATGTCTTTGGCAGACCTGCAAGAAGAAATGCATTCGATTAAAGATCTGTCAATTGATTCTTTTAATAAAACTACAGCTCTAGTGTTGACAGAGTCTTTCAGCTTATCCTTCTTGGTCCATTTGGATTTATCCTTCGACAGTTTGTATGGACCGTGAGTCATTACCTTCCACAAATCAGGATCGGTTTTGCTTACATACCGATGCAACTTTTCCAGCCATGGGCCAAGGTCATCACCTCTGAATATCGGAGGATTAGCCATCAAAACAGATAACAAGCAGATTCAAAGCACAAAGTAATCGACAAGAAAACACCACAACCGGATAAGCAAAGCAAGGAACTAACTCAGTGAAACTGACACAAAACACAAGAACCACTCTGAAATGCACCAAACAGAAATGCAGGATCTGCTGCGGATTGTTAGATCCTATGCACAGCAACCCGCTCTGATACCAAGTGTTGGGTTCAGTGCTATGTATTCAGAGGGGGGGTGAATGAATACCCTTTAAAAAACTTTCGCCCAATTAAAATTCTACTGCTCAGAACTGCGGAATAAAAGCACTAGGACTAATTGAGGAAAAACTACTCCAGTCATCTACTGAACCTGTAGACAAATATAAAGAGTGCTCCTAGCAAACATCTAATGAGGACAGCAATTAGACAGATCAAGCAAACATACAATACCACTGTCAAGCACATAGTGTGCGCATCAATGAAATGAACACATATAGAAGATCAACCTATCTTGACCCTATGCATTCATCTGGCGCCAAACACACAAAGAATTCAAACCACTGCTCAATGGGTTTTTAGGTGGTTCGGTCCAGTAGACCTACATCCACCCCACACTCAACCCGAGTGTGGCTTACTGTTGACTCACAGCTTGAACCGCTGGGCAACACAGCTTGCCATACAACCGCTGGGTAACATAGCTTGCCATCCGCTGGGGACTACAGCTTAACCCGTCCGAGGTATCCACCTCGCCGCTGTGCATCACAGCTTGCACTGCTGACGAACAGCTTGATAAAAGGTTTAAAATGAAAACATAAGATAGACAAGATAGCAACGGAAAGCTGTAAATGAAAAACACAATATAGCTCTCAACAGAGCAGACTGGCCTGGATTTGATCCACGGTCCAGTAAATAGATCTTCAGACTTCACTCTTCTTCTCTTGATCTCACTGTCTCTCTTTCTTTCTCTCTTTCTCTTCTTTCTCTTCTTCTTCTGCTAATCTCTCACTCTCTGCTCTTCTTTTCTTCTTCCTGATTCTTCTTTCTTTTTCTTCTTCTCTCTGTGGATCGAAGGCTCTCTGCTGCTCTCAGACTGGATGTATAGACTTTGCCTCTCTTCAGTCGATCAGCCTCTATCTGAAGACGAAGGCTTCAATATATACTAGCAGCAGGTGGATAAGGGGCGTGTGGCTTCCACATTTCCTGCCCTAAGAATTCGGACCACGTGGCAACATCCAGCAGGCTGTCAGTACATGTGTCTTCATCTGGGCACTCCCCTTATCCTCGGATCACGTGCCTTCATTAGGCTTCACGAAGGGTGCCTGTCAGACAGAGAACAAATTATCAGTCTAAGTCTAAACCTTGTACACACTTTGAATATGAAATGCATTGTATATACTTGTGAAGGCGAATGCAGTGTACAGACTTTTCCCCAATGTGTAGACTTCACATAAGAGGGCAACGGCTGTACATACTTTGAAGAGCATTCAACATCCAATGTATAGACTTAGGCAATGTAAGAGGTTGCCAGTGTATGGACTTGATGAGCGTTCAACAGTGTGCAGACTTCGACTCGATGTGTAGACTTCACAACTGATGAATGCAATGCAATGTAGACACTGACTGTATGGACTTGAATATGAAGGAATGTATATGACTCTATACATACTTGCATTATGCACACTACGAGTAAATAGACTTGGCTATGGCGTCAAAGTATGCACAATGTAAAAGACGCCTTCATCCTAGGCGTTTGAATCAAAAGTGACGCCACTTCTGTTGGTCGTCAATTTCAAGCTCATCTGAATATATAGACTTCCTTCGGCACAAAGGCAACTTAACGATGTACAGACTTGAATGAAGTAGAGTCTGTACAGACATGAAACAATGGAAGATAGCGAGTGTATAGACTTTGAGATGTGTAGACTTGCCAAAGAGCTGGACGATGTACAGACTTGAATAAGTAAAGTCTGTACAGACTTGAAGGTTCACAGTGTGTAGACTTTGGCAAGGCAACGTCAGTAAAGTTCCCAGTGTACAGACTTACTGAACTGAGCGTAGGTAAAAGATATGAGGAATGTATAGACTTACTCAATTCAGTTCAGAACGTAGGTAAAAGTCCCAATGTATAGACTTTACCTGAGAATGCAACCGTTGTACAGACTTGCTCAACCAATCCAATGTACAGACTTGGAATTTCAACAGAAGGATGTACAGACTTGGAAAACTAATGCCAATGTACAGACTTCACCTCGTGCAAGCTACAATGAATGAGTGTATAAACTTAATGGTCTCCCTGGCTGTACAGACTTGATCACAGGCTGAACAGTCGAATGTATAGACTTAACATGATGCACAAAGACACAGTCCAATGTACAGACTTCATAAACAATGCATGAACGAGACGCTGAAGTCTGTATAGACTTTAACAATGAATGCATACTGCGATGTACAGACTTTGTCCACGAACTATGCACATGCATGAACGATGTATAGACTCTGAAATGCAAGCAATGCAGCAATGTCTAGACTTTTAGTGATTGCATGCTGTAATGTATAGACATGCTGATCTGCCAGGAATGCAATGTATGGACTTGCAATAAGACGCTGCATGAGATGCTGCATGAGACGCTGAAGTCTGTATAGGCTTTGAACACAAACGCCACAATGCAATGAATAGACTTGCTAGTTAAGTGAGCGGCAATGTATGGACTCTGCTATGCATGAAGACGAGTGTATAGACTTGGAAATCTGGGGGCGTCGATGCATGATGCATGAGACACACTTGCTGCGTTGACGCTGCATGACTTGCGAAATGCATAGAATGTTGAGTCTTGTTGAATCTTTACATGTTTTGATGATGACAACACTATAAGTCTTAGTGGTCTTCAAAAATTATGTCTATGTGAAAATTTAACAAAAATATTTTTCTGTGAAAATGAACAAAGAACATGTTTGTTGAAGAATGAACCTTCATTTCACTTCAGGTATCTTTCAGGGACTGTATTCGTGTTGGTTGGCATCTCGTCTTGTTTTGTATATAACACCTCGTGTTGCTCTGCTTGTCTTAGTGTCGTTTTAGTTCCAGTACTGTTTGTATTTCCGACACGCCGTGTCGTCTTCTCTTACCACGTGTTGTTCATGTTTACTGTCCTTCAAGTCGTGCGTCCGTGTTGTTTCCATTACATTTTGTGTCATTTGATCTTTACTTCGTGTTGTTTTCATCGTCTTCGTATCTTTCTCCGTGTAGTGTGTGGTTCTGTCAAAGTTCACTTCATGACACTTACTGTTGTTCTTCGAGTCGTCTTTATCGTGGTCTCACTGTTTCGACTTCGTGTCATTGTCAGTTCGTGTCTGTCTTATGTTGAAACCACACTTCGTGTTGGTTTCTGTTTTGATGAACTTCGAGTCGTTTCCCAGTGAACCCCGTGTTGTTTTTAACTCCTGCGTCATCCTTGTCTTCACTCCGTGTCTATTTTCTGTTCTCATCATACTTAGTGTTGTTTTTCATTTCATGTCAACTTCACTTCGTGTCGTCTCACCTCGTGTCGTTTTTCCTCGTACTGGTCTCTCTGACTTCGTGTCATTTTCCTTGTTTTTACTTTGTGTCGTTTTACTTCTTGTCTTTTTCACTTCGTGTCAAATCACTGTTCTGTCTTCGTGTTGTTTACAACTCCGTGTCAATTCTTGTACTTCATCTTGGTGTTGTTTTTCAACCCGTGTCGGTTACTGTTTCGACTTCGTGTTGTTTTTCAACCCGTGTCGATTACCGTTTCGACTTCGTGTTGTTTTTCAACCCGTGTCGATTACTGTCTCGCCTTCGTGCTATCTTCACCTCGTGTCATTCATCTTGTTGCTTCTTCGTGTCGTTTTTATTCTTCCTAGTCCTCGTGTCTTTCTTGTATTGAAACCATACTTAGTGTTGGTTTCTGTTCTTGCCTTCGTGTCTTTGCGTTGTTTTTCTGTCTATCTCGTAAAGTTCTCTTAGTAATGTTCATTGTGACACCACCTTATCTCGTGTCGTTCTCTGTTTAGTACCTCTTGTCGTGTCCACTAACCTCATGCAATTCTAGTTCTTATGGCACTCAATATTAATGGCTCTTATCTCGTTGCAGGTCCGAGGAAGAACATTCACCAGTGTCTGGGTGCACATGATCCGATGCTGAAGGAACAAATACAAAGAGGGCACGTGGCAGGAAGGTTCTAGGATCGAGCGTGGGAGGCACACGCGTTCAGTGCCCTATCCATCTGCTGCGGCTATAAAGAAAAACCTTCGCCCACCGATGAAGGGTGATCAGAGCTAAGAAAGAAAAGGCTATGTTACAGAGAGCTCGATCCAGCAGAAGAAGAATAAGGAAAAGAGAGAGAGATAGTGATCGTGTGAAAGAGGAAGAGAGTTTAAGAGAAAGAAAGTTAGAGAGAGAGTGAATGAGAGAGTTCGTGGAGAAGAAGAAAGAAGCTTACCTGAAGATCTGTCTTCACTGGACCTTGGATCAGATCCAGGCCAGTCAGCTCCAGTGGGAGCCAAATTGTGCATCTCGTGTTTCAGCTTCTGTTTGCTGAAGCTATTTTTCGTTTATTATCTTTTCTTTGTTTTCTGGTTTGCTGTGCTTTTCGATCCTCTGGTCTGAGGTCAGGTTCCCTCCGGTTAGGAGGAAGGGAGATCTGATCTCCAGTTGCAAGTAGCTGGGAGCTACTTGTGGGTTCCCTCCGGTTTGGAGGAAGGGAGACTTGTCTCCGGTTCTGGGCTTGTGGATTCAAGTCCAGAGGTTCCCTCCAGTTTGGAGGAAGAGGGGAGGTTGTTCCCCTGGTCAAGCTGTGTGGCAGCAATTGTTTGCAGACTGAGTCTGCTTGGTTCTAGCGTGTGCTAGTGAAGCCTCACTCCGGTTGGGAGTGAGGGGTGGATGTAGGTCTGAAGGACCGAACCACCTAAAAATCTTTTGAGCAGTGGCTTGATTGTTTGGTTTGCTTCCGCTAGATGCTTGAATAGGTGCGCTCAATGGGTTTGTATTTGAGTAGAATAGAATTGGTTCTATTCTGTTTCCTTATCTAGCATTCGTTTTTAAATTTGGCCATTATTCGTAGAAGGATTCATTCACCCCCCCCCTCTGTATCCGGGCCAAGCTCCCTAACAGTTGGTATCAGAGCGGGTGTCTGCGTATAAGGTCCAGCGACCTGCAGATTCGCTCTTGCGGTCTTAGGTGCTTATTTGCCTTAGTGCATCAATATTCCTGCTGCATTGAATATTTCTGTTTTTGCTTCAATGGCTTGTCCACCTGTCTTCAGTGGTCTTGATTTCAAACAGTGGCACAGTGCTTTACGTGCTTATGTTAAGTCCATTGACCCAGATCTGTGGAAAGTGATTTCACATGGTCCTAATGAACTACCAAAGAAAAGGTCCAAATGGACTAACAGTCACGAATCAATGTATGAGAAGAATCAGACAGCTATAAATCTGATGAAAGCAGCCACTGACAAAGCGTTTCATTCATGTTTCCTTGATTCCAGATCTGCAAGGGATTTGTTGGAAATGATAAAGAGAAGCGAGAAAGGAAATCAAACAAGCTGCATGATGGCCAACAGAAGCGATCAAGGCAGAAATCAAACTGAAGAAGACAATGATGATGAGGTAAATCTCTTCGAGAAATTCTCTCTAGAAGATTGGGGGAATGCATATGCTGAACTATTTGAATCTCATGAACTGTTAAGAAAACAGTATAAAAAGTTGAAGAAGAGTACTCGGGTAAATAGTTCTAGCTCTCCATGTAAAAATTGTTCAAGCACGAAGCAATCACATGATGCATGTCTGTCTGATAATCATATGCATAAAAACCAGAATGCAGAACTGAAGATGGAACTTGAATGTGTTTACTCTGAACTGAACAATCTAAAATCTGAGGATGATTCTCTCAGAAAGTTCTCTGAAGAACAATTAGAGAAACTTAAACGAGAGAATGAGTTGCTGATTGAAAAATTTAATGCCATAAAATCTGTGAACATAGAATTACAGAAAGATTTTGAAAAACAACAAAAAGATTTGAGGGAGTTTGAAGCTAGGAGAGAAACCATGGTTAACTCAGAAGATCAGCTTCTAATAAATGAGTTAATTCAAAATGATAAACTTAAAGAAGAAGTTGAAAAATTAAAACTGTTAAATAGTGCCATGTCTGAAAGACTTCTCACATTGGAAAAAGGGAAAGCTATCTGTACAAACGAGACTGAAGAGGTAGATGAGCTGAGAAAGGAAATTGAAGAATACAAAACAGCTAACAAAGTTTTGAAGGAAGCTGTCAATTGTAGTGAACAGGAGATCGCTAGTTATGAAATACACATTGCATCCCTTGGAAATGAAATTCAGGATTTGAAAACTTCCTTGTCTAAATTTGTTGATGGGCAGAAAAACCTAGACAAGCTGCTAGGTGTAAAAGTCAATGTCAAAAAGGAAGGGTTGGGCTACAATAATCTAACTACGAAGGCTTTGCAGAACAAAGTAATGACATCCTTTGTAAATACTTCAAATGTAGCCACTACATCAAAAGACAAACAGCCCATTGTTCAGAAAATACGGAGAACAAAGATTAACTTTAACAAGGAAGGACTGGGTTACAGTCCAGTCATGAGGAAGGTTGATGGAGTCAACCTGAAAACTGTCTTTGTCAAATCTTCTGAACAGGAAAAACCTTCTGTCTCATCTCCACCTCAGTATAAGGCTAAGAAAATAGAAAAAGAAAATAAAAATCATAAAACATCAGAAATTCAAAGGAACAATCTGCATGCTAAAAACTCATCATATAAATGCCACGTTTTAAAGAAATCAAATGGCTCATGTCATTACTGTGGTAAGTATGGACATCTTATGAGTAACTGCTTTGTGATGGAAAAAGATGACAATAAGCATGCTAGAAAATCTGTGTCTGGTCAGAAAAGGAATGTCACATGTTCTAATTGTGATAAAGTAGGACACACTACTGCTCATTGTTGGTTTGCAAGTAGTAAGGAAAAATCATGCTCATATCATACAAAACACTTTGCAAATCAGCATGTCTTTAACAAGAACCAGCACATTATATGTTTTAATTGCAACAAAATTGGTCACAAGGTCTCTGAATGCTGGTCAGGTTCTTTTAAAAGAAATTCTATCTCATGCTTTGAATGTGGAAAGTATGGCCACAGGGCCATTGATTGTTGGCATGCTCAAAGGAAAAATTTCAGTTCTGGAAAGTATAGATTCCCTGCTAGTACAAATGCTCTTAGAAAGAACAAAGTGGTTTTCAAAAGGAAAAACTTTGAATGTGCTGATTATGGAAAACAGTTTGGTAATGCAAATAACAGAAATTTCCATGCTAATGCACATACAATTCATGCTCATAATAATGTGCATAACCCAGATCTGAAAACTACTGCTCCTTGCTATCAAGTTAAAAATGCGCTAAGAAAACCTGCTAGGAGTGATAATGTCATGTCAGGACCCAAGACCTCTCGGGTACCTGTTTGTGCAAAATAAACCTTGTTTTGCAGGTGTGCCTTGGGACTGAAATAAAAGGGGTAATGATCCAAGGCACTCAAGAAGAAAACTCCATTTTCACATTGTTCAGGTAATTTCCCTACATGTCTCATTTTGAAACCTATTGAATATCTGGTTTGATTTATTCTTGCTTATCTTGCTCTTACTTTTATCTAGTGCATGCATATTGAATCTGTTCTTGCATATTCATTCACCATCTGCAAGTTGCATTATTTCCTAAACATGCACTCTGAAAAATTCATGAAAAATCTGAATTGCTGATAAGATTGTTAAGTTTACCCTGTTATTCATGACCTCTATGGTATATCAAATGGTAAGCTACCAAAGGCAGGAAAATCTGTCCGGAGGTCCTTACTATGTGTGAGGTGGTCTTTCAGACCAAATGCTCCGCCTAGTACCGTAAGTCTTTTGGTTGATCAGGGGAGCCAGTATGTGCATGATTCACATCTCACACGTTTAATTGTCTTGGCAAACACTACATTCAATAAAAAATTAATACCTCCAAGAGTCGTGTGTGAGATGTTCTTGAGTGGGCTGAAAAGGAGCTTGTCAGGCCATTTGGTTTCTGAGGGCCGATGCAGTTTATGTGGTATTAAGATCTGTCATCTCATGAGGTTGCGGTTTGCTGCTCAAGTGCTTCTCTGGATGTGAGACAGAACCTCCTCAAGAATTCTATATTTGGATGTGTCCTTAGTGCCTATTGTCTTGAGTGCTCTCTCACTTGTTGGCTTGCTGATAGGAGTGCTGCTCATTTCATTTCATCTCTCTCTATTCAATCAGCCACCTCATTATCTCTCACCTCTCACTATTGGTTCAGATTCTCTCTCGAAGAAACTGTGGTTTCAGTCTTCTTGCTCTTATCAGATAAGATCTGTATACCTTAAACCACCCTATATCAAGTGTAACAATCTACACCCGTTAATAAAGAACTTCAATGTTTGGGGGTTATATTTGGTCCTTGATCCTTCTAAGTTATCTTCTCAAGTGTTGATCAACATATTATAAAACTTCCTGTTAAATGAGAAAAACTTATTGAGGATCTCGACTTAACTGAAACTTATGTGAAGAGAGCTCTGAGATAAAAAATTGTGTTAAGTAAGATTTTTTTTACTAAAATCATGAGAAGTGCTACCAGGGAATACGCCATTATTTGTGGCAGAGCAATGGCTTTTGTGGAGAAATAGACACTCTAGATCAATGAAGTCCAGAGTCTCTGTCATGATACAATTAGCTATCTCTGTGTAGAAATGTTAAAATAAAAAAAAAGGGAAAAAATTCTCAAAAGAAAAATATCATTGGCATAAAAGTAGTTCGTCCTGAGTAACCAGGATTTCTGGTGTCTGATAAACATGTCTCCTTGTGTAAAAAGGGACTATACTACCTTGTGTTCAACAAATTGGTTGACCCTGTATGCCTTCTCGTCCATTTAATGAAGAAATGATTTCTGCTTGACATTGATGTGTTATTTCGTTGCTTGTCAAACATAAGGTGCAATTTAATCGTGTCTCTCTCTAGGTTAAGCAACTTTAACAGCTAAATTTTGTAATTATGCTGATTTAATATCTTGAGTTAACTGACCTTGGTTTTTGGAAGAATATAACCCGTCCACATATTGAAGGGATAACTTTAATATGGTGTAGCTGCGTTACATCAGAACTAAGGGTATTTTGGGTATTTACAGAAAAAGTGTGATAAGAGTAAAAAGCTACTCGACAACACCTTTTTTGTTTCTCACGCCTTCAACCTCAAACCCTTTATTTCCCCTTGTCGCTTCCTATTCATCCTCGTGCCGCTCCACCTTGAGCGTCTTCTTCAAACCTATCTCCATCTCTTCCCGCTCACCTTCTTCCCCCCACAGAGGTCCATTCCTCTCTTCTGTCTAGCATCGCGTCCTATAGCAGCCTGCAAGAGAGTTGATACTCTGAAAGTTCCGGCAGATGGATCAGCAAAGGTCAGCAGCTCCGGGTGACAGGAAGAGGAAGGGAAAAGAAATTGTTGAAGAGCCCTCATCTAAGCAACAGAGATGTCTTGAGCCAGAACCTGCTGCGGAAGTCTCTTCAGAACAAGGTACCAGGATTTCTCAGTCTACCGTGTTCTTAGAAAGTGGGAAAATCATTCCTCCTAGAATAATAGATTTCGGAGATGAAACCTTGGTCTCGAAGTTCCAGAATTGTTGAAAATCTTTGAATTTCAGGAGTGGAGAAATTTCTTAGAAAATCACCGTGTCTATTACCCTAGGCCGGTAATGGAATTTTACAATAACTTGTCCTTGAGCCGAGACAAGTCTACCTTGTTATCATCTGTTAAAGGGGTCGAGATAACTGTTACATGTGACTCCCTCACAAAGCTCTCGGTATTCCAGATAAAGGGGAGGTAGAGGGAAGCTTTCGATACAGTCTCCATGAAGCCTTCTCTGTCATTACTGGTAAACCCAGTAACATTCATGATAAGGGGCAGTTGAAGCTAAAAGCTTATCAGACATCGTCATTTCCTCCTCTTCACAAGCTCCTTCAGAATGTCATCGCGTCCATTATCACCCCACAGACTGGGGCTAGAGGAAGAATAACAGACACACAGAGATTTCTACTGTTTTGTCTGATTCAAAATGTAAAGATTTGTCTGCCAGAGATTATTTTTTCGGTCATGAAGGGATGCATTGGATCCAAGAGACATCTTCCCTATGCCGCCCATCTGACTGAGATATTCAAGCACTCTGAGATTTGCTTGGATGGAGAGGCCGCATCAGAAGTGAAGGCCAGAAACATTTTTAATATGAACTTTGTTTCAGTATTTTTGGGGTTAGAGGACTCCTCTATGGTGGGACAAGCTAAGGTCCAAAAGGCCAGGGAATCACAATCTCAGGGGGAGCATTTAGAAGAATTTCAAGTCTTAGCCCAAGCTGGTGAGCAATTGGTTTCTGAGATTGCTCAACAGGAAACACCAGCTGAACCACCAGTGTCTACCTTGCCAGCTGCACCCATCGAAGTACCCTTCTCATTTCAGAGGCTAGTTGAGGCTGCATCTGAGGACATCAGATTGTCTGACGAAAGCATTCAAACAGATCTAGATGCAACCATTGCTGGGCTATTTGATTCGTTTGGGAAGACATCTGAAGAGGCAATAGTGCCTGAAGAACAGCCAGCTAAAGAGCAAGACAGTACTGATCAAGATCTTGCTGTTTTTGTTAATGAAATTTTAAGAGCAACTGTTGAGCGAAGCTTGGAAGAGGCTACCAACTTGGTCGTATCTGAAAGTCTTGAGCAGGCCTTTGTTGGCAGCCCTGCAGATCAGGAACTCATGGAAGATAGAGAAAAGGTTCCTGTCATAGAACTAGATACAGAATCTTCAAGTGAAGAAGAGGAACCTGAAGATGTATTCCCTCAGAAAGAAACTCAAGCTGAAGATGAAGTTCAGGTCCCAGCTGAGAGCAGTCAAATGCCAGTACAAGAGGAAGCAGCTGAGAGAACTGCACCTGGCAGTGAATTTTTTGGTACACCTCTAGGTCCACCTAGACTCTTATCTGCAGAGGCACCCAACATTGAATCTACTCGGGCGCCCAACATTGAAGAGCTTCTCATAAACCTGACTCAGCAGATGCAAAAACAAGACAAGAAATTAGATGATCTGCTTACATTTGTCACTCTCAACATTAATCAGGTACATACCAGATTACTGAAGCTTGAGATATCTCTCCTCACTGAATGGAGACGATTCCTTCTAAACAAAAGGGCTTCAGATGATGCAATCAAATCCTTGATGGAAGGATTACAGGAGATTTGTTCAAAAATTGCAAAAGCTCTGAGAGAGTCACATGATGTTAATATTTCCTCCTTCAAAATGTCTTCTACCATAATAGATCATTGCTATGAGATCAGAACAGCTTTAGAATTGTTGAAGAAGTCTTCAAGTGCCCTAGGTCCAGGCATTCAGCAAATCTATGATAAGTTGGTCGCCTTCATAACAGAAATGACAACTCTGACTGACAGATATGAAACTGTCAGTGTTCGCCAAGACGACATTATTTCTGAAGTGGCAAATGTCAGAAGCACTGTGGCGTATTGGCTTGCTGAGCTATCAAATGATTTAAAGGAATTTCAGTCTATCTTGGGTTCAACACCTGGTCACGCCTCTTCCAGCAGAACTCCACCTCAAGAACATTCTTCTGCTTCTCCAAGGGGGAGACCACCTCAAGGCAGGACGCGTGGCCCCTCTAGCAGACAAGCCAGATACTTTTCCTGAAAAGACTATGCTCTGTATTTTGTTGCCCTTTTGAGGCCTTCTCTCTCAGACTCTTGGACAAATTAACTTAACTCATATCATTTGCATTGTTGCATTCTTCTTGTTTTCATTTTTTTTGATGATGTCAAAGGGGGAGAAATCAGGAAAAATGTTTGTTATATTCATTTGCGAATGGCTATTTAGTGTTTTTTCCTTCTCTGCAAAGACTCAAGACTCATAGTGTTGCCATCCATCAAAAAGGGGGAGATTGTTGAGTCTTGTTGAATCTTTACATGTTTTGATGATGACAACACTATAAGTCTTAGTGGTCTTCAAAAATTATGTCTATGTGAAAATTTAACAAAAATATTTTTCTGTGAAAATGAACAAAGAACATGTTTGTTGAAGAATGAACCTTCATTTCACTTCAGGTATCTTTCAGGGACTGTATTCGTGTTGGTTGGCACCTCGTCTTGTTTTGTATATAACACCTCGTGTTGCTCTGCTTGTCTTAGTGTCGTTTTAGTTCTAGTACTGTTTGTATTTCCGACACGCCGTGTCGTCTTCTCTTACCACGTGTTGTTCATGTTTACTGTCCTTCAAGTCGTGCGTCCGTGTTGTTTCCACTACATTTTGTGTCATTTGATCTTTACTTCGTGTTGTTTTCATCGTCTTCGTATCATTCTCCGTGTAGTGTGTGGTTCTGTCAAAGTTCACTTCGTGACACTTACTGTTGTTCTTCGAGTCGTCTTTATCGTGGTCTCACTGTTTCGACTTCGTGTCGTTGTCAGTTCGTGTCTGTCTTATGTTGAAACCACACTTCGTGTTGGTTTCTGTTTTGATGAACTTCGAGTCGTTTCCCAGTGAACCCCGTGTTGTTTTTAACTCCTGCGTCATCCTTGTCTTCACTCCGTGTCTATTTTCTGTTCTCATCATACTTAGTGTTGTTTTTCATTTCATGTCAACTTCACTTCGTGTCGTCTCACCTCGTGTCATTTTTCCTCGTACTGGTCTCTCTGACTTCGTGTCATTTTCCTTGTTTTTACTTCGTGTCATTTTACTTCTTGTCTTTTTCACTTCGTGTCAAATCACTGTTCTGTCTTCGTGTTGTTTACAACTCCGTGTCAATTCTTGTACTTCATCTTGGTGTTGTTTTTCAACCCGTGTCGGTTACTGTTTCGACTTCGTGTTGTTTTTCAACCCGTGTCGATTACCGTTTCGACTTCGTGTTGTTTTTCAACCCGTGTCGATTACTGTCTCGCCTTCGTGCTATCTTCACCTCGTGTCATTCATCTTGTTGCTTCTTCGTGTCGTTTTTATTCTTCCTAGTCCTCGTGTCTTTCTTGTATTGAAACCATACTTAGTGTTGGTTTCTGTTCTTGCCTTCGTGTCTTTGCGTTGTTTTTCTGTCTACCTTGTAAAGTTCTCTTAGTAATGTTCATTGTGACACCACCTTATCTCGTGTCGTTCTCTGTTTAGTACCTCTTGTCGTGTCCACTAACCTCATGCAATTCTAGTTCTTATGGCACTCAATATTAATGGCTCTTATCTCGTTGCAGGTCCGAGGAAGAACATTCACCAGTGTCTGGGTGCACATGATCCGATGCTGAAGGAACAAATACAAAGAGGGCACGTGGCAGGAAGGTTCTAGGATCGAGCGTGGGAGGCACACGCGTTCAGTGCCCTATCCATCTGCTGCGGCTATAAAGAAAAACCTTCGCCCACCGATGAAGGGTGATCAGAGCTAAGAAAGAAAAGGCAGTGTTACAGAGAGCTCGATCCAGCAGAAGAAGAAAAAGGAAAAGAGAGAGAGATAGTGATCGTGTGAAAGAGGAAGAGAGTTTAAGAGAAAGAAAGAGAGAGAGAGAGTGAATGAGAGAGTTCGTGGAGAAGAAGAAAGAAGCTTACCTGAAGATCTGTCTTCACTGGACCTTGGATCAGATCCAGGCCAGTCAGCTCCAGTGGGAGCCAAATTGTGCATCTCGTGTTTCAGCTTCTGTTTGCTGAAGCTATTTTTCGTTTATTATCTTTTCTTTGTTTTCTGGTTTGCTGTGCTTTTCGATCCTCTGGTCTGAGGTCGGGTTCCCTCCGGTTAGGAGGAAGGGAGATCTGATCTCCAGTTGCAAGTAGCTGGGAGCTACTTGTGGGTTCCCTCCGGTTTGGAGGAAGGGAGACTTGTCTCCGGTTCTGGGCTTGTGGATTCAAGTCCAGAGGTTCCCTCCAGTTTGGAGGAAGAGGGGAGGTTGTTCCCCTGGTCAAGCTGTGTGGCAGCAATTGTTTGCAGACTGAGTCTGCTTGGTTCTAGCGTGTGCTAGTGAAGCCTCACTCCGGTTGGGAGTGAGGGGTGGATGTAGGTCTGAAGGACCGAACCACCTAAAAATCTTTTGAGCAGTGGCTTGATTGTTTGGTTTGCTTCCGCTAGATGCTTGAATAGGTGCGCTCAATGGGTTTGTATTTGAGTAGAATAGAATTGGTTCTATTCTGTTTCCTTATCTAGCATTCGTTTTTAAATTTGGCCATTATTCGTAGAAGGATTCATTCACCCCCCCCCTCTGTATCCGGGCCAAGCTCCCTAACATAGAACACATAGAGGCTGTATAGACTTACAGCGTTGACGCTGCAGACTTGAGAATGACTTGCTGATGAAACAGTCTGATGTACAGACTTGATCAAAGCAAGGCAGTTGAGTGTATAGACTTTGGCAAACAAGCGGCTGTACAGACTTCGACACAACTGCGATGTACAGACTTTTGGGCTCGCCATGCAGTGTATAGACATGCAAGTTATATGAGCAAACGACTGTACAGACATGGCTATGCATAAAGATGATTGTATAGACTTGTGAAATCTGGGGGGTCGACCCATCAAAGAAGGGGGTCGACCCATCTAAGTTCACTGATGCAGTATATGCACAGAAGAAGGAACATCGATCTTAATTCAAGCACAAAACACTTCATGCACTCTCATGCATTCTCCACAGAATATATCAGTTATCTGTATTCAGATTGTTATCATTCAATGTCAAGCTATTAGCAAAATAATATGGTGACTCATTCATGTTGCTATCATTAAAACACCACATTCATCAAAGCACAAGTGGCACAACATACTTTGCTTTGCATTCACATCGTGAAGTCTATAAATTCGTTGCCTTGCATTGCATCAAGTCTGTACAGCCTTTCTTTTGGCAAGTCCACACATTGCGAAGTCTATACATTCTGCATTCATTCTTGATGTTCATACTTCGCTTGATGCATTCTGCATAACACACTGCAAAGTCTATACATTGTCTTCGCATTGCAGAGTCTATACATTGCTTCGAACGAAGTCTGTACAAGGTGTCGACATTAAACTGATAAGTTTCTCTCTGTCTGATAGGTACTGTTCGTGAAGATTATGAAGGGCACGTGATCCGATATTGGAAGGGCTGACAGGAAGATGACACGTGGCCAAAACTTCTGGGTGGGAAATATGGAAGACACGCGCCCAGGGCTGCTCCTGCTGTGGCTGCTTATATAAGGAAGCCTTCTTCCACTGAAGATGACTGATCGAATGTAGAAGCCTTGAAGGAAAAGCAGAGAGCAGAGAGCCCTTCGATCCAGCAGAAGAGAAAAAGAAAGAGAGAAAAGAAAGAGAGTTGAGAGAGAGAACTGTTGAGAGTTTTATTCCTTAGATCTTTGGTTCAAAACCAGATCTGAGGTTTGCTCACCTGTTTGAGCTATATTCCCTGCAGGGATACATTTCCTTTTTGTTTGTTTTCTATTTTATTTTTCGAACTCATTTCTTCAAGCTGTTAGTCAGTGTTTGCAGAGGTGCTGACTCTGGACGGGTCAAGCTATAATCCCCAGCGGTTGCAGTGGAGGATTCCACTGGACAGCAAGCTATGAGGCTCAGCGGATTGTAGGCAAGCTGTGAGGCCCAGTGGTTCAAGCTGTGAGTCAACAGTAATCCACACTCGGGTTGAGTGTGGGGTGGATGTAGGTCTGGAGGACCGAACCACCTAAAAACTCTTATCTACTGTGTGATTGCCTTATGGTTTGCATCCCTCCTTTACTTCTGTACTTTACGCAGTATATGTTTTTTTAAGTGGGTTCTTAGCAATTCTGGTTGGTCGTTGATTAGTGCATTCTATCTATTTAGCAGAATTACTCATTCCGCATTTGATTCTGTTGCAGTAGTTTTTATCGGGTGTTTGATCTATTCACCCCCCTCTAGATCACCCTTTAGCGTCCCAACATCTCCCCACGTTTTTCTTCATCCTTATTACCATGCACACATCTACCCACGTTTTTTGACACCCTAGGGGTTTAAAATCCCCTAGGTATCCCCCTTTCCACTTAGTCACGTTCATTCCTCATTATTTTGACATTTACTACACCATTCAGTTAATCTAGGTTGTTTCTTTGTGTTTTCACATTATTTTTACAGGTCAGCAATCCCTAGCACGAGGCCCATCTCCTCTGGCCGGCTGGAGAGGGTGGAGGTTGGACCCCTTTGTGACTTCTGACTCGGTGGTCTTGCGCGGTGCTCTACGGTCCGTTCGAGAGGACTTGCGGTGCCGATTGGACCGTCCATCATCTTCCTGCGGTCGTGACTAAGCCGTTCAACAGCCAAGAGTCCTTCATCCCGCACCTCCTGCAGTGTCCTTAGGCGGTCTATCGTAAGACCGTGCAAGCTATAGGCGGTTCTACCTGGACCGCTCATCTTCCCAGTGCTGCAGCTAGGCGAGTGTCTCTCCCTCTTTCCAAGGCACGGCGTGTTTATCATGTCCGGCGCTTTGGTGGCGATCACGGTTTGTTACACTTCCCCTTTTCCTTCTGTCTTCATCTGTTTCTCATGTCGGATATGGTAGAATTGACATCAGGAAGACACTTGGAAGGAACATACAGGAGGAGAAAATACATCTACACCCTTCTTTTGTGGCGATCACGGTGGGACCCCTAGTGCCCATCGTGCTTGTGATTTACTGACCTCTTTTTCGTTGTGTTAGTCTATTTCTTGGAGTGATTGCAGGTTGGGTGCGTTTTTTGCCTCCTGGAACGTGAACGGTTCTCCCAGAGCTGTTCATCACCTGTGCGGCTGCACGTCCACTGTCCCTCCCTGCGAACAGTGCCAGTTTTCCTACCAGCGTTCTATCACAGACGGCCTCCCATCGACCGTCTGACCTTCTAAATGGCCTTCTCTTAGCCGTCCATATTCCTGGCACAGGTACGCTCCTGGCTGTTCTAATTATAGGTGCACGGCTGTTGGAGATCCGTCCCAGAGAGTACACGGCTGTCCACAAACCGTTCTTCATGGAACGTTCCTCATCTCTGCCGTCCCATATTTCCAGCACTCTGTGATTCTTCCTATAATTATTCTGATGTTCAGTTGCTCCATGGCTTATACGGTCCTGTACAGACTGTTTGTCCCATCGAGCGGTCTCATACAGACCGTCCTTATGGTGCCGCAGTGCACTCATTGTTCATTTTGATTGCCATATTCCATGAGATTTATGAGCTTTGGTGCTAGTTATTGATCTCCCCCTGCTCCCATATCATTGTTGCATCATTATTTTCATTGCGTATATATATTTGATTGATTATTGCTTGATAGTTGCTAGGCTAGATTTTGCATGCACTCCGGTGCACATAGGAGCATCCATTTCTTTCATAGTAGTTACATTCCTATCGAGGTAGGGTTTCCTCTCATCTCCATATTCCTTGAGCCGACTAGGGACCTTGCTGAGGACCTCCGTAAGCCCCCATGAGCCGTGGATTCCCACACGGACGCCGGGCAGGTTGTACCATATCCACCCCCCAGTCTAGGGTTTGCATCCGCGAGTGAGAGATCCCTGTAGAGTCACCCAGTTCCTCATTTCCCATCCTGGTTAGGTACCTTGTGGTTGAGCGGATGTGGACACCAAAAATTGCACACCCAGATGTCCTGCTCGGCCCAGCGTCAACAACGGAACTGAGTGAAGAAGCCCCGGGGAGACTGGTCATCCGATTCCCCGAACATGCACACACTGCCGTGAGGCTATCTTCAGAGCCACGACAGTGAAGCGAAATCAACCATCAAGGGCCTCACAAACCACGGGCCACGGAGAAAATTAAACGGGCCATGACTCGTGCTCACAACGGGCTCAGAACGAGCTCAGAAATGCACCCATTTGGCCCTCAGGGGCACTGCCCATTTGGCCTTCAGCGGCACGCCCATTTGGGGCTTCAGTGGCACGCACATTTGGCCTTCAGCGGCACGCCCATTTGGGGTTTCAGCGGCACGCCCATTTGGGCTTCAGCGGCACGCCCATTTGGGGCCTTAGCGGCATACCCATTTGGGGCTTCAGCGGCACGCCCATTTGGGGCCTCAGCGGTATGCCCATTTGGGGCTTCAGTGGCACGCTCATTTGGGGCTTCAGCGGCACGCCCTTTTGGCCCTCCTGCGGCACACTTATTGAGCCCGCCAGCGGCACAGCGTGAAGGCGTTTCAACGGCCGAACGATGTGACGCCCATGCCCTACGTATCCTTGGCGCGCAGTGAGCTGTCCGAGGTGTCAACCTGAGGTTGGGCCATGCAGGCTACTCCCCTGACATCCAGGACGGGGGAAGTCAAACCCCATCATGACCAGTCGCTTCCCGCCTCCGACTGCCGTGCTCGAGGGCTCCCGCTGCTGAGAGTATAAAACCACTCCCATTCCAGCGAAGAAGGGGGTGGCAGACACAACAGAGAGACCAGAAGAGAAGAAGAAGAAGAAGAGGAGAGGCTCTTGCCTTCCCCTGCTGCTCCGTCACCAACGTCTGAGTGCAGAGAGAAGAGAGAAGAAAGAAGAGAATAGAGAAGAGAGTGAGCTATGGGAGGGGAGGAGCTAGCCTCCGCTCCCCTCCCCACTGTATCTTGTTTTATTTCTCTCCATTTCCCTTTTTTTGGTTTACCACGATGTATTATCCCCTCTTGAGCTGCTCCCTTTTTAAAGGAATAAAAAGCTCGCTAGGTGTTCATGTTTTGTTCATGTGCATCCCCATGTGTTTGCATTCCTTGTCGTTTTACCCTTTTCACGGTCTTTTACCGATTACATTAGAGTACCACAGTTTCCCACAGGGGTTTCATCTCGTTGGCCACATCACCCTTGTAGGATAGCTCGGTGGCTACCCCCCCCCCTTATCCTTTGCATCACAAGTCTCCTCTCCAACGGCACACACCTGGCCAGCCCCTGCCTGGTGCACCCCAGCCCGTTATAGAAGAGTCTTCCGTCCGTTGTTTTACCCGGGTTTCCCGAAGTTTTATCAAAGGTGCTGTCGCCTTCGGGCGCCCACCTCTAGCTATCGGGTTCCGCCACTCAATGTGGGCGCGTTCCCTTTATCTCCCTTACGCTCGGGTCAAGGGGAGATGCTGCCGAATTTTTGTTAGAAATAATAACACACTGAAGAGACAAAAGGAAGCAACAAACAAATAGAATAATAACACATAAAAAGGTAAAAGGATGCAGCAAACAGATGGAACAACAACACGTTAAAGGGCAAAGGAAAATAACGAACGAATGGAAAAGGGAGAAAAGATTTATATAAAACTACATAAAGATCAGAGAAAAGAAGAAAATAAAAGCCTTAAAATAAGTAAAAGAGGAGTGGGACTTCATCGGCACGTCTGTCCCAGCCTTCGTCGGTAGGCCCTCTACCCTCGTTGGCCGGTACACCTCCTACCCTTCCTTCAGCGGTACACTCTAACAGCCCTTCAACGACACACCTTTTTTTTTGCCCTTCAGCGGCACACTCCTCCTCACCGTCTCACCCCCCCGTCTCTCACTCCCTCTCTCCCTCATCTATCTCTCCGTCTCACCTCTTCTTCCACCGTCTCTCCGAAGTGGAACCCAATGTACAGACTTGGCAGGTTGATACACGAACACAGCAACAAGCAATGTATAGACTTTGCGTGAAGGATTGCATAAATGCAGACAGTGAAGCATGTACATTGGAAATGGATGTTTAGACATGCCGTGAACGAATGTATGGGCTTAATATGCTTGTGACAACAATGTATAGACTTTGAGCTGGCCAATGTATAGACTTTGAGCTGCAGCAAATGGATAATGTATAGACTTTGAGCTGGCCAATGTATAGACTTTGAGCTGCAACAAATGGACAATGTATAGACTTTGAGCAGCAGCAAATGGACAATGTACAGACTTCGAGCTGGCCAACGTATAGACTTTGGGTTGCAGCGAATAGACAATGTACGGACCTTGAGCTGAAGGATGTATAGACTTTGTGTGCTGGTTGCATAGACAATGTACAGACTTTGAGCTGAAGGATGTATAGACTTTGTGTGCTGGTTGCATAGACAATGTACAGACTTTGAGCTGATAGATGTATAGACTTTGTGTGCATGCAACCAGTCAATGTATAGACTTTGAGTTGCAGCAAATAGACAATGTACAGACTTTGAGCTGATGAATGTGCAGACTTTGTGTGCAGCAACCAGCCGATGTACAGACTTCGTGTCGCAGCGACCAGCCAATGTATAGACTTTGGGCTGAGGGACGTACAAACTTCGTGTGTGCTAGCAGCCAATGTACAGACTTTGAGTTGCAGTAAATGGATAATGTACAGACTCTGCGTGTGTGCTAGCAGCCAATGCACAGACTTTGAGTTGCAGCAAATGGATAGTGTACAGACTCTGCATATGTGCTAGCAGACGTTGTACAGACTTTGAGTTAGCCCGGCACGCCCGCCAACTCCCTCCCCGGCACACTCTCTTGGCGCTTCTCCGGCACCCTCTAACCTACCCGGTACACCCTCCAGCCCCCTCTCCGGCACGCTCTCCCTGTCCTACCCGGTACACCCTCCAGCCCTCCAACGGCCCACTCTCTCTCCAAAAATATATATATAATGATAATAATAGTGATAATGATAATAACAAATTAATAAAATTTATGATAAATAAATAAACCTGAATATATATATGAAATACATAAAAATGTGAAATAATAATAATAATAGTAAACAAAAAAAGGAGAAAATATGATAGTAATAATAATAAACAAAATAGAGAAATAATCCAGAATAAATATATAAAAAAATGCATTTGCATATAATTCAAAGCCCAGATAAAAATGGTAAAATCCGCATCGCAGCCCCGTCTCTCCCGTGACCCGCTGCTGAAGGAACAACACTGCCGCCCTCGCAGGCTAGGTCGGAGTCTTGGGAATTATTCTGAACTAGCCACGACCTGACCTCGCCTTGGGCCGACATTCCGATTAAACCGGACTCGTTTCTCAGGTCGGATCCCTTCCGAGCCACTACCAAAATTGCCGCACGCTCGGAAGACATTTGAACGGGTTCGCCTCGATTTCCGTCGCATTTCTATTACGGACCTGTGTCCGAACATGAAATGGCCCGTGAGTGACCAGCACGGCCGACGACCCCCACTTCGATATGACCGTGATCCGGCATTACTCTGGGCCAATAGTTCATCAATTCAGACCCGTTCCTATTGGGATTCGTCCCCGCTCTTTCATTGAAATTATCGCGGACTCGGCATACATTTGTATGGGGTTGTTCCCATCTACGTCGTACCCTCGACAGGGACACTTGTCCGAATATCAAGTGGTCCGCAAGTGACCGACAAAATCGGAATGGAACGAGATGGGTCCTCGTCATCCCTGGACCCTCCACATGGGAACATCAATGAGGCCTTCATGGGTTACACTTAGACCTCGGGTCTATCCCGATTATGGTCATTATTTCACCCATATCCTCGGCCTATAGCTCGCTCTCTTCGGATACGTTTTGATTTTTGGATCTAGTCCCGGGACTCTTCCCCGTTGCCCTCCGGCACCGAAAACATTAATGATGCCCACGCAAGCCCCGTTTGGACCGTGGGAGGCGCCCTCGGTATGGTCCTGACTCTATCTTGCACCGGGCCAACAAATTCGCTAGTTTCCTGCTACACTAATCGAGATTTAACCGAATATTTTCAGTGTCTCGGAATAATGTATTTGCCATATCACGACATACATATGTTCTAGGTCCTCCTGCGACGATTATGATACTCTCAAGCTGGACACCCGTCTGAATATTAAACGGTCTCCCGAATGACCGACACGTTTCGAACGTCCGCTTCCCTAGACACAGGGCTTTTCAGCCGATTCAAGGGATATTCTCTCGTTACCCCTTGGCACCGGAAATATTAATGACGCTCATGCAAGTCTTGTTTCGACCGCGGGGGGCCCACCGCAGTATGGTCGTAGCTTGCTCTTGCACCGGGCCAACAGATTTACTGGTTTTTGACCGCTCCAACCGAGGCTCAACCGAACGTTTTCCGCTCTTCCGAATAATAAATTTGTCATACCTCGGCATACATGCGATCCGGTTTTCCCGCGAAAACCGCGATTTTCTCGAGCCGGACATTCGTCTGAACATTAAATGGTCAGTACACGACTGGCATGACCCCGAATGGTCTTCTTCTCGCCCTCGCGCGAGGATTTCAATACCTCGTAATAGACCTTCCATGCAATTGATTTCTTGGCCATGAGGCCCTGAATCCCGGCGATTAATCAAGGGTGTTCCCTCGTATGAGGGATGTAAATGACGCCGTGACCTTTATGGCGCAGCGGGTTTTTGTCCCAACACGAACTACACAATCATCTGACGAAGTCAGATCGAGCGTACCATGAGCTCTTCGGAGCCCGAATAAATTGTCACTCAGTGACTGGCACGCCCACGCACTTATTTATTCGGGCTCCGAAGAGCTCATTGTGCGCTCGATCTGACTTCGTCAGATGATTGTGTAGTTCGTGTCGGGACAAAAACTCGCCATGCCATAAAGGTCACGGCGTCATTTACATCCACCATACGAGGGAACACCCTTGATTAATCACCGGGATTCAGGGCCTCATGGCCAAGAAATCAATTGCATGGAAGGTCTATTACGAGGTATTGAAATCCTCGCGCGAGGGCGAGAAGAAGACCATTCACGGTCATGTCAGTCGTGTACTGACCATTTAATGTTCAGACGAATGTCCGGCTCGAGAAAATCACGGTTGTCGCGGAAAATTGGAACGCATGTATGCCGAGGTACGGTAAATTTATTGTTCGCAAGAGCGAAAAATGTTCGGCTGAGCCTCGGTTGGAGTGGTCAAAAACCAGTAAATCTGTTGGCCCGGTGCAACAGCAAGCTACGACCATACTGCGGTGGGCCCACGCGGTCGAAACAAGACTTGCATGAGCGTCATTAATATTTCCGGTGCCAAGGGGCAACGATGGAATATCCCTTGAATCGGCTGAAAAGCCCTGTGTCTAGGGAAGCGGACGTTCGAAATGTGTCGGTCATTCGGGAGACCATTTAATATTCGGACGAGTGTCCGGCTTGAGAGTATCATAATCGTCGTAGGAGGACCTGGAACATATGTATGCCGTGATACGGCAAATACATTATTCCGAGACACTGAAAACATTCAGCTAAATGTCAATTAGTGTAGCAGGAAACTACCGAATTTGTTGGCCCGGTGCAAGATAGAGTCAGGACCATACCGGGAGCGCCTCTTGCGGTCCAAACGGGGCTTGCGTGGGCATCATTAATGTTTTCGGTGCCGGAGGGCAACGGGGAAGAGTTCCGGGACTAGATCCCAAAATCAAAACGTGTCCGAAGAGAGCGAGCTATAGGCCGAGGATATGGGTGAAACAATGACCATAATCGGGATAGACCCGAGGTCTAAGCGTAACCCATGAAGGCCTCATTGATGTTCCCATGTGGAGGGTCCAGGGATGATGAGGATCCGTCTTGTTCCATTCCGATTTTGTCGGTCACTTGCGGACCACTTGATATTCGGACAAGTGTCCCTGTCGAGGGTACGACGTAGATGGGAACAACCCCATACAAATGTATGTCGAGTTCGCGGTAATTTCAATGAAAGAGCGGGGACGAATCCCAATAGGAACGGGTCGGAATTGATGAACTATTGGACCAGAGCAATGCCGGATCACGGTCATATCGAAGTGGGGGTCGTCGGCCGTGCTGGTCACTCACGGGCCATTTCATGTTCGGACACAGGTCCGTAATAGAAACGCGATGGAAATCGAGGCGAACCCGTTCAAATGTCTTCCGAGCGTGCGGCAATTTTGGTAGTTGCTCGGAAGGGATCCGACCTGAGAAACGAGTCCGGTTTAATCGGAATGTCGGCCCAAGGCGAGGTCAGGTTGTGGCCAGTTCGGGATAATTCCCAAGACTCCGACATAGCCTGCGAGGGTGGCAGTGTTGTTCCTTCAGCACCGGGTCACGGGAGAGACGGGGCTGCGATGCGGATTTTACCATTTTTATCTGGGCTTTGAATTATATGCAAATGCATTTTTTTTATGTATTTATTTTGGATGATTTCTCCGTTTTATTTATTATTATTACTATCATATTTTCTCCTTTTTTGTTTACTATTATTATTATTATTTCACATTTTTATTTATTTCATATATATATTCAGGTTTATTTATTTATCATAATTTTTATTAATTTGTTATTATCATTATCACTATTATTATCATTATATATATATTTTTGGAGAGAGAGTGGGCCGTTGGGGGGCTGGAGGGTGTACCGGGTAGGACAGGGAGAGCGTGCCGGAGAGGGGACTAGAGGGTGTACCGGGTAGGTTAGAGGGTGCCGGAGAAGCGCCAAGAGAGTGTGCCGGGGAGGGAGTTGGCGGGCGTGCCGGGCTAACTCAAAGTCTGTACAACGTCTGCTAGCACATATGCAGAGTCTGTACACTATCCATTTGCTGCAACTCAAAGTCTGTGCATTGGCTGCTAGCACACACGCAGAGTTTGTACATTATCCATTTACTGCAACTCAAAGTCTGTACACTGGCTGCTAGCACACACGAAGTTTGTACGTACCTTCAGCCCAAAGTCTATACATTGGCTGGTCGCTGCGACACGAAGTCAGTACATCGGCTGGTTGCTGCACACAAAGTCTATACATTCATCAGCTCAAAGTCTGTACATTGTCTATTTGCTGCAACTCAAAGTCTATACATTGGCTGGTTGCATGCACACAAAGTCTATACATCTATCAGCTCAAAGTCTATACATTGTCTATGCAACTAGCACACAAAGTCTATACATCCTTCAGCTCAAAGTCTGTACATTGTCTATGCAACCAGCACACAAAGTCTATACATCCTTCAGCTCAAAGTCTGTACATTGTCTATGCAACTAGCACACAAAGTCTATACATCTTTCAGCTCAAAGTCTGTACATTGTCTATTCGCTACAACCCAAAGTCTATACGTTGGCCAGCTCAAAGTCTGTTGATAGTTAAAATGCATGTCGCTAATACATCCACTACCAAATTTAATTATCGGCCCACAAATTGATTAACATGAAATAGTTAAGTGGTGAGACCGAGTCGAATCCACAGGGAAATTCAGATTTTTAAGATGAAAATCTTGTGTTTTGTTTGACTGAGAGTTTGTGACAGATGGACACTAAAATGAGAATTAACACATTGAAGAATTAAGTAACATAAGTAAGTGGACTAAAAGAAGCTCTGACTAAAACTAATGTAATCAAATGCAAGTGTAACAGTGGAACATGAACAGTGTGCAAATGGCAATGGACAAACTGACACGAGTTGACAACTTAAAGTAAAGTAACTTAAGTGGATGAGCTAATGTAACTAGAATTTAAATGAAATTAAAATGATGCAGGAATAGAACAAAAGATGAAGAGAGGACACTATGTTTAGATGGAAGAAACTACTTTAGGTGGATGCGCTGAGACTAGAACTACGTGGTCAGGTGCAAATGCTACAGTGAAAACAGGGATGCCTTATCACAAAAGAAAATCCTGTCACTTGTTCAATACTACAGAATACATGCACTGGTAATCAAACCCGCAACACTAAAAATTACTAAACTAATTGACTGACTAAAAATAAGAAGGGTGATGAGTAACAGTAATAATGCTTCCACTGAATTAATATTCTAACCAGAGTGCAATTGCATTGTGCTAATCAAAACATAGGACATCCAAGATTAATGGGACTAACTAAATTAACTTAAACCAAAAAGAAAATGCTCCACTGATAAAAGAATACTGAAATGACCAGTAAACGAGACAGGGAATAATAAACCAAAGAACTCAAAGGGACTTCTGCTATTTTCCCACTCGCTGCGAACATCTGACCAGCACCCAGGAAGGACTGTTAACAGAGTCACAGCAGCAAAAGGACCCTCACCGTGCAGTAGAGAACTCGCCGGTGCCACCTGCCTTCACGCCACGGAACTACAGAAGAGGCTTGCGACAGGTGGACGCAGCACTTCCCTTCTCCGGTCACAAATGCACGAGCGGTGCAGCAGAAGAGACTGCCACGGCAGCCAGGGAACGCCACAGGGGGAGACAGATGCTTCTGTGCTGTACCACCCAGCCGAGGCCGCTCGCGACGCACGGAGCGAACAGAGAACCTCCCAAAGAAGGCCGGCACCCCAAACTAAAAACCAACCAGAGATAACCCAAAACAAAGACTCAACCCCCTCTTGCGTTCCCTGAGCCTCCCCTTTATAGGGGCATGGTCGACGCAGGCTGCTCTGCGGAACTTGCTCCGCTTTCGACGCTATCGCTTCATCTTTATCCCGCCGGTATCATCCACCGCGCCCCACACGAGCATCTCGCCACGAGCGAACGGCTCGCGAAGCCTGCTCTGCCTCCCCCGTCGCACACGGAGTGAACGGCCTCATGCTCTGCCGTCTTCTCCGATGCAGGTGGCTTATCTTCGTGACAGCGTCCATCTTCCTTATCTCATCGAACAGCGTCTATGTAGAGCCCATCGCAAGCCACTGCCGATATTCCCGTGGTGACCACAAAAGATGCCAACGCCATCGTAATACTCAGCCAACACACCCATCGCCAGCCAATGTGGGTGTCACCCTCGCGCCGTGAAGGCCACGTCTGCAGCTACCCCATCTTTTGCATGCACTCGCACCCAGCTGCCATGCACGTGATCGGCCCAAACTAAGCTATTGCAAATGCATGTATTTATGTATTTTGTGCATCCATGCACCCCACTTGGCCATCTTCATGAAGGAAACTTCACCACCTAGCTACGTTAGTAGCAGAGCCCATGCATGGTCCATCTTCTTAAAACCCACGAAACACCTCTCGTGATGCATGCAAATTAAGTCTCATGTATATGTATCTTGGCTTGGCCATGCACTGCAACCACCTTATGTGACTCACGTATGTATCCACGTGATGCCCACAACCTCCATGCGTGGATCATGCACACCACTTAGCCAACTCATGCATATGCATTTTGCCTTGTTATGTCGCTGTTATATTGACGCCACCTTGCTGCACATGGCCCTTTGCATTGAAGGAGATCCAATACCCATTCATGTGTTTCATGCAAGCCATCGAGCCCATTAAATAGCTGCTAAAGAAATTTCCTTGACCTGCTGGTTAATCCTTCCTATCCCCATATAGCATTACACCTATCATTAGAGAAATCATATGTGATATCAAACATCTCATCCCAAATATTTATCATTTTCCATGAAAACTCTCATATTCATGAAAATCTATTTTTGTGAACATTTTCACACATAATCAACATATTACTTAAAATTATCTCTCAAACATATATGAAAATAATATGTGAAAATATGAAGTTATCATCTGTACATTGTCCATTTGCTGCAGCTCAAACTCTATACATTGGCCAGCTCAAAGTCTATACATTGTGCATTTGCTGCAGCTCAAAGTCTATACATTGGCCAGCTCAAAGTCTATACATTATCCATTTGCTGCAGCTCAAAGTCTATACATTGGCTAGCTCAAATTCTGTACATTGTTGTCACAAGCATATTAAGCCCATACATTCGTTCACGGCATGTCTGAACATCCATTTCCAATGTACATGCTTCACTGTCTACATTTGTTCAATCCTTCATGCAAAGTCTATACATTGCTTGTTGCTGTGTTCGTGTATCAACCTGCCAAGTCTGTACATTGGGTTCCACTTCGGAGAGACGGTGGAAGAAGAGGTGAGACAGAGAGATAGATGAGGGAGAGAGGGAGTGAGAGACGGGGGGGGTGAGACGGTGAGGAGGAGTGTGCCGCTGAAGGGCAAAAAAAAAGGTGTGTCGTTGAAGGGCTGTTAGAGTGTACCGCTGAAGGAAGGGTAGGAGGTGTACCGGCCAATGAGGGTAGAGGGCGTACCGGCGAAGGCTGGGATAGACGTGCCGATGAAGGCTCACTCCTCTTTTACTTATTTTAAGGCTTTTATTTTCCTCTTTTCTCTGATCTTTATGTAGTTTTATACAAATCTTTTCTCCCTTTTCCATTCGTTCGTTATTTTCCTTTACCCTTTAACGTGTTGTTGTTCCATCTGTTTGCTACATCTTTTTGCCTTTTTATGTGTTATTATTCTATTTGTTTGTTGCTTCCTTTTGTCTCTTCAGTGTGTTATTATTTCTAACAAAAATTCGGCAGCATCTCCCCTTGACCCGAGCGTAAGGGAGATAAAGGGAACGTGCCCACATGGAATGGCGGAACCCGATAGCTAGAGGTGGGCGCCCGAAGTTGGCAGCACCTTTGATAAAACTTCGGGAAACCCGGGGAAAACAACGGACGGAAGACTCTTCTATAACAGGCTGGGGTGCACCAGGCAGGGGCTGGCCAGGTGTGTGCCGTTGGAGAGGAGACTTGTGATGCAAAGGAAAAGGGGGGGGGGTAGCCACCGAGCTATCCTACAAGGGTGATGTGGCCAACGAGATGAAACCCCTGAGGGAAACTGTGGTACTCGGAAGTAATCGGTAAAAGACTGTGAAAAGGGTAAAATGACAAGGAATGCAAACACATGGGGATGCACATGCACAAAACATGAACACCTAGCGAGCTTTTTATTCCTTTAAAAAGGGAGCAGCCCATGAGGGGATAATACATCGTGGTAAACCAAAAAAAGGGAAATGGAGAGAAATAAAACAAGATACAGTGGGGAGGGGAGCGGAGCGCTAGCTCCTCCCCTCCCATAGCTCACTCTCTTCTCTCTTCTCTTCTTTCTTCTCTCTTCTCTCTGCACTCAGACGGTGGTGACGGAGTAGCCGGGGAAGGCAAGAGCCTCTCCTCTTCTTCTTCTTCTTCTCTTCTGGTCTCTCTGTTGTGTCTGCCCCCCCCTTCTTCGTCGGAATGGGAGTGGTTTTATACTCTCAGCAGCGGGAGCCCTTGAGCACGGCAGTCGGAGGCGGGAAGCGGCTGGTCATGATGGGGTTTGACTTCCCCCGTCCTGGATGTCAGGGGAGTAGCCTGCATGGCCCAACCTCAGGTTGAAACCTCGGACAGCTCACTGCGTGCCAAGGATACGTAGGGCATGGGTGTCACGTCGTTCGGCCATTGAAACGCCTTCACGCTGTGCCGCTGGCGGGCTCAATAAGTGTGCCGCAGGAGGGCCAAAAGGGCGTGCCGCTGAAGCCCCAAATGGGCGTGCCACTGAGCCCCAAATGGGCGTGCCGCTGAGGCCCCAAATGGGCGTGCCGCTGAAGGCCAAATGGGTGTGCCGCTAAAGCCCCAAATGGGCGTGCCGCTGAGGGCCAAATGGGCACATTTCTGAGCCCGTTCTGAGCCCGTTGTGAGCACGAGTCATGGACCGTTTAATTTTCTCCGTGGCCCGTGGTTTGTGAGGCCCTTGGTGGTTGATTTCTCTTCACTGTCGTGACTCTGGAGACAGCCTCACGGCAGTGTGTGCATGTTCGGGGAATCCGGATGACCAGTCTCCCCGGGGCTTCTTCACTCGGTTTCGTTGTTGACGATGGGCCGAGCAAGACATCTGAGTGTGCAATTTTTGGTGTCCACAGCAGATTCATGTACTAATTAACCCACTAAGGTCCTACAAGAGGAACATAAAAATTGTCGCGCATCATTTGACAACTTGGTTGCTCATGTGCTTGATTCTCTTCTCGTCTCTCCTATCTATTTGGATGCTTGTTTGTTTGAGGTTGCCTTAGCTATGATTGTTTGCCCTAGTCCTAGGTGTTTAGTGTATGTGGGGTTGTTTCTTTCCCTCAGGATTATCTCCTAGGGTTAGTTCTCATTTCCATTCATACTTCAATCCTTTGTTTGATTCATCATCTCCTATGTCGTCATACGACTTCTCTCAGTCTCACGAGGATTCCCTTCCTCGCGGCCTTCTTGAGGACCTGCCTAGGGTCACCCATATGCAGGGAGGAGAGGAGACTGCCCCTCCGCTCCCGACCATTCTTGGTGAGGGTTCCCAACCCTCTCTTTCAAATCCATCCATTTAGAATCCGGCCAATCAGATTCTTAACATGATGGCCCAGCTGGACCCAACCCAGCTCCATCTCATCCGGCAAGCCTTGCAGGGGGCCGATGCCCCGACTTCAGCTCCTTCTCGTGGCATGACTGCTGTTGCCACTACATCTTCTGTTGTTGGGACCACCTTTGTGGCCCCTATTGACCTTACTCCCACCCGTCCTCAAGTCCTTCGGTACTCCAGCATGGAAATGGGCCAGGCTTCCACCTCGGCCCATCAGCCGCTCGATAGGGGGAAGTCTCAAATCCCCTCTGTTCCTTACCTTGATCACATGTCAATGTTTCTCCATCGCCGCAGACCCTTGTGGCCCCGGTAGACTTTGCTCGGTTGCAACCTGGGGCCGCCCAGCTGGCTCATGCGGATGTGGGCCCTTCTCTGGCCCATTATCCATTATACGGGCCGCCCCCTCAGTCAGCTTTTCCTTTGGCTATGTATCCAGGTACTGCTCATCCTGCTCCTTCTCCTCCATCCCGGGAACGGGAAATTCTCGATAAATGGGCTGCTATGCAGCAACAAATTGACCTCCTCTACAAGCGGGTTGGCCCGCAATCTTTGGCTGACGTCCCTATTCCTAACTTCAGGGACATTTGTTTTCCTTCTCAATCTGAGCTCCCCGTGTACCGAAAATATGACGGGAATGGCAACCCGTTCATTCATGTTTGGGAGTTTCTTTACGAGTCAGCACAGTTCCAGCACGATGACCGCCTGATGGCTTACTTGTTCCGCCGATCATTGGAAGGGGTCGCCCTGGAATGGTTTTATACTTTGCCTATGGAGGAGGCCGAGAATTTCAAGACGGTCAAGGATAGGTTCATCCAGAGGTTCCAAGACCGGGTCGGTCCCGAGTATTCCTTCACCGACCTGGTAGCGGAAAAGATGAAGCCAGAAGAGGATTTTGCAACCTATGCAGATCGATGGAGGCAGATGGCCTCACGTGTGCCCAGGCAAATCCCAGAGGAAGAAAAGGTCAAGTTGTTGATATCCAATGCCACCCCGACATTCAGAAATATCTTGGCAATGAATGACATTTCGAATATGCACCAGTTATACAGTAGAGCTCGGTTCATACAAACCCAGTTCATAGACTCCCCTATTCATTCACTATTTGAGGCCCAGAAACCCAAAACTGCCAGGAAGTCCCAGGGCCCCGTCACTAAGGGAGTGCAGATCAATGAGCAGGTCCAGGCTGTTCAGTTCCCCCACCAAGCCGCTCCACCTCGCTTCCCCCAACCTCCACGTAACCCCCAGTTCGTCGCTCCACAAGTTCCCCAACCCACTTTCCAGGTCCCTCAATACCCGCAACAACAACCACCACCACCCCAACAGCCTCAGCGGCCGCCATAATACAATAATGTTACTCCACCTGCCGCTTATGGACCTGCTCGACCGAGCCCAAAGAGGACCCATTACCCTCCTCTTCCTGAAACTTTGCCTGATATTTTCTCTGCTTTGATGTATATTGGTGATATTCAATTGCCTCCGGAGCGTCAGAATTGGAATCCGGCCGCCAATCAGTCCCGATATTGCATATATCATCGGCAGCCCGGGCATACGATAGAACAGCGCTATCAGTTTAGAGATCTAGCGTATGATTTACACGAGGGCTAGAGGATTGATTAGGCCCAGATGCACCAACTGATCGAGGATATCAAGTAGCGGCAGAGACAAGCCAGGCCGCAGCAGGCGGCACCCCAGCAACAGCAACAACAGCAACCCCCACAGCAACAGCAACCCCAGCAGCAGCAGCAGCAATAGGACCTTGGGATTCATCAGAATCCCATGCCGATGCATCAACCCGCTCCTCAGCAACAACAACAGCCGCCGGCACCGGCACCAGCACAAGTGAACATTGTCCAGCACCCGGCCCCCAACGCTGGGTGGACCTTTGATGATGAAACCCCCGCACACCTCTTGGCCTTCACTATAACCATTCCCCCGCACATGCTATCCCCTCCATTCTCAGGCCCGCCGTTCTGACCACCCCTTCACCCTTTACTCCCTCCGCATCACCCATCAGACCCACCGCATTCCCCTCCATACCGCCAGTCCTTTCACCATCACCCACCATACCCTCCATCATCACCCCTCCACTTAACCCCTCGCCCATTTCCCCTTCACCAAGGCCCATCAGGCCAGCCTCCGCCATCCTCACCCCCATTTCTACCCCTTCCACTTACTCCATCGGGCCAAGCGGGGGTCCACCTCAGGCCGTGCCGGCACCACATTATGCCCTTCAGAGCGGGAGCCCATTTCACAGAGTTTACCCTTCTCCTCATGCATCCGCACCTACCCCTCAACCATCTTCCTCCACAACTGAAGATACAGACCCCGTGCCAGGCACGAAGTATGACTTGTTACAGCACTTGGACCGGATGCCGGCCAAAATTTTAGTTTTGGAATTGATCAAGAGGTCGCCGCTACATCAAGATGCTTTGAAGACCTTTTTGCAGAAAGTGATGGTAAATGAAGATGTGGTGGTGGACAATTTACCATCGGTGTTGGCAACCATCACAAGGGGGCCCTCTATTTCATTCTCTGAGTCGGAACTAGCTCCCCCAGAGGCACGGCAGATGCCACTTTGCATTACCATTTCTTTGAATAAAGTGGCTGTTGAATCTGCCCTCGTGGACACAGGAGCGTCGATAAACATGTGTCCATTAAGTACCCTCCGTGCCTGCAACATTTCAGAGGATATGCTTAAGCCAACACCCACCACAATAGAAGCATACGACAATTCCAGGCGTGCTTGTCACATGGTCGTGACTGTACAGGCCGAGCTAGGGCCATTGGTTGTGGACATGGAGTTTTATGTGTTGGACATTGACCCGATGTTCAAAGCCATTCTGGGTCGTCAATGGATAAACAGTTTAAATGTCGTACCTTCGACTGCCCACCAATGCCTGAAATTCCCCTTCCAAGGCCGGGTGGTTAAAGTAAAAAGCATCTCCACCGTCCAATCTGTTGATGCCATCACAGATAAAATTCTCCCTACGTTGTGGCCAAGCAATAGGCCAGTTCTATCAGTAATGGACTTGAATTATCCATGGGCATATGCATCACGCAAGCCTGCTACTGCACCAACAAATGTCAAGATCAAGTCCAAGATAAGAGATTCCAAAGGATGTCACATGATTCTGAAACTGGGGTATCAGCCGGGCCTGGGTCTCGGCGCACAATTATAGAAACGGACCAACCCCGTCCCTAAAGGCAGGAAGATGGGCCGCCGAGGCCTTGGCTACAGTGATTCGGCAATGTCGATACTTGGAGACTCCGGGCCGTTGACGTGGGACTATCGACAGCATTTTGTGAAAGGCCCGCTGTAGCCCGGCACTTTGAAGAAGCCGCCACCCAGTTCCGAAGAGAAGGCCGACGATGCCTGCGATGATTTTGACCCACCATCACCGCTGAAGGGGTTGGTGGGTGATATGGAAGATTTTGCTGGTTGTTTTGAAAAGTTGTTCAGTGAAAGAGAAGGCCGTCCGAAGAAGAAGGAGACGCAGCTGGTGAAGCGTCCTCCAATGCAATTGGTCCGCCAGGGGCCACGGGAAGTGGGGAGCTCTATCACTACCTATTCTCTGTCCCCATCCCGTCTTGCCTCTTAGTTTCAACAATTTGGGTTTGTCCCCCGTTCCCCTCCAATCCTGGTCGACCCGTACTTCGCGGAGAGACAACTTGAAATTTTATTCGTTCCCTATGCTTGCGGGCATTGCCCGCCTATTGATCTCTCAACCTTGTTTACTCCTCCTCCCCCTAATGCCCAACTCCACGAGATGTGGTTTTCCTCCTCTGATCCATTCTTTGATTGCATATTCCCTGAATTATTTCCCATGCAACTCCCTCCTCCTCCGTCTTCTTCTCCTCTTGTTGCGTGCTCTCCTCCAGCCTCCAAAAAAAAATGCCAATTTCAAAACGGAGGTTTCAATGGAAGATTACGCAGTGTTCTACTCAGATTCCCAGGGGCACGAGACCCCTGTTCCTTTTCTAGTATATTTCATATCTCCTAGGTTAGATGTACAGTGTGCAGAGTCTCCTAGGTTAGTAGAGTCAGTTGGGGTAGAGTCTAGTTCGAGTCTAGTTAACCCGTCCTCGTCTGCAACGCACCCTGTGATGCGTCATCCTAAATTCATCCCTGATAGGTTTTTGCAAGATTTGGCCGAGAGGTGCCATGCCCTCCTTAGGTGCCCGAAGTTTGTAGAGACCGCGATTCTTTTAGAAGAAGATGAGGAATTGGATGGGGAGTGGAGCAATAACGGATTGGGGGTATATGAAATTGTAAATGAGAAGGACCCAGCTGACGATGAGGAAAGCGAGGTGGACGACGCTGCCGATCTGTACGCGCAAGGTTTGATGAACCGTCCTCGGTAGTGGATGAACCTACTAAGGAAATTAATCTTGGAACCGAAGAGGACCCCAGGCCCATACTTATTTCGGCTAATCTCCCTCCTCATGTTAAAGAGGAGCTCGTCAAGGTTTTGAGGGATTATAGCGATTCATTTGCCTGGTCCTATGAGGACATGCCGGGTCTTGACCCCACATTGGTTGAACATTGATTTATTCTTAAACCAGGGGCAATGCCCGTTAAGCAACAAGCGAGGAGATTCCACCCACACATGGCCTTAAGGATAAAGGAAGAGGTCGACAAGTTGCATAAGGCCAGGTTTATTAGAGTTGTTTTATATCCGCAGTGGGTGGCAAACATAGTCCCGGTAATGAAAAAGGATGGAAAAATTTGGATTTGTATCGATTTCAGGGACTTAAATAAGGCATGTCCGAAAGATGATTTCCCACTTCCTCACATTGATGTATTGGTTGATAATACAGCTGGATATGAAGCCCTCTCGTTTATGGATGGTTATTCTGGATATAACCAAATCCGTCTGGCTCCTGAGGATCAAGAGAAGACCTCGTTCACTACGCCCTGGGGCACATACTGCTATGTTGTTATGCCATTTGGATTAAACAACGCCGGTGCTACTTATCAAAGGGCAATGATGGCTATCTTCCACGACATGATGCATGTCTACCTAGAAGCTTACGTGGATGATATTTTGGTAAAATCGAGGTCTCAAGAAGAACACCCTGTCATTCTAGCCAAAGTGTTGCAAAGGGCTAGAGAATATAAGTTGAAGATGAATCCAAAGAAATGCATGTTTGGAGTTGCATCAGGGAAGTTACTCGGGTTTATAGTTAGTAAACAAGGGATTCAGATCGATCCGAACAAAGCAAAGGCCGTTATGGAGATGCCGCCGCCTAAGAACATCACAGAACTCTGAGGTTTGATTGGGCGTTTGCAATTCATTAGGAGATTCATATCTCAACACTCGCAGAGATGCCATCCATTCTATGAATTGTTAAAGGCGGGAGCGAAATTTAAATGGAATGAACAATGCCGAAAGGCCTATGAGGAGCTTAAGGTATATCTTTCTAATCCCCCGGTTCTGCAACCACCCGTCCCTGGGAAACCCCTGATCCTATACATTTCTGTGATTGAGGACTCCCTAGGAGCTGTTCTGGCTCAGGTAGATGATGAAGGAAGGGAAAGGGCAGCATACTACCTTTCGAGGTTGTTTAATCCCGCTGAATCCAAGTATATTGCCATGGAGAAGACCTGTGCAGCGCTAGTGTGGGTAGCTCAGAAGCTCAAACACTATTTTCTTGCCCATGAGGTTAGGCTGATCTCTAGAATGGACCCCATTCGTTATCTTTTAGAAAAGCTTGTCCTTTCTAGCCGATTAGCTTGATGGCAGAGCTTTCTTTCCCAATTCGACATCACCTTCGTCGTCCAGAAAGCGATCAAGGGATACGCCATTGCTGAGCACCTCGCTCATTCTCCTATCCCTTGTTGTGCCCCTTGTGCTTTGTTGATGATGTGGTGTTTTAATGATAGCAACATGAATGAGTCACCATATTGAATGATTGTTTATAACTGATATACAGCATTGAATGCATGAGGTTGCATGAGTATTGCATGATGCGTTGACGCATGGGATCATTGCGTCAACTCACTGGTCTGTCCCAGAGCTGGTGCTGGTCTCTAAAATGTGTCAACTGGTGCGTCGACGCAGTGGACTCAATGCGTTGACGCATTGGAATCGTTTTGAAATAGCTCTTGCTTTGCTTCATTCATTGGTCTAGTATCTGAGTCTGTACATCGTCTTGTGCCTTCAACGTTCAAAGCCTCAAGTCTGTACAGCGTTAAGTTCTCTTTGGAAAGTCTACACATTGGCACTATAGCTCGCTTGTGTAAGTCTGTACATTGACTTCGTATCTGCAAGTCTGTACACTGGACTTCATTTCACCAACTCTATACAATGGTCTTCACACTTCAAGTCTGCACATCCTCCGCCAAGCTTTCAAAGTCTGTACACCCAAAATCAATCATCTTTTATCTTACACATATGATCTCAAACCATTTCCCTTCTTTTTGATTATGTCAAAGGGGGAGAATAGTTTGACGAGTCAGTGGGACTCATCATGTTGCCATCATCAAAAAGGGGGAGATTGTTGTGCCCCTTGTGCTTTGTTGATGATGTGGTGTTTTAATGATAGCAACATGAATGAGTCACCATATTGAATGATTGTTTATAACTGATATACAGCATTGAATGCATGAGGTTGCATGAGTATTGCATGATGCGTTGACGCATGGGATCATTGCGTCAACTCACTGGTCTGTCCCAGAGCTGGTGCTGGTCTCTAAAATGTGTCAACTGGTGCGTCGACGCAGTGGACTCAATGCGTTGACGCATTGGAATCGTTTTGAAAGAGCTCTTGCTTTGCGTCATTCATTGGTCTAGTATCTGAGTCTGTACATCGTCTTGTGCCTTCAACGTTCAAAGCCTCAAGTCTGTACAGCGTTAAGTTCTCTTTGGAAAGTCTACACATTGGCACTATAGCTCGCTTGTGTAAGTCTGTACATTGACTTCGTATCTGCAAGTCTGTACACTGGACTTCATTTCACCAACTCTATACAATGGCCTTCACACTTCAAGTCTGCACATCCTCCGCCAAGCTTTCAAAGTCTATACAGCCAAAGTTTGCACATCCCGTTCAGTTAAGTCTGTACATTGCATCGTAGTGTTATGCAGTGTCTGGGTGAAGTCTATACAGACTGTTCATGCATTCAAGTTCAAGTATATGCATCCATCCGTCTCTGTTAGCGTCTCATGAACGTCTATACAACGCATCAGCATTTAGAAGTATGTACATTGGCCTTCTCAGTTAAAGTCTATACATCGCTTCAAGCGTTTCAAGTCTATACAGCCTGCCTTCATGTTCAGACTCTATACATGGTTCCTCGAAGGCTAAGTATATACATCCGTCAAACGCTTCAAAGTCTGTACATTGGTTTTCACGAGAAGTCTGTCAAAGTCCATACATTGGACTGTAGCATCTGAAGTTTATACAGCGTCTGTTGTCTAGAGTTCTTGAAGTATATACATTGGACTGTTCCTTTCGAAGTATATACACTACAATGTACATACTTAGATCTTATGACTTCATGCTTGTTGCTGAAGGGAATAGGGTTGACGCTGGGAGCCTAAGGCGTCCACGCACCAGTGAAGATGCATCCATGGATCCTCTTCACAGCGCTAACTCTACGCAAAGGCTGCGTCAACTCAGCCACTGAAGAAGGCAGAGGCCTGTTCAGAAATACTCTATCGCATCAACGCAACAGTGGAGCAGTGTCGACGCAACAGTTCAAAGGGCTAGGCTGATTGCTCACTGGAACGCATCAATGCATCAACGCCACGGTTTGGCAGCGTCGACGCAGCAGTTCAAGAAAGGGGCGACTTATCTCTGGCTGTCTTCAACGCGTCAACGCAACATGCTGATAGCGTCGACGCAGCACGCCCATCTATTGAGATTTGTTCACTGGTTCACAGATGCGTCAACGCAGCAGGCTGGTGGAGTCAACGCAGCAGACTTGAGTCCTGCTGGTCGAATGTCGTTGAATTGACGGGCACGTGATCCGAGGTGCCTGGCTCGTGAACCAGGACGCTGCCACGTGGTCCGAATGTCTAGGGCAGGAAACGTGGAAGCCACACTCACCCAGTGTGCTGCTGCTGCTACTATATATACGAGTCTTCATCCTCTGTAGAAGACTGATCGAAGAAGAAGCCTGGAGATCAGAAAGCCCTTCGATCCAGAAAAAGAAAAGAGGAAGAAAAAGAAAAGAAAAAAGAATAGCAGAGAGCGAGAGCAGAGAAGAAAGAGAAAGAGAGAGATAAGGAGAACAGAGATCGAGAGAGGAAGAGAAGTGGAGCAGAGAAGAAGGAGAAAGAGAGAGAGTGAAGAAAGAGAGTGAGATCGAGGGAAGAAGAGAGAGAGAGAAGGAGAAGGAGAAGGAGTTCGTTCCTCAGATCTTCGGTTCAAAACCAGATCTGAGGTTGCTCATTGTTAGAGCTATATTTCGTGCTTCATTGTTCAGCCTTTAGTTGCTGTGTTTCCATCTTTTCTGTTTTCTATTTTACATCTTTGTTCAAGCTGTTAGTCAGTGGATTGCAGAGGTGCTGTCTCTGGACGGCTAAGCTGTATTGCCCAGCGGTTTGCAGTGGAGGATTCCACTGGACAGCAAGCTGTGTTACTCAGCGGGGCGAGGAGGATTCCTCGGACGGCAAGCTGTGTTGCCCAGTGGTTGTAAGGCAAGCTGTGATGCCCAGTTGTTCAAGCTGTGAGTCAGCGGAAGCCACACTCGGCTTGAGTGTGGGATGGATGTAGGTCTGCTGGACCGAACCACCTAAAAACCCATTGTGCAGTGGTTTGATATATTTGTGGTTTGCTTCCGGTAGATGATTGATTAGGGGCGCACTAAGTGTTGGCTTTCTGGTTGAGCAGAAAAGTTGATTAGCTCTCTTAGAGTGTCTTAATCTGTTAAGTAATCGAAATTCAAATTGAGCTATAGTTCGTCTAACTTATCTTGTTAGAGTGCTCACTATCTATTTGTTTAATTCCGCATCTGCTAATTAGTCTTCCAGATTTGATAAATCTGTCTAGTTAGCATTCTAAATAGTTAGTGAGCCTAATATGTAAATTGGGTGAAAGTTTTTATAGGCCATATTCATTCACCCCCCCTCTGAATACTAGCACCGAACCCAACATCCCTCGCACTGATTCAATCCAGGACGAGTTCCCTGATGAACACTTGGCAATAATCACTCATCTTCCTTTCTGGTCTCTCCACTTTGATGGTGCTCTCAATTCCCAGGGCAGTGGAATCGGCGCCGTTCTCCTTACTCCAGAAGAGGTAACCATCCCTATCGCTTATCAACTCTCATTTCCTGCCACCAATAATATAGCCGAGTATGAGGCTCTTCTTGCCGGTCTGAAGCACGCCTACCTCTTGGGCGCGCGATACCTTAACATCATAGGAGACTCTCAGTTGGTGATGCGTCAAGTTCTGTCAACTTACCGCACCCGTGACCCTAAGCTTAAGCCCTATCAAGATCTGGTCACGCTCTTGGCTAGGCAATTCCAAAAGCTTATCTATATTCACACTCCTCGTTCTCAGAACATTTTGGCTGATGCCCTTGCATCATTGGCTTCTTCTCTTTCATTTCCCCTCAGTCGTGTCACTGAGACCATTGTGGTCTAGTGGTTAGACGTTCCCTCTCTTCTGGATCTGATGTGACACAACCTAGGACTTAAACAAACAAGCACAATCGCAATCAAACGGACCGATGTCGGCGACCGCTCACCCGATGCTCACCAAGACCCGGGGTAACTTGGCAATGCCATGTGGAGGTTGTGTGGGCTGGGCCCTTGCTGGTAGAGGACCAACAAGGCCTAAGTTGATTCCCGAGGGTAATGGCAGCCCAATTCAAGGGAGCCGACGTCGTGCAGAGGGCACGGGTTCCACTCTTTTCCCACGGTGATCACTTATAGAAAAGGAGCTTAAGGATCAGGCTCTCATTCACGGCCATCGGAGTTTATGGACTAATATTGAAAGAACAAGCACAAATTATAGCAAAGTTTGGAGCACTTACTCGACCGGTTTGAAGAAACCGGTCCCGCTCGGAGACGAGGGCGAGCGGGGAGGCGGGTGGATCCCCACACGCCGCGTCGGGGTAGCTTGACCTGCCCAAATGATTACAATACTACACCTCTTGCAGGAGTGGGATCTTGGGGTGGGGGTTAAGTAATATTACAACTAAAACTACCTCCACATAGGGAGGGGCCTTCAGCCAGCCAAGCGGGGAGGGGAACTTGAGAGAGGAACACCGAAGATGGGAGGTCGCCGGTTCTGTCCACGTTCTGTGGGTGCTGACAGATGATCGAAGAAATGGTTGCTACGACAGATGCCGAATTTTTTTGGGAATGAAACCACCTGGAAAATCTTCTTAGGAGGCCAGGGAAGTCGTCCAAATTTTGTTGATTTCTTATGGCGCCGACGCTGGTCTGGGTGGAGGCCCGAGTAGGGAGGCAGATTCTTGGACTGGCAGCTTCTGGCGGCCAATAGCAGATTGCAGAGGATGCCCCGTCAGCTCCCGAACTCAAAATCAAGCACCGCCAGAGTTTTTGGAATCGTGGACGAGTCCGCTTCGCAGAAAACTGACGGGGAAGCCAAACGATGTCGGAGAAGACCAAAGGACTCTGAAAACTGATGATAGGTCGGTGTAGGTTGTGAGAAGCAGAACTGCGTACCCGAGGGAGAAAAATGATAACTCTGGCCCAAGGACGTCGATCGAAGTTCCGCTTCTTGATTCTGAAAGTAGACAGGAAGAGAAACAACTTTTCAGAATAACTTGTGGCTTGAATCTTCCAAGGTTCGTCATGGCAGAGCTTCTAATGTGGCTCAGGTGCTCAGAAAGGGCAGCTCTGCGCAGTTGTGGGAGAACGGATCTCCCGGTCAGCTCAGAGCTCGGAAGGGGACGAGAACACCGCCGTTGCGAAAAAGACAGGTAGACGCTTCCGTGGATACCTCTTGGGCCTTCAGATTCTCTGGGATGTGGTCGGGGTCGCCTCTGTAAACTGATACTCTACTGCTGCCAGCGAATTGAAAACTGGAGGTTGAAGATGGTGGGGGGAAATGGGGTATATGGGGGGGGAAATAGAGGTGGATGAGTGTGGGAGAACCCTGGCTGTGAGAGGGTCTAGGAGGGGGTGTTCCAAGGTGTGGGAGGGGAAGAATAGGGTCTGGAAGGTGGTCTAATAGGTGGTGGGAGGAGGAGCTACAAATTTGGGCTTTGAGGGAGAAGGAGGAAGGTGGGGGGGGCACAAGTGGGTGGAGGGCATGTGAGTTTGAATTTCCTTTAATGTGGGGTGATCAATGGTGGTCTTGGGGATGGGAAGAGGTGCCTTGGGAAGGTGGAGGGCTGCTTTGGGTAGTGGGAAGGGTGCTTCGGGAAGTGGGTGGGGTAGTTGGGGGTTGGAAGGTGGAGCTAGGATTGGTGGAAGCTCTCTTGGGACAAGGGCTGGAGTAATGGGGTGTGTGGGGAAGGGGAGTGGCCTTTAATGGGGGTAGGTGGGAGAGTGGTGGTTGGGAATGGGAGGAGAGAGAAAATTTTCAAAATTAGGTGTGGAGGAGAGAGAAAGGGGAATGAAAAAGAGAGATTAAGAGAGGGATGGGAGGGGAATCTCTCCCCTAGGGTCTCTCACCCAAAAAAGGGAATCTCTCCACTAGATAAGAAGTGTAAACTCTCAAAATGGCAAGTTTTTCATTCATTGATTCATTACCTTGAAATGAGGGGAATGGGGCCCTATATATAGGCAACCCACATTTTACAATAAGATACTGACAATTGACTCAATGACAAATAACCGAGGGGGTAGGGGGGAACCCTTGGGCCAAGCCCAATGAATTGGGCCCAATAGCTAACTAGACAACCTAATGACACTCAAACTTAGGGAAATAAACACAAGACCTAGGAACATGACTCAAATAAAAGGGAAAATACATCAAATGACTCAAATAAAAATTACATAGGACTCAAAATTAAATAACTAGACCATGCCGGATGCAACCGGGGCGAGGAGATGAGCTATGAACGTGGGCATGAGAGGTGATGTCCCCATCATACTCCCGGGGTGCGGAGAACTCGACTCCGTCGAGTAAGTGTCCTTCCCTCCTTGGAGGGTGTAGAAGTGGTACTGCCCTCAAGTCTTCCGAACGAGACCAATCCATCCACCTGCCGAGATAGCGCCCGTATACCTTGCTCCTAGTGGTAGTGGCCTGTTCATCCAATATTCGTTCAATGCGCTCACGCTGGGCTCTCTTGGCTGGTGGACTCTCCTCACGGGTGGGTGCTCTCTCAACGGAGGGAATAGGCTCAATATCCTCACTAGGTACCACCGTAGGTCCCTTATATAGCACTAGGTCGGCTACATTGAATGTAGGACTCACTCCATACTCCTCGGGGAGATCTAACTCACAGGCATTAGCGCCAATGCGCCTCAGGACCTGGAAGGGACCAGCCCCACGTAGCCTCAATTTGGAGATGACTCCCGGGGAGAGCCTCTCCTTCCTCACCATCACAAAGTCACCCACGTGGAATTCTTGGTGACGCCGAAGGGAGTCAGCCTGCCTCTTATAGATCTCATTTTCCTTGCTTATGTGCTTGCAAAGGCTTTCATGCAATTTTGTGAATGTTGACATTCTAGGGGTGATGGGTGGACCTGGGCAACCAAAAGTAGACCAATCGTGCTTTGACGCCAGGAAGACTTTGATGGAATGGGGAGGACTGGGGCATCCATAGGTGATCCTGTCATGCATGGGGGTGACAAATACTGGGGGACCAAGATATCCATGAATACTCCTATCATGCCTACGACTCATGATGAGTGAAGGTGGACCACTACATCCGAATTTGGACCACTCATGCTTTCTAATTGACATGTGGGTGATATGAATGAATGGACCCAACATAGTGTTCATGCCAAGCGGTGTGGTAAGCCTAGACACATGCATGTTTTTCCTAAAGGTGACTTTCATGTGTATAGGTGTGGGACAACCCTTTAACTGCCATTGGAAAGGATCGAATGGATCTAAGAATGTGGTCATCATGGGGTGGGGCACAACCTTATTACCTAGGGGTATGTGGCCCAAGGTCATAGTTCCCAAGGTGTAACCCGGGTCTAGGATTGGGTGAATTAGGTCTAACATGGTGGGTTGGGATAGGGAATGGTGGGTGGTGGATAAGGTGGTTGGATCACATGGGGAACTAGACTCCCATAGGAAGGGATCAAAGGGGTCGTGGAAAGGTCTTCCTAGAGGGAGGCACTCTATGTCTTCAAGGTTCCCAAATTGTGAGTCATCTTCCTCTAAGATAATTGGGCCAAGGTTTCTAGTTGGTTGACTGATCAAAGTATTTGGGATCTCAATGGTAGGGGAGTGGATCGAGATGGGTTCTTCTACCATAGGGAGAAGGAAAAGGAGGTCGCTAGTGTAGCAACCAATGGTATAGACCGAGGTGATTGACCCGATGCATAGGTGTAGGAGGCCAAGGTTCCTAGGTTGTTCGGCCATAGGGGTCAACATGCTAGTGAACTCAATTTGCCATGCTAAGCCTCTAAGAAAATCCTCTAAGGTCTCTACTTGATAAGATGCTTGGATTGTGGTGTGATAAGATGAGATGGGCACTATGAGATGGTTTTCCTTCATGGGTGGGAAATCGTGGGCCGTGATCTCTCTTATTGGGCTCTTCTTTAGCCAACTAACAAGGGTTTCCCCTAAGATGAGATTAACTCCAACTAGAGATGGTGATGTAAGGTGAAGACCCTCGTGTGTTGTTTCTGCTTCCCATTTGGGCTTGGGTTTCCTCCAAGGTGGAGAGTGGGTTTGGAGTGTTCACCACTATGGGGTGGGGTATGGGTTCTTCTTCCAAGGAGGTGAGAGGGGCTTTTGAGGGTGTGGTGATGATTGGGGCATGGTGTATCCGGGGTGGTAGGTAGTGGGAAACTTGGGTTCGGATAGGTGAGGGTAGTAGTGGAGGCTTTGGTGGGAGTTGGATTGTGGTAGGGAGAGGAAGATGGGTGGGTTGAAGGGGTTTGGGTTGATTTGTTTTGGGAGGAGTGTCTCTTTTTGGGGGTGATGGAGAGGTAGTGGTGGGGGTTACCATGGGCCTAGGTGGAGAGTTGGCCATGGGGCCCAATTGGGTATGGGGACCTATGGTTGTGGTGTGGACTTGGAGGTGGGGTGTAAATGTAGTGGTTGGGGTGGGAGAGATGGGAAGTGGTAGGGAATGGGTGATTGGGGTCTTGGATTGACCGGGTGGGGATGAAGGAGTTGAAGTGCTCCTTGGGCTTTTGTGATTTGAGTAGGAGGGAGAGGGTTGGAGAGTGTAGGTTTTCCTAAGCTCGACCTTCATCTCATCCCAAGTGCTAATGGGGGCCTCCCTGCGGATCCTTCTTAAACCTTCCACAACTAACCAATGAGTTTTAGCTTGTTTGGAGAGGTGTGCCTTGGCTAGCCTCATTCTCCTTTCTTCGTTCAAGGGGCAACTTTTAAAGAATTGGTCTAGGGAAATCTCCCAATCTAGGTAAAGGCTTGGGCTGTTGGATCCATCAAAGGCGGGGGTTTTGATTTTCAAGTGTTCTAAAAATATGGTTTCTAGATTTCCCCAAAGGTCACTCTCATTCACTCTTGGTGCACGGCTATTTCCTTCAAGTCGGTCGAGTCGAGACATGATATCTTCAAGCCGATTAAGGACATTAGGTAGGGCTTCTATGATAGAGGTGTTGCTACCCACTTTGTTGGCAATGGAGCTTCCATGAGGATTTGGGCTTCTTGGGAAAGTTGATGGGGATGGATATGACGGGTATGAAGTGGCCATTCTAGTGGACATGGGAGATGCAACCGAGGACTCTAAATGCATAAACATGCCCTAGGACCAACTTGTGGAGAGACAAGTTGTGAACTTGCTCTGATACCAATTGATGTGACACAACCTAGGACTTAAACAAACAAGCACAATCGCAATCAAACGGACCGATGTCGGCGACCGCTCACCCGATGCTCACCAAGACCCGGGGTAACTTGGCAATGCCAAGTGGAGGTTGTGTGGGCTGGGCCCTTGCTGGTAGAGGGCCAGCAAGGCCTAAGTTGATTCCCAAGGGTAATGGCAGCCCAATTCAAGGGAGCCGACGTCGTGCCGAGGGCACGGGTTCCACTCTTTTCCCACGGTGATCACTTATAGCAAAGGAGCTTAAGGATCGGGCTCTCATTCATGGCCAGCAGAGTTTATGAACTAATATTGAAAGAAGAAGCACAAATTATAGCAAAGTTTGGAGCACTTACTCGACCTGTTTGAAGAAACCGGTCCCGCTCGGAGACGAGGGCGAGCGGGGAGGCGGGGGGATCCCCACACGCCGCGTCGGGGTAGTTTGACCTACCCAAATGATTACAATACTACACCTCTCGCAGGAGGGGGATCTTGGGGTGGGGTTAAGTGATATTACAACTAAAACTACCTCCACATAGGGAGGGGCCTTCAGCCGGCCAAGCGGGGAGGGGAACTTGAGAGAGGAACACCGAAGATGGGAGGTCGCCGGTTCTGTCCACGTTCTGTGGGTGCTGACAGATGATCGAAGAAATGCTTACTGTGATAGATGTCGAATTTTTTTGGGATGAAACCACCTGGAAAATCTTCTTAGGAGGCCAGGGAAGTCGTCCAAATTTTGTTGATTTCTTCTGGTGCCGACGCTGGTCTGGGTGGAGGCCCGAGCAGGGAGGCAGATTCTTGGACTGGCAGCTTCTGGCGGCCAACAGCAGATTGCATAGGATGCCCCGTCAGCTCCCGAACTCAGAATCAAGCACCACCAGAGTTTTTAGAATGATGGACGAGTCCTCTTCACAGAAAAACTGACGGGGAAGCCAAACGATGCCGGAGAAGACTAGAGGACTCTGAAAACTGATGATAGGTCGGTGCAGGTTGTGGGAAGTAGAACTGCGTACCCGAGGGAGAAAAATGATAACTCTGGCTCAATGATGTCGATCGAAGTTCTGCTTCTTGATTCTGAAAGTATACAGGAAGAGAAACAACTTTGTAGAATAACTTGTGGCCTGAATCGTCCAAGGTTCATCGTGGCAGAGCTTCTAATACGGCTCAGGTGCTCAGCAGGGGCAGCTCTGCGCAGTTGTGGGAGAACGGATCTCCCGGTCAGCTCAGAGCTCGGAAGGGGACAAGACCACCGCCGTTGCGAAGAAGATAGGTAGACACTTTCGTGGATGCCTCTTGGGCCTTCAGATTCTCTGGGATGTGGTCAGGGTCGCCTCTGTAAGCAGATACTCTTCTGCTACCAGCAAACTGAAAACTGGGGGTTGAAGATGGTGGGGGGAAATGGGGTATATGGGGGGCGAAATAGAGGTGGATGAGTGTGGGAGAACCCTGGCTATGAGAGGGTCTAGGAGGGGGTGTTCCAAGGTGTGGGAGGGGAAGAATAGGGTCTGGAAGGTGGTCTAACAGGTGGTGGGAGGAGGAGCTACGAATTTGGGCTTGGAGGGAGAAGGAGGAAGGTGGGGGGGGCACAAGTGGGTGGAGGGCATGTGAGTTTGAGTTTCCTTTAATGTGGGGTGATCAATGGTGGTCTTGGGGATGGGAAGAGGTGCCTTGGGAAGGTGGAGGGCTGCTTTGGGTAGTGGGAAGGGTGCTTCGGGAAGTGGGTGGGGTAGTTGGGGGTTGGGAGGTGGAGCTAGGATTGGTGGAAGCTCTCTTGGGACTAGGGGGTGGAGTAATGGGGTGTGTGGGGAAGGGGAGTGGCCTTTAATGGGGGTAGGTGGGAGAGTGGTGGTTGGGAAGAGAGGAGAGAGAAAATTTTCGAAATTGGGTGTGGAGGAGAGAGAAAGGGGAATGAAAAAGAGAGATTAAGAGAGGGATGGGAGGGGAATCTCTCCCCTAGGGTCTCTCACCCAAAAAATGGAATCTCTCCACTAGATAAGAAGTGTAAACTCTCAAAATGATAAGTTTTTCATTCATTGATTCATTACCTTGAAATGGGGGGAATGGGGCCCTATATATAGGCAACCCACATTTTACAATAAGACCCTGACAATTGACTCAATGACAAATAACCGAGGGGGTAGGGGGGAGCCCTTGGGCCAAGCCCAATGAATTGGGCCCAATAGCTAACTAGACAACCTAATGACACTCAAACTTAGGGAAATAAACTTAAGACCTAGGAACATGACTCAAATAAAAGGGAAAATACATCAAATGACTCAAATAAAAATTACATAGGACTCAAAATTAAATAACTAGACCATGCCGGATGCAACCGGGGCGAGGAGACGAGCTGTGAACGTGGGCATGAGAGGTGATGTCCCCATCAGGATCCCTGGTTCGATAACCTTAGGAAATCTGTAGAAAGGAAGGTAGAAAGGGAAGAAGTGAAAGAAGTTTCGTTAACTGAGCTTGAGGAAATCATAGAAGAAGAAGAATTGCCATGGTATTATGAGATTGAACAGTACTGTAGGGATGGTTCATTCCCAGAGACAGCAAATGCCGAGCAACGAAAGGCCATTAGAAGAGTCGCCGCAAGATACACGATCGTTGCTGGAGAATTGTATAGACGAGCTCTCAATGGAGTTCTAATGAGGTGTCTAGATGACGATGAGGCTTGGAAGGTAGTAGAAGTAGCTCACTCCAGTGAGTGTGGAGGGCACGTAAATGGGCAAGCGTTGGCGAAGAAGATTCTTAGGCAGGGCTATTACTGGCCAACCCTAGAAGAAGATTGTTCCACCTATGTCCGTAGGTGTCTTCAATGTCAGCTCCATGCTGACAAGATCCATGCTCCTGCTTCTTCTCTCCATCCTCTCTCTGCTCCTTGGCCATTCTCCATGTGGGCCTTTGATATCATCGGACCTCTCGGTGACCCGAATTCCGCAGTCAAGCAGAAGTCCTTCATCCTGACGGCTACGGAGTACTTCACCAAGTGGGCAGAAGATGAGGCCTATGCAGAAATCAAAGCCACCACAGTATGCCACTTCATCATGAAGAATATCATCTCGTGGTTTGGAGTGCCAAGTGATATCGTCACCGACAACGGGCCTCAATTCGTTTCTCAAGAACTCCGGGACCTCTGTAAGAAGTTTAATATACCATTGCATCATTCATCACCATACTACCCCCAAGGTAATGGCCAGGCTGAGGCCATGAATAAAACTCTTCTTAAAATTATCAAGAAAACGTGTGAATCACATAAATTTACTGATTGGGCCGATAAATTGGCAGAAGCTCTTTGGGCTTATCGCACCTCCGTCCGTACTCCCACGGGGCAGACTCCTTTTGCTCTCACCTATGGGATGGAGACGGTACTCCCATACGAGATCCTGATCTCTTCCCTAAGGGTGCAGCTGGACAAAGAACTTAATCTCGACGAGCGTCGAGAGGCGTTGCTAGTCCAATTGGAACTCTTAGATGAGAAGAGGCTTAACGCGGCCAATCATGTCTCGGTTTATCAAAAGCGTGTCTCGCGGTATTTTCAAAAGAAGGTTATCGAACGAAAATTCCAAGTGGGTAATATGGTTTTGAAACATAAATTTGTCAGATCAGCAGGTCCCAGGTCTAAGTTGCAACCCAACTGGGAAGGGCCGTTTGTAATTAAAGAAGTCTATCCGGGTAATGTGTATCGTTTAATCAACGCGGAGGGCGAGGAATTACCAAATCCGTGGAATGGGCTATATTTAAAGCGCTTTTATCCATAGAGTTGAACCAGCAATGACTTGGTGGCGGGGGTGCGCCTTCACTTGATCACAAAAGGAAATCCCCGATTCAACATCTCACACACTACACGACCGCCTGTGGTTCGGTTTTCTTCTATCGCGCAACAACGTTTCTCCTTTGGCCATGCTTCAGGAAGGGTGAAAGTCCTTGTTTTTCCTTCTCTCTCGGCTGAAAATAGGGGCAAAAGGTGAATAAGGGGGCGAGAACCAATCTAGCCCCCCAATAAAAGAGGTCTCAAATAGGGGCAGTCCATTATGACCTTATTCCGTAAAAGAACAAGAAAAGAAAGAAAGGAATGAAAAAAGGGGCGAAAATCAAGGCTAAAAGCTCACCCAAAGCTCGCAGTGCTCAAAAAGTTTGAAAGTCCCCAAAATAACAAAACTAGGCACGACAAGAGTGGCAGTATAGTTTCCCCGCGAGACGTTATGAGCCCGGTCGTATGCGTGCCTAGAGCGGAAATAGGTTCGAGAATGGACATAAAGCCCCGGTGCAACAGACCAAATTCTTTGAAAAGGGGTGTCGCGAGAAGAACTCAAGCCCTAAAAATCTTTATACCTGTCGCCAGCTTCTCTATTAAAATCTGTTTTATTTTCCAAGGAATGGATCCTACCCCGGGTATGGCCTCAGTAGAGGCACCGTTAAAGCGAAGTTAGCACCGGCCGCAGGCGGTCCTTTATATTACACATTGAGCCCGGGAGGCCCCTAGTGAGATGGGAGGTTCCTTGTCGTCGGGTCTAAGCTGGTTTCGAAATCAAAAAAAAATCAAATATTCCAAATTCAAAAAAAAATCAAATATTCCAAAATCTAAAAAAATCAAATATTTCCAAATTCAAAAAAATCAAATATTCCAAATTAAAAAAAATCAAATATTCCAAAATCCAAAAAAATCAAATATTTCAAAATACAAAAAAAAATCAAATGTTTCAAAATCCACAAAAATCAAATATGTTCAAAACCCAAAACAAAATTAAATATTTCAAAATCCAAACAAAAATCAGATATTTTCAAAACTTCAAAAAAAATGAAGATTTCCTTGATTTGCATCCATAGCATCCATTGCATTCATTTGACACTTGTTATTTATCTATTTAATAAGGCTTACCCCCTGGACCAAGAATCAAGAGCTGGTCATTTCCTAACTTGCTATAGGCAAGGGGTTAAGCCTAAAACAGATTTAATCTGTTTTATGCATTTATGTGTGTGCAAGGACATGTGGAAGCTGAAAAGTGCAGTTGGCTCGTGATCGTGTGAATAATCAAGTCTTATCTCAACCTATGCAATCACATCATAGCCCAAACAAAGCTCAAACTCAATCCAATCATCAATTCTATTCATTTCATATATCAAACCTTCTAAACACAAGTCCTATCCATCATCATGAAACAAAAGAAAATCACTCAGTCCTCCGCTGGGCATCCCCACGGGGACGTATCTCTCTCAGCTCTCTAACATAGGCCTGGCGCGCTGCCGGGATCTCTGCAACCTCTGCTGATAGGGTAAGCACCCTGCTCACCTTCCACATGATCAGGGCACTCCTGACCGCCTGCTCATCCTCCTCCGTGCCAATCCTCCTCGCCTGTAGCGCGGGAAGGTGGGGTAGTGCTGGTAGAACAGTCCGTGGTAGTCCAACCTGTAGGTAGCACCGGTGCGGGTTGTACATCGCCAGTGCGGTGTCGCTCACGAGCCTCAAGTCCAAGCCTAACCTCCTGGGAACTCTGACAGTGGTATCACGGAGGAAGCCCGAGCGCATCACGAACCGATCCAGGGGCAATCTGTTGATGTACAGTCGCCACTCGTCTCTGGTCTTCATCTCAGCCGTCCTACACTCTTCCTGCGGAGAGAATCCGAACGCGCCACCTATGAAGAAGAGGGGGTGGCTCCCATAGATCCTGCTAGCTGAAGTGACATCCTCCCTATAGATGAATTTCATCCTAACACCCATCCAACACTCTAGGAGGATCATAGAACCAAACAGAGGACCTCCTAAGGCTGCTGAAGTAAGGCCCTCGTACAAGTAAGCTAGGATGGCCTGGGAGATGGAAAGTCCCTTCCAAAGGCCACTAATGGTACTAAGAAGGGGCAGCTCTAGCACATGGTCAACTGAAAGAAACAAGATGGCCCCGCACAAGCAAATGGACGCAGCCTTAGCTATGGCTTCATCCCACCCACACATGTTCTTGCAATGCTCCACTACCCACTGGCTAAGAGGAAGAAGGTGAATCTGACGTGGGCCTACGAAAGTGTGGACATCCCTGCTATCTGGTATGAACCCTCCCAAGATAAGCCTAGGATCTATAGGGGCAACAGTATGACACACTGAGTCTTCCCCTCCCACCTGGGACCTGGGTAAAGAGAAGTAGGTCTCTACCTCCTCTAGTAAGATAGTGGTCTCGAATGATGGGAAGATGAATGTATGAGTCTGAGGATGCCAAATTTCAACTAAGGCTGAGATGCTATGCCAATCAAGGGAAAGCTTTGGGTAGTTCTGACCCAACACTAGGAGAGGTTGTAAGTGCCAAGATCTCAGGACAGAGGTCACTCCTAGGGGCAAGGCATGGACCATGGGAGCCAACCACTACAAGGTGGAATACCGCCTGGGGCCAGGGAGAAGCTGAGGTGGAAAGAAAGGAGATGGAAGAAAAGAAAGGACACGAAAAGCATGTAAGTAAATGAGAGAATTTAATTGAATGAAATCATGATTAGCTTACCTCTCTCAAAGGGCTCGAGCTGAGATGTCGCGGGATCGCGGTCAACCGTTGGAGCACTTCCCGCTCCGTCCTGGCCGGCTTTGGTCCTTCAAAGGATGCTCCCTCCATGGAACTACCCTCTAGGGCCCTCTTCATGATGATTTGGTGATGAGTAGCAAAGGTTTCAAGGCTTAGAAGGAGGAGGATGTGTGAATCACGAATTTAGGCTCCCCTCTTACTTATAGGGCTTGTTAGGAAGCCTAGGTCTCTTAAGATTGGGTTGGATAAGTCTAGGACGAGTTAAGATGAGGCTTGGAAAGGTTTGAGGCAACTTACCCTCGGGTTAGGGACTCTCCCGGAGAGTCCCCTTCTAGTTCGCAGGATGACCCTTTGGACGGTCTTACGATAGACCGCCCATCATATTGCGCGGCCCGTTACGGACCGTTTATCATCCTCCAAAGAATTCGAGGGTAGGATTTCAAGCGGCCTTATTTAGACCATTCTTCTTCGTACGCAGCTTATGGTGAACCGCTCAACATTCCAAACGGTTAATATCAAACAGTTCTATTCTCCTTGGAACGGTCTATTACAGACCGTGTGTTTCTTTGAGCGGCCCACTGAGAACCGTTCTTATGATCTGAAGCCCGTTGTGCACCTTCCAACTAGTAGTCATTTGGCGTCACTCATCTCACTCATTCGGCGTCACTCATCTCATTCATTTGGCGGCACTCATCTCACTCATTTGACGTCTCTCATCTCACTCATTTGACGTCACTCATGTCACTCATTTGACGTCTCTCATCTCACTCATTTGGCGTCACTCATCTCACTCGTTTGGCACCCTCATCTCACTCATTTGATGTCACTCACTCGGAGTCGGCGTCCCTCTATCTCACTCGTGGTCATGTCGTGTCACACCCGTAGTCGTGTCTCACCCGTAGTCATCGTCTCTCACTCACGCACTCATGTCGAGTCTGTAGTCCCATTCATCCATTCATTCATTCATACATTCATACATCCACAAAACAAAAATAAAAGCATGCATATCACTATCATATCACATCATGTACAAAAGTTGGGCCAAGTACAAAAGTCAAGCCTGCCCCTCTCCCTGGCCCCCGTCGCTGTCCCCAGACCCCTCATGCCTCTTTGGTGAAGGCAACGCTGAAACCGCCTCGTCACGCCGACGTCGCTGGCGTCGCTCGTCCTCCCCATTCCTACGGTGGCCGGAGGAACCTGTGAAGTAACTCCTAATAGAGCCCTGAGTGGCGTGGCTGCCGCTCGGAGTCGCTCGGCTGCGCTCTCGACTCACCTCTCTCATGCCTTCCACCTTGCCCTCCAATCTGGCAACCTGTAACTAGGCCTGCTCCGCCTTAGCCCGGTAGCACTCTGCCACAGCCCGGTAGCGCTCCGCCTCGATCGCACTGGCTCGAAGTCGCTCCGTCTCAGCTCGGTAGCGCTCCGCCTCGGCCGCGCTGGCTCGAAGTCGCTCCAGCTCAGCCCGCAGAAGCGCCATCTCCAGCGCATCTACTGGTCGGCTCTGTGCTGCCTTCTCCCGCACACGGGCCACCTCCTCCCGAGCCGCTGCTCGACTCTACTCTAGCTCGGTCCTAAGGCGCGTCAGCTCGGACGTCTGCATGCACATATCATTGTCAATCAATTACATTTCATACATATCATAAGCATAAATAACAAGTGGAAGTGTAGTGCTTTGCGTACCCTCTCGGTGAGCGCCGAGGGGCCCGCGCTACCATCCTAGTGAAGTCGGCCTCCTGCTCAGCCAGATAAGCACGAGTCTGGGTAGAGGAAGAAGAAGGAGCATCAGCCCCCTGTCGCTGGTCCCCCTCAGTGCGCTGCATCCAAAACTCCAGGTCAGTCACATGTACAATCATAATCATAAGCATTTGCATAATTTAGAGAGTTTAGGGTTTAGAAAACTCACCAGTAAGGCCAAGTCCTGCCGGGCCTCGTCCCGCTCCCTGATCGTGGAATGCAGGAGCCCCTGCAACTCCGTCAATCGTCCCTCAGGGTCAATATGCATTTAAAAGTTCATGTGTCAGTGCATCATCATATAGGAGTCATAAGCATAATAGACAGAGTTTGAGTTTAGAAGTCGTACCGGTCGGTGGGCACCCCGGAACACCTGGTCCCAGTAGTGTCTGGTGTACGCGGTGTAGTACGCTGAGTCGCTTTCTGCTCAGGCGGTCACCACTCGCCCCTGAGCTATCCAGTCGGCCACCTGCGCATCGTTCCTCATCGACCAATCAAATGCTGCTGCTAGGCCCCGGGTAGTCCTCGTCACTCGCTCCCCCACCTTCTCAGGCGCCGGGAACTCCACAGCGGGCTGATGGACCCCGATGGTCCTCATCACCAACCTGTAGTGCAGTGGCTCCACCACATTCACGCAGTGAAGCCACACATCTCGTCCGGCGAAGGTAAGGGCACCGACCACCCAAGGTTGACCCTCCTGGCCCTCCTCAGTGTAAGGTGTCCACCGTACCTGCAAGAAATAGAAAGTCGCATCAGCATCATCATCATATAAGAATTACATTTAATTAAAGAGTCTGAGTTTAGAAGCATACCGAGATGAATGGTAGAGCATCCAGGTCGTCCTGTATCTCTAGGACCTGCCGTCTCAAGGCTGCGGTCTCCCGAGGTGCTGTCCACCTCCGTGCAATCGGCAGGAGCCTAGGACGGGTCTCCTCGCCTCTGCCCAACCCACGTAGGCGTACGTAGGCCCACACCTGCATCACAACATCGTGTCAGCATTTAGGAAACATATAGAGTTGCATAATTAAGTCTAGGTTAAGAGTCATACCTGGAGTAATGGGGAGAAGCCCCCGAGCATCGTCCGACGGGCCGTCGAACTCAGCGTGTCAAAGAGGAAGGCGAGGACTGTTGCTCCCCACGCATAGTCGCCTATGTGGCTCAGCTCCTCGAGGAAGGGAAGGAACCGGCAACTCATCACGTCCGCTCTGGTGGAGAAGAGGAGTCACCCGAACATCAGCATCAAGAACCGCCTCAGCACTCTGTCCGCCTCTACTCCCGATCCTGTAGCTACCCGCGGCCGCGCCAGCTCCAACAACCGCTGTAAGTGCTCCTCCAGCTGCTCGCCAACTACAACTCCCGTCCGTAGTAATCCCAGGCTATCCTGGAGACTAGCCCGAGGTAGGAGGGTCGACTGCCTCTCAGGGCGCCGTAGCTCTAAGCCCAGCAATCCCCGAGTTATCGCCCGGTAGTCGAGAAAAGTGGTCCTGCTAACCGGTGCCCCGTGCACTCGAAGGCCAGTGAGCCTGGCCACGTCCTCCAGCGTGGGGACCATAAGGCCCCACAGGAAAAGGAACGTCCGACTCACTGGGTCCCAGAGGTCGTGTAGGGCGTAGAGCAGAGCTGCGTCGAATCGACACACATCAATGCTCAGGAATGGGGCGAACCCCATGGCAGCCAACCGCTCCCTCTGGAAGTCCGGCAGTGCTAAGTACACTGCACGGACCTGCAGCCACGAGGTGCGGGTCCTACGCTTTCCCTGTATTCATTCGTTCATTTTAGATGCATTTTAGTAATTAGTTTAAGCATTTTATTTCATTTCTAAATAAAACCATCAAAGCTTGAATCTCTGTCATTAGAGCGGTTCCCCACAGGCCACTCATCCATTTGAACGGTACTATGCGCACCGTTTTACTCCCCAGGTTCTGTGTTTCGAACAGGCTGGAGTGGGCCGTTCCAATCTTGAATGGGTGCGTTTGCACCGTTCTTATCTCGGGCTTCTTAGGGTCGAACGGCCGCTCCTGGGCCGCAGGAAGGTTGGGCGGTTCTGTGGGAACCGCATCATTCTTTGTTGATAAGGTAGTGAATGGACGAATATGGCCCGTTTGTTGTTTGAACGGTGAGCCTCTCACCGTCCTTGCTTGGTTCGGTTTTATTATTGTGTGAGTTTGAACGGCAACTCCTGGGCCGTATGGATGTTGGGCAGCTCGATGTGAGCCGCATGTTTTTGTTTGTCCGATTTTGACTAAACCGCCCTACCGTCGTCTTCCCCGACGATGGTGACGGTTCCCCACAAGCAGGGAGGCTGCCGTGGCCCCCCAAACCGGCCCTTAAGCCCTCTAATCCCCCCAAGACCTCCCTAAAACTAACATGTGTGGCTTGAAATTGAAGAAAAATGGAAATGGGGGGGGGGTTTAGTGCACCTACCTCGGGGTCCATCGGCTTCTTGGCCGGTGGCCCCTCTCTGGCAAGCTCCTCATCGGCTGCGCTCGTCCCTGGCTCTTCCTCAGCTACAGGAGGTGGCGAGAGTGCATCCCCCTCGGCCGTGGACGTCGTCGACACCTCCACCGGCGGTGGTCCTTCGGTGCTCGCCGCCGCGGCGGCGGTCGACGGCGGCGGCGTGGTCATTTCTTCTTCGGCCATCTCGGGGCGTCGGGCTTGGTGCTTATGGCGCATGGAGGACGAGAGGGAGGTTGAGTTATGAGAAGAGAGCTTGGGGGTGAGAGAGGGAGTGGGAGAGGTTAGAATGGGCTCGGTGCCCTTCGTTCTCCCTCCCACCATCGGTTACGGTGGAGGGAGACGAAGGGTTTAGCATTTTAAGGTTGCAGAGGATGTGCGGTCTAGCGATAGACCGTCCTTGGTTTGTGCGGTTGATGTGTGGCCGTTCATCGTCAACGGTAGGCTGTTTAAGTCAGTTCAAATTCTATGATATGTACGGCTCATACCTAACCATTCTTCGTTGGGCGGTTGGTCCTTAACCGTTCATGTTTGAGGTTGTTTTACCCCCATATCTGCACTTGGTGTTCAATTGATGACTTTTGATATTATTGCAAATCTTGTTAACAATTTCGTGTGCAGCATCCAAACTTTCACTTGCCGTTTTGCCTGCACAGGTAAGTCAGGTATGGCCTCCTATCCTTGTCACCCTTATTTCATTATTATATGGTACTATAAAATATTATCTCGAGAACCAGTTGGTTATCTACGTGTTTCAGGATCTGATGTTCCCCTCCAACAAAAATGATGATGATCCAGGTTCACGTGTTTAATCTTCAGATAAGCCGTTAGGTTGGGATATCACAGGGAGGATGGTTCTATCCTGCACGCCATGGTTGCGGATAGTGTCTTGACTCTGATTCTCCCAGCTTAGCAATATTATTCTCGAGTATTTTATATTTTAATCTTTCTTTGCATTCGTTTTAATGATTTCTTTTATTTTAGCCCAGCATGCATCATACGCATCTTTTGAGCTTTCATGACCCGTGATTTGCTTGAAGAATGTCCCATCAGTGATGGTTAGCTGTGCGTTCAGGGTTTGAGTAAGAGGAACTAATTCCACTCTGAGTTGGAAGGTTCTCTTTGGTCGATTCGCTTGGTTTGGTTGATTAAGAGGTCCCCGTCTGGAGCTTTAGCCTGTTTCGTTTACTTTTGCTGCCTGCTTTTGGCCTCTCATTGGACCGCGGGATTGTGTCCCCCATGAGGTTGGTCTTGTCGATTTATTTTGTTTAGTTTAGTCCCTCCAGACAAGTGTCGCTTTTGGTTTTATGATTCCTTGCGTTTGGTTCAGAGTTTTCCAGAAAATTCTTATCGCTTGTTGGTAAAAACGGGTGTCGTTTTACCTTAACGCCCGCTTTTCCGGTCCACTCCGCTGCATTTCCGCGTCATCTCCATGTTCCATGTCACTTCCGCTTCACCTCCGCTCGCTCCCCAGCCAAGAGGACGTTAAGGAGGGGCATCTGTTGACACCCATTTTTTACCGATAAGTCGAGTCGTTCCTTGTACTCTCATTTGTTGATGCCTCGAGTTGTCCATCACTCGTTGGGGCTGTTTTCAGACATGCTTTGGGCCAGTTTTATGGGTAGCCTCCCTCCTTGGTCAGGTCCAAGTTGATTTAGGGATTAATGGGCCTAGGTTTTGGTTAATCGAGATTTTCTATAAATTCCAAGCACCCATTTACATGTGCGGTCAATCCTCAGTCGTATAACCTATTGTGCGGTTGATACTGGGCCGTTCATATATTTATGGGATATTTAGCTAATTTTCTGAATTATCACCGACAGGTATATATACGGCCTAGACATAGCCGCATAATATTATGGTGCGGTAGCATCTGCGCCGTCTATCTCTCCAGAGTCCTAACGTCGCTGGTTTTCAGATAATTATCTAATTATCTTATGTATTTTGATTTTCCACCGACAAGGCCAGAACGGTTAGTCTTTGGCCGCTCTATCTTTGAACGGTCGAATATGAGCCGTTCATCTCTGAGAGTCCAATGGCGAAGGTTTCGGTCAGTTCAACGGATAATTTGAATTATTGATGATTTATTTTGAATTTCCACCGACAGGGTTGGACGGCCAGTAGATGGCCGCCCATCCAGTTGAGCAGTCTATCGTAAGACCGTTCATCCCGTCGATTGTTGAATTTCAACCGATTTTTATCCCTTTTATCCGTGGTTAAACCCTCAACTTTATCCTCGGTTTTCTCCGTGGATTCTCAACCAAATCGGATGAGATTTGATCCTAACGAAAGCTGAGGATATTATCTTCACTTTATATTTTGATATCTCGGATTAATATCCATTGGAAACCCTAATTTCGAGCTAGGCTTTCTAGGCTCTATAAATAGACCCTAAAGGCCGGGTTGGAAAAGGGGGGGGGGGAGATTTTAGTCGACGGCGAAGCCCTGCCTCATTCTTGAGCGACCTAGTACCAAGGAGGGAGGCTTTCTACGTCCATACAAGCCTCCGGTTCAGGGAGTAGTCAAGTTTTGAGTCTTTTGCGTTTGATTGGTTTTGTCGTCTTTGTCATTGCATGCATTGCTTTCGCTACTTTCTCCCCACGTTGTTCTTCATCCTCATTACCATGCACACATCTACCCACGTTTTTTGACACCCTAGGGGTTTAAAATCCCCCAGGTACCCCCCTTTCCACTTAGTCACGTTCATTCCTCATTATTTTGACATTTACTACACCATTCAGTTCTAATCTAGGTTGTTTCTTTGTGTTTTCACATTGTTTTTGCAGGTCAGCAATCCCTAGCACGAGGCCCATCCCCTCTGGCCGGCTGGAGAGGGTGGAGGTTGGACCCCTTTGCGACTTCTGACTCGGTGGTCTTACACGGTGCTCTACGGTCCGTTTGAGAGGACGTTCGGTGCCGATTGGACCGTCCATCGTCTTCCTGTGGTCGTGACTAAGCCGTTCAACAGCTAGGAGTCCTTCATTCCGCACCTCCTGCAGCGTCCTTAGGTGGTCTATCGTAAGACCGTGCAAGCTATAAGCGGTTCTACCTGGACCGCTCATCTTCCCAGCGCTGCAGCTAGGCGAGTGTCTCTCCCTCTTTCCAAGGCACGGCGTGTTCATCACGTCCGGCGCTTTGGTGGCGATCACGGTTTGTTACACTTCCCCTTTTCCTTCTGTCTTCATCTGCTTCTCATGTCAGATATGGTAGAATAGACATCGGGAAGACACTTGGAAGGAACGTACGGGAGGAGAAAATATATCTACAACCGCGAGTAATATATATGGTTCAAAGCTAATGAAATCCGAGATCATCAACAGAGTTCGAAAAGCATCTACATCCATGTTTTAATAGAAAAAAACCAAAGGTGCATATCATGGCGGTGTGTACCCTTCCCTTGTCTTATATATCCATATTCAATAACTACAAAGGGAATAACACAAAAACTAGTAGTGAGGCTAAACAATCATGACTAAAGTATGGAATTTTATGATTACAACATTTTTTGGATTGTTAGTGGCTTTTGTATTTGAAGGCACATGACTCATATTTTACGAGCAATCAAGTCTAGTTTATGCCTCCTAGCCGTAAGAATACACGTTGTTTAGACGCCAGTATTCCTAGGTATTTGGTAAGACTGACTGTTATGCTTCAGATTGAACAAAGATAGCTTTGTCACCTCATGACATATCATACCTCATTTCTTTGATGAGAAGATATATTTCTCAGCGACTGGACCATTGCGCTGCCTAGAGTCTAATATAATTAAGACAGAGATAACATGGGCACATCATGACATCATTCGTCAATTGATTGGATGACGTGACATATTTCTCCGTGCAACAATATCATTGCTCTGTCAAATTGATTTTTCAGGAATTCCAGCTCATCAAGATGTTTAAAAATAATACGAAGCCTTAGTGTCTCAACCAACGTTGCTATGACTTTTGAATTTTCAGATTTCAGAATAGTCATTCAAGGCACAATATGCAATCTCTAGTTAAGGTCTATTAAAACCACATAACATAGATGATTTCATAACAAATATTTCAGAACTTCAAGGAAATCATTAAATCTGAACCATTTTCATTGGATGGACAATCATCAGTTCATATAATAGATAGCTCTGACACCATTGGTCTGTCTGTCTCATGATCTCAAATCAGACTATAAGCCATTGAAGTTCAGATTGCAAGAGATTAAGAAAAGCAACAAGACTCCCCCTAAGGATATGCAATGAATGCACTCAAGGAGTTATGTTTGCAAGCAAGTGGAATGACAATTGTCAAGGAGAGGTTGACTTATACCAAGTAGGGGTTGACCTGGTCAGACATGAAGTTGCCAGAGATGAAATGCATAATCCAACACATTGTTGTACACATATGAATGACAACAGAATGAAGATGAAACATATGCATGAATGCTTCAAAGAGACAACTCCCCCTTACTATATGGCCTACATGCGACAGTGACACATGGTACTTGGCGGAGGTGAAACCTTACGCATATTGAGTGCTTCTAGACAAGTATAACTTGCCTTTCGATACATCAACATTTTATATACCATGGCCATGCAAGTATGATGCTACATAAACCATGCAATGCATTATGAACATGGATTCAACGTAATTATGCATCATGACTACATCCAATGCTACAACATATACAAAATGATGTATTTACATATAAACAATGCATGGATACCAAACTGCAAAAATACACAAACAATGTAACGACCCGAAAATCCGATTACCGGGAAAGACCAGATAACCTGAGACTCGAACCGTCGCCCACGAGCCGGGAGGGCTCGGAACGGCTAAAAGGAGTGTGGAGGCATAAAGAAATAGGAAATAAAGCTGGACAATTCAATAATTAACAGAAATAAATAAATAACTACTGCTACAACAGAGTCTAGTCCAGCAGAAAGTACAGTCTAAAGTAGTAAAGCGTACCACATGCCGAGTGAACACTCGGCCCGGTAAGCTGGCAACTGAGAACCTCCGTACCGCACCCTCGAACCTCGAGGAAGAACCGTCACACCTGAAAAGTAGGAATGAGTCTCCAAAACAGAGACTCAGCAGGATCTCGCAGAACCCCAACCGGAAATAACGGCAGTAGAGGAAAGGAAAGCTACAACTACAGTAGGAACAGCGAACCGGTGGCCGGGCAAAACTCGGCGCTACAGCTACTCCTACTGTACCAGAAACACACCCCGACCTCACGGTCGGGGGCTACCGAACCACACTAGTACCACTTACCGAAGTAAAAACCCACGGCAACCACGCCGTAGAGGCCTGTCTCCCAGGACACGGCCAACCTGGACACGCTGTCCAAGGTGCAACCCCGACCACCCAGTCGTGGGTACTGTACAACAAGACGCAACCTCGGTAAAACTACTAGCACTAGTCTCATGGCGCGAAAATTGACACACGCGCAGCAGTGAGACAACCGGAACACCACGGGTAACACGACAAAAACCCGAAGGTCACAGTCATAGAGACGGACAGTCTGTCACTCTCGACTCGACAAGAGTACCTCCCACTAGAAGCATAGTCGATAGCATCCCCTGACGTCTTACACCGCACCACAGGTGAACTGCCTGACGTGGTAGCGCCTACCAGAGGCACGGACACCGAATAAGTAACCACAAAGCAAGTGACTAGCTGGGGTCACGGCCGTCAGCGTGGGTACAACTGCCCCCAACCATGTGTACACACACAGACCTTACATCCTAGGTCTGGCCTCTAACTAGTTTTCCCCTGGAGCTGGACTCTGGCTACCGACGAGGGGCCCGACGGAAACCATTCTAAAAACCATCCTCAGGGTAGCCTCTCCACCACTCCCTGGTGGGTCCACTCACGTGCAGGCAGGCTATGACTAGTGGAGGGTCACTGAAGGAGTAGACTCTCAAGTCAACGGAAAACAACGTCCGAACCCGATGAAGTACGGGGACCATCCCACCTACCAGCACCGTCGCACGGTGACCACGGTCGGAGAAGAAATGGGACTCACAGTCCACGGCCACGTACACACCCTGCGCGAGAGTCGAGAAAACCCAAGTGACACTAAGTCAGTGGACTCTGGACAGTCCTCCAGACGCACTTCACCCAACGGTCCTTGAGTCACAAGACTTGGGGTCAAGACCGTCGTATACAACGACACAAGGCCGTCAATCTAGTCTAATCCCTAGGCCTAAAACCATTGTAGCACAAATACTGAGGTAGCTCACGAGCCGCCAAGACCATTCCCTCGGGAAGGGAACTGAGAAGCCTTCCAGCCCCAGGTAGGGCAACTGGACTCACAGTCCAAGGACACACACGGCCCACGCGAAAAGCACAGAAGCATGATTCCCAAGGCAGCGCACAAGCCGCCACGTCGATAACTAGACTCGCAGTCCAAGGCCAAACACATGGCCCACTCGAGAATCATCTTCTAGAAAAACTCACGACATGCGGAGGAACCCCACCGCACACACACCGACACACGGTGACACGAGTCGAGAACGCTACACCACGGGACCACACCGTACCATGACACATGGCCCCGACGAAGTGCACATCATCCGTCAGGCCACGGGTTGGCACGTGGATCGAGAACCACACACCCGGGACTCGAATTGGTCAAAATGGAAACACCGGGTTAGACTGGCACATGGGCGGTTCACCTTGGGCCGCTCAAAGGAAGTGCGGCTGGGGACGAGCCGCTCAAGAGATATGCGGCCAGGAAGGAGCCGCACAAGTGCACTAATCAGACTAACCCCAAAGAGAGGATATGCAGTTAGGGCTGAGCCGCCCAAATGGATGTGCGGCTAAGGATCACCTGCACAACCCAACCGACCTACTACAGTGTCGGTCAAAATTGTTTTGACCAAATCGCACAACTCGACCAACACAAAATTGTTGACCAAGGGTCAACTGGGACACGCGGTCAGCTCCTGGCCGCTCATCCCAACGGAAAGACAGACGGCTGGGGACCAGCCGCCCAAGGGGGGACATGCGGACCTCACCTGGCCACACATCACATGTGCAGTCTATCGTTCAACCGCACAACCCCAAAACCAGAACGAGAAAAATGGACCAAAGCCAACCGCCCATGCCATGGACGGGCCCTGGTTCGACCGCCCAACCGTCACGGCGGGCAAACCCAGGGGGTCACCTGATCGCGGCCTTTCCACGCCCCGTTCGTGCTGAAATGAAGGGCATATAGCCACAACCACCCTGGCAATCACATAGACTCCGACCGGAGTCAAAACGATGCACGAATCGTGAGAAATGGGCGATTCTACCGAAGTTACTCAAAAGGGGTTTCCGGGCTTCCCGGAGCCCTATCGGTCAAACGGGACCACCAATCGAGACAAAATCAAGAGGGAAAGAACGCTCTCGCCCCAAGGAATCTGTTAACAATAATCGATCTGGAAACCGTCACCGTTTCCCGATGGACCCTACGAAACCTATAAAACCACGATTTCGCTAGAACGGACCAAAACTCAGCCATTTCCACGCCGAACGACGTGCAATGGCAGGTAAAATGAGCAGAACGCAGTAGTGTTCCATCACCCTACCTTCACCGAAGATACCGCGCGCCGAAGTGACTAATCCACGCCGAAAACTGCCCGGAACACGAACGACGCCATCTCGGAATCCACCGAGGGATTACGCCCGCTACCGCCTCGATCCTCGCCCATCCTTGTCGGCATCGTCGCCCGCGCCGCCTCCACCGCTCCCCCGCCTCGCTCCGTCGGCCGCCAGAGAACAGAGGGGAGAAGGAGAGCGTGAGAGAAGAGAGAGGGAGAGTGAGTGAGAAATGAGAGGGGAGAGAGAGAAAAGGGGTTTATATAGAAAATCCAGAAATTCCAGAAAAAACCAAAAAATAGAAAAATACACCCCCGCGATCCTCAGAACATGCTGATCACCGTGGTAACGTCCCGGCATTAGAGAATGCAACGGTTCACCCTATACGGGGTTCCGAGGGTCCGACAGAAGGAAAACATGCGTAAAACCCAAAAAGCAACCCGGGACCCACAAAGGTGCTCCGAAAATTACAGAAAATTATCGGCGTGCTCCTCACAACACCACGGACCCAAGGAAATCACGGGCACACCACCAGTGGATCCGACAATCCAGTAAAAATAGTCTGAAGCTCGATCGGACACAATCCAAAATCCACAGAAAGACGATCGAAACCCACGGATCCAGATCCAAAAAACCCGGGACATTACAGCCCTCCCCCCTTAAAGGAATTTCATCCTCAAAATTCAGGACCTAGCACGAAGTCATAGGGGAAGAACACTGAACCAACTGACGATGCTGTCAGAGCCCCAGCACAGAAAACCTTGATTCTCATGAAAAGCTCCGGACCTGAGGGACGCAGCCAAACTTACAATCATGAACAACACCTCGCTCTACGCACCACACACACCGGCAATCAGAGCATGCATATACCAAAGGACACAGTCCGGCATCACCTCAGATATCACGAAAACTAATCACGGCACCGCTGCCACCATCTCACTCACCGAGGAGACACAGTCCTCGCACGAGAAATAGTTACCGATCCATCCAATGGTCGGCAGACAAATCGCACATCAGCTTCACAACAAGTTGACAGGTCGCACACCCTCTCAAGGGAACAACCAATACAGAGCCTCCACCAGCTCACACAGCCATCTCGACAGACCACAACCAGGACATCGGCTTAGCACCAAGAATCACCTTACGCATGGCAAGCTGAAAGCCAGACATATCACTTTGCCAACTCTGTCAGAAGACAAACTTCAACAAAGCTCAGATCCCATCCGGAAAGGCACACCTCAAAATCAGCCACCCGAGGCCTCGCTGGCACACGGCTCTCGCCACGCTCGAGCCCCGAAAACCAGCGTCTTCTGTCTGTGAAAAGACCATCCACTGATCGCCAACCGCTCGTCAACGGGAAACCTCCGCTTGCTCAGGTTCTTCCTTCTTTCCTGGTCCTCCACCAGATCTGAAGGGAACATTCCAAACCCCGGCAAGTCATCCGTTGACTCACACACAGACCGATACCACATCTCGAGCCGCACTCCTCTCGGACACTGCATCCGATCTCGATCATCCCGCCAACTCGACCCTCTTGGGGAGCACGATGAAACCAAATGACAAGATCCTGCTGTCTTCAGTCATCACCTCACTCGACTCAGACTCACAGGGGAACCATCCCACGCTGGTCACCAAATCAGGGATAACCATTGCGACACCAACGTCCTATCAAGGACCTCCACGCACAGGCGTCACTCATCCGCCTTGACCCATCGAAGCCTTCGTCTCAATTAATCCAAGTGGACACCTGCCAATCCTGATTTCGCCCTTACCACAGAGCCATGGGACACCACTTGAACAATGCATGGCACCCATCTCTAGGGGAGGAAGTGCCAACCAAAATCACAGCAACCAGGTCACCGACACCACAATCAATGCACTCTGGGTCCTCAAATGGCACAAATTCCATCACAGTTGGGTCCCCACCATCGCAATCCGACATGACCATAATCAAGCGACGCTGCCATGGTCGATGACGCTGTTAAGGCTCACCAGCCACAGACAGCCACAGACAGGGACCTCATAATCAGTTAGAGATCACTTATCCAAAGATGATCTCATCTGAGGACACGACTTTCAACACAAGTCGGGCACCAAGCCACCAACTCTATCCTTCACATCCTCTACCACCGTCAGGCGACATCCTCAACAACCCCATCCGGGTCTAACACCGACGCCTAACCCGGCTTCCATCACAGGAATAGGGTACTCATGCGGTGCACTAGCCAGTACATTCTCCAACACTCCATCCTGCCAGTGCCAAGAACCATAATATCTCGAGCAACGGCACGACAACAACACGTCTCACACAGAGGGACCAATCCTCCAATGTTCAACGTAACTCAGGAATCCGCCCGTAGCAACCGATGCTACGATCCTGAACCAGTGGGTTATGAGCCCACCACGCTTCCGCTGTGCACTCTGATCCACGCGCGCACATCCAAGAATGTGAACACCGCCCAACCAGCATTCATCCTTCCGGAACAGCGCCAGCACCCTTACACACCATGGGAAATGGGAACCACTCACACAGGCAATCACCTTGCCAAAACATGGGTCACGTCTCTGTGGGGATGGATTTTATTTAGAACATTTTTTATTTGATGTTTATTTGTTTATTTTGCTTGTTTATTTGGTTTATTAATTAGGCATGTCAGTCACTGAGTGACAAGTTTATTTTGCACACCGTCTGACTAATCAGACGAAGATGGGTGATAGTGTCGGGACCTAGAACCCGCCGTGCCATAAAGGCTACAACGTTAATTACGCCCCTCCAAAAGAGGGACAACCCTTGATTAATCGCCAAAAATAGAATGACCATGGGGCCACTGGAATATGTGAAAGATGTGATTGCATACAAGCACACAATATGGTAGAATTTATTTATTAGGCCGGCTCCCGGTACGTGGTGGAGAACGTAGGTCCGAGGACCACCATCACGCATAGTGAAGGCCTCCGGTCAGGCATAACCCGCCCTTCTGCCAATCACCGTTTGATATACCGAAGAGTCAGCTCATGCCAGCATGCACCAAGGTGATATATATATACATGAACATATATAATGCATACAATAAGAGCATGATAGAAAAAAAGGTTTAAATTAATCAATTTTTTTTTACCCGACCCATGGTCAATTAGGTTGACCAATCCCTGTCATAGAAGGCAAGGGTTGCCCCAGGAATGAATGCGGGGTTTAAACGGCGCAAAAGGAAACAATTGGCTCGAATCCGACGCGGTTAAGCGTAGGTATAGGCTAAAACGGCGCGGGGTAGCGTAGGTAAAAATGCTAAAACGGCACGGTATGGAGTGATGGGCTAAATCGGCGCGATGGGCTTTGGGCGCGCCAGAATAGGGCGCGCCGGAATAGAACCATTTGAAAATGTCTCATTTTGAGTCTAAAGCTAATACGGCGCGGGGGGGGGGGGGGGGGGGGTAGCGTGCCGTATTAGGGCGTGCCAGATTAGGAGCGCGCCAGATTAAGCTTTTTTCTTGCCCATTTCAATCCGTTTAAATTCCAGAGTTGCTTGTTAGCCCCTTTAACATTAATTGGGTTAATTAATTATTGAACTAGAGTCCTGGATGCCCCAGAGGCAGAGTCATGAGTTCGTGCGAGGTTCATACTCGAGCACGGAGGTTCATTCTTTCAAAAGTATGCTTTATTTAGTCCTAATCACAAGGGTAACTGATTAGTTAAAACATGGTGAAAATTGGGCAGCATATCCCCATCCCTGAAGGATTGCAAGGGAGAAGCGGGGTCATACTCACGTGCGGAGTAAGCCCCTAACAAGCCGGACGGCACAACGGCGGCCAGCGGATCCCAATCGGGTAGGAAACCCCGAGGACTAGCCTACGAGGGGCACCATGGTTCCGTGGGTTGAAATCGATCGGATGAGACGACCAATAAGGGAAGGAAAGCCTAGAGGACTACCCTGCGAGGGGCCCACGACCCGTGGTCTGATTGCAATCCGAAAAGGGACGACCGGTAGGGAAGGAGAGCCCCGAGGACTAGCCTACGAGGGGCATACGACCCATGGCCACCATAATGTCCCTAAGGACAGTGGATTTGCTGTCGGGCTAAACCCTGTCAATATTCACCTTATGGCCCATAGGGATACTCATCACTCACAGATGGAACCCTTTGACCCAATGGCAGTTCTGAAATATCAATGGGGTATGTCCCCTTCCCAGGAGTATTAAAGCCAATATTCTCAAGAGCAACGAAGCTCGGCAATCATGAATTATATGTAGAATAGGGGGGAATACAATAGCATAACATAACATCCGATGAGTTGGCAAATCATCACTCGCATGGTCAACAGGTTAGTGCTCATGGGGTCAGTGGGTTAGCATTGTGAACTACGATGATGAAGACACAGAGAGCAGCCATCGGGACCATAAGCATATAACGAATGCATAGGCTGTGGAGGTGACCCTGTTCCCTCTGGACTATGAAGAAGTGCAACAGGGTGTTGATGGGCTCGACCTCATAACGGGAAGAGGTAAAGATGCACACACGAGTGTGTCTCTAACCACAAAACCATCGGCACATATACAGCGAGGCATGGCCATTACTCTTGAAGGGAGGAGCCCCAGGGAGGGGGTGACATCAATATAGCCCGTATGGCTCCCGGGCATGATCGGCATCACGAGATGAAAACGAAGTTCATACACGAGGCGACTGAAAATGTAAATCGAAGGAAAAGTATAAGAAGCATATGCAACCGCGTAGATCATTCATTCCATCAATGGGAGAGTAGCTACATGGATCATCACAACCATTCGACGCGGCCCGACATCGTTGCTCGGCGGCCGTTTCATTAGTTGCAGAGAAGGGATTACAGAGGCCAAAGAAATGAAGAGATGGTGAAGGGGGGAGATGGGCTCATGTCATCGCCCCTCCCCCCTCACTTACATTATATCAGAAGAGAGAAACCAGAGAGAATCGTCGAAAGAAAACCGCGGAACCCACCTAAGCTTCTTCTTCAAAACAGAGTATCGGATGGCGGGAGTCTCTTCTCCGGCTTTGGAGATATTCAGGCGAGCAGACGGGGAAGATGGCGGCGAGAGCCCTCAGTGGAAACCCTGCTTCTCCCCCAAGGTTCCTCCCTCCCTCCGACGAATGGGCTCTGATTGGCTCTCTTCAGATCCTTCTCTCGTATTGGCTCTCTCTATTTCTCTTCTCTTCGTTCTCCTCTTTTGAACTTGGTCGAACCATTTAACTTATATAGATGGGGCTATTATGGCGTGGAGAATGCGCGCCGTAGAAGACCTCCTTTGGTCATTTTGGCGCGCTGGGAAGAGGGCCATTTGACATTTTGGCGCGCCAGGGAAGAGGGCGCCAGAAAAGAGGGCGCGTCGGGGAAGGTAGCGCGCCGTATTAATCTCCTTCGTCGCGTTTGTTTGACACGGGTTAGACAGTGGGCCTTATACTAGCTCCAGGAGTTTACTTGGTCCTTCATCTCATCGCGGCTTCGCGAAATTGCAACGAGAAGTATTGGTAAAGCCTTTAGGCCACAAAATGGCCGATTCCAGAACCTTTTGTGCCTTTGGTTCAGACACTCGGGTTTTTCGCTGACATGGCCTTCGGCATTGTAATTTGTGCTGCCGGTCCGGCTTCACTTGTATTTGTAGCTTTTTGATTGCTTCTTCGGGGATGATCCCGAATACTCTTCCGAGCTCCCGGGTCTTGCTTTAATGGCTGTCCGTTGGAGCTGAGCATCTTTTCTTTTCATATTTTCTTTGGTCTCATTTTTTGTTCGGCTTCCGCCATTCTTTCTGATGTGACACCACCTAGGACTTACCAAGCAAGCACAATTTAGCATTCAAACGGACCGATAATGGCGACCGCTCACCCATGCTCACCCAAGCCCTGGGGTAACTTGGCAATGCCAAGGTGAGGTTGAGAGGGTTGGGCCCTTGCTAGTAGAGGGCCAGCAAGGCCAAGGTTGACTCCCAAGGGTAATGGCAGCCCAATTCAAGGGAGCCGACGTCGTGCCGAGGGCACGGGTTCCACACTTTCCCACGACGATCTCTTATAGCAAGGGAGCTTAAGGATCGGGCTCTCATTCACGGCCAGCGGAACTATGAACTAATATTGAAAGAACAAGCACAAATTAGAGTAAAGTTTGGAGCACTTACTCGACCGGTTTGAAGAAACCGGTCCCGCTCGGAGACGAGGGCAAGCAGGGAGGCGAGGGGATCCCCACACGCCGCATCGGGGCAGCTTGACCTGTTTAAACGATTACAAAACTACACCTCTCGCAGGAGGGGGATCTTGGGGTGGGGACAACTTGTGATTACATCCAAAACTACCTCCACACAGGGAGGGGCCTTCAGCCGGCCAAGCGGGGAGGGGAGAAAAGGGGAAAAGACCGCCGAAAGGAGATCGAGATCAGTTCTGCCTGCTCTCTGCGATAGGGGACTGACTGACGGAGTTGTGGACGCAGAACCTGCTCCGGAATTTTTCTGATGACGGGACCAGTGGGGAATTCATCGTAGCTGGTTCAAGAGGACGCCAGAATTTTGCTGATTTCTCTGATTGCCGGTGCAGATCGGGGCAGAGTCTTGAACCAAGATTCAAATCTTCTGTTCGGACTGCTTCAGATTCTCAACAGCATGAAGACGATGTCGTCGCGAGCGGTCCAGAGCTTCAATTTGAGTGCGGCTGGTACCTATGGAATCGTTGATGAGCCCTCTTCGAAATGTGGGTCACGGGAACGCTAGAGAACGTCGGAGTAGGCCGGAAGATCTAAAACAAGGAGAGGGGAGCATACTGACAGGAGACAGAACCGCGCGCCAGGAGGAAGAAAATGAGAACTCTTGCTTCTAGGCGCCAATCGGAGCTCCGCTTCTTGATTCTGATAGTAGACTGGTCGAAGAAGATTTTTACAGAAGAACTCTCGCTCAGATTCCCACTAGGATTGCCGCAGTCTAGCTTCCCATCAGGTTCAGGTGCTCTGCCGAGGAAGCTTCACGCAGTCGAGGGAGAACTGCTCTCCCGGGAAGCACGCTGCTCGGACGATGACGAAACCACCACCGTTGTGAAGAAGACAGGCAGACGCTTCCGTGGGTATCACTTGGGCCTTCAGATTCGCAGGGAGGTGGTCGGGGTGGCTGCTGCAAGCTGTTGGTTCACCTGCAACTTCTGGACTATAAACTGCACCTTTGATGTAGCTTCCGATGATCAAGAAAGAAGAAGAAGAAGTAGGTATATGGTGAAGGGGAGATGGGGAATGGTGGAGGGAAGTGTGTGGGAGGTATGGAGGGGTGCTAGGGGTAGTAGGGAGGTGGAGAAAGAGAGGGATGGCGCAGGGTTCTAATGGTGTTACACAAGGTGGGTGGAGAGGGAAGGTGGAGAAGTAGGGAGGATGATCTAGATGGGATGGAAGTGGAGGTAAGGGGAGGGGGGACCAGCCCTATAGAGAGGGGCTGGGGCGCCCTTGGGCTGGGGTTGGAGGGAGAATTCAAATTCAAATGGGCCTTGGGAGGTGGGAGATTGTGTGGGGAAGGGAGAAGATTTTGTGGGAATGGGGAAGATGGTGTTGGAATGACCAAGGATTCTCCTAGGGAAGGGGTGGATATGGTGGGAAGTGGTGGAGGAGCATTGAATGCACCTAGGGAAGGGAATGGGGAGGTTAGGTGGCAGGTGAGGTGGAGGAGAGAGGGGGAGGTCGCACCACCCCTTGGTGTAGAGAGAGAAAGAGAGAGAGAAGAGAGGAATGGGGTGGGGAGTCTCTCCCCTAGGGCTTCTCACCCACTCTTGGATTCTCTCCACTAGAACTAATTAATTTGAACTCTCAAGGAAAATTTGCATTGATTCATTAGTTCTAAATGGGGGAAATGGGGTCCTATATATAGGCAACCCACATTTTACAAAAAGCCCCTGATACATGCTACAATGACAAATAACCAAAGGAGGGGGGGGGCGCCCCTGGGCCAAGCCCAAAGAAATGGGCCCAATAGGAAACCTAATGACACTTAACTTAGGGAAATAAGCAAAGGACCTAGGGACATGACTCAAATAAAAGGGAAAATACATCAAATGACTCAAATAGAAAGCACAAAAAAGGATAATTGGGCCTTTATGGAGAGAGGCCCGAGCTCAAATGTCACCGGAGTGTGAAGAAGACCCGAGCCAAAGGGAGTCACGGGTGATGTCTCCATCAAATCCCCTGAGCTGCGAAGAGCTCGACTCCGTCGAGTAGGGGTCCATCTGGCTGTGATACTGCTCGAGAAGGTCGGGATCCAGCTGCTGGGGATCCTCCCGACTCACCCATGAATCCTCCGAAGGAGGCCGATCCTTCCACCTGACGAGATAGCGCTCGTATACCTTGCTCCGGGTGGTAGTGACCTGTTCATCCAATATTCGTTCAATGTGCTCACGCTGGGATCTCTTGGCTGGTGGTCTCTCCTCACGGGTGGGTGCTCTCTCAATGGAAGGAATAGGCTCAATATCCTCATTGGGTACCATCGTGGGTCCCTTATATGGCACTAGGTCGGCAACATTGAATGTGGGACTTACTCCATACTCCTCGGGAAGATCTAACTCATAGGCATTAGCGCCAATGCGCCTCAGGAGCTGGAAGGGACCAGCCCCACGTGGCCTCAATTTGGAGATGGCTCCCGAGGAGAGCCTCTCTGTCCTTACCATCACAAAGTCACCCACATGGAATTCTTGATGACGCCGATGAGAGTCGGCCAGCCTTTTATAAGTCTCATTCTTTTTGCTGATGTGCTTGCGGATCTCTTCATGCAGTTCTCTAATATGTTGTGCAAACGACTCGGCTGAAATGGACACTCTAGCATGCGGGGGAAGGGGGATGAGATCGGACGGTTTTCTTGGTTTATACCCATGCACAGCTTCAAATGGACTCATCCCTAAGGAATTATTGCTGGAGTTGTTATATGCAAATTCGGCCTGTGGTAAGATGAGATCCCAATTCTCGGGACGATCCTCAACAAGACACCTAAGAAGGTTCCCTAGACTCCGATTGACAACTTCGGTTTGGCCATCAGTTTGAGGGTGGTAGGCTGTGGAGAATTTGAGGAGGGTACCCATCAAGTGCCAAAGAGTCTTCCAAAAATAGCTAGTGAACTTGACATCCCTATCGGAGACTATGATCTTGTGTAACCCATGAAGATGAACAACCTCATCAAAGAACAATCGGGTAACATGGGAAGCATCGGAGGTTTTGGAGCATGGGATAAAGTGGGCCATCTTGGAAAATATGTCAACTACCACATAGATTGAGTCATGCTTTCTTTGAGTCTTGGGTAGTCCTAGCACAAAGTCCATGCTTAAGTCTTGCCATGGACGATCGGGGATGGGAGTGGGGTATATAGGCCAGTGTTTTGCTTCACCTGTTTGGCCGAAGCACATGTGCGGCATTGACCTACTATCTTGCCTACGTCTCTCTTGAGACTTGGCCAATAAAACTGGCCCTCAACTAGAGCAAGGATTTTGTGAACCCCAAAATGACCAGCTAATCCTCCAGCATGAAATTCCCAAACCAAGAAATCACGGAGGGAAGTCCGTGAAATGCAAAGCTTTTGCCCCTTGAAGAGGAACCCATCCTCTAAGATAAATCCCACATGTTCCTTGCTAGAGTGGGTGGTCAAGGTGGTATAGATGTGCCCAAAGTCGGGGCAGCTAGGGTACTCATCCTTGAGCCTATCAAAGCCGGTCACTTCCACTTGGATAGTGGATAACAAAGAGATCTTCCTACTAAGGGCATCCGCCGCTCGGTTCTCACTTCCTTTCTTATGTTTGATAACAAATGTGTAGGATTGGATGTACTCAACCCATCGGGCATGTCGGGCATTCAACTTTTGTTGGGAGTTGAGATATTTGAGGGCTTCATGGTCGGAAAAGATGACAAATTCTTTGGGCAATAGGTAGTGCCTCCAATGTCGGAGGGACTGAACCATGGCATAGAACTCTTTGTCATAAGTGGAATACCTTGTTCTAGCATCACATAACTTCTCACTAAAGAAGGCCACCGGATGTCCCTCTTGGCTAAGGATCCCTCCTATTCCTATCCCGGATGCATCACATGTGACTTTAAAGACTTTCAAGAAATCGGGTAAGCATAGGACCGGGGCTTGGGTCATCTTCCCCTTAAGTTCTTGGAAGGCTTTGGAAGCTGACTTGGTCCACATAAAAGTCCCCTTTTTGAGGCACTCGGTGATAGGGGCAGTGATGGTGCTAAAACCCCGAATAAACCTCCTATAGAATGTTGCCAACCCATGGAAACTTCGGACCTCGTGAAGGGTGTGGGGTTCTGGCCAATCTAGAATAGCTTGGACCTTCTCGGGGTCCATAGAGACACCTTTGGTAGACACCACAAATCCTAGGAAGGTGATGGATGTGGTCATGAAGTGGCACTTTCCCAAGTTGGCAAATAGGCTCTCTTGTCGGAGGACGGTGCTAACTTGCCTAAGGTGGTCAAGGTGGGCCTTATGGGATTGACTATATATGAGTATGTCATCAAAGTAGACCACTAGAAAGATCCCCATGAAAGGCCTAAGGACCTCCGTCATAAGACGCATGAAGGTACTTGGAGCATTTGAGAGTCCAAAAGGCATGACTAACCACTCATAAAGACCATCTTTGGTCTTGAAGGCCGTTTTTCACTCATCTCCCGGCCTAATCCTAACTTGGTGATAGCCACTCTTAAGGTCAATCTTGGAGAAAATAGTGGCTCCAACTAGCATATCAAGCATGTCATCAAGCCTAGGGATGGGGAACCTATACTTGACGGTGATCTTATTAATGGCCCGACTATCCACACACATTCGCCATGACCCATCCTTCTTAGGAGTGAGAAGGGCCGGTACGGCACATGGGATTTTACTAATGCGGATGAAGCCCTTCCTAATGAGTTCCTCTATTTACCTCCGAAGTTCGGCATGTTCCGTGGGGTTGAGGCGATAATGAGGAAGGTTTGGAAGAGTGGCCCCCGGAACTAGATCAATTGCGTGTTGCACATCACGCATGGGAGGAAGTTGGTCCGGGAGCTCCGTCGGGAACACATCATGGAATTCTTCTAGGAGTTGTTGGATTTCTATGGGATGGGGGTTGGAGGGGGTAGGCTCTCCTAGGCAAATGACCACCACACATAAAGGTACCCCTTGAGCTATCTCCTCTTCAAGCTCTTTCTTAGTGATGAGATGAAGACCTTTGGTTATCCCCGATGTCACTCCTTGGTTGGGTTTCTGGGTAAGGGGTTGTGTTGGAGGGGTGGAGTTCCCCGAGACTTGTGGTGTGGTGGGGTGGTGTCCTTGAGGGAGAGTGTCCCTCTTGGGCATGGGACGTGGTGGGGAGGGGTTAAGACGGATAATCTTTCCCTCATGTTCAAAGGTGCAAGTATTGGTCCTACCCAAGATGGTGGCATCCACATCATAAAGCCAAGGTCTTCCTAGTAAGATGCTACCTACTTCCATGGGAATAACATCACACCATATTTGGCCATGGTAGGAAGAGAAGGTGAGGGGCACAAGGCATTGGGTGTTGACCGGGATGGAGTTGTTGTTGATCCATGAGACCCGGTATGGGCTTGGGTGAGGAGTGATAGTAAGCCCAAGGAGCTTAACGGTGTCGGGGGATACGGCATTGACACAACTCCTGTTATCTAAGATCACTTTTCTCACATGACCCCCTATCTTGACAAAGGTGTGAAAGATTGAGGTTCGACGCCAATCCTCTTCTTGGGGTTTAGTGAGGGTGCATCTAATCACTCCTATATGGGAGTTGGTAGATGGAGTGGTGTGATCTAGACTCGACTCAAGGTATTGGGTCTCATACTCTTCTTCCCAATCTAGTGAGGCGTCATGGACCTCAACCACACTCTCAAGTTCCCCTTAGGGTGGGGGAGCTTCTTCCTCAATAAGCAAACTAGACAATCCTTTGGATGGACATTTCCCCACAAAGTGACCAAACCCTTGACACCTATTGAATTGTTGACGCCCGCTACCCGGAGTGGTTCCTACATTTGGGCCTTTGGGAATGTCTTCCCTCCGTGGAGGAGGGTGACTAGGGGTGGGCTTGTTTGGAGTGATGGTGGGAGGAGGGTTGTAAGGCCGTAATGAGGCATTCCCACTTGGGCTAGAAGCTTTCATGGGGGTGGCCGGAATGGGTCGTGATCCCATGTTTTTAGGATCGGCCGGTCGGGGAGTAGCAAACCGAGGGATCCTAGAGAATCTTTCCACATCCCTAGCTATTTGGTAGGCTAACTCAAGGTTGTCAACGTCCCTCATGAAAAGCTCTCTCTTGATGTGGCTTTGGAGCCCATTTCTAAAGCGGGACAAGGTAACGGTCGGGTCCTCATGAACTCCACACTTTAAAAGATAGGAGTCAAACTCTTCAATGTATTCAACCACGATCTTCCCTTCTTGGGTGAGACTTTGCCACTCATCTAAGAGCATTTGGTGATAGGATTGGGGTAGATATTTATTTCTAAGTTGATTCTTCATACCCTCCGAAGTGTCAATAGGCTCTTCCTGCCTAATCCTTCTTAATCCCTCATGGTTTAGCTAATAAGTTTTGGCTAATTTGATGAGATGCATTTTAGCCAACCTTACCCTCCTTTGGTCGGACATAGGGTACCATTCAAAATATTGGTCCATGGCGGTTTCCCATTCTAAGTAGACACTTGGTTCATGGGAACCATCAAAGTTTGGGGCCTCTACCTTGATCATCCTTAAGAGAGGGTCATCTGGGTCGTCCCGTGGACGCCTTTCATGATTTTGATGATAGCGAGGCCTCTCATAGTCATGGTATGGGTCACCATTCAAGTCCCCCCTATTAATTTCAGCATGTGGAGGGTGGGCTCTTGGTCCATTGTTCCTCGGTTGAAACTCATCCCTATGAAGGTCAACATGTGGTGGGTGGACTCGTGGTTCATTGTTCCTTGGGTGGAACTCATCTCTATGAGGGTCAAAATGTGGAGGGTGGGCTCTTGGTTCATTGTTCCTTGGGTGGAACTCATCCCTATGAAGCTCAACATGTGGAGGGTGGACTCTTGGTTCATTGTTCCTTGGGTGGAACTCATGCTCTTCTAGTCGAGCGAGTCGAGTGGAAAGGGACTCAAGTTGTGCGAGAATGTTTGTAAGGGCAGCATCTACCTGGTTCATTTGGCCTTGGGGTTCCTCCCTAGGGGCATTTTGGTTGAGTTGAGGATTGGGATCCATGGGGGGAACTGAAGACGATGGATCGGGTCGGTAAATGGCACCACTACGGGTGGACATGCAAATGGGGGGAAATGCAATGAAGGACGGACACACAATGCAATGACCCTAGGACTTAGACTTGATAGAGATAGGTCAATAACCTGGCTCTGATACCAATTGATGTGACACCACCTACGACTTACCAAGCAAGAACAATTTAGCATTCAAACGGACCGATAATGGCGACCGCTCACCCGATGCTCACCCAAGTCCCGGGGTAACTTGGCAATGCCAAGGTGAGGTTGGGAGGGTTGGGCCCTTGCTGGTAGAGGACCAGCAAGGCCAATGTTGACTCCCAAGGGTAATGGCAGCCCAATTCAAGGGATCCGACGTCGTGCCGAGGGCACGGGTTCCACACTTTCCCACAGCGATCTCTTATAGCAAGGGAGCTTAAGGATCACGCTCTCATTCACGGCCAGCAGAACTATGAACTAATATTGAAAGAAAAAGCACAAATTAGAGCAAAGTTTGGAGCACTTACTCGACCGGTTTGAAGAAACCGGTCCCGCTCAGAGACGAGGGTGAGCGGGGAGGCGAGGGGATCCCCACACGCCACGTCGGGGCAACTTGACCTGTTTAAACGATTACAAAACTACACCTCTCGCAGGAGGGGGATCTTGGGGTGGGGACAACTTGTGATTACATCCAAAACTACCTCCACATAGGGAGGGGCCTTCAGCCGGCCAAGCGGGGAGGGGAGAAAAGGGGAAAAGAACGCCGAAAGGAGATCGAGATCAGTTCTACCTGCTCTCTGTGATATGGGACTGACTGACGGAGTTGTGGATGTAGAACCTGCTCTGGAATTTTGCTGATGATAGGACCAATGGGGAATTCTTCGTAGCTGGTTCAAGAGGACGCCAGAATTTTTCTGATTTCTATGATTGCTGGTGCAGGTCGGGGCAGAGTCTTGAACCGAGATGCAGGTCTTCTGTTCGGATTGCTTCAGATTCTCAACGGCAGGAAGACGATGTCATCACGAGCGCTCCAGAGCTTCAATTTGAGTGAGGCTGGTACCGATGGAATCGTTGACAAGCCTTCTTCGAAACGTGGGTCACGAGAATGCCAGACAACATCGGAGTAGGCCGAAAGATCTCAAACAAGGAGAGGGGGTTGGAGCAGACTGACAGGAGACAGAACCGCGCGCCAGGAGGAAGAAAATGAGAACTCTTGCTTCCAGGTGCCAATCGGAGCTCCGCTTCTTGATTCTGATAGTAGACTGGTCGAAGAAGATTTTTCCAGAAGAACTCTTGCTCAGATTCCAACTAGGATCGCCGCTGTCAAGCTTCCCATCAGGTTCAGGTGCTCTACCAGGGAAGCTTCGCCCAGTCGAGGGAGAACTGCTCTCCCGGGCAGCACGGTGCTCGGACGACAACGAAACCACCACCGTTGTGAAGAAGACAGGCAGACGCTTCTGTGGGTACCTCTTGGGCCTTCAGATTCGCGGGGAGGTGGTCGGGTGGCTGCTGCAAGATGCTGGTTCACCTGCAACTTCTGGACTGTTTACTGCACCTTTGATGTAGCTTCCGATGATCAAGAAAGAAGAAGAAGAAGTAGGTATATGGTGAAGGGGAGATGGGGAATGGTGGAGGGAAGTGTGTGGGAGGTTTGGAGGGGTGCTAGGGGTAGTAGGGAGGTGGAGAAAGAGGGGGAGGGCGCAGGGTTCTAATGGTGTTACACAAGGTGGGTGGAGAGGGAAGTTGGAGAAGTAGGGAGGATGATCTAGATGGGATGGAAGTGGAGGGAAGGGGAGGGGCGACCAGCCCTATAAGAGAGGGGCTGGGGTGCCCATGGGCTGGGGTTGGAGGGAGAATTCAAATTCAAATGGGCCTTGGGTGGTGAGAGATTGTGTGGGGAAGGGAGAAGATTTTGTTGGAATGGGGAAGATGGTGTTGGAATGACCAAGGATTCTCCTAGGGAAGGGGTGGATATGGTGGAAGTGGTGGAGGAGCATTGAATGCACCTAGGGAAGGGAATGGGGATGTGAGGTGGCAGGTGAGGTGGAGGAGAGAGGGGGAGGTCGCACCACCCCTTGGTGTAGAGAGAGAAAGAGAGAGAGAAGAGAGGAATGGGGTGGGGAGTCTCTCCCCTAGGGCTTCTCACCCACTCTTGGATTCTCTCCACTAGAACTAATTAATTTGAACTCTCAAGGAAAAATTGCATTGATTCATTAGTTCTAAATGGGGGAAATGGGGTCCTATATATAGGCAACCCACATTTTACAAAAAGCCCCCGATACATGCTACAATAACAAATAACCAAAGGAGGGGGGGTGCCCCTGGGCCAAGCCCAAAGAAATGGGCCCAATAGCAAACCCAATGACACTTAACTTAGGGAAATAAGCAAAGGACCTAGGGACATGACTCAAATAAAAGGGAAAATACATCAAATGACTCAAATAGAAAGCACAAAAAAGGATAATTCTGCCTTTATAGAGAGAGGCCCGAGCTCAAATGTCACCGGAGTGAAGAAGACCCGAGCCAAAGGGAGTCACGGGTGATGTCTCCATCACTTTCTCTTCTTTTCTTTCTTTTCTTCTCTATCGGCACAGGAGCACCCGATCAGAACTTACGACCTGCAGAAGTAGAAGTCAAGAAGTATTAGGAATATTTTCAGTGTCAATAAATGCCCCCCACCCACGGGTGTCGCGACAGAGGGATGAAAGAGCGGGACGTGCGGGTGTAGCCCATAGCCCATTTGAAAATATTGCATGGGTCTTTTTATTTTTTATTTCATTTTTATTTATCATCATTCATTCATTTCTTATTTCATCATTCATTTTTATTATCTCTTTATATATATATATAACCTCATCCAAGCATACAGGCACTCATCGACTGCAAGCATAGATAGATATATGTAGCATAGTTCCCCTATAACAGGGATAGGATAAGGACATCGCCCACGATTCACGGACAGAGTGTGGCTCACGAAGCACAACTAAGGGAGATGTGCATACGTAAAGGGGATGCCGCGTAGAACATATGCATAGCATAAACCACAATCTACACCCAGAACTATTCCTCCATAGTGTGAAAGTGTAATTATATGGGTAGTGAACCCTAGACATAGGGACGTGCAGACGTTCTGAGTAGCACTAGAGGATTACTTTATCGCCTACATATACATTCTGGACTCTCGGCTTTTGGTAGCTTCACACAACCCCCTTTTATTCTTAATTTCGAACTTCACCGTTCGACGCGAGTTTCCTCATGTGTCTCAATGGAGATTCCCGACTACTAAGATTCATCCTTTATTATGATACTATTGTGGATTTTACTGTTTGACACGAGTCTCCTCACATGTCTCAATGGGGATTCCCGGCTACTAGGATTCATCCTATATTATGATATTATTACGGATTCCACCATTTGACGCTAGTCTCCTCATATGTCTCAATGGGGATTACCGACTACTAGGATTCATTCTTATTTTAATCGTGGAGTTTGCTGCACCATTTTCGCACAAGTCTCCTCATTTGTTTCAGTGGGATTCCCGGCTACTTGGATTACAATCCACTTACCATTATCATCATTTTTTCTATTTTTTTAAAGGGGGCAGGCATCTTTTTCACCTTTTACGCGAGTGTAGAGATTTAAGCATCCATGAAGTGTTAAGAAGAATTTATGACGTCCCTATGACTAAGGACCATTGCTCATATTATGTGTGAAGTGTAGGAGTTTTGTCTAGGGTGTATTCAGTGAGTTATGCCAGGGACATGGCTACGACTCTTCCCCTGATCGTATGCACTCGTCGAGAATTGACTTTTCATTCCTTAGTGTGTGTCGTGACACACACGGCCATAAAATCTGGGCAGTACTATTTAGCAAGGAAGTATGCGGCCTTAGAAATTTGAATGAAGTGTGTTAATACTATATTTCAGGCAGACATGCACGTGAGGCAAACAAGCACACAAATCATGTCATGATTATCATTTCTTCTTCTTCTCTTTTGTCTTGCTCTTTTTTTCTCTTTTTTTTCTTTTCCTTTCTTTGCTCTCTCTTTTTTTCTTTTTTTCCCCTTTCTTTGCTCTTTTTTTTCTTTTTTTTCTACTTTTTTTCTTCTTTTTATTTTCTATTTTCTAAAGGGCTTAATGGGCATGCCCGCAATGATTCTGGCGTCGGGAGCCTGATGCCATGGTAGTGGAGAGAAGGTGTCATATGTGGTAGTAAATCCCTAGAGGGATCATGGGTTGGTATAAAACCAAAGGAGGTCTTTTCGTTCGTTAGTTCGAACAACATTTCCTAGCCAAGGGTAAGAGGTTTGTCAGCTTAGACCGAAGGTCATGACGCCGAATGACTTGGCTTAGGCGTGAGGCCATGACGCCAAGAAAGGGCATTCGCCGGCTTAGGCAAGGAGCCTTGACACCGGACCACTTGGCCTAGATGGAAGGTCATGATGCCATGGGAAAAATATTTACTGGCTTAAGCGTAGAGCCATGATGCCAGACAACTTGGCTTAGACGGAAGGCCATGACGTCAAGGTAGAATATTTTAACGGCTTACACATAAAGTCATGACGCCGCACAACTTGGCGTAGGCGGAAGGCCATGACGCCAAGGTAGAATATTTAACGGCTTAGACGTAGAATCGTGATGCCGTACAACTTGGCTTAGGCGTAGGGCCATGACGCCAAGGTAGAATATTTAACGGCTTAGACATAGAGTCGTGACGTCGTACAACTTGACTTAGACGGAAGGCCATGATGCCAAGGCAGAATATTTAACGGCTTAGACGTAGAGTCGTGATGCCGTACAACTTGGCTTAGGCGTAGGGCCATGACGCCAAGGTAGAATATTTAACGGCTTAGACATAGAGTCATGACGCCGTACAACTTGGCTTAGGCGTAGGGCCATGACGCCAAGGCAGAATATTTAACGGCTTAGACATAGAGTCATGACGCCGTACAACTTGGCTTTTACGAAGGCCATGACGTCAAGACAGAATATTTTAACGGCTTAGACGTAAAGTCATGATGCCGCATAACTTGGCTTAGGCGGAAGGCCATGACGCCAAGGCAGAATATTTAACGGCTTAGACAAAGAGTCATGACGTCGTACAACTTGGCTTAGACGGAAGGCCATGATGCCAAGGCAGAATATTTAACGGCTTAGACATAGAGTCATGACGCCGTACAACTTGGCTTAGACGGAAGGTCATGACGCCAAGGCAGAATATTTAACGGCTTAGACATAGAGTCGTGACGCCGCACAACTTGGCTTAGGCGAAAGGCCATGACGCCAAGGTAGAATATTTAAGGGCTTAGACATAGAGTCATGACGCCGTACAACTTGGCTTAGATGGAAGGCCATGACGCCAAGGCAGAATATTTAACTGCTTAGACATAGAGTCGTGACGCCGTACAACTTGGCTTAGACGGAAGGCCATGACGCCAAGGCAGAATATTTAATGACTTAGACATAGAGTCGTGACGCCGTACAACTTGGCTTAGTTGGAAGGCCATGACGCCAAGGTATAATAATTAACAGCTTAGACATAGAGTCATGACGCCGTACAAGGATAGCTTTTGTTGGTTAACGTGCCAGCCTAGACGAAAGGTCATGATGCTGACAAATGGTCTGTACATCGGCCTAGACGGCATGTCATGATGCCGATGATAGAAGGGGTCTTTTTGTTGTATGGTCAGATGAAAGGTCCGAGCCAAAGATGAAAGGGTCTTTTTGTTGACTGACTGGATGAAAGGTCCGAGCCAGAGGTAGAAAGGTCTTTTTGTTGTGTGGTCGGACGGAAGATTCGAGCCAAAGGTGAAAGGGTCTTTTTGTTGACTGACTGGACGAAAGGTCCGAGCCAGGGGTAGAGGGGTCTTTTTGTTGTGTGGTCAGACGGAAGGTCCGAGCCAAAGATGAAAGGGTCTTTTTGTTGACTGACTGGACGAAAGGTCCGAGCCAGGGGTAGAGGGGTCTTTTTGTTGTGTGGTCGGACGGAAGGTCCGAGCCAAAGGTGAAAGGGTCCTTTTGTTGACTGACTGGACGAAAGGTCAGAGCCAGAGGTAGAATATGAACGTTATCTGACGGGATGTCAGAGTCAACAAACCTTGCCTAGGCGGTATGTCTAGGAAAGGGTAGAAATAAAGCATTGTTGTCGTCTCGACGTCATGTCGAACACGACCAACCTGGAAGAGACGAAGGGTCTGGGCCAGGGCAAAATATGGTCGTTGACTTGATAGACTGGGCCAGGGTATAATGTAAAATAGGTGTTGACTCGACGTCATGTCGAAGTCAACGAACTTGACAGAGGCGTGAGGCCTAAGCCAGGGGCAGAGTATAGGATATGAATGTTGACCCAACGGGATGTTAAAGCTAACAAACCTTGCTTAGAAGGCATGTCCAAGACAAGGGCAGACGTAAAACAATGTTGTCATCTCGACGTTATGTTGAAAATGACCAACCTGGGAGAGACAAAGGGTCTAGTCCAGGGCAGAATATGGTCGTTGACTTGACAGACTTGCCAAAGTCAACCAACTTGGAAAAGGCGTGACGCCTAGGCCAAGGAGAGAATGTAGGATATGGATGTTGACCGGACGTCATGTCGGAGTCAACGTACTCGGCAGAGGCGTGAGGCCTAAGCCGAGGGTATAACGTAGGATGGGTGTTGACTCGACGTCATGTCGAAGCCAATGAACTTGGCAGAGACATGAGGCCTGAGCCAAGGGTAGAATATAGAATGGGTGTTGACTCGACGTCATGTCGAAGCCAACGAACTTGGCGAAGGTGTGAGGCCTGAGCCAAGGGTAGAATATGGGATACGCGTTGACTCGACGTCATGTCGAAGCCAATGAACTTGGCAGAGGTATGAGGCCTGAGCCAAGGGCAGAACATAGAATAGGTGTTGACCCGACGGAACGTCGAAGTCAACGGGCCCTGCCCCGATAGAAGATTTGGGGCGAGTATTGACCAGAATGCAGACGTATGAGAGGCCCAGACCCAGGGCTAAACATCAGTGTCAACCCCGATGAAGTGTCGGAGTCAACTAACCTTGCTCAGACGAAAGGTCAGAAACAAGAGCAAAACGTATAAATGCAGATGTCGACCTGACGTCATGTCGGGGTCAACCAACCTGGCAGAGACATGAGTTTTGAGCCAGGATAGAATATGGGCATTGACCCGTGGAGATGACGGGATCACCAAACTTTGCCCAGATAGAAGGTCCGAGACAAATCGAAGATGTCTTTTATTGGTTTATTAGTTTGGATTGGTTGAGTTTACTGATTTGATGAGTCGATTGACTTGTTGGGTTTATTAGGTTGTTGGATTTTATCGATTCCATTGGGTTTATTGATTTGTTTGGTTTTATTGGGCTTATCGGGTTTATTAAGTTTGTTGATTCATTGAGTTTATTGAATTTTTTTTTAGGTTTATCGATTTATTGAGTTGATTGATTTTGCTTAGCTTATTAGATTTATTGAATTGTGTTGGGTTTATTAAATTTATTTTAAATCATCATTTTCCTTTTTTTATTCATTTTCATCATTCATTTTTTTTATTAATTTCTTTCTTCTTTTCATTTCCTTTTTTTTTTGTTAACATTATTTTCGTTTGTTTTTGTTGGGCTCCCTAACGTACTCTCGTCTACGGTGCGGGATATTTTATTTGGTGGGACTATTGATGAATTTGACCGTTTATTATGCTGGTGGGGCCAAGGATCGATGTCCAACAGCCTCGCAGGTTTGGCTAGGGCGGAGTGCCTCGGGCCAAGGAAAAGGGTTTCATGAGTTCTGCACAGTGGAACAAAGGGTAATTTTGGAGCTCGGCTAAGGCAGAGCGCCCCTGGCCAAGGGAAAGCTTTATGGACACAGCCCGATGGGACTGATGGATAAATTTTGAGCTCGACAAGGGCAGTGCCTTATGCCAAGAAAAGGGAGATTTTATTGGGCCGACATTGGGCATGAAATCCGAACCGGCAGTGATGGGAGAGCCCCGTGGGACAAATATGGCATTATTGCGGCTGAATGCCGAAAGGTAATGAGAATGCATTGGCTGGGAGCATAGGTCCCAGATCAAGGGTGGAAGCTTAGTCCCAGTGGGACAAGTGGGGAGTACCCTTGTAGGATAGGAGGGCGGCGAGGCACCATGAATTCTGCTAGGACCAGGGGTGCGGAGATAGGCCACTAGAAGCCGAAAGGCGCTTATTTGTTGGCTTGATGAGGAGAAAGGAGCCGAGAGTGCAGACAACTTGGGAGGACTTGTTCTTTTCATTCCCCAATAGGGTTTGGACACGTATTTGAAACAGGAGGCCTAGTGGCTAATGAAGGTCCTTTAGCGTCGGTGGGACTGTTGATTAACATGATTTTCCTGGGAGTATTTAGTGACAGCTATACATCAGATCAATAGCTATCTTCTTTTGTCATTGATTCCTTCAGGAGATGCTCCAAATAGCTTCAGTTCGGGCCTGCGACGGTTACGCCAAGTGTCCTCTCCTTGATGCCTATTCCTAGAAGCTGCAATTGCAGGGTCTTCCTACCTCCATAGATGATGTAGTCATTTTATTATCCTCTTGGGCATTCACCATGCATTTTTTTTTACAGTCCAAGGTGGGTGCGCAGGAGAGCGCTCACACCCTCAGAGAGGGGATGAGTGGTTCACTCCACCATACCAACCCCACAATGGTAGTTTTTTTTTATTTGGCATGGACCAAGACATGAGGGGAGTGACATCTCCCTCGACAGATGTAGCCATCAAGGCCACCTTCATTTTATCTCGATTTTTTTTGGAAGACCCGACCTTCTGAGAGACGACATCTCAGATTCAATAGGTGGAGCCCTATGTTTATATGTACAAATTTCATTTTCCCTCCTTTTTCTTGCTCATTTCTTTTCTTTTTTTTTGTGCCTGCCCCCAGAACAAGACCTTTCCTTTCTTTTTTTTTTCTCTTCTCTTTTTTGCTTCATTTGCCATTCTTCTTTTTGTTGGCAAGCATCCGCATTCAAGCTATGCGGGCTTGCTAGACATCGGCTTCAGCCATATTTGTGAGTAGCAGTTGAGGCGGTAACGTTGCGCAGGGCTACTCTTTTGAGGATAGATATTTGATGAGGGCACGGTGGGTCCACCATATACTCGCCCATCTGTAGTTCGCCTTTTTTGATCAGGCCTTCAATAATGTCCTTGAACACATAGCAATCCTCAATGGGATGCCCCAGTATTTGGTGATAAGGATAGAATCGTGGATCGTCTTTTCTTTCGGCATCGCCTGGCTTCTTTGGCTCTGGAAGCACTACTTTGCCGCATTCACGGGCCCACTGAAAAAGTGCCCTAGTCTTGTCCTTTGGAAAGGAGTATGATTTCGTCGTTTTGCCTCTTAATGAGGACCCTTGTTTTGTCAGCTCGGCAGAAGACGCCTCTTTCATTTTCTTCTTCTGTTTCTCGAAGGCTTCAAAATTTAAGGCGTAAATTTCTTCTTGTGCCGGGTGTTTGCCAGTTGGCTCATTCTTTTGGTTTGGGGCTATCGAAGCCGGGCAGAACCTTGCAAGAACTGCTTCGGCATTGGCTGCAATGTCACCCAGTTGTTCGAAGGTCGTGATTTCAATGTCAATGACCCATCGTAGAATTTCTATTCTCAAATTTTCTTTGCAGATTTGAACAGAGTCCCCGAGCTCGATGGATGTCTGCACCCTTCACGGAGATTCCTCCACCTTCTTATGTAGTCCATGACAGACTCATTATCTTTTTGTTTGGCTGCTTGTAATCCGGCCTCGATGACTTCCCCTTCGGCCATCTTCATAGCCGCGGTTTGTTCTGCCTTCAGCTTGTCCATCTGCATGTGCGGCCTTATTTGCACCATCTTCGGAGATGCCTTAGTTGCCCCCTGACATGCCCAGGGGATTGTCTGTTTGAGTGGTTGAGGGAGGATGCCCCCTGTAAGATCATGTGCTATTCGGGGTATGACTGGCCGCACTGAAGCTTCAGGTGAGCTAGCACTACCTTGTGTCGCCTCATGTAGATGTCCTGCCAGGTGCGGCATAGGTGGACTTAGATTCATTTCATTCAGTTACCTTTGCAGCATTTCAATTTCATGCTGCTTCTGGTGTAGCAGTGCCATCATAGCGGGGCCTTGCCAAGAGGGGCCGGGAGTGCTATCTTGCGCCTCGGTTTGACTAGGGTGGGTGGCATCCCGTCATTGTTGCTGGACGCGCCCGATTTCTTCGACATGAACTCCGGGGTTTTATGCCTTCGAGCCTAGGAGGAACACAGTATTGTGTCCCCTTGTTGGCTGGTGGGTGTCTCGGTATTCTCTTGGATCCGGCAACATGGTGGGAGGCAGAAGCTTTAGCCTGATTTGCTCCTTTTGGCATAAAGTAAATTTCTTCATCTTCTTCATCAGCAGCTTGAGCCACACTAGACGGTGCTGACAGCATGTTGCAAGAGAGAGCAACATCTCTTATTTTAGCTTTTGTATTCTCGTTTTCCTTCTCCCATATGGCTGCCATCTGCCCCCGTAGTGGGTCTTTTGGTGCATTGAACACCCTTGCCTTTTCTTTAATTCCTTTTGTTAGCCCGTGAGATTCATCGCGTCTTTGAGGGGCATGCTTCTTGAGCTGCATAGGTCAACTCTTGAGCTGCTCATGCTTATCAAGCCCACTTATAATAGCTTGTGGCCGCTCCATGGCTGAGCTAGCTTCTTCATGTTCCCGCGACGGGGTTTGTTTCTTCTCTTTATTGTCAGTTGACCCTTTGATAGCCATTGGAGAGGATGTTTGAAGGCGGGCAGAGACTGCAATAGGCAGAGTAGGCCAGTCCATGGCTCCACTAACCTGGACTCTCGGAGTCGGAAGGGATACTGATCTTGTTCATTTCTTTATTGACGATGTTTGCCAATTTCTTTGCTTTTCTTCAGGCACTAGGGCACAGTCTTCATTGGTGTGCCGGCTACAAGCCTCTGGCACTTCTTTGGGCGACCGTTGGCATACAGATATCATGTTAATTGATACCTCCTGTGTAGGCACTTCATGAGGGCGTGGAGGGTCGACTTTGTCCTCCCCCGTTTGTAGCTCCCCTCTTTTTATTAAGCCTTGGGCGATGTCTTTAAATATTTGGCAATCTTCAATAGTATGCCCCAAGATTTGATGGTAGGGGCAGAAATGAGGATCATCTCTTCTTCTGACGTCATCAGGCCTCTTTGGCTTCGGAAGCTTGATTTTGCTACATTTGACAGCCCACTCGAACAATGCTCGAGTTCAGTCCCGGGGCAAGGCGTAAAGCTTCTTTTCTTTATTCTGCCAGAGAGACCTTTCTCGACATTCAATATGTTCATTGGAAGAAGGATTGTACACCAATTTATGCCTTTTCACCGTGAGGCTGACAGCATGAACCGCTTTCAATATCGGCCGTTTATTAACCTGCTTGGCTTCATGACTTGAGTCAGCAGAAATGGAGGGATATCTTGTGAAGAAATCTTCAACCTCCGTGGCAATATCACTTAATCGGTCAAAAGATCGGACTTCTATTCCGATCATCTTTTCCAGAATCTCATTCTTCAGATTTTGTTTGCATATTTGTATTGTGTCTTCCGGATGCGGAGGGCACCGACACCTCATGCAGAGATCCTCCCATCTCTTGACATATTATGTAGCTGTTTCATCATCTTTTTGCTTGGCTGCCAACAGCTCATCCACGGTCACCCCCGCCTCGATGACGTGGAATCTTTTACTGAATTTTTGTTGTATGTCTGGCCAGTCGTGGATAGACCTGGCCGGCAGGTCAGAGTTGTTGTGCCCTTGTGATTTTGATGTCAGCAAGAACTATGAGTATGAATGATTTATTGTTGTGTGGTTTTGATGTCAGCAAGCACTATGAGTATGAATGATTGATCACCATGTGTCTGCATATGAATGATTGATTGAGCATCTTACTTCCATGCATGCATTAAGAGTCGTATGGGTTCTAGTATATAGAGTGCGTCGACGCACTGTAGTGGCTGCGTCGACTCAGTCTAGTATTTCTGGAAGGATACCCATTCTGAAAGGGGGTGTGCGATGACGCAGTATGGGCACTGCGTTGACGCAACCAGTTGTGTGTTCTAGAATTAACTCTATAGAAACACATGCATATTCAGTGCATTATCTATTCTCTGCATCGGTGCAATTCTAGTTCGTGCATAACAAGTGTAGTTTGCATCGGTGCATTATCTGTAGTTGCACGCCATATAGTCGGTGCATTTCTTCACATTTGCATAGCCGGTGCATACCCAATATCAGTGCATTCTCATGCTAACTTCATAGACAACGATGGTGCAATGTATGTATTCATGCACATTGAATCAGTGCATCGCTTTGCCTCATACATACACATAGTTAGTGCATCACTTTGTCTCACGCATACACAAAATACACAAAGTCAGTGCATCATTTCACAAGTCTGTACAACCTCTGTTGATTCGAGCGTCTAAGTCTGTACATCATTTCATCAGAGTCTGTACATTATGAATTCATGCTTAAACTCTAGGCACAGCAAGTCGATGCATCTTTTGTACCATGCACTCAAAGTCTATACATTCTGTTGCATACATACGTAAAGTAGTATCATGCACACAAAAGTCTGTACATCGTCTTGTCGCATGCATACAAAGTCTGTACACTCTTTGTTGGCGTGTCTGAGCATTCCTCTTCAATGTGCATACTTTCCTATATGCATACTGCATTACACACCATCAAGTCTGTACATGCTTTGCATCAAGTCTGTACATACTTAGTTCAACTCTACAACTAACTCGGTGCGTCTTTCTGTATTTCTTTCAGATTACCTCAAACTGATGAGAAGTCAGATCTGACAGAACTGTTGGTCGAGGAACTTAAGAAGGCATGTGATCCAAGAATGGAGGAAGTGCCAAGATCACGACACGTGTATTGCGGCAGGCTGAAATACTACAACGTGGTCAAGGTGCTAGGGCTGGAATTCATTGAAGACACACGCCCATCTACCTTCACTGCTCTATAAATAAGAGACTTCTCCATCTGGAGAAAGAGATCGGGAAAAGAGTGATCGAAATAGGGGAACTTACTTGAAAGAGCAGAAGCAGAAAGAGCCTGCACGATCCCGAAAAAGAAGAAAGAGAGAAGAAGAGAACGAGAGAGTTGAGAAAGAAAGAGTGAGCATTAAAGAAGAAGAAGAAGAAGAAGAAGAAAGAGAGATCAAGAGTTTAGAAGAAGAAGAAGAGAGTCATCTGAAGCTTTGTCTATATTGGACCGTGGATCAAATCCAGGCCAGTCAGCTCTTTGAGAGCCACTTTGTGTTTTATCGTCTACAGCTTTCTGTTGCTATGTCCTTTCCATATTTTGTTTTCTTTTGAACCTTTATTCAAGCTGTTAGTCAGCAGAGCTAAGCTGTATTGCTCAGCGTTGCAGAGGAGGATTCCTCTGGACAGCAAGCTGTGTTGCTCAGCGGGCGAGGTGGATACCTCGGATAGCAAACTGTGTTGCTCAGCGGGCGAGGTGGATACCTCGGACAGCAAGTTGTGATGCTCAGCCGTTTGTAGGCAAGCTATGAGGCCCAGCCATTCAAGCTGTGAGTCAGCGGGAAGCCACACTCGGGTTTGAGTGTGGGGTGGACGTAGGTCTGTGGACCGAACCACCTAAAAAATTCCTTCGTGCATTGTGGTTTGAATGCTTACTGTTTGCTTCCACTAGATGAATGCTTAGGCTCGATCTGTCTTTGTATATCCAGTGAGCCAATTGACTGCACGTTCTTTGTTTGATTAAACGCACCAGTCTTTCAGACTCGATTGAACTTAGTTCGTTTTAATTATGTATCTCCGAGTGTTCAAATTTATCAATTGGGCAAAATTTTTAAGGATAGATTCATTCACCCCCCTCTGAATCCTTTGCACCAACCATAACAATTGGTATCAGAGCGGGTGTCTGTAACAAAAGGTCCAACGACCTGCAAATCCGTTCCTTGATTTGGTTTCGGTGCGATTTGATTTGATCTGCTTTGTCTTGATCTTATGGCTGAAATTCATGTATACACCGGTTCGGATTTCTATGGCTGGTATGGTCGTTTCAGAGACTATGTGATACATTTGAATTCTGATTTATGGGTACTCATAGTTCACGGTCCATATGAAGTTCCAGAGGATAAATCTCAATGGAGATCCTCAGACAGACTGAAATCTGAAGAAAATCAAAAGGCCCTAGATCTAACAAAAAGGGCAATAGACTCTAATTGTTTTCAATGTGTCAATGAGTGCAGGAGCGCAATGGAAATCATCAACAAAATATTGGAAAGATCGTGTAGAGATGAGGAAATGTGCTTCATGGTCAGAGATCAGTCCGAGGACTCATCCTCTCAGGTAAACTCTGAAACAGAAAATATCAAGTATGATGATTTAGTTGCCATGAATGAGCATTTATTGATTAAATATGATAGAGTCAAATCTGAAAAGAGAAAAATGAGAAAAGAAATGATTCATGAAGTTACTTGTCTGAAAGTTGAGTTGAATAATTTGAAATCTGAAAATGATAACCTTAGAAACAAACTCATTAGAGAAGATGATTCTTGCAATGAATGTACTGTTTTAAGAGACTTGATTAATGACCTTGATTCTGATGATAACTTTCAAAAGGATTTAATCAAATCTCTGAAAGAAGAAAATCAATCATTGCTAGAAAAGAAAATTGAAGCTAGAGAATATGAAGACAAGCTGATTAAAGAAAACTCTCATCTAAAAGATCAAAATAAAAAATTGATGGTTGTGAATATTGTTCTATCTGAAAGACTGATGGCATTTGAAAAAGAAAAATCAGTTTTGAAAGAAAAGGAAACAAATGATGAAATAAAGTTTCAAAGGGAAAATGAAACACTGAAAAGTTTAAATGATGCTTTGCAACAACAGGTAATCCTTTGTGAATTTGAGCTATCTAAGTATGAAGTGAGCATTGCTTCTTTGAATTCTGAAATTGAAGATCTGAAAAATTCTTTGTCAAAATTTGTCAAAGGTAAAGACAATTTGAATAAATTGCTTGGCTCTAATGTGAATCTCCAAAAAGAGGGACTTGGGTATGTGCCTATTAATAAGAAAGCGAATGAAAAGAAGAAATCAACTGTATTTGTGAGAAGTTCAGAACATGCCAATCCCTCTAGTCTTCCATTTTCCAGTTCATAGCCAAGAAAACTGAAAAATAGAAAATGAATAAAAATATTTCATTCATGAATAACCCTGCTAAATTTGTGCATGATGACAATAGTTGTCACCCACACTCACATGCACATGTCTTGAATAAAATGCATGTTAAAAATTCTCAGGCCAAAATATTCACGGTTGAAAGAGAACATGTTAAATATTTTTATTGTGAAAAATTTGGTCATGAGATGGCTGATTATTTTTCTATGAAGAAGGATGATCAGAAAATTGATAGAATTCATGCTAGGAACTCTTTTGCTAAGAAACTGTATCTTGTTCAAAGGAAAATAATTCACTGCTTCTATTGTCATAGAATTTGTCATGTCATGCATGAATGTAATTTAATGAAACAAGATGACATGGAGGCTAAGAAATCTCATGCGAAAAGTCATGCTCATATGAATGAGAAAATTTACTATTATCACTGTGGCAAATTGGGCCACATTGATACCAAGTGTTGGCATGCTCAGGGAAAGAAAACTAATTCTAGATTTGTTAATTTCCATGTTAATAAAAATATTTTCGATAGAAAGAAGTTTGGTTCTAGAAGCAAGCACATTGTATGTTTTGAATGTGGAAAGCCAAGCCACAGGGCTGCAACCTGTCGACTGGCAGGTTATAATAAACAGGCTGGCTTCGGTCAACAGAATCTTAATTCTGTTAACAAAATTTTTCATGCAAAGATACATAGAATTAATGACAACAGTATTTTGCATAAAAAGAATTTAAAATCTACTGCATCATGCCATTACTGTGGTCAGATAGGTCATTGTATGGATAATTGCTCCTTGATGATGAGTGATGATCTGAAGTCTCAGAAAATGTGGAAAGCACCGTTCAGAGGTGTCACTTTTACGTCAGGACCCAAGGCGAATTGGGTTCCTGTTGGATCAAAATAACCCAGTTGTTGCAGGTGTGCCTTGGAACAAAAAAAAAGAGGGGTAAATAAACCAAGGCACTGAAAAGAAAGACCCCAGGATCTTGCTCTTCAGGTCTGTTCTGAGCACTCACCTTAAATTCTATCATCTGAAATTGTTAATTTGAAATGACTATATATCATGCTGCTCTGTTAGTGCTAAATTGAAATTTTCTTTAAATATGAATGGCGCAATCATGCTTATGGTAGTTCCCTTCTGTCTGAATTGCATGAATCATATATGAATGAAGAATTTGAAATCATGTGTTGTGCTTTCATTACATTTCATGCACTTAGTCAGGGGAGTTCAACTAGTCTTGATTAACCATACTGTTGCTCATGCTTTGTTGATTACATGATGCATCTAGACAGAGGGAGCTTTTTAGATCATCTTGTTCACTTTCACCTGAAATCTTCCTGTCTAGTTTATCGGTTCATCTAATGCTCTCAATTTGTTTCAATTGAATTCTCTGCTGTCTTCACTGAAATAGCTGATCTGTCTGTTTTCCAGACTCAGCTACTGCTTATTGATAGACTCTCTTCTGATGATCTTCCTTCCTGTTGTTGTTTCTTCCACCAGCTTACACTAATCCTTCACATACTTCTTAGCTGGTGTGACTGATTTGTTTCTATTGTTGATTGGTTGGTCAACTATATTTTTGATCTGATCTGAGGAACACAAGCTGCAGGCCATGCAATTCAGTCGGAGAATCATGTAGAAATTCCTATCATATAGGTTTAAGAATGACCACTGAATCAGACTGATATAAAGTTAATGTATTCTCAGATTTGCATTTAAATGACTTGAAAATATCTGAATGATAAGCTTTACTAAATTTTAACCACATGTGTCTTGAAAATCTTAGATTCACTTATCTGAAATCTGAAAATTTGAAATCAAGGCTACTTTGGTTGAAATACATAGAGTGAGTATTGTTTTTAAACATTAACCTGAAAAAATGTTGACTAAATGAAAAAAATGCATTCAGAGCAATGACTTGGTCACTGAGAAACTGGGTTCTCTATCAATGAAATAGAGTAAACCTACGTCATGAAGTACCATAGTTATCTTTGGTGAAAATTTATTGAAAAAACTTGACAGAGCAATGGCATGTGTGTGTTGAGTAACTGGGGAGTCTGGCCTCTAATCAAGGTGTCTCCTCACGTAAAAAGACATTTCTATTGCTAACTCTAGTCTTAATGTTGAGAGGCAATGACAGTTATCACACTAGGTAACTGGGTCACTTCACCTGAGACGTGTTGTGTCTCACGTAAAAATGTGTTGATCAACATAAATTGCTCAAGAAAAGTATAATGTGCTTCAAATAAAAATATCTTGCAAACTCTGTCAACTCATTCTCTTGTAAAAGTGTTTAATCTCAATACTAATATGTGTAACTCTCAAAGGAGTCATTGAGATCATGCGTGTAAGACAAAGATGATTGGTCCTGAGTGTTATCTGATTATTTGGTTCACCTTTATTAAAACTTGAATTCAGATATAAGTATTGAGTTTAATTGATAAATTTGGTATACATCATAATTAAATCAGGTTGGTCAAGTTGCCAATTCATAACCCTCTATGATAGGAGAGTCTTTTCATGTTAAGACTTATTGTAGTGGTGCATGCCTTACAATCCCTCATGGTCTGATTCACTCCTGACAACTTGATCAACAGGAACTTTGTTGACAATTATCTCTTATCGGTTGATTGATTGCTCCTTGAGATGTACTGTGCTTTGACTGTTTCTCACCCCTACTCTTGTCCACACTGTTGGAATCTTCCATCTTGTTTCTGTAACCAGTTCTGGTTCTGTGGACTTTTCACCTGCTTTATTCTGTCCATACATATGTGAGGTGCCTCAACCATTATTGTTTTGGATTCCTTGTGTTGGCAGATTTCAGATTGCCTCATTGGATAACCAGAGTTCATTCCTGCACTTCGGGGGAAGTTCTGGGTCATTTGCATTTAAGGGGAGAGTAGTCAAGCATTCATGTTGAACAGATTTCATTTATTGCTTCTTAAAAGGGGAGGATTGATCTTGGCTGTCTAACTGCCCATGTGCTTGTTGATTGTATTCCTTTATTCAGGGAAGTTTCTTGTATGGTTGATTCTTCCTTTTTATCTAGGGAGAATATGTGGTGTCATATTGCTCTTTGGGGGGAGAATAGCTAGCTCTAATGTGCTTTCATGTAGTTAAAGGGGGAGATGTTATATCAATCGTTTCATACCTGCTTAATTTCTCTCTCAAACTATTTTTTTTTTGATGAAGTCAAAGCGGGAGAATAGTTTGAGTCTGTGTCACTCAGTGTTGCCATCATCAAAAAGGGGGAGATTGTTGTGCCCCTGTGGTTTTGATGTCAGCAAGCACTATGAGTTTGAATGATTGATCACCATGTGTCTGCATATGAATGATTGATTGAGCATCTTACTTCCATGCATGCATTAAGAGTCGTTTGGGTTCTAGTATATAGAGTGCATCGACGCACTGCAGTGGCTGCGTCGACTCAGTCTAGTATTTCTGGAAGGATACCCATTCTGAAAGGGGGTGTGCGTTGACGCAGTATGGGCACTGCGTTGACACAGCCAGTTGTGTGTTCTAGCATTAACTCTGCAGAAACACATGCATATTCGGTGCACTGTCTGTTCTCTGCATCGGTGCAATTCTAGTTCGTGCATAACAAGTGTAGTTTGCATCGGTGCATTATCTGTAGTTGCACGCCATATAGTCGGTGCATTTCTTCACATTTGCATAGCCAGTGCATACCCAACATCAATGCATTCTCATGCTGACTTCATAGACAACGATGGTGCAATGTATGTATTCATGCACATTGAATCAGTGCATCGCTTTGCCTCACACATACACATAGTTAGTGCATCGCTTTGTCTCACGCATACACAAAATACACAAAGTCAGTGCATCATTTCACAAGTTTGTACAACCTCTGTTGATTCGAGCGTCTAAGTCTGTACATCATTTCATCAGAGTCTGTACATTATGAATTCATGCTTAAACTTTAGGCACAACAAGTCGATGCATCTTTTGTACCTTGCACTCAAAGTCTATACATTCTGTTGCATACATACGTAAAGTAGTATCATGTACACAAAAGTCTGTACATCGTCTTTTCGCATGCATACAAAGTCTGTACACTCTTTGTTGGCGTGTCTGAGCATTCCTATTCAATGTGCATACTTTCTTATATGCATACTGCATTACACACCATCAAGTCTGTACATGCTTTGCATCAAGTCTGTACATGCTTAGTTCAACTCTCGAACTAACTCAGTGCGTCTTTCTGTATTTCTTTCAGATTACCTCAAACTGATAAGAAGTCTGATCTGACAGAACTGCTGGTCGAGGAACTTAAGAAGGGCACGTGATCCAAGAATGGAGGAAGTGCCGAGATTGTGACACGTGTATTGCAGCAGGCTGAAATACTGCCACGTGGTCAAGGTGCTAGAGCTGGAATTCGTGGAAGACACACACCCATCTACCTTCACTGCTCTATAAATAAGAGACTTCTCCATCTGGAGAAAGAGATCGTGAAAAGAGTGATCGAAATAGGGGAACTTACTTGAAAGAGCAGAAGCATAAAGAGCCTGCACGATCCAAAAAAAGAAGAAAGAGAGAAGAAGAGAGAGAGAGAGTTGAGAAAGAAAGAGTGAGCATTAAAGAAGAAGAAGAAGAAGAAAGAGAGATCGAGAGTTTAGAAGAAGAAGAAGAGAGTCATATGAAGCTTTTTCTATACTGGACCGTGGATCAAATCCAGGCCAGTCAGCTCTTTGAGAGCCACTTTATGTTTTATCGTCTACAGCTTTCTGTTGCTGTGTCCTTTCCATATTTTGTTTTCTTTTGAACCTTTAATCAAGCTGTTAGTTAGCAGAACTAAGCTGTATTGCTCAGCGTTGCAGAGGAGGATTCCTCTGGACAGCAAGTTGTATTGCTCAGCGGGCGAGGTGGATATCTCGGACAGCAAGCTGTGTTGCTCAGCGGGTGAGGGGGATACCTCGGACAGCAAGCTATGATGCTGAGCTATTTGTAGGCAAGCTGTGAGGCCCAGCCGTTCAAGCTGTGAGTCAGCGGGAAGCCACACTCGGGTTTGAGTGTGGGGTGGACGTAGGTCTGTGGACCGAACCACCTAAAAAATTCCTTCGTGCACTGTGGTTTGAATGCTTACTATTTGCTTCCGCTAGATGAATGCTTAGGCTCGATCTGTCTTTCTATGTCGAGTGAGCCAATTGACTGCACGTTCTTTGTTTGATTAAACGCTCCAGTCTTTCAGACTCGATTGAACTTAGTTCGTTTCAATTCCGTATCTCCGAGTGTTCAAATTTATCAATTGGGCAAAATTTTTAAGGATAGATTCATTCACCCCCCTCTAAATCCTTCGCACTAGCCACAACAAGAGTACCATTCAAAGGCAGGTCCTGTCAATGAAGATCCAAAGAACTTCAGCAGGTACGACTCGTCTGCCACCAAGTCACCCATGACGGCTATATATTGTGCAACATGCTCTTTCGGGGAGCCTTTCCCGTTGTATTTGTCAAATTTTGGGAGTTTATTGACGCCGGGTGGCAGTCTTTTGGCAGCATGATGGGCTGGATATGGCACTTCATATATGTCGAAGGGGGCGTAATCATCACCACCCCTCTTTGTCGGCCTTGCTTCAATCATCTGCTCCACCATCAACTTATTCACCATAGCTGGCTCTTCTAGCTGAGGGCAGAAGTGGGTGGGCTGCGTCAATAATGCAGCCGAAGTCATGGCATTGGATGGCAAAGGCTCCAACAGGGGAGCATGCCGCTGCATCTGAAGGGGCATTGGCCGTGCTGGCTGGAGCCACTGGGAATAATGCTGAGGAGTAGCCCAATTCTGAGCTGCAATTTTAGAATGGCCTGTGAAGGAGCACCCCCGGGGTTGAAACCTCCATGTGATGGCTCGGCTCGTGCCCCCTGTTCCTCGGGCACCATAGCGTGCCCAGTCTTTTCATTCAATTTTCTCTTTAGCAGTTCTACCTCTTGCTGGTACCTTTGCAGTGTCATCTGCACGGTAGGGTCCATAGCTATTTTGCTATTGATGCCCTCGAGTGCTTCACCAAAGGTGCATCCAGACAGGGGTACCCCTTCTTCTTCAGATGCCATTGTCTTGGTATTGAGAGTAGTGTTATCTTCATCAGCAACCCACTTGTCCTTAGCAACTTGTAGTAACTCAGCCTCAATTTTTGCCCCGCCATGTCACCGGGTCTTCTCTTTCGGCAACCTCGGCCAGCCGTTCTGGTTCATTTAGCAGGGAGCCATGCCCGCTCATCACCCCTGTCATATTACAGGTGAGGATTTGCATTCTTCTACTACTTTCTGACTCCCCTTTGGGCCTGACTAGGGAGAGTTGGCCCTTCATTTGTTGAAATTCTTTTCATCTTTTCATTTTGTGAAGGCCTTTCAAAGCTTCCAGCCCCACCTTGCTTCTCTTTTTCATTCGCCACCATGGGTGACATTTTGTCTTTTTCTTCTTCTTCGGCCCTGACGACACGAAGCAATCTTTGCTGGCCCAGGGAGGAATTCTTGAAGTTACAGAAATATTCCCAGACCCTCTTTGTCGTGTCTTCCTGACGACACTCTGGAGAAATGGCAGGAGATAGCACTTGGACTCGGACAGACAGCATATGTGAGAGCCGTATCAGCTTGGCAGCTTGATTGAAGTTTCTTGAATATTTGGAAATATCAGCCTGCCATGCACAGGCCCTGGCGGCGGGTGGAGGAGTTGCAATCATGACTTCCTCCGCATGCATATTCTCTTTGCCCCCTCTATTAGGAACATCCGCAGAATCTTTGAAGCCTTGTGAGGCTGGTGCAGGGCCTCAGATCCTCTTGGGAACCCAAATTTGCTTAAACTTTGGTAAGTTCGGGATTGGCCTACCTTGCTTGTCGTCATTAAAATTCACCCTTCGGCTTGCCAGCACTTGGAAGGGGTTGTGAGTGGGCACAGTCGGGATGATCCAATCCGGCAGAACTTCGACACCGCAACCTTTGAAGTATACTCGGATGCCCCCGATTAACGAGGACTTCCCAGATGCTGAAAGTTGACTCCGAGGAGCAGCAACAATTCTTCCTCTGGAGCTCTTCTTGTTGCCCCTAGCAGGCTTCTTCTCATGTGCCGCAGTTGGGCAAACAGTTTGGTAGACGCGGCAACCCACGATCACCGGACTTTTCAGTATAGTTTTCTTAATTCGGCCCTCACTTCGGCGGGCCGCAGCTTTGTTGTTCTTCAGCTCCGCAGGTCCAGAACTCTCCACGTCTAGGAGATCCGCGAATGCAACTCCCAAGAAGTTGGGGAAGCCAACGACCGGGGGAAAGTTGTCGAAGGTAGTAGCTACGGCAAGGTAGCCGTATGCAGCATGGTCGGCCATGATTTGGGGACCGAAAACAACTCTAGACAGTCCGCTCGCCATCACTTCAACCTACAAAGAGGAGAAACAAGACGAATGAATAGTTAGCGTTTGAGGTAGTTGGGTGGGGGCCCCATGGTCCCTCTATTTTGGCGAAAAGATGAAGGGAGGTTGGGTCCCACCGGGCGTGCCAGCTTGTGGGGATGGATTTTATTTAGAACATTTTTATTTGATGTTTATTTGTTTATTTTGCTTGTTTATTTAGTTTATTAATTAGGCGTGCCAGTCACTGAGTGACAAGTTTATTTTGCGCACCATCTGACTAATCAGACGAAGATGGGTGATCGTGTCGGGACCCAGAACCCACCGTGCCATAAAGGCGACGGCGTTAATTACGCCCCTCGAAAAGAGGGACAACCCTTGATTAATCGCCAAAAATAGAATGACCATGGGGCCACTGGAATAAGTGAAAGACGTGATTGCATACAAGCACACAATATGGTAGCATTTATTTATTAGGCATGCTCCCGGTACGTGGTGGAGAATGTAGGTCCGAGGACCACCATCACGCATAGTGAAGGCCTCCGGTCAGGCATAACCCGCCCTTCTGCCAATCACCGTTTGATATACCGAAGAGTCAGCTCATGCCAGCATGCACCAAGGTGATATATATATACATGAACATATATAATGCATACAATAAGAGCATGATAGAAAAAAAGGTTTAAATTAATCAATTTCTTTTTACCCGACCCATGGTCAATTAGGTTGACCAATCCCTATCATAGAAGGCAAGGGTTGCCCCGGGAATGAATGCGGGGTTAAAACGGCGCAAAAGGAAACAATTGGCTCGAATCCGATGCGGTCAAGCGTAGGTATAGGCTAAAATAGCATGGGGTAGCGTAGGTAAAAATGCTAAAACGGCGTGGTATGGAGTGATGGGCTAAACCGGTGCGATGGACTTTGGGCGCGCCGGAATAGAACCATTTGAAAATGTCTCATTTTGAGTCTAAAGCTAATACGCCGCGGGGGGGGGGGGGGGGGGGTAGCGTGCCGTATTAGGGCGCGTCGGATTAGGAGCGCGCCAGATTAAGCTATTTTCTTGCCCATTTCAATACGTTTGAATTCCAGAGTTGCTTGTTAGCCCCTTTAACATTAATTGGGTTAATTAATTATTGAACTGGAGTCTTGGATGCCCCAGAGGCAGAGTCATGAGTTCGTGCGAGGTTCATACTCGAGCACGGAGGTTCATTCTTTCAAAAGTATGCTTTATTTAGTCCAAATCACAAGGGTAACTGATTAGTTAAAACCTGGTGAAAATTGGGTAGCATCTCCCCATCCCTGAAGGATTGCAAGGGAGAAGCGGGGTCATACTCACGTGCGGAGTAAGCCCCTAACAAGCCGGATGGCACAACGGCGGCCAGCGGATCCCAATCGGGTAGGAAACCCCGAGGACTAGCCTACGAGGGGCACCATGGTTCTGTGGGTTGAAATCGATCGGATGAGACGACCAATAAGGGAAGGAAAGCCCCGAGGACTAGCCTGCGAGGGGCCCACGACCCGTGGTCTGATCGCAATCTGAAAAGGGATGACCGGTAGGGAAGGAGAGCCCCGAGGACTAGCCTACGAGGGGCATATGACCCATGGCCACCACAATGTCCCTAAGGATAGTGGATTTGCTGTCGGGCTAAACCCTGTCAATATTCACCTTATGGCCCATAGGGATACTCATCACTCATAGATGGAACCCTTTGACCCAATGGCGGTTCTGAAATATCAATGGGGTATGTCCCCCTCCCCGGAGTATTAAAGCCAGTATTCTCAAGAGCAACGAAGCTTGGCAATCATGAATTATATGTAGAATAGGGGGGAATACAATAGCATAACATAACATCCGATGAGTTGGCAAATCATCACTCGCATTGTCAACAGGTTAGTGCTCACGGGGTCAGTGGGTTAGCATTGTGAACTACGATGATGAAGACACAGAGAGCAGCCATCAGAACCATAAGCATATAACGAATGCATAGGCTGTGGAGGTGACCCTGTTCCCTCTGGACTATGAAGAAGTGCAGCGGGGTGTTGACGGGCTCGACCTCATAACGGGAATAGGTAAAGATGCACACACGAGTGTGTCTCTAACCACAAAACCCTCGGCACATGTACAGCGAGGCATGGCCATTACTCTAGAAGGGAGGAGCCCCAGGAGGGTGACATCAATATAGCCCGTATGGCTCCCGGGCATGATCAGTATCACGAGATGAAAACAAAGTTCATACACGAGGCGACTGAAAATGTAAATTGAAGGAAAAGTATAAGAAGCATAAGCAACCGTGCAGATCATTCATTCCCTCAACGGGAGAGTAGCTACATGGATCATCACAACCATTCGGCGCATCCCGACATCGTTGCTCGCCGACCGTTTCATTAGTTGCAGAGAAGGGATTATAGAGGCGAAAGAAATGAAGAGATGGTGAAGGGGGGAGATGGGCTCATGTCATCGCCCCTCCCCCCTCACTTACATTATATCAGAAGAGAGAAACTAGAGAGAATCGTCGAAAGAAAACCGCGGAACCCACCTAAGCTTCTTCTTCAAAACAGAGTATCGGATGGCGGGAGTCTCTTCTCCGGCTCCGGAGATATTCAGGCGAGTAGACGGGGAAGACGGCGGCGAGAGCCCTCAGTGGAAACCCTGCTTCTCCCCCAAGGTTCCTCCCTCCCTCCGACGAATGGGCTCTGATTGGCTCTCTTCAGATCCTTCTCTCGTATTGGTTCTCTCTATTTCTCTTCTCTTCGTTCTCCTCTTTTGAACTTGGTCGAACCATTTAACTTATATAGATGGGGCAATTATGGCGTGGAGAATGCGCGTCGTAGAAGGCCTCCTTTGGTCATTTTGGCGCGCCGGGAAGAGGGCCATTTGACATTTTGGCGTGCCGGGGAAGAGGGCGCCAGAAAGGAGGGCTGCGTCGGGGAAGGTAGCGCGCTGTATTAATCTCCTTCGTCGCGTTTGTTCGACACGGGTCAGACGGTGGGCCTTAGACTAGCTCCAGGAGTTGACTTGGTCCTTCATCTCATCGCGGCTTCACGAAATCGCAACGAGAAGTATTGGTAAAGCATTTAGGCCACTAAATGGCCGATTCCAGAACCTTTTGTGCCTTTGGTTCAGACACTCGGGTTTTCCGCTGACATGGCCTTCGGCATTGTAATTTGTGCTGCCGGTCCGGCTTCACTTGTATTTGTAGCTTTTTGATTGCTTCTTCGGGGATGATCCCGAATACTCTTCCGAGCTCCCGGGTCTTGCTTTAGCGACTGTCCGTTGGAGCTGAGCATCTTTTCTTTTCTTATTTTCTTTGGTCTCATCTTTTGTTCGGCTTCCGCCATTCTTTCTCTTCTTTTCTTTCTTTTCTTCGCTGTCGGCACAGGTGCACCCGATCAGAACTTACGACCTGCAGAAGTAGAAGTCAGGAAGTATTAGGAATATTTTCAGTGTCAATAGTCTCGCACGGACTTTATGGCACACAAGGCCAACCAATCCGGGCACATAATGCAAGACGACGAACCTTAGCCAAAACCAATCTCTCCAGCCAAAGGAGAAACCGACATACCTCCAACCAACGGAAGGACTCCACGCTCGACCTAACCTCGAACCTCATGCACACTGGGAACATCACCTTCCAGCACCGAGAAAACCATCACCACGTCAGGTCAACGCCTCTGACACACTTGGCGAGTGTCACGTCGGACCACAATCATAGCATCTACCGATGCACCACCACTGCAATTCCTCAAACTGCAACACACCACGCCCAGAGCCACAACACGAGCCATAATGACAACCGTCAACGCTCATCCTCGAGTCCCGAAACACACCACGGGACCTTCACATCTGAGACCAAATCCAAGGCGGACACACCCATTCGCACACAAGAGCGCAAGAGCAAGACTTATTGGGACACCACAGCCCAATCCTGTCTCGAAATCCGCAAGAATAATCAGGACCAACACGTCATTTCTGACGCCACAGAGCACAACAAGAACATCAGGCTCGATGAAATAGTAGCTCACCGAGAAGATCCTCCGCTCACCCGAGCATACTTCTCGATCAGAACACCCGCTCTGCCACCTTAAACTATGACCTGAACACCTCAGGGGCTGGACAAACCTCAAGCTGGAGTGGCCTAAACCGACAGTAGCTCCCTCAGAGCACGCTCACGGCCACTTAACCACGAATAATCCTCTCCAGCCACCTAACCATGCTATAGATTCCTCGAACGCAGCACCGCGAGTTCACGCCTTCTAGCAACCTCTGCCCAACGCAGCACAACCAGGGCCACCACCGATGAGGGAGAAGGCTCTCGACCTCGATCCTTAGACCCCATGCTAGCACGAAAGCCGCGGACAGCAACCACCTTCACAGCGTCGCACAGCGCACTCATGCTCTCAAGCGAGAAACTAGGCGGAAAGCGAACACAAAACCCTAAGCCAACTGCCGACTGTACTAGACCTTATGGACTCTGATCACTGCAATATTTCGAATTCCTATGTACGTCCACAACCACTGCTCTGATACCATCCGTAACGACCCGAAAATCCGATTACCGGGAAAGACCCGATAACCCGAGACTCAAACCGCCGCCCACGAGCCGGGAGGACTCAGAAGGGCTAAAAGGAGTGTGGAGGCACAAAGAAATAGGAAATAAAGTATGATAATTCAACAATTAATAGAAATAAATAAACAACTACTGCTACAACAGAGTCCAGTCCAATAGAAAGTACAGTCTAAAGTAGTAAAGCGTACCACATGCCGAGTGAACACTCGGCCCGGCGAGCTGGCAACTGAGAACCTCCGTACCGCACCCTCGAACCTCGAGGAAGAATTGCCACACCTGAAAAGTAGGGAATGAGTCTCCAAAATAGAGACTCAGCAGGGATCCCACGGAACCCCAACCGGAAATAACGGCGGTAGCAGAAAGGAAAGCTACAACTACAGCAGAACAGTGAACCGGTGGCCGGGCAAAACTCGGCGCTACAACTACTCCTACTGTACCAGAAACACATCCCGATCTCACGATCGGGGGCTACCAAACCACACTAGTACCGCTTACCGAAGTAAAAACCCACGGCAACCACGCCGTAGAGGCTTGTCTCCCAGGACACGGCCAACCTGGACATGCTGTCCAAGGTGCAACCCCGACCACCTGATCGCGGGTACCGCACAACAAGACGCAACCTCGGTAAAACTACTAGCACTAGTCTCACGGCGCGAAAATTGACACACGCACGACGGTGAGACATCCAGAACACCACGGGCAACATGACAAAAACCCGAAGGTCGAAGTCACAAAGACTGACAGTCTGTCACTCCCGACTCGACAGGAGTACCTCCCACTAGAAGCACAGTCGGTAGCGTCCCCTGACGTCTTACACCGCACCACAGGTGAACTGCCTGACGTGGTAGCGCCTACCAGAGGCACGGACACCGAACAAGTAACCACAAAGCAAGTGACTAGCTGGGGTCACTGTCACGCCCCGAACCGATAGCAGCGGAACGTGTCGTTTGCTCGGAACGTGGCAGTTACAGTCGTGAATGATCAAGAGTAATCGCATAAGACTAAAATAATTTTGAACAACAATAGAAATTTTATTTCTAATATAAATCTCTTACAAGAACTTGTTTTCCCCAACTTAAAGACTCCATCACAATGGAAAGGAAAGGAAACGACAAACTAACAAACTTTAGACAAGATAACTGAATAAGAAACACTAAGCTAGACTCAAGAAAGATAAAAGACATGGGTTCACTAGTTTCCGAAATTCGCTTGCACACTTGTCCCTCCCGTGTGAGTCTCGGTCTTGCTAGCCACCTGATTACCTAAAAAATATTGTAATAAACTAGGTGAGCGAACGCTCAGTAGGAATTATATCTCAGGAACTAGCAATGGGTTTAAGTAATTACAATTTTTCACATGTAAATGCAATATGGCTATGCATGTAGAAATAACTGAGCAAGTGAAATAAAACTAGAATAACACGTCGTACAAAACATCCAAGCGAGTCTTAAACCAGAAATATTCATGAGAGGCTTTATAGATTATTGGCTATTTCACGCAAGTACTTTGCCCGTGTCGGGCCACGCTAGTAAAGTCACGCAAGTCGAGTCACGCACGCGAGAAAGAGAGAGAGTGTGGAATGCCAAAGATCAAGAGAAAGAGTACTTCGGTGCAATGCTAGACACCGTGATCATTACAACTCCCATGGGCACTAGTACTTTTAGGTGCTCCTCCCAGGACCAGATCGGGCCCTTATATGCACAGCATTAAAGATAGATCTAGACATCCACGATAATTTATAGCCAATAAGGAGTTTCAAGAACAAGCTTTAATAGGATGATAAGATAAGATTTTTATGGAATTCAAGGGCAAGGCCCTTAAGTAAGGACATACTGGCGATAAAATTCACGCAAAGCATATAAACCATGACATGTCGATAAACTGGGTGGAATTGGTTCCCTAACCGGGTACCATAACAAATAAGTGCCCATATGTAGATGGTCACTCCTTTTATATAGAATTGAGGTCCGCAAGAACAGCATATTAATGGCATGATGTCCTCATCCTATTAAGAATATTCTCATGATATCCACTTAGCATAACATGAGGGCCGGTATACCATGTTTCTATAGAGTGACATGGCAAAATATTGTAATGGGTTTTTATGGTACAACCAGCTCAATCGGCCTTGAGGGAATCCAAGGCTACGAGGAGACTTACGGAGGTCCCAATCACTAACTTGCTAGTCCAAAGGAATGGAATGTCCAATGGAGAGCTTGTATGTCACCGAGAGTTAGTGGGTAAACGAATAACCATTGGAAAACATGGGACTATATTCACGGAGTGGAAATATAGTGCCGATAATATACTTGCACATATATATATATATATATATATATATATATATCGAACCCTAGGTTAACAGAAAAATGGGAAAAATAGTAACACAGGAAAATAGCCACTTAAGCTAAGTCATTACTTATCAAATTAACGCCTTTCGCAGGGGCATTTATTTACAATTTGACAACTTATACAGTAGGCGTCCATCATATTTCTTCTATTTTGCATAATTTCTAAATTTTGGAATTTTAGTAGAACGTGCCTTAAACAGGGGCGTTACTTTCAAATTCGCGCCCTGGTTCAGGGCGTCACTTTTATAAGAGACGACCTCATGCGGGTCGTTAATTCACTATCTTCCGTAATTCGGGATATTAACATGAACAGTGTAAATTTTCAAATAATAAATTTCAGGAACCAAGGTACAGGGTCAGGACAAGAAAAATAGCAGGATTCAACAGGTATGATCATGCATCATATTAGATTCGTAGTTTCATAGATATTAAATTTTAAACACTGTTAATTAATAATTAGGTGAAATTGACGACTCCTGGGCAGGGCGTCATAACTCAAATTAGCGCCCTAGCCAGGGGCGTTATTTTCAAATACGCGCCCTTGTTAGGGTCGATTCTTTTAAAATTTCACAAAAAACCTTTGAAACCACAATAAAACTATATGCATGCATGACTGATGGTATTATTATGAACTTAAGCTAGTTTGGGCTATGTTCTTGAGAAAACCTACCTGATCTTAAGATTTTGGCGATGGTACGTGAAGAACTTGAAGAAAGAACTATACTCTGTTGCAAACAGAGTCTTCGGAAGCCTATGTAAACTGTACAGAACAACACCCAGAGGGTGCTAGGAGATGAGAGTGTTAATAGATGAGTCAGGAAGAAGCTTTCTCCCGTTCTTCAGTAGGTCAAGAAGGATTTCTGCTCGTAACCTACAGAGAAATAAGATGAAGAAACATTAGTTTTCTTCATAATACTCTACTGAAGGCAGAGGAAGAAGAACACCTGTTCTTCACAGTTGCCGGCAGCAGGATAGAATAGATCGCCAAAATAGCAAGGAGAGGTCGATTCGAAAGGTATTTATAGGGTCTTAGGAATTCTAATAGAGTTAGAGTTCGATTAAAAGTAATATTTCCCTGATAGAGTCCTTTCCATGATCTATCAACCCATACTAATCCTAAAACTTACCCTGGATAGTCTCCCAGGTCGAACGGAACTCAAATGTAATTAACGCCTTAGGCTAGGTCGTTAATTTTTTATTTGACGCCTTGCATCTCGTCGTTTTTAAAGAAATAACGCCCTTCCGTCGGGCGCTATTCACGATTTCACGTTAACTTATGCTAGTTACTATATTTGAGGATTTTTATCTTTTTTATTTGATAAGGTCTAGTTACGAAAATTTATGGGTAATATTTTTTCATTTTTCTTAATTTTTCCATATAATTAGTTTTTAAAAATTCCTTTAAATCAAAAGTGGCACTATTCACTTTTTTTTGAATTGACGACTTAGTTTAAGTCATCTTTTAGGAAATACACGCCCATGACCATGGCGTCATTTCCATTTGGCATTTCTTTGAAGATGTAAAATTATGTTTATGCCCTAGAAATCCTTATCAATGTATCCTTTCTTATGCTATTTATACTTTATTTGATTTTTCTGATTTAGAAGTGACGACTTGTTCAAAGTCGTTTCTTATAAAATGGACGCCCATCCATGATGGCGTCAATTAAATTTTTGCTTTTCTTCTTAGCCTCCAAAAGACCGATATCGTATATATGTCCATTCTTTTCTCTTTTACTTTTTCTTAATTCATTTAAATCCTATTAATGTATATTTCTTCCTTTTAATAAAAGTATAATGTAATAAATGTGAAGATTAAATTTTATAAATTATTAATAAATTACTAATTGATGTTTTCTTCGAGATTTATCGATTCTAAATTCAAATAAAATTATATTATGCATTAAATGCCTAGAAAAAAAATAACATGTTATTCTTAAATTTATTATAATACAATGGTAGGGTCCATGAACTCTTTTTGTGAGATTTTCTTAGGATGTCAGGGGGTCGTGTACCAAGTCTGGCCTTGATTATTTACGTTGTAATATATTTATTTATATTGTATTATATATATATAAACATATTTGTTATTTTCTAACCCTCATATACCTATTAATAATTTGTATGTATATAGGGATTTTATTCCTCATAATTTCTTTAACTTTTATTAGTCCTTGTCCTAGGTATCAGAGGCAGGTTCGATCTGAGCAACCCTATAGGAATATCACTTGACCATTTATTTATTTGAATAAAGTTTATTTATTAAATATTATATACTTATAAGAGTATGTATTTATCATTATGTATATTTTTATTTCTTATTCCAAAATTACCAGGCGTTACAGCCTCCCCCACTTAAAAGAATTTGGTCCTCAAATTCACATCATCTTCCATTCCTAACAGAGAACTTATTATGAGCTTATACAGAAGAAATCTTAAGTATGGAAAAGAGCTAGTTTAGGATCACGGGTGAGGGGTACCTTCCACAACTTCTTTCTTGGCAAGTTCGGCCACAGCTTGAGTTTCTCTTGGAGGTTTTTGAGTCAAAATAGAACATTCGGCTATCTTATGATCTAAGCTTCCGCAACGCAGACATGTTCCCGAACTCCACCAACACTCCTTCGATTTGTGACCATATCTTCCACAAGATTTACACTTATCTTGCGAGCGATCTGCCGAAGCTTCCTTATTACACTTCTTACATTTCTGGCATTTCTTACACCTTTGTGAAATATCACCTTCGTTTATCCTTTTCTGAGTAATGGTGAACTTTTCAGAGTCATCTGTTCGATCCTTCCCTTCAACTCTTTCTTTTTCTTCCACCATTTTCTCTAGCTCTTGAACTCTCTTGACAAGGTCCGCGTAAGCTTGGATATCTACTAAGATCATCTCATGAACAAAGCTTGACTTAGATGCTTCCATTTTATCTAGGTCCCTGCAAAGATGATTGGGGAGATAATTTATTTACTCAAGAATTAATATTATTGAAATGTAAATATTTTATCTTTCTTTTATAACTTTAACCCCAAGTTCTACCCATCTCTCACGGAATTCCTATAGGATGACTGACAAGGATACTCAACCTATAACTTGGATTTAACAATCTAAGGATTTTGAAAGCCGATCTCTAATATGACTAACAGTGATACTTGACCTATCACCGAAACCTAATAACTTGAGGATGTGAAAGCCGAAGCTCCGATATGACTAACAAGGATGACCCATCCTTGGGACTTAATAACTGGAGGATATGAAAGCAGAAGCTCTGATACCACCTCTGTCACGCCCCGAACCGATAGCAGCGGAACGTGTCGTTTGCTCGGAACGTGGTAGTTACAGTCGTGAATGATCAAGAGCAATCGCATAAGACTAAAATAATTTTGAACAACAATAGAAATTTTATTTCTAATATAAATCTCTTACAAGAACTTGTTTTCCCCAACTTAAAGACTCCATCACAATGGAAAGGAAAGGAAACGACAAACTAACAGACTTTAGACAAGATAACTGAATAAGAAACACTAAGCTAGACTCAAGAAAGATAAAAGATATGGGTTCACTAGTTTCCGAAACTCGCTTGCACACTTGTCCCTCCTGTGTGAGTCTCGGTCTTGCTAGCCACCTGATTACCTGAAAAATGTTGGAATAAACTGGGTGAGCGAACGCTCAGTAGGAATTATATCTCAGGAACTAGCAATGGGTTTAAGTAATTATAATTTTTCACATGTAAATGCAATATGGCTATGCATGTAGAAATAACTGAGCAAGTGAAATAAAACTAGAATAGCACGTCGTACAAAACATCCAAGCGAGTCTTAAACCAGAAATATTCATGAGAGGCTTTATAGATTATTGGCTATTTCACGCAAGTACTTTGCCCGTGTCGGGCCACGCTAGTAAAGTCACGCAAGTCGAGTCACGCACGCGAGAAAGAGAGAGAGTGTGGAATGCCAAAGATCAAGAGAAAGAGTACTTCGGTGTAATGCTAGACACCGTGATCATTACAACTCCCATGGGCACTAGTACTTTTGGGTGCTCCTCCCAGGACCAGATCGGGCCCTTATATGCACAACATTAAAGATAGATCTAGACATCCACGATAATTTATAGCCAATAAGGAGTTTCAAGAACAAGCTTTAATAGGATGATAAGATAAGATTTTTATGGAATTCAAGGGCAAGGCCCTTGAGAAATGACATACTGGCGATAAAATTCACGCAAAGCATATAAACCATGACATGTCGATAAACTGGGTGGAATTGGTTCCCTAACCGGGTACCATAACAAATAAGTGCCCATATGTAGATGGTCACTCTTTTTATATAGAATTGAGGTCCGCAAGAATAACATATTAATGGCATGATGTCCTCATCCCATTAAGAATATTCTCATGATATCCACTTAGCATAACATGAGGGCCGGTATACTATGTTTCTATAGAGTGACATGGCAAAATAGTGTAATAGGTTTTTATGGTACAACCAGCTCAATCGGCCTTGAGGGAATCCAAGGCTACGAGGAGACTTACGGAGGTCCCAATGACTAACTTGCTAGTCCAAAAGAACGGAATGTCCAATGGAGAGCTTGTATGTCACCGAGAGTTAGTGGGTAAATGAATAACCATTGGAAAATATGGGACTATATTCACGGAGTGGAAATATAGTGCCGATAATATACTTGCACACACACACATATATATATATATATATATATATATATATATATCGAACCCTAGGTTAACAGAAAAATGGGAAAAATAGTAACACAGGAAAATAGCCACTTAAGCTAAGTCATTACTTATCAAATTAACGCCTTTCGCAGGGGCGTTTATTTACAATTTGACGACTTATACAGCAGGCGTCCATCATATTTCTTCTATTTTGCATAATTTCTAAATTTTGGAATTTTAGTAGAACGCGCCTTAAACATGGGCGTTACTTTCAAATTCGCGCCCTGGTTCAGGGCATCACTTTTATAAGAGACGACCTCATGCGGGTCGTTAATTCACTATCTTCCGTAATTCGGGATATTAACATGAACTGTGTAAATTTTCTAAATAATAAATTTCAGGAACCAAGGTACAGGGTCAGGACAAGAAAAATAGCAGGATTCAATAGGTATGATCATGCATCATATTAGATTCCTAGTTTCATAGATATTAAATTTTAAACACTGTTAATTAACAATTAGGTGAAATTGACGACTACTGGGCAAGGCGTCAAAACTCAAATTAGCGCCCTAGCCAGGGGCGTTATTTTTAAATACGCGCCCTTATCAGGGTTGCTTCTTTTAAAATTTCACAAAAAACCTTTGAAACCACAATAAAACTATATGCATGCATGACTGATGGTATTATTATGAACTTAAGCTAGTTTGGGCTACGTTCTTGAGAAAACCTACATGATCTTACGATTTTGGCGATGGTACGTGAAGAACTTGAAGAAAGAACTATACTCTGTTCCAAACAGAGTCTTCGGAAGCCTATGTAAACCATACAGAACAACACCCAGAGGGTGCTAGGAGATGAGAGTGTTAATAGATGAGTCAGGAAGAAGCTTTCTCCCGTTCTTCAGTAGGTCAAGAAGGATTTCTGCTCGTAACCTACAGAGAAATAAGATGAAGAAGCATTAGTTTTCTTCATAATACTCTACTGAAGGCAGAGGAAGAAGAACACCTGTTCTTCACGGTTGCCGGCAGCAGGATAGATTAGATCGCCAAAATAGCAAGGAGAGGTCGATTCGAAAGGTATTTATAGGGTCTTAGGAATTCTAATAGAGTTAGAGTTCGATTAAAAGTAATATTTCCCTGATAGAGTCCTTTCCATGATCTATCAACCCATACTAATCCTAAAACTTACCCTGGATAGTCTCCCAGGTCGAACGGAACTCAAATGTAATTAACGCCTTAGGCTAGGTCGTTAATTTTTTATTTGACGCCTTGCATCTCGTCGTTTTTAAAGAAATAACGCCCTTCCGTCGGGCGCTATTCACGATTTCACGTTAACTTATGCTAGTTACTATATTTGAGGATTTTTATCTTTTTTATTTGATAAGGTCTAGTTACGAAAATTTATGGGTAATATTTTTCCATTTTTCTTGATTTTTTCATATAATTAGTTTTTAAAAATTTCTTTAAATCAAAATGTGGCACTATTCACTTTTTTTTGAATTGACGACTTAGTTTAAGTCATCTTTTAGGAAATACAAACCCATGACCATGGCGTCATTTCCATTTGGCATTTCTTTGAAGATGTAAAATTATGTTTATGCCCTAGAAATCCTTATCAATGTATCCTTTCTTATGCTATTTATACTTTATTTGATTTTTCTGATTTAGAAGTGATGACTTGTTCAAAGTCGTTTCTTATAAAATGGACGCCCATCCACGATGGCGTCAATTAAATTTTTTCTTTTCTTCTTAGCCTCCAAAAGGCCGATATCGTATATATGTCCATTCTTTTCTCTTTTACTTTTTCTTAATTCATTTAAATCCTATTAATGTATATTTCTTCCTTTTAATAAAAGTATAATGTAATAAATGTGAAGATTAAATTTTATAAATTATTAATAAATTACTAATTGATGTTTTCTTCGAGATTTATCGATTCTAAATTCAAATAAAATTATATTACGCATTAAATGCCTAGAAAAAAAATAACATGTTATTCTTAAATTTATTATAATACAATGGTAGGGTCGATGAACTCTTTTTGTGAGATTTTCTTAGGATGTCAGGGGGTCGTGTACCAAGTCTGGCCTTGATTATTTACGTTGTATTATATTTATTTATATTGCATTATATATATATAAACATATTTGTTATTTTCTAACCCTCATATACCTATTAATAATTTGTATGTATATAGGGATTTTATTCCTCATAATTTATTTAACTTTTATTAGTCCTTGTCCAAGGTATCAGAGGCAGGTTCGATCTGAGCAACCCTATAGGAATATCACTTGACCATTTATTTATTTGAATAAATTTTATTTATTAAACATTATATACTTATAAGAGTATGTATTTATCATTATGTATATTTTTATTTCTTATTCCAAAATTACCGGGCGTTACAGTCACGCCCGTCAGCGTGGGTCCAACCGTCCCCAACCACGTGTGCACATACAGACCATGCATCCTAGGTCTGGCCTCTAACTGGTTTTCCCCTGGAGCCGGACTCTGGCTACCGACGAGGGGCCCGACGAAAACCATTCTAAAAACCATCCTCAGGGTAGCCTCTCCACCACTCCCTAGTTGGTCCACTCGCGTGCAGGCAGGCTACGACTAGTGGAGGGTCACTGAAGGAGTAGACTCTCAAGTCAACGTAAAACAACGTTCGAACCCGACGAAGTACGGGGACCATCCCACGTACCAGCACCGTCGCACGGTGACCACGGTCGAAGAAGAAATGGGACTCACAGTCTACGGCCACGCACACACCCTGTGCGAGAGTCGAGAAAACCCAAGTGACACTAAGCCACTGGACTCTGGACAGTCCTTTAGATGCACTACACCCAACGGTCCTTGAGTCACAAGACTCGGGGTCAAGACCGTCGTATACAACGACACAAGGCTGTCAGTCTAGTCTAATCCCTAGGCCTAAAACAACTGTAGCATGAATACCGAGGCAGCTCACGAGTCGCCAAGACCATTCCCTCGGGAAGGGAACTAAGAAGCCTTCCTGCCCTAGGCAGGACAACTGGAGTCACAGTCCAAGGCCACACATAAGGCCCACGCGGAAAGCACAGAAGCGTGATTCCCAAGGCAGCGCACAAGTCGCCACGTCGATAACTGGACTTGCAGTCCAAGGCCAAACACATGGCCCACTTGGGAATCATCTTCCAGGAAAACTCACTACATGCGGGGGAACCCCACTGCACACACACCGACACACGGTGACACGAGTCAAGAACGCTACACCCCGGGACCACACCGTACCACGATACCTGGCCCCGACGAAGTGCACTGCATCCGTCAAGCCACGGGTTGGCACGTGGATCGAGAACCACACACCAAGGACTCGAATTTGTCAAAACAGAAGCACCGGGTTAGACTGGCACATGGGTGGTTCATCCTGGGCCGCTCAAGGGAAGTGCGGCTGGGGACGAGCCGCTCAACTGGCCGCTCATCGCAACAGAAAGACAGACGGCTGGGGACCAGCCGCCCATGGGGGGACATGCGGACCTCACCTGGGCGCACATCACATGTGCGGTCTATCGTTCGACCGCACAACCCCAAAACCAGAACGAGAAAAATGGACCAAAGCCAACCGCCCATACCATGGACAGGCCCTGGTTCGACCGCCCAACCGTCACGGCGGGCAAACCCAGGGGGTCGCCCGATCGTGACCTTTCCATGCCCCGTTCGTGCCAAAACGAAGGGGATTCAGCCACAACCACCCTGGAAATCACATAGACTCCGACCGGACTCAAAATGATGCACGAATCACGAGAAACGAGCGATTCTACCGAAGTTACTCAAAAGGGGTTTCGGGCTTCCCGGAGCCCTACCGGTCAAATGGGACCACCAATCGAGATGAAATCAGGGGGGAAAGAACGCTCTCGCCCGAAGGAATCCGTTTACAATAACCGATCTGGAAACCGTCGCCGTTTCCCAATGGACCCTACGAAACCTACAAAATCACGGTTTCGCTAGAACGGACCCAAACTCTGCCATTTTTGCGCCGAACGACGTACAATGACAGGGAAAATGAGCAGAACGTAGTAGTGTTCCATCACCCTACCTCCACCAAAGATACCGCGCGCCGAAGCGACTAATCCACGCCGAAAACCACCCGGAACATGAACGACGCCATCTCAGAATCCACCGAGGGATCGCGCCCGCTACCGCCTCGATCCTCGCCCATCCTTACCCACATCCTCGCCCGCGCCACCTCCACCTCACCCCCGCCTCGCTCCGTCGGCCGCCGGATAAGAGAGGGGAGAAGGAGAGCGTGAGAGAAGAGAGAGGGAGAGTGAGTGAGAAATGAGAGGGGAGAGAGAGAAAAGGGGTTTATATAGAAAATCCAGAAATTCCAGAAAAAACTAAAAAATAGAAAAATACACCCCCACGATCCTCAGAACATGCTGATCACCGTGGTAACGTCCCGGCGTCGGAGAACACAACGGTTCACCCTATACGGGGTTCCGAGGGTCCGACAGATGGAAAACACGCGTAAAACGCAAAATTCAACCCGGGACCCACAAAGGTGCTCCGAAAATTACAGAAAATTACCGGCGTGCTCCTCACAACACCACAGACCCAAGGAAACTCACGGGCACACCACCAGTGGGTTCGACAATCCTATAAAAATAGTCCGAAGCTCGATCGGACACAATCCAAAATCCACGGAAAGATGATCTGAAACCCACGGATCCAGATCCGAAAAACCCGGGACATTACAACCAAGCTGAAGAAGATCATCATTTCAATTTTTATTGGCCTGAGGTCGGAAAAGACCAAGCTCCCTTCTAAGTGTTGTAAACATGTCGTTACACAAGGGCTTGGTGAAGATATCAGTAATTTGATTTAGAGTATCAACAAGATGCAGCTCAAAGTTTTTCTTAACGACCTCATCTCTAATGAAGTGATGCCTAATCTTAATATACTTAGTCCTAGAGTGCTGGACTAGATTTTTTGCAAGGTTGATAGCACTAGTGTTATGACACAGAATCGGGACACAACCAAGATCCACTAAGTAGTCTTGGAGTTGGTGTTTAATCCACAACACTTAGGTGCCACAGCTCCCCGCAGTAACAAATTCTACCTCCGCGGTTGAGAGAGCAACTGAGTGTTGTTTCTTGGAGGCCCAAGAAACTAAACACCCACCTAGAAACTGGCAATAGTCACTAGTACTCTTGCGATCTAGTTTACATCTAGTGTAGTCCGCATCAGAATAAGATATAAGAGATAAATCACATGATGACGGATACCACAATCCCAAATCTTGAGTTCTGGCAAGATATCTAAGGATACGTTTGACGGCAGTCAAGTGGGATTCTCTAGGACTAGCTTGAAATCTAGCACAAAGGCATACACTAAACTGGATATCTGGTCGAGATGTAGTCAAATAAAGCAAAGAGCCGATCATACCTCTATAGATCTTTGCATTCACTAATTTACCATTTTCATCCGAATCTAGTGATGTTGTGGTGCTCATCGAGTTGCAATTATTTTGCTATTTGTAATGTCAAATCTTTTCAGCAGCTCCTTGATGTATTTGGCTTGACTTATAAAGAACCCATCTTCTCCTTGGTTGGCCTGCAAACCGAGAAAAAATTAGAGTTCTCCTATTAGGCTCATCTCGAATTCGCTAGTCATGAGGTTAGCAAATTTGTCACATATTTCAGAGTTAGTAGAACCAAACACAATATCATCAACATAATTTTGAACAATCAAGATGTTCTTACCTTGCTTCTTGGTGAAAAGTGTTTGATCTACCTTACCTCGTGTGTACCATTTTTCAATGAGAAACGAGCTTAGTCTCTCATACCAAGCTCTTGGTACTTGCTTCAGTCCATAAAGCGCCATGTCTAGCTTGTATACAAAATCTGCATGGTTAGAGTTTTCAAAGCCAGGGGGCTGCTCAACATAGACTTCTTCCTTGATAAACCATTCAAGAAAGCACTTTTTACATCCATTTAATACTAGCTTTATTCTAAGGAAGCATGCAAATGTTGTAGATGTTAACTCCCCCTGAAAGCATGCATGGTTGGCAATGAACTATGCAGCCTAAGACTTATGTGAATGCACAATGCAATGAAGATGGAGCATGATGATTACACATTTTTGTGTTTTCCTAAACATGATTTGCATTAGAGTATATGAGATCACAAGATGATGCAAACATAAATCATTCACAATTGATTTTGAACTGAATGCAACATGATGATGCCAATTGCTAGACTCCCCCTTTGAACAATGCTAACATGAATAACGAGTTGAAAATGCAGCCATGATGTGCATCATCAAAACCAAAATCTAAGAATTTCATGTGACTGATATCAGGTACCAAACAACTCATCATCACATCAACTTCATCAGCATAACAAGTTTCTCATGAATTAAACAGCTGAAATAATTGATCTCTAGTACACGGCGGAGGTTTTGATCTTAGATTTTTCTCACGCATACTAAGAGTTTTGGGAAAGCATGACTTGCCTTTCAACTCTAGATCATTTGAAATACCAGAGGTCAAGCAGGGTGTGAGCAATTAATCTAGCTCATGTGTTCATCTTCACACCATGGGGAATAAATCATCATGTCAAACAAGCAATTCATTTTTGTAGAATTTTATTGAACAAACTGGGCAAACTTATGATGCACTATTTACATGTCAAGACTAAACATGCAAAATGACAGAAAATAAAATAAATTATTTACATACATGTGCCTTGAGCTTTTATTTACCTGACCATTCATTTCTCAGCTCCAAGGCATCCTGCACCCAAAATTCTCATTTGGAATTTTTAGGTACCCAAGCTTGCTTGGGTCCTTGTGGGTTAGCAACATGTTTAGCATCTTGGCTCATCTTTTTCAGGACAATCACATCATCCTCCCTCATTGAGTGGCAATCATATATCTCATGCCTATTTTTTCCACAATAGAAACAACACACAAAAGATTGATTATTCTTTTTATGTTCATGTGCGTGTGCATGTGGACTATGCTATTGTGGGCGAGCATGATTTTTACCTTTCATGGTATGAGGGTGATGTCTTTCTTTCAGATGCCAGCATTCCTGGTCAGTGTGACTAGTCTTACAACAATGAAAGCAGTAAGAGAAGCATTTCTTTTGAAGGCCATGGGGAGTGTCAACTTGTCTGGATGGGAATGTCGACACTTCTGATTCTCCATGCGATTCTATGCAGAGTTCTGCTGAGCAGGCCCTCTGCTAGTGTTGACCTGTTTCTTTCCTTGCCCTTTCACTTGTTGTCATGTTCTAAGCTCATCATTTCTCAGGATGAAACAATCATGCACAGTGTGACCATGTCTACTACAATAATAACAATGGATATTCGTTTTGTAGAAAGCATGGTATTTAGCATTAGACATGTTGTGGTGCATGTTTGGATGAGCATGCTGAATTTTACTTTTCTTTCGAGCAGTATGTCTTTTTTGGTGACCACAGGAAGTGGTGGCTTCTGATGAGCCAGAATTTTGGTCTTGGGCAAACATTGACAAGAAATCATTCAAACCTTGTATTTTATTTTCAAGTGAGGAAATATGTTGTTTAGATTCATCAAGACCCTCTTCACATGCTACCAATTGCTCATTGAGCATGGCATTTACCGCTTTAAGATTTTGATTTTCTTGTTCTAAAACATGCAATGTTTCATAGCAATCATCAATGATAGTCTTACCTTTTCCAAGTGCAACCAGTTTTTCATTCTGTTCTTCTTCATCTTGTTCAAGTTCAATTTTCTCTTTCAACAATTCTCTATTCTCTTCTTTCAGAGAATCAATTATATTTTGTTGCCATTCAAGATCATCATGGAGACCCATATTTATCTTTTTCATGAACGAGCATTCTTTGCATGCAAAATTAGCAGAGCATGAGACTTCAATTTCTTTTAGGACCTTTTCACTTTGAGTTTCAAATTTTTACTTTCTTCAATCAACCTCTCATCATGAATTAGCCCATCGGCCATAGTTTGATCATTGGAGATTGATTTAGGTTGGTTTCGAAGTTTTATTACAATTTCTTCCAACCTAGTGATTTCATCATGAAGATTTTATTTTCATCCCTTAGACATGAAATGCTTTGTTTATGCGTATCTAGATCAAAAGAAAGAGTGTCGTTAAGCTCTTCAAAAGTAGAACAGTTTTTACAAAAAGAGCTTTCATTTTGGTTACTTTTCTTGAGATCCTTTTTCAAATTTTTGTTATCTGATTTTACCTTTTTGTATTGAGTAATCAACTCATCATAGGCTTCCATAAGCTCTTCAAAAGTGAATTCCTCGGAGTCAGAGTTTACCTGTGATGAGGATGTATTGCTGGACTGTTCTATACGGTCGGCCATGAAGCATTCTTATTCTTGTCCCTTCCCTTCATTGATTTTCACCAACCTGTCCAGTACTTGCTTGGCTGTACTGTAGGAGAACACAAGATGAGTTAGTCTGAGATCAACTACAGCTGTAATTATGTTATATGCAACAAGATTATCATTGTGTTTGGTCTCATGTTCGGCTGACCAATCAATTGAATTTGATGGCAGCTCATGAGGACCATCGTATATAAGAGTCCACAATTATGGATCTACGAAGCTAACATAGATGAACATTCTCCCTACCCATGTAGAAAGATCTGAACCATCATAAATGGGCGGAAAAACCATCCAAGCATGTGTAGCATATGAAGCCATTTAAATAAAATACACCAGGATCTTTCCCTACAGATCGTAGGATCTGAGAATGGCAGAGTCTCGCTCTGATACCACTTGTTGAGTAGTGGATGGCGGATCTAGAGGGGAGTGGTGAATAGATCTGCCCCTCCTTTCGCATAACACCCCTCTTTAAAGCTAGATAAAAAGAATTGCAGCGGAATATAACTAGCTTTGCGTAGCACACAACGATTTACTTAGCAAGATGAATAAGTAATATAGATATTGAACCTAAGCATGCATCTATCACGAAGCAATCGCACAAGCAAATCACAACACACAAGATTTTAAGGTGGTTCAGACTGAATCCCCAGTCCTACGTCCACCCCTCACCAAACCCGGTGAGGCTTCACTAGTGCAACTCATTGAACCGCAGATCGGAAAAATCTCCGATTGCCTTCCTACTAACCACCGGTAGGGACGTCAACACCGCAGATCGGACAGCTTCCGATTACCTTCCTACTAACCACCGGTAGGGACGATCTTCAGTTTCAATGGTTTGAACAAAATGGAAAGAGAACAATTATGAAAATACTCAAACAAGATATGGAATATGCTCAAAGAGAAAAGATCTTGTCTGAGATTGCTGGAGCTTGAATCTGATGCTTCAATGATATCTTCTTCCTTGTGAAATGATCTTCCTTGAATCACCTTGAGTTGATTAAGAAGATAAAGGATGTAGATTTGATCTCCCTTGAGAAATGAGCTTCAATGGATCACCTTGATAGCCTTGCTTGAGTCTACTCTTCCTTGGAGGTTGCTCTTCTTCCAACCTCCTCTTTTGCCACTTTTGTTCTCTCTTGATGCCTTGGATTCAATTGAGTTGATGAAGAAGTGTATGGATGTAGCTTTGATCGCCCTTGAGATCTTGATTGCTTCTAGCTTCCTTGGAGGTTGCTTGCTTCAGATCTATGTTTGAATCACCTTGGAATGGATGAAGAACTTCTGCACGAAGTACTGTTCACGGCTATAGTACCTCTTCTTCCAACCTCTTCTCTAGTCTCTCTTGATCTCTCTTGGATTCACAAAATGATCAACTAGGGTTTCTAACCCTCTTGTATGTGTTTTATATCTCTTTGGATGGTCAATAAACACCCCCCAGACCAGATCCACAAATCATGGGAGATTGGGTGACTTTTGATTAAACAAATTGATGCGGGACGGACACGGGAGACGACACTATTAGGTGCCACCCTCAGACTCTAGATGAAGACGCGACCAGCAGCACACACCAGGGAGACACTAAGCCCGACACTACGAGCTCCTAGTGGTAAAACGTCGCTAACAGAAGTGGAAGCTCACTCGTCATCCCAAGCGAGGGAAAGCGCGGACCGTGCGCGGTTAAGGAACTGGCGGAGGTCAAGGGTAGTCCGACTCAACTTCTGGACTCGGATCGAGTCGCGGGACGGGTCACTCTCACTCTCACAGCGGTGACATGGACACACGGGCTAGTACCTACACTCTCGGCAGCGGTAACAGACCATATACTAGCTAAGCAAATGAACGCCAAGAGGTTCGGACCATTACCTCCACGCACCCGGCGTGGCGAAGACAACCCCGGCCGAATCACGGACTCCCAGTTAAACAATATCACAGCAATACAAAGATTTGACCCACTCCACGCAGGGAGGTAAAAGGTCACATGTGGAGCCCGGGAATCACGCAACTTGGGTTGACGGGCAGCATCTTGATGTCGCCCGGCGGTGCCAAACTCCGCGTTTTCGTGCTTTCCGAACGGCAGGTTCTGCGGGCCCGCGGGACCCACGGATGGCGCTATCCTCCGGATCTGCGGGGGTGGGACCCACTATGATGGGGACCCCTGGTGGCGCGCCTCCACGGACGGCGGTCGACCGGGAACACCAATCGGGGGTCGATCGGCCCCGATTCCCAATTGTTGAACTAGCTGCCCACGGATTTTGATTTCTATTTTACGGCGTGCGCTCCGGCGAAAACGGCCGCTGCGATCAATCTCGACGTCGGATCGGGACGCATAAGCTATCGTTGGAAAGCTCTCTTCAAATGTTTCAATCTAGACCTAGAGAGATCTACTGGATCTGGTCGGATCAGAACTTTAATGAATTTACAAGTCCCTGTTGTACAGTAACCGAAACCTCAGATTTGCAGGTATTTGTCTGAGAACCACCGTTGACCGCCTAGTAAACCTCCGATTCAGCTCTTGAGCTCTTCTTCAAAGTTGTAGGGGATCAAACCACGGAACCGGGAATAGTTTTGGAATTTGATTTGGAGGTGGTGGTGATTTACTATGATTTTTGGGGTGACTGGTGGTTGGATCTAGGAACAGGGGGACAGAACTGTAGCTGGGACTGAGAACGATTTTTAGAAAATACGAAATGGACGAACCAAAAATTGAGAAAAATTGTGGCTGAAGGGATGATGGATGGAACCTCCAGTAAAATTGGACGAACCAAAATAAATTAAAAAGTAGACCTAAGACATGAAACTCAGGGCGGAGATGAATCTGGACAGAACTCTGGCAGAACCGAAAATGGAAGAGTGGACGAAAATCAAAAAATATGAAACGAGATCTGAATGACAAACAAAATTTTGTGGGATCTCCTTGACACCTCTGGAACATCCACTAAAATTTCTAGATCTATCTGAGCTCGGGCCTGAGACAGGAAATTCGTGGAAGCCTCTGTGGTACTGCGCGGGCAAAACTCCGTTGATGGCGAAGGCGGTGCGGTGGCGGCTCGTGGCGGCGGCGGCAATCGTCGGAACTGATACACGAGGCGTCACACCTCAGAATGGAAGCCTTCACAGCTTCAAGGGGGAGAGGGAGGAGAGAGGAGGGGGGCGCACCAGCCCTTGCTCTTGGAAATACTTTGATTCAAATGGCATTAATTCTACTAAAATGGAAAATACAAGCTTAAATAGGTTACATCTCACATCCATCCACAACCATTGGATCTAAGGGATGGGAATGGAGGGTTGGGATGGAGTGTGACACACCCACAATAAATAAATAAAAAACTACAAGGAGGGGGGCGGCCCTTGGACCAAGGAGGGTGGCTTGACTTGGTAGGTGGGGTGGGTGGCCAAAATGTGGACTTTCCAAGCCACTTTTCCTCTACTTGGCCCACCCATCTAGAAGCCTCTATTTGACATGTTGACTGACCCCACATGGGGCCCATGGGTGAGGTGGCTCAATGGGATGGGGCCTGGGGGGCCCGTGGGTCCCACGGGGTCCAAATTGCACATAAGCCCCTCTTACAATCAAAATAGCAAACCGAATACAACGAAATAAACGCAAATTACACACACATAAAGGCTAACTAAATATGATAAATGGGGACTCAGGGGGGCGTCTCCAGGCTGTCTCCGAGTCAAATAGATGCTGAGGTGGCTCGAGTCGTGCTCCGTGTGCGGTACCGGTGGCTCGACGTATCGTGCCGATCAACTGCTCGGGTGTGTCCGCACCAATTCTCCCCGGGTGGGAGAAACTCGACCCTATCGAGTAAGGGTCTGCATCGCTCCTGTATCGCTCCAAAAGGTCTGGATCAATCCGCTGCAACTCGCCATGTGTTATCCATGTGTCCTCAGTAGCGGGCCGTCCTCTCCATCGCACTAGGTAGCGCGGGTAAGATCCACTCCTGGTAACTGTCACTTGCTCGTCTAGTATACGATCTATATGCTCACGCTGCCGTGAAAAAGGGGCTGGAGGTGGAAGTGGACACTCAGGTGTGGGATCACTCTCAAGGGGTGGAGATGGCTCAAAAGGCTCACTAGGGATCACCGCTGGGTCCCTATATGCAACAAGATCCGATACATTGAAGGTAGAGCTTATACCATATTCCTCGGGCAAGTCCAGAACGTACGCATTGGATCCAACGCGTTTCAACACTCTGAATGGACCAGCTCCGCGAGCTTGAAACTTCTTAACGGTTCCAGAGGGAAACCGTTCAGGTCTTACCCTGATCATGACGTATTCGCCCTCGTGGAACTCTCGGTGGTGTCGGTGGGCATCGGCTAACTCCTTGTACCGTGCATTGCTGGCCTCAATGTGACGACAGATGTCGTCATGCAAACTCCTAACGTGCCTAGCAAACGACTCGGCCGACTCCGACACTCTAGCATGGATAGGCATGGGGACAAGGTCAACGGGTTTCCTAGGCCTACGACCTGTGACAATCTTAAATGGACTCATGCCGGTAGACCTATTCACCGAATCATTGTATGCAAACTCAGCCATAGGTAAAATGAAATCCCAATCCCCAATGCGGTCCTTAACTAGACACCTCAAAATATCTCCCAGACTCCTATTGACCACCTCGGTCTGACCGTCTGTCTGGGGATGATATGCTGTGGAAAACTTGAGGTGAGTACCCATCATATGCCATAGTGTCTTCCAAAACTAGGAAGTGAATCTAACATCACGGTCAGACACTACAGTGCGAGGCAACCCGAACTTGCACACCACATGCGTAAGAAAAAGGCGGGCTACCCTCGAAGCATCCGAAGTCTTCGAGCAAGGAATAAAGAGGACCATCTTCGAGAAACGGTCAACCACCACATAGACCGAATCATGCTTTCTGGAGGTACGTGGCAATCCCAAAACAAAGTCCATACTAACATCCTGCCACTGGGCATCAGGCACGGGGAGAGGCGTATAAAGGCCCGAGCTTTGCTTCTTCATCTTGGCCGTAGCACATGTACGGCACTGAGCCACGATGTTAGCAACATCGCGCTTCAAGCTCGGCCAATAAAATCGATGCTCCACTGCCTCAATAGCCTTGTTCCGACCAAAGTGGCCGGCTAGACCTCCCGCATGTAATTCCCACACTAAGAAATCTCGAACCGAAGTTCAGGGAACACATAGCCTGCTACCTCGAAAGAGGTAACCCTCCTGAAGCACATACTCATCAAGGTCCCTCGAGGGTCCGGCCTGGAGGGTGGTAAAAATCTGACCGAAGTCAGGACAATCAACATAGGCCTCCTTCATCTTCTCTAACCCTATGACCTCGGCACTCATGGTGGTAAGCAAACATGCTCGCCGACTCAAGGCATCAACCACCTTGTTCTCCACTCCAGCCTTATGTTTCAGCACAAAGGTGAACTGCTGGAGATACTCGACCCAACGACTATGACGCGAGTTAAGCTTCTTTTGCGAATGGAGGTACCTCAATGCTTCGTGGTCGGAGTATAGGACAAACTCCTGATGTAAAAGATAGTGCCTCCAATGCCTAAGAGCATGAACAACTGCGTAGAATTCTTTATCATATGTGGAATATCGCAGCTTCGCGTCATTCAGCTTCTCGCTGAAATATGCGATCGGGTGGGACTCCTGACTCAAAACTCCTCCAATTCCCACGCCCGACGCATCACAAGAGACCTCAAACACCTTCGAGAAATCAGGCAGTCGAAGGATAGGTGTCTGGGTCATGCGCTCCTTAATGTCCTTGAAGGCGGCAGATGCTGCCTTCGTCCATGCAAATGTGCCCTTACGGATGCAATCCGTGATCGGGGCGGTGATGGAGCTAAATCCGCGGATGAAGCGACGGTAGAACGTCGCAAGGCCATGAAAGCTGCGGACATCATGAACCGTACGGGGTTCCGGCCACTCAACAATGGCCCGGACCTTCTCCAGATCGGCGGAGACCCCAGTACTAGACACAATGAAACCCAAGAAGGTAAGCTGATGTGTCATAAAGGCACACTTCTGTGGGTTCGTAAATAACTGCTCTCGCCGAAGAAGTAGACAGACCTGCCGAAGGTGGTCTAAGTGGTCCCCTGTGGTGCGGCTATAGATAAGGATATCATCAAAATACACCACTACAAAGACTCCAATGAAAGGTCGAAGGACCTGAGTCATGAGCCGCATGAAAGTGCTAGGGGCATTGGTCAACCCAAAAGGCATGACCAACCACTCATATAGACCGTCCTTGGTCTTAAATGCGGTCTTCCACTCATCACCTGGCCTAATCCTCACCTGATGGTAGCCACTCTTAAGATCGATCTTCGAAAAGATAGTGGCACCTGCCATCATGTCTAGCATGTCATCCAGGCAGGGAATAGGGAACCTGTACTTCACGGTGATCTTGTTGATGGCACGACTATCAATACACATTCTCCATGTGCCATCCTTCTTCGGGGCGAGTAATGCAGGTACAGCACATGGACTCATGCTGTCCCGGACAGATCCTCTCTGTACAAGCTCATCGACCTGCCGTTTAAGCTCGGCATGCTCCGTGGGGCTCATTCGATAATGAGGAAGGTTGGGCAAAGAAGAGCCCGGAACAAGGTCGATGGCATGCTGAATATCCCGCATGGGTGGGAGTCCCTCGGGAAGCTCATCGGGGAAAATATCAGCAAACTCCTGCAGAATAGGAACAACCTCGGGTGGGAGCTCACCCTCGGAGTCCCGCTCCACCTCTCGAACCGTAATGGCAAACACCGGACAGCCCTGACTAAGCTCCTGCCCCATTTCCCGGGAGCTAATCATCATCAATCTCCTCGTCGAGGGCTCTCCTGGGCCAGAGGTAACGGTCATAGTCCGAGCTGGGGATGGGGTACTGGGCCCGGGTACGGAAGGCTTTGGAGTACTAGGGCCAGTAGGACCCCTGACTGATGGGCTCCTGGGCCGAACGGGGTGGAGGGTGACCCGCTGGCCATCGTGGTCAAAGGTACAGGTGTTCGACCGACCATGGAGTGTGGCATCTCGGTCGAATAACCACGGCCTACCAAGAATGATACTTCCCACTTCCATGGGGAGAACATCACACCAGATCTCGTCACGGTAGGAGTGGAGCTGCAGCGGGACCAAGCACTGCAGCCTGACCGAAATGGAAGTGGTATCCACCCATGATACCTGATAGGGACAAGGATGGTCTACGGGTGTGAGACCAAGACGAGCGACAGCGTTCGTGGAGATTGCATTGATACAACTCCCGCTATCGATGACCACCTTGCAAATTTGCTTTCCCAGCCTACAGAATACCTGAAGGATAGTGGTCCGACGCCAATCATCACTGGCCTGTGGCTGGGTGAGGATACATCTGACGACCCCCACGTGGGTATCGTCCGACTGCTGGACATCCTGGGCCTCACCTCCCATCTCATAGTACTCGTCAGCTAACTCTTCATCTACCTCATAGCTGACTAACTCGAGGCCCGTAGGGGTGGTATCCTCGGCCTGTGTGTCCCCAATGTGAAGAGATGGGCGGGTGGGACACTGGTTGGCAAAATGGCCAAACCCATTGCAGCGATAACACTGCTGCCGTGATCCACTAGGCTCCCCAATCATAGGTCCTTTACCTTTATCCTCCCGACGGATAGGAGGCGTAGGCAACAAAGGACGTGCAGGAGGTGCGGGTGCCGGTGGACGGGCTATGGGTGGGGCTGTAAGATGTTGAAGACGAGGAAGGTCCCTCGGGGGTGGAGGACGAGGCCTAGGAGCAAAGGGCTCGGGGCGAGCGGGCTCCTGAGGTCGTGCCATGGGGGCCCTCGGATACGTGCCAGATGAGCCACGGGACTCGACACTACGAAGGGGAAAAGAGCCCAACCGATGGGGTGACTCAAACTCGGCCTCGAACTGCTCCAATTCGAGAGCAATCTGATATGCCTGCTCCAAAGTGGTGGCATTGCGGCGAAAGAGTTCATATTGATAATTGGGCCGCAAACCTCTCCGAAAGCGGGATATCGTCATGGTGCTCTCTTCCGTGACCCCGCACCGCAAATAATACTCATCGAACTCGGCGGTGTACTCGGTCACGGATCGGTTCCCTTGGGAGATGCTTTGCCACTTGTCTATGAGACGTTGGCGATATGAGGCGGGAAGGTACTTCTCCCTCAACTTGGTTTTCATATCATCCCAAGTACCGATCTGGGGTTGACGTCGCTGGTTGAGCAGGCTCTCCACATTGATCCAATAAGTTTGGGCCTGCCCTTGCAACTTCATCTTTGCGTATCGGACTCTTCGGTGGTCCGTCATCTCAAACCACTCGAAGTACCGGTCCATGCCGGCCTCCCAATCTAAATACACCCGAGGGTCTAAGGACCCGCTAAAAGTGGGAGGGTCCGCACGCACACCCCTAAGAATGCGGTCGTCATCCTCGTCATCACGATTCCGTCGTTGATGACGACGACCGTTACCCTCTTGATCATTATCAGATGCATAATCATCCACCACATGCACCTGTTGAACCCCAACATTCTCCGCCTGAGCCCTTGGCACAGCAGGCTGCTGAACCGGCTCCTGTTGGCCGTTCGTCGGCGCGGGTTGCGCCGCTACTGGGCCCCTCTCGAGGACGGCAATTCTCCCAACTAGGCCCTGAATGGACTGCTCTGAAACCCCGGCCCGATCCTCGAGGACCTTCATCCGCCCTTCTAGACGCGTCCCTATGCCATCCATACGCGTACTAAGACCATCCATACGCGTGTCTAAACGATCCATGATGGCCCGGAACATCTCGGCCGTGGAAGACTCATCGGAACTACGGGCTCGGGACTCCGCCATAGGTGGTGGTGGCGAGTACTGGGTACCTCGACGGGTGGGCATGCAACTGACACAGAACCTAGAAGACACCGACTAATGCAAATACACACTAAATGATGCACTTAGACCTAAACCAATATCCGGTACGTGGTGGAGTTAATCGATCCGAAGATCACTCCCGCAAGTGTGCGGCCTTCCCGATAGGCGTAGCCTAACGTTCGGACAACACCTTTTAAGATACCGAATAAAGGGTGCAAATACAATTTAAAACACACTTTTTTTTTATTGTTTTGAAAATAAGGATGATCCTAGACTCGACTTAGACCATGATGCATGACTTATGTAACGACTACCCTAGACTCGACCTTCTCTGATACCAAACTGATGCGGGACGGACACGGGAGACGACACTATTAGGTGCCACCCTCGGACTCTAGATGAAGACGCGACCAGCAGGACACACCAGGGAGACACTAAGCCCGACACTACGAGCTCCTAGTGGCAAAACGTCGCTAACAGAAGTGGAAGCTCACTCGTCGTCCCAAGCGAGGGAAAGCGCGGACCGTGCGCGGTTAAGGAACCGGCGGAGGTCAAGGGTAGTCTGACTCAACTTCCGGACTCGGATCGAGTCGCGGGACGGGTCACTCTCACTCTCACAGCGGTGACATGGACACACGGGCTAGTACCTACACTCTCGGCAGCGGCAAAAGACCGTATACTAGCTAAGCAAATGAACGCCAAGAGGTTCGGACCATTACCTCCACGCACCCGGCGTGGCGAAGACAACCCCGGCCGAATCACGGACTCCCGGTTAAACAATATCACAGCAATACAAAGATTTGACCCACTCCACGCAGGGAGGTAAAAGGTCACATGTGGAGCCCGGGAATCACTCAACTCGGGTTGACGGGCAGCATCTTGATGTCGCCCGGCGGTGCCGAACTCCGCGTTTTCGTGCTTTCCGAACGGCGGGTTCTGCGGGCCCGCGGGACCCACGGATGGCTCTGTCCTCCGGATCTGCGGGGGTGGGACCCACTATGATGGGGACCCCTGGTGGCGCGCCTCCACGGACGGCGGTTGGCCGGGAACACCGATCGGGGGTCGATCGGCCCCGATTCCCAATTGTTGAACTAGCTGCCCACGGATTTTGATTTCTGTTTTCCGGCGCACGCTCTGGCGAAAACGGCCCCTGCGATCAATCCCGACGTCGGATTGGGACGCATAAGCTATCGTTGGAAAGATCTCTTCAAATGCTTCAATTTAGACCTAGAGAGATCTGCTGGATCTGGTCGGATCAGAACTTTAATGAATTTACAATTCCCTGTTGTACAGTAACCGAAACCTCAGATTTGCAGGGTACTTGTCTGAGAACCACCGTTGACCGCCTAGTAAACCTCCGATTCAGCTCTTGAGCTATTCTTCAAAGTTGTAGGGGATCAAACCAAGGAACTGGGACTATTTGTGAAATTTGATTTGGAGGTGGTGGTGATTTACTATGATTTTTGGGGTGACTGGTGGTCGGATCTGGGAACAGGGGGACAGAACTGTAGTTGGGACTGAGAATGATTTTTAGAAAATATGAAATGGACGAACAAAAAATTGAGACAAATTGTGGATGAAGGGGTGGATGGATGGAACCTCCAGTAAAATTGGGCGAACCAAAATAAATCAAAAAGTGGAGCTAAGACATGAAACTCAGGGCGGAGATGAACATGGACAGAACTCTGGCAGAACCGAAATGGAAGAGTGGACGAAAATCAAAAAATATGAAACGAGATCTGAATGACAAACCAAATTTTGTGGGATCTCCTTGACACCTCTGGAACATCCACTAAAATTCCCAGATCTATCTGAGCTCGGGGCTGAGACAGGAAATTCGTGGAAGCCTCTGTGATACTGCGCGGGCAGAACTCCGTTGATGGCGAAGGCGGTGCGGTGGCGGCTCGTGGCGGCGGCGGCGATCGTCGGAACTGATACACGAGGCGTCACACCTCAGAATGGAAGCCTTCACAGCTTCAAGGGGGAGAGGGAGGAGAGAGGAGGGGGGCGCACCAGCCCTTGCTCTTGGAAATACTTTGATTCAAATGGCATTAATTCTACTAAAATGGAAAATACAAGCTTAAATAGGTTACATCTCACATCCATCCACAACCATTGGATCTAGGGGATGGGAATGGAGGGTTGGGATGGAGTGTGACACACCCACAATAAATAAATAAAAAACTACAAGGAGGGGGGCGGCCCTTGGACCAAGGAGGGTGGGGTGGGTGGCCTGACTTGGTAGGCGGGGTGGGTGGCCAAAATGTGGACTTTCCAAGCCACTTGTCCCCCATTTGGCCCACCCATCTAGAAGCCTCCATTTGACATGTTGACTGACCCCACATGGGGCCCATGGGTGAGGTGGCTCAATGGGATGGGGCCTGGGGGGCCCGTGGGGCCCACGGGGTCCAAATTACACATAAGCCCCTCTTACAATCAAAATAGCAAACCGAATACAACGAAATAAACTCAAATTACACACACATAAAGGCTAACTAAATATGATAAATGGGGACTCAGGGGGGCGTCTCTAGGCTGTCTCCGAGCCAAATAGATGCTGAGGTGGCTCGAGTCGTTCTCCGTGTGCGGTACCGGTGGCTCGACGATCAACTGCTCGGGTGTCCGCACCACAAATCCATGGAAAGGGGCTGGCCTCGAGATGGAAAATGAAGTCAACAATTGTTCGCTCGGGGCTGGCGGTCGACCTCAAGAAGTTGGTGGTCGACTGCCACTGAGAAACCGGCTGGCCGTTGGTCCCTGGGAATTCCGATCGACCGCCCCTGGGCTGGCGGTCGACCGCCACTGAGAAACTGGCTGGCCGTTGGTCCCTGGGAATTCCAGTCGACTGCCCCTGGGTTGGCGGTCGATCGCCACTGAGAATCCCTATAGTTAGTGGGCTGCTGGCAGGAGCGGTCGACCGTCCCTGGGCCAGCGGTCGACCGCTGGCTGGGCTGATCCCGGGTTTCCCCAGTTCAGTTCGTTAACCCTTTAGCTCCTTCGCTTAACTCCTTTAGCAGCTCATTCTCATCTGTGGCATCAACCTTGACAGTCTTGAAGGTGTCAACTGAGTCTTTGACCTTGGACTCTCTTGGCTATGCTTCTTTGTGCATCGACCTTGGCTATGTGACGTGCCGAATGTGAAATGTCGACTTTTGCTTGTAGAAGAGAACTTTAGCTTGTTGAAGAGATTTGCATCCTTACTTGGGCACGATCAATGAGCTTTCACTTTTGCCATCTCCACTCAATTCCTTGTCCATTCATTAGCTTATCTGTCATGAACAAAACGTCATTTATGTCAGTCATATGAGAGTAGAAGTCAACAATAACTTATAGTGTTTAGCCATTATCAAAACCAAGAATATCAAATAACTTAAATGACCACAGGATGATGTCGAATGACCCAATTGACCACAGGATGACTCAAATGACCACAAGGGCACAACAAGCGGCGATACGTCCGGTGAGGCACTGTACGTCCCTCACCCGTCCCGATTGCTTCATCTCTAGCACCGCACAGATCTGATCAGGATTGGCCTCGATGAATAAGTTTCATATTGTACCTTCTGAGTGTGGCGAAGGTCTCTGCCAAGTCTCCTAAGTGTTCAGTGGCTTGGAGGCTTTTTACGAGCATGTCATCGATGTAAACCTCCATGTTGCGGCCGATCTGCGAGTCGAACATATGGTTGACGAGGCACTGATAAGTGTAGACACGCCAAAATTGATACTATGTTGATTAAATCTCATGTCACCATATTAACACCCCAAAGTGAACTTCAATATTTCCATAATATGAAGTTTTTCTATTTTTGTGTGTTTTTAGGCCATTTTCTAATTATTTTTGTAATTCACGACTCTACGTAGGGCGTGTTTTAAATAACGGCTTGGGCCGGGGCGTTTCTCAAAGAAAGGATGACTGATCGAAAAGGCGTCAGTTTCTGGACTTTTACAAATCCTACTCAAAATTAGAAAATAAGAATTAACGTCCCTCCATGGGTCGTGTTTTGAATTAACGCCTCTCTCTCAGGCGTCTCTTCATCATTTTCAAATAAAGAATGTTTTCATTACTAAAATTAAATCCATGAATTGACGCCTTTGTCCCAGTCGTGATTTTAATTAACGCCTTGTCCCAGGTCGTCAATTTCAAATAACGCCTTTCCGTGGGTCGTCTTCCACCCTTCTGAGTCCTGCTTGAACATACCTTTCCTGGAGAGTTCCCTGCTATGTTTTGGTCACCATGCTCGATTGGGGAAGTAGAGACCTTGCCGTAGATGAGTCTTGCCTGTTCTTATCCCATCAGATCTGTGTTTTGCACCCTATAAATAGCCCCCTGGGTTGAGCTCGCGTGAAGGGTTAGAAAGGGTTAGAAAGGGTTAGAAGAGGTTAGAGAGGTTAGAAGGAGTTAAAAAGCAGAGGTTAGCAGAGCAGAGCGGAGCTGAGATAAAAAAAAGAGAGAAGCAGCAGGTTAAGCAGAGAGTTTGTTTTTTTATAGAAACATATTGCTGCTGTTTGATGCTTCTTCCTCCTTTCGGATACAGCATCCCACGGCCATCGTCGGTTTCTCTCCCTCTACTGTTGTCAGGAACAGCAGGGATTTGTTTTGCACTAGTTTTTAAGTTCATCTCACCTCCTTCGTTCATCATACATCGTTCTTTTTTTTTACGTTTGCATTAGCTTTGCATCACATCTCCTCTCCCTGATTCTCTAGGGGTTTTAAAGAAACCAAAAGGTGCATCCTTTATGCTCATACTTCATCATCTTATTCTACTTGAGGATTGATACTACACTTTGGCTAATCCTATTTTATCTTTGGTTGTTTGTGATTTGTTTAAGGGTAATCAAAGAGAGAAACCCCCTTCATCGGTCGACTGGTAGAAGGAGGAGGAAGAAATCCACAATCATCCCGCATCCCTTTTCTCACCAGGTATTCGCGATCAATTTCCTTCCTTTTTTTGAGGTAACCCCTCTGGCGATCACCCTCCATATAGCAATCTCTTGCCCCCTTTTTATTTAGCTTTGTCGGCGTAACATCTTCTTCTTTAGGTGTTCAGAAATTGGCGATCACGGTGGGACTTCCACTATTTTTCTTTTGATTATCCCCTCCTATTGGCACCCACGTGTGCCCTTTCCTATTGGCACCCACGTGTGCCCCTCCCTTTGGTACCCACGGTACCCCTCCATTGTGCCCCACGGGCACCCTCCATTGTCCACTGCGGACTAGCCAATTTGTGAACATCGCTGCTGTTTTCTTATTTAACGCCTTCCCTCAAGGCGTTTTTCATAGATTAACGCCTTTACCCAAGGCGTCTTTCTGTTATTTAACGCTTTCTACAAAGGCGCTATTCATCATACCTCTTGATTTGGTTTATCACTCCCTGAGAATTCACGCCCTTTGGTATGGGCGTCCTTTGTTAATGCAGCGACTAGCATCAAGGCGTCTTTTATTTTGAGCTTGTGCACTATTTTCTTTTGACACCCTCTGCCAGAGGTGTCCTTTTCACAATCAGCGCCTCACACCAAGGTGCTTCTTCTGCACTGTCGGTCAGCACTTCACAGATTAGCGGCAGCCCCCCTGTCGTTGCTTCTACTTTTAGCGACTGCTACTAAGTCGCTTCTTACTTGTGTGTTTACAGAAACCGGTTTGCTCTGTCTATTCATGCTAGATTGATTTATATGTTCATCATCTGATTATACCTGTTTGATCTGATCATATTATTCTACATTTTGTGGCATTTGATTGAGAGACCTCCTCTCTCTACACTAGGATTCCACACACCTTTCTTGGAATTGGAATAACCCTCCATTGAGCATTCCGTCTCTTTGGACCGAAAATTCCTTTTCCAAGACCTCCGTAAGTCCTCGCACCCGTGGATTCCCTCACGGACGCCGGGCGGGTTGTACCTTGAAGTATCCGGAGTTTAGACAACCCATCGTTGGTGAAGAGAGAGAAAGAACCTAGTTAACCCGGAGATCACACTCAAATTCATAACTAGGGTTCACACTGCAAAAAGAGTGGATTGTGCTGCAACTTAATTCACCCTAACCTCAAACTTGAATCTAAAAGCTTGCGCTCATCACAACTTGTTTGCATAAACTTGATTAGATTGAGTGATTATTGTGGTTATAATCCCTTCAAGATAAGCTTTCTCTCCTCTTAAACATGCAACTTCGCTCCGGTAAAATCATCAACATGGCAAGCTACGGGTACTCCTATGATGACATGGATGAGAATATTTTCAGTCAATCTTATGAGGTTCCCCTCCAGGATTCCATTTACCACGAGGGAAACTACCCCCCGTCTCATGCACATTATTCCCAAGTTCATGTGGTCGACACCACAACTCATGAGGTTGAACCCTCTTCTCAAGCTTTACCCTCCAACCAAAACGCATCAGGGAACACCTCCCCATCATTCAATGTCAATGATTTGATTCATGCTTTATCTCAATTGGATGACTCCCAGCGGCAGGCAGTTCAGGCCGCTTTGAAAGGGAAAGTTGTTCCCTCTTCATCATCCAACCCCCCTCCGGTCACGAGTGGCCATCATGTTGTTAATGACCAGGCGGTCTTGCACAAAACTCCTTCACGTCCAACAACGCCCGTTGTGGCCATGCCGGCCCAACAGGCAAGTTATTCTGCGGCTAGGCCTCAATTCCTTCAACCTCCCCAAATTCTAAGGACGCCTATGCCAAATTCTTTCATTCCAAATTCGGCCCCAGTCGAGTCAGACACCAATGCTCTACTCCTTCAAAAGTTGGCTAGCATGGAAGAACAACTCAAGAAAGTTACTGCTGCAAAGAATGCCCAGAGATTTCTCTCCCTACATTGCCAGTATTTCATCTACCACCTTCTGAAATGCTGAACTTTCGGCGATATAATGGAACTGGCAATCCATTTATTCACTTGAAAGATTTTATGTATGAAACTTCCTTTTGGCAGGGCAACAAAGCCTCATTGGCTTATTTGTTTAGAAGGTCTCTAGAGGGGCCAGCCCTCGAGTGGTTTTATTCCTTGGACCCGGCAGATGCTAGTGACTTTGATGTGGTCCAAAAGAAATTCTTGCAGAAATATAGGGACCGGGTCGGACGCTCCCTATCAATTACTGATCTGGTTGCAGAAAAGATGAAGCCTGAGGAGGACTTCATTATATTTGCTGATAGATGGCGATCAATGGCTGAAAAATTGTAATATACATTGTCAGAACCGGAACAGGTCAAGATGATCATTTCAAATGCAACCCCTCAGTTCCAGCATATATTGGCCATGAATAGGTTGACTACCATGGAGGAGCTCTATGAGAGAGCTCGATATATTCAAACCCAGATGAAAGATTCGCCCATCATGGGCATGTTTGAACCAAAACCGCAGCTGATTAAGAAGAATACAAATGTCAACAATAGCGGACCCACGACTGAGGGCACCGTTACTAACGAGCAAGTTGGCGTGGTTGGCAACCCCACACCCTTTCGCCAATCTAACCCACGACCTCCGCCACCTCCACAGCAAAGCACCCTCTTCAATGCACCCCCACAACACCAATCCGCTCCCCAACATTCCTTTGCTCCTCCACAAAACCAAACGCCGCACCTCGACCCCCCAGCTCCTCAACAATACAACCAAGTACCACCACCCGCCAACTACGGCCCACCACAACAACAACAAAGGAGACCACTAGGTCCTAAAAGGGCCCACTATCCACCATTGCCCGAAAGTCTCCTGGATATATTCAATGCCCTTATGGCCGCCAACTTGCTCATGTTACCAAAGGAAAGGACGGTGTGGCCCGCTAATGTTGACACGTCCCGCTATTGTGTTTTCCACCGCTCCCCTGGTCACAATGTTGATCACTGCTTTCATTTCAAAGACTATATTTATGACTTAAATGACCAAGGCGGTATTAATTGGGATGAGATGAGGCAGTTTATCGCCTCTCTGAAAACAAGAAGACCTCCTCGGCAACAACAGGCTCAGCAGCCGCAGCAACCAGCTCCACAAGTACAACAGCAAGCTCCAGCACCACAGCAAGATATGGGGATTGTCCACAATCCACTGCCGGAGCACCCGCTAAACCAGCATGTGAACCCTGTCACAACCCTCCATGAGTTGGAGAGGGGGCAAGGATGGCACGAAGAAAACGCCTCTGTCGGGGCACTAAACCACAATCCAAACCAACCTCCGCGCCTCTTACGCACGCTTCACACTCCCCAGCTAATCCGCACCCCTCTGCGCCCTGTTAACCAAACCCCATCTACTCCAATTAATTCCCCATCCTTGCCAACCCGGTCTCTCCTTATCCGTTCTCCACCTCCGCAGCCTACCACGCAGCAAACTCCACCACCCATCACCAACCCTTCGCCCTTGCCATCTAGGCCACTCCTCATCCGCCCATCATCAACACCTGTTACATCCACCACCATTACTCCTCCACCGGCAAGGACCCCTCCACCATCAGTTCACCCACCATTTATACCCAGGTCTCTCCTTATTCAACCAACTATCTCCACCCACACTCGGGCACCCCTTTCTACTCCCACGCCTCCTACGGGGGCTTCTTTTTTGAACCCTTCCCCAACACCCCCTACGGGGGCTCCTTCTTTGAACACTTCTCCACCACTTGCCAACACTAATGTCCCTTCTTCATCCTCTAAACCTCCCTCCACCCTTGCCCCGACAGAGGCATCGCCGAATCAAACTATGGTACTCCGCAGTGGACGGATATTCCACCGTGTTTTCCCTCAGAGGGAGCAGGAGCCCACACAGGGGCCCAATGAGCAAGAACAGGAGCAGGAGTCTATCCCGGGCACTCAATACGATTTATTAAAGCATCTGGACAGGACTCCAACAAGAATTTCTATTTTAGAGCTGATCAAAAGGTCAACAACCCATCAATTGGCCTTAAAAGAATATCTGCAGAAGGTCATGGTTAATGAAGACATTCCTGCCGAGCATATAACCACGGTCCTAACGCCTGCTAGCGGTCAGCCAGCAATTATTTTTCATGAACATGAACTAGCACCTCAACCAGCTCGGAAATATGCTCTGTGTATCACAGTGGACATTAACAAGGTGGCAGTAAAACAATGTTTGGTGGACACTGGGGCATCCATCAATGTATTGCCGCCTAGCATTTTAAGGATGTGCGGCATTCCGGAAAGCCAGGTTCGGCCATCCACTATAACAGTCACAGCATATGATAACACCAAGAAGCCTCCCTTGGGTATGATAACATTAAAAGTCAGTTTGGGTCCAGCTACAATCACAGTAGATTTTCACATCTTGGACATGGATCCAACATTCAATGGCATCCTGGGTCGCCCCTATATTCAACAGCGGGATGCGGTGCCTTCTACAAATCATCAATGCCTCAAGTTTCCACATAAAGGCCGTATTATCAAAGTCACTAGCATGCCGATTTTGCCAGATGAAGACATACACTTAGCAACATCAGTTCCGTCTATTTGGCCTTCCAAAAAACCGTTGTTATCAGTGTTAGATGTCATTAACCCACGGCCGACGCCCTCAGAGACAGTCACAACGGTTGCTATGACACCTCTGACTTCCAAGGGGAAGAAGAAGAAGAGCATAATAAATACCCCTGGCTGGAATATTTTGATGAAAATGGGGTACCAAGCTGGTAAAGGCCTGGGTGTTAATTTCCAAGGCAGAACTAAGCCTGTCAAGCCACAAAAATTAATTGCACGGGGTGTCCTAGGCTATAAAGGGCCAAGCAAGAATGAAGAAGAACCATGGGCAGTTATGACGCCTACTCTGAAGACAGATCGCCAGCCACTTACATGGACACTGCAAACACATTTTGTCAAAGGTGGCACTCAAAACAACGAGCAGACTACAATAGTCACCTCTATGCTAGATTGCCAGGACGTTCATGCTAGACAATTCGCACGTCATATTGCTCCATTACCCACATACAAAGCCCTGGAGTCTTTAAGGCCAGATAAAAGAAGGAAGATGGATGATCCTGAGTGTGACTGGTATAGATGGTTTGATATGAATGATATCACTATTGCTTTGAGCCATCTATTTATGCCAACTGATCCAGAATGGCCGCCATTGATCCCTGAGCTGATTGAAAAACCTGCTGTGATAACAGATAAAAGGCAGTTATTGAGCAACTATACAGACACTGGGGAGCCTGATGTGCCATATGAAGAAGGTTCACGACAGACAGGCTGTGGGCCGGCCTTTTCTCTCTCACTTCTATGCATCCGTCTCTTCTTGTCTCCCTGTATTCCCAAATGTTTCCATGTGTGCCTAGACCGCCCCCAATCATGGTCATCTTTTCTCCAAGTTCACTTCGAGTTTCTTCTCCAATTCCTCCCTTGCTCCTCGAGCAATTCTCCAAACTCTCCATCACACCCCCGTGTGGGTCGTTATTGATTCAACCCTTCTCCAATCTTTCAATTTCCACTCCTCCTTCTATTTTCCCTTCACATTACTTTCTATTGGAAAAAGAAAATAAAAATGAAGAAAAAAATGCCAAAATTTCAACTTTTCAATCCTCCATCTCCGTTGAGGAGACCTCTTATCTCCTTTCCGAGGGTGTCCCGACCTAGGGGCCGCTCTTCCAGGATTCATTGACAAATCTTTTCTACCCTTCTGGCGAAGGGTCTTCGTCTGTATCCCCTCCTGTATCCACTTTTGCACCTCCTTCCTTTTCTTCTTCTAATGATCAAGCTAGTTGCTCCTCTTCTTCTTCTAATAAAATTCATGGGGTAGCTTCACATAAGAAATCCAAGGGTAAGCAGATTCCCCGTAGATTCCTGTTAGAATTGGCTAAAAGGTGCCAGGCATGCTCAACTCTTCCGAATTTCTAGAGAATCTGATCATCCTGCCAGAGATAGAATATGAGGATATTTATGCTTCTAATGAGGGTTTTGGTGTCTATGATATTATGAATGATGAAGACCCTGTTGAAGAGGGGGATGAAAGTTACGAAGAATATGAGGACGAGGCTGATGCTTTTGCTAGTGGCATGAGAAGATTTGATGAACCATCAGCCTCAGTAGAAGAGCCTACCAAAGAAATAAATCTGGGTACGGAAGAAGACCCCAGGATTGTCCTCATTTCAAAGAACTTGCCGCCCTCCGAAGAGGAGGCGCTTATTTTGGTACTTCAAGAATACAATGACACGTTTGCATGGAGTTATGAAGATATGCCTGGACTAGACCCTGCACTCGTTGAACATCGGCTTACACTTAAGCCAGGGTCTGTCCCGGTCAAACAACGGTTGAGACGTTTCCACCCTAACATGGCTTTAAAAATGAAAGAAGAGGTCGACAAGCTTCATAAGGCTAGATTTGTTAGAGTTGTCCTCTATCCTAACTGGGTGGCTAACATCGTCCCAGTTATGAAGAAAGATGGAAATGTTCGGATTTGTATAGACTTTCGGGACCTCAACCGTGCGTGTCCTAAGGATGACTTCCCCCTCCCTCATATTGATGTTTTAATTAATAATACGGCAGGATTTGAGACTCTCCTTCATGGATGACTTTTCGGGTTATAATCAGATTCGCTTGGCTGAGGAAGATCAAGAAAAAACATCGTTTACTACACCGTGGGGAACATACTGCTATGTGGTCATGCCTTTGGGGCTCAAGAATGCTGGAGCCACCTATCAGAGGGCTATGATGGCAATTTTTCATGATATGATCCACATTTATATTGAGGTGTACGTGGATGATCTAGTGATAAAATCAAGAACAAGGATTGAGCATCCTGGGGTTCTAGCTAAAGTCTTGCAAAGATCACGAGAGTATCAGTTGAAAATGAACCCCAAGAAGTGCATATTTGGTGTTTCATCAGGGAAGTTGCTTAGATTTATTGTCAGCAAAAGGGGAATTGAAGTTGATCCCAATAAGGCAAAGGCCATCAGAGATATGCCTCCTCCCAAGAATTTGAAGGAAGTTCGAGGATTAATTGAGAGGTTGCAATTTATCCGCCGCTTTGTCTCCCAGCATTCACAAAGATGTAGGCCGTTTTACGAGCTTACTAAGCCGGGGGTCAAGTTTAATTGGGATGACAAGTGTCAGGTAGCTTTTGACGGATTGAAGGATTATTTGGCCAATCCTCCTGTCCTGAGGCCGCCAGTTCCAGGCAAACCGCTCATCCTTTATGTTTCTGTCCTGGATGACTCTGTGGGTGCTGTCCTAGCTCAAATGGATGAAGAAGGGAAGGAGAGGGCAGCATACTACTTGTCTAAACTTCTTAACCCCTGTGAGCAAAGGTACTCAGCCATGGAAAAGACTTGCGCTGCTTTAGTCTGGGTAGTTCAGAAGTTAAGGCATTATTTCTTAGCTCACGAGGTTCATCTCATTGCACGCATGAATCCGATTAAATTCCTTCTTGAAAAATCTGTCCTTACCGACCGATTAGCACGCTGGCAAAGTTTCCTCTCTCAATTTGACATAACTTACATTCAACAGAAAGCTATCAAAGGCTACGCCATTGCCGAACATCTTGCTCACCACCCTCTACCCCGATTTGATCCTGTCAATTCGGAGTTTCCAGATGAAGAACTAATGTCCATTAATCAACCCCACGATCCGATGTGGACACTACATTTTGATGGAGCTCTAAATTCCCAAGGAAGAGGGATCGACATTGTTCTTTTAACACCAGAAGGGGTCACCATCACATTCGCCGCTCAGCTTACTTTCCCTGTCACAAATAATATAGCTGAGTATGAAGCTCTCTTGGCCGGCCTTCAAACTACTCATAAATATGGTGTTACCCAATTACGAATTGTTGGTGATAGTCAGCTCATTCTACGCCAGGTGCTTGTCAAATGCCGCGCTATCAATCCTAAGCTCAAACCATACCAGGAACTTGCTTCAGCTTATGCCAAACTCTTCACCAAATTGATCTTCGTCCATGTCCCTCGTAGCCAGAACATCTTAGCTGACGCTCTTGCCTCATTGGCCTCTGCTTTAGTCTTCCCTCCTGAACGAGATTTCCATGTTCCTCTCATTCATCAGCGTGACACTCCAGCTATTAAGGATCGCGCGTTCCTCGACATTAGGGACAAGGTGCTCGAGAAGGTCAGGCGGAGTGAAGCTCTTAAAGGCAAAGAGGTCATGTTATTAGATTGGGAAGAAGAATTGGCTGATGAAGAGAAACCTTGGTATTATGAGATTGCCAGATATTGCAATGATCAGTCCTATCCCAAAGAAGCCACTGCAGAAGAGAAGAAAGCAATTAGAAAAGTGGCTCAACGTTATGTCTTGGTTGGAGGTGTGCTCTATAGAAGAGGGCTCACGGGTGTTTTATTAAGATGCCTCGACGATGATGAATCCTGGAAGGTCGTGGAAGAGGCGCATTCAGGAGTGTGTGGTGGTCATGTGAACAGCCAGATGCTAGCTAAGAAGATCCTTAGGTTAGGCTTCTATTGGCCAACTCTAGAAGAGGATTGCTCCATCTATGTTCGAAGGTGTGTTTAGTGCCAACTGCACGCCGACAAGATTCATTCTCCTGCTTCTTCACTCCATCCTATGTCCTCCCCATGGCCTTTCTCCATGTGGGCTTTCGATATCATTGAACCTCTTGGAGATTCAAACCTCCTTACAAAACAAAAGTCATTCATCCTTATGGCAACGGAGTACTTCACCAAGTGGGCGGAAGCGGAAGCATACATGGAGATCAAAGCATCAACCGTCTGCAAGTTCATAATGAAGAACATCATCGCAAGGTTCGGCATCCCGAGCACCATCATCACCGACAATGGGCCTCAATTCATCTCTCAAGAGCTCAAGGATCTCTGCAACAGGTATAACATTGCATTGCATCATTCTTCTCCCTATTATCCACAGGGTAATGGTCAAGCAGAGGCAACTAATAAGACATTGATCAAAATTGTTAAGAAAACGTGTGAGGCTAATAAATTTTTGGATTGGCCAGACAAGCTAGTTGAAGCTCTCTGGGCCTATCGCACTTCCATTCGTACCCCCACTGGGCAAACCCCTTTCGCCCTTACTTATGGAATGGAGGCGGTAGTTCCTTATGAGATTCTCATTCCCTCTCTGCGAGTACAATTAGACAAGGAATTCTCTATTGATGAGCGTCGTGATTCACTCCTTGCCCAGTTGGAACCCCTAGATGAGAAGCGTCTGGTCGCCGCTGAGCATGCGCGCGTTTATCAAAATAGGCTTTCACGTTTTTATCAAAAGAAAGTAATTGAGAGAAAATTCAAAATCGGTGAGATGGTAGTCAAGAGAATCTTCATAAAACCTGGTGGACCCCGTTCAAAACTCCAACCAAACTGGGAAGGACCCTTTGTTATAAAAGATGTTTATCCTAGCAATACTTATAAATTGATTAATACTGAAGGAGAGGAGCTAGCTCATCCTTGGAATGTCTGTACCTTAAGAAATACTACCCCTAATCCAAAAATCCAAAAAAATTGAAATTTTCAAAATCCAAAAAAAATTGAAATTTCCAAAACCCAAAAAAAACAATAGAAATTCTTCAAAAATTCAAAAAAAAATCTTCCAATTTCCAAAATGGTTGCCATAGCGTACGAGGACGCAAAGTCTGAAAGGTCAAAATTCAGTATTCATTCATCAGTCTTGTTAACTTAAAATGGGGTCGACTCCTGCACACACTACACACTTAAACCTCGAACTCAAGCGGTGTAAAATCTGATGGGAAGCCAAAAACCTGACTAAAGGTTAAGACAATACCCATTCTTTTCCTCTTCGGCCCATAAGGGAGGAAGGGAGGTCTCGGAGTAGACCCGCCAAGCCTACCCGCCACCTTAGTAAGTGGAAGTCAGGGCCCAAAAGGGAACAAAAATGTCGCAAAAGCCCAAGTACAATTAGGTTTTTTATCAGTACAAATCAGTTTCAAAGAGAAAGTCAAATCGTGAAAAGAAAAGCATGTCAAGAGGGCAAAGTCCCCGCAAGGAAAACCTTGGGCGTATGCATGCAATATAAAAGAGGCAAAAGGCAACAAAATTTCCCTATGCCGAAGACTGAACCCCAACAGGCATAGGGTAGGGGAGGTAGTTTTACCTCGAGCTTCTCAGAATCCCTTATGGGCTTCCTTATATCCTCTTCCATCTCTTTCTTTGCGGTAAGTCATAAACCAGCAGAATGGTCGAGACTGACCTAGGAGATTGCACCATGCGAGATCTTGCGTATAAGTTTAACCATTAGCACGTCGACCCCCTTTTGATTATTCAAGAAAGATCAATGAATACTCAATGATGACCACGTAGGACCTAGTGCCTTAGTAGCTTTGTCATCCCAATTCTGAAGACACGGAAATTAACGCCTCTGAGTAAGGCGCCTTTTATGGAATTAACGCCTGTGTGAAAGTCGTCTTTTCTCAAATAACGCCCCTAGGTAGGTTGTCATTTCCACGAAAATCAAATTCTTTTTCAAAATTAACGACCGTCACTGAGGGCGTCTTTTATTTGAAAAATGACCTAGTCTAAGGCGTCTTTTTGAGAAAATAAGAGAAAAAAAAGAATGAAAAGAAGAAAAATAGAAAAGAAGAAAATAAAAAGTGGTGGTGGTTTATCGTTCATGATGTGTGCTTGCATCTTGTATGGGCATCTTTTATTATGGTTTGCATATGACTACTTGCGTGTTGCATCTCCCTTTATTGGTTATTTCATTTGCCTTATTTGATTAAAGGCTTGGCCCCTTGACCCGTTATCAAGGTCAAAGTAAAGACATCCCTTGCTTATTAAGCAAGGGGCCAAGTCGAACAGATGAATTAACCTGTTTGCTTAAGTGTGAACTACGGCTGCCGGCACAGGGAAAAGTGAAGCAAAAGTAAAGAACGTGGAAAAGGAGCAAAGTACACAACCATAAATACACAACTACACAAGTGCTCAGGTAACAAAAATTTCAATCTCATATATATATACATCATAAATATCTGAGTACAGGTGTGAGGGTGGAGGAGTACAAGTAAGTCTCTCTCAGCTCTCGCCTCCACCCTCCTCTCTCCTACTCTCTACCTCGTCCTCGCCGTCCCGAGGAGGCGCTGGTGGAGGGGGCATGGGCCCCCGTGAAGAAGCTGGAACTCGAACCTGGTCCCCTGCCTCGCTCCTCTCTCGAAGAGAGGAGCCCGCCACGAAGGTGGAGCTGGTGAAGGCGTACCCTGCAGCTCGCGCTCGCTCCCGCCCTCGCTGAAGACGCTCCTCTGACGCTCGTAGCCACTCCTGGGTAATGGCTAGCTGGGTCCTCAAGTATGCCAGCTCACGCTCGCGCGCTGCCACCTGCTCCTGGTACCGGGCACGCTCTGCCTGCTGTAGCTCGTGGTGACGGGCACGGTCTGCCAGGTGCTCCTCACGCTCCCGAGCACGCTCCTCGCGCTCTCGCGCACGCTCTCTCCGCTCCAGCTCAAGAGCGACCCGTAGCTCCGCTACGTCCTGAGGAAACTCCTCCCGCCGCCTCAAAGCCCTCTCCAGCTCCACGACCCGCTGCTCACGGATCGCTAACTCCGCCCCGGCTAGGGCAGCCCGGGTATGAGCCGCCTGTAACTGTGTAGTCTGCAAACAGGTAAACAAGTCATCAGTTCCACATTTAATGCAATAATTCAACAATTCATGAAATGAATGCATGGTTAAAAGTAAAACTCACCCGTGTGGCCATCGCCTGCTGGCCCTCCTCGATGCAAGTAAAAGCGGCTCGGAGCTCCTCCGTCTGCAAAACACTTTTTATCAGCACATAATAATAGATAATTGAATGAGGTCTGAGTTTTGAAACTTACCCGTGAGGTGAGGTCGCGCTCTGCTGCCTATGCCCGTGTCACTGCCCCTGCTAGCTGCTCCGCTAGTGCAGTCGCCTCTGCACTAGGCCCTCTCGAGCTGGAGGCCTCTCCCGTATCTCTCCCTACTACTCCCTATTGGGCACGCTGCATTTATTGAGATTATCAGTGTCTAATCATCAATAATTCAAGAACAAAAATTCATTTGCATATAGGAATAATTTAAACACTCACCAGGGTCTCAAGGTCTGCCCGCGTGGTGGCCAGCTGTGCCTCCAGGCTGTGTAGGTGGGCCTGTGCATCCATCGCTGCTATATCCCGCGCATCCTGCATCTATTATATATTAGTCACATGATAGATACATAAGCATTTGCATTCAATTTAGAAATAAGTGCATTCATACATACCCCTAGGACCCTCATCTGGGGTCGGCCGGCGTAAACCTCCCAGTAGCGCCGGAGGTACTCGGAGCTGTCCGCTGCCTGAGAGGTGACTCGGGTCCCGCCTCGCTGCCAGTCGACGTACTGGTCCGCGAACCACACTCTCCAGTCGGTCTCCTTGGTACGATCGCGCGTCTTCTTCCCAATCCCTCGCGGCTCTCCAACCTCTATCCACTCCTGATGAAGGCCGAGAGTCCTCATCACCAGTCTAAGCCGTAACGGCTCAATCTCGCTAAGGCAATGAACCCAAAGCTCATGCTCAAAGTGAGGTCGGCTCGCTACGACCCATGGCTGGCCCTCGTCGGTCATCCCCTCGTAGGGTCTCCACCGCACCTGCATTCACAAGCATGCATACATCCATCATATCCATCATATAACATAAACATAAAAAGAAATGAATAACATTGCATCATGCATACCAGTGAGGGAGGGAAGTCTCGGAACTCTCTCCGTAACACCCACAACTCATAGGTGAGTGGGGCTCCAAACACTACCGGCAGCCAGCGCCGTGCTAGAGGGAAAGATCCCTCGCCTCCAGGTCGTGGGTCGATGCGCCCCATGGGCATGTACAAGTGGCTCCAAATCTGCATCCATGCATCATATTAGCAAAGCATTCATACGCATATGTATTCTAAAAATAACAAAAACACATAAAAGAGAAAAATGCATACCTGAAGAAAAGGTGAGAAGCCACTGACAGTCGTCTCTCGACCTGTCCCCGTGGAGAGGTCGGCTATCAAGTGCGCCAGCAGCGCCGCTCCCCAGGCATATCTGCCGACTCCCTCCAAGTCCTCGAGTATCCCTAGGAATCGGCAGTTGATGACATCGCCTTTCGTGCCAAGTAATAACCTCCCGAGCATCAGAAATAAGAACCTCCTCAGATCTCTGTCTGCCCTCTCTCTGTCAGCTGGGTCCTGGCAATAGGCTGCCCTAGCCCCATCCATCAATCTCTGGAAAAACTGCTCTAAGGACTCCCTGGGTCTCTGCCTCGCATCGCCCAATCCCATAGCTGTGGTGAGGTCGGTACGGAAGACGGTCCTGCACTCGCTAGGTGTCTCATAAACCATCTCTAACCCTAGCAGTCTCTGGGTAAGCTCAGTGTAGTCAGGGTAGGTGAACCCGCTCACAGCCTCCCCGTCTACCCTCAGCCCTGTAATCCTAGCCACATCCTCTAGGGTGGGGATCATATGACCCCACGGCATCAAAAATGCCCGGCTAGTCCTATCCCATCTCTCTCTCAAAACCTGGATCAGTGCTAGGTCTGGCCTAACTGGCTCTATGCTGAGGAAAGTCCCGAATCCCATGGCATCTACCCTAGCTCTCTGAAACTCGGGGAGACCATAATATGCTGCCTGGACTTGGACCCAAGAAATGCATGTCCTCATCAATCCCTGGGTGCATAAAATTTTTTTTTGCTTAATTGTTTAAATTTTATGTGAAAATTCATTTAACTGCATTTGCTGAGATGTTTGCTGTTTGATTTAATTAACGACCAACCTTGGGTCGTGGCTTGCTTGATTAACGCCCTTTGAGGGTGGCGTTATTTCTAAATGGTTCTCTATGTTTATTGAATTAACGACCCAGCCTGGGTCGTTGGTTATCTAGAAGACGCCCCTATGGGAGGCGTTGGTTTGGAACTTGTTCTGGGAATGTTTGAATTAACGACCACCCCTGTGTCGTTGATTAATGAATTAACGCCCCGATGGGGGGCGCTGTTTTCCCAGGGTTTTAAAAAATGAATGAAACAGCATGCGAGATAATCAGGGCAGACATATTGAAAAATAAATTATTGAAAAAGCATGGAAATTACCAGCATGATTTTAGACATGATAATTTAAATTCACGACATGCTACAGGGTGTGTTCTCATGTGATTAATTATTTTTCAATAAATGAATTGATGACCCCAGGCCTGGGTGTCTTTTCTTTAATTCACGACACCCCTGGGGGCATCTCTTTTCTGAGTCACTGGTTTTTCCCACCGAGAGCTATGGAAAGGGAACAAGATGGAAAATTTTTAAATAAAAAAATGGAAATGAAGGTTTGGGGGCCTACCTTTTGTTGTCTAGGTTCAACCATCCCTCCACGGCGGGGCGGCCGGGGTTGCCGTGGCCGTCGGAGTTGTCTGCGGCGAGGAACGTCCACCGCCGGTCGTTCTTCTCCTTCTCCTTCTTCTCCTTGTTCTTTTCCCTCTTCATCCCCTTCCTCTTCTTCGTCTTCTCCTTCTTCTTCATCTTCTCCTTCTTCGTCTTCTCCATCATCTTCTTCATCACCTTCGTCTTCTCGTTCTTCCTCGCCGGATTCTCCCTCGTCGCCGTGCTCCGCCGCCGGAGCCTCCTCGGCCGCCACGGGAGGAGCTTCCTCCATGGCGGGTTCGTCCTCGCCCACGTCCACAACATCGGGAGCAGAAACCCTCTGGCGCTTAAGTCCACCGCCGGCCATGGCTAGGGGGTGAGAAAATGAGGAATATAGAGAATGGGAGAGAGAGGATGGAGTTCGATTAGGGTTGCAGAAGAGGGAAAGAGGGAAAAATGGACGGAGGAAGAAGAAGAAAGAAGGGGGAAAAGTGTTTTAGTATTCGAAAAGAATTAACGCCTGAGAGGAGGGCGTGTCTTGTTAAAGGGATGACTAGGCCACAGGGTGTTACTTCCAGATTTGGCGACGAGCTTTGAGGCGTGATTTCTTTTCGCATGGGGAATGACAACCGTCGTCAGTTGCATTCAATGGGAATTGATTGACGTGATTGGAATAATCATTGCTGTTTTTGATTAACGACTTTGATGCATGCGTTATTTACTTGAGAACTGGCTTATCTAAAGGTGTTATTCTCGGATATTTAGCGAATACTTTTTGGAATTTGAATCAAATTAACGCCTTGTCTTAAAGCGTGATTCTATTAACGCCATTGCTGAAGTCGTCAATTATGGGAATTAATGTTTTGATTTTCAGAAAAAAGAGCAATGAGAGACGACAAGTTTTGAGACGTTATTTGTGGAATTAACGTCATTCTCTGAGTCGTTATTCAGAACAGAAACACAGATTTTTGAAAGAATTCATCAGAAACAACATAATATGGCTCGATCAGAATGTTATCATTGTTTATTATTGATGAAAAGATTACAATGCATCTAATGAGCCATTTTGGGCCTTAAACTTCTTAAAGCTATTACATATGATTTCCACTGATCCCTCTCTTCTTCTAAGTTATCCACGAGCTGATGAGTTTTGCAGATTTTCCACAGTGCTTGGATTGTTGTGCTTTCTTCTCCATCTTCATTGCAGCCGATGTCCCTTGTCTTGATAGGAGGGAGATGAGACAAATCCTCGAATAGTCGCCGTGGAAGCCCGAGTTGAGGAAGGCACCTATGAGAGTTGTATAACACGAATTCCGTGGCGCCTATTAGACGAAGATCCGTCCCGGGAGAGAATCGTGCGCGGAGTTGTTGAAATTTGAGTAATCCCGGGGCGCATGTGAAGAGGTTCTTAGGCATTACTTTGAGATGCTCCCTCCATTCCACCCTTTTCTTGATTTGAGGAATCCGGTTCACCACTCTATTGCTCAACCCCAATGAGCCGGTCATGTAAGAAAGAGGGCTTTTTGAGAATATCCTTGATGGTTGTTGGGCCTCCTCACATGGATCGAACTTGAAGTGGAGATCTACCCAACTAGAAAGTGCAAGCATGCATCCATAAATTGGTCTCCCCATTGATGCCGAAGTAAGCCCACTATATAGAAAGGCTAATATCGCCGGTCCCACTCTCTCTCCTTCCCAAAGGCTAGCTATAGCACTCAATTGGGACTCTTCTAAGAAATCTTCCGTGGAGGGGAACAAGATTGCTCCCGCCAAGCACACAACAAAGGCTTTTGCTACCCGTTCTATTTCATCATCCTCTTTGGCTTGGTCGGACCTTTTGTAGACCCATGAGGCAAGCTTTAAAAGGTTAATTCCTTTGGTGGCTTTGATCTGGCTCACTAAGTTGGGGCTAGGAATCAAGCTTGTTAGCAATTCATGAGAAGAGATTTGCCTTGGCATGATGGCCATCTTCTCCTCATCCCCTTGTTTCATCTTCTTTAAGCCCAAAATCATCTCTAACTCTTCTAATAGAATGGTGGCTTCAAAAGTAGAGAAGAGGAAGGTGTGAGTAGAAGGATGCCATATCTCAACAAGAGCTCCTATAGCTGCCCAATCTAGGTGAATTTGGTCATAATGTTTGGCATGGGTAACTAAACCTAGGAGATGCCATCTGGATAGGAAAACCCTCATGTTGGAACTAAATTTGGAGAGCAAGAGGGGAAGCCATTTATTTTTGGTGAATCTCCTAGCCCCTGGAATGTTTGGATAATCCTGAGAAAAGAAAAGAAAAGAAAGCACAGAGGATAAAAGAGATGAGCAGTGGAAGGTAGAAGAGAAGAAACACAAAAATGAACAACTCAAGCCTTAACATACCTGATTCAGAACAACTCGGCTGCTAAGGTGCCCATTAATTTCCGAGAGCCTAGGAGTGGAGGTCTTCGGTTTTTTGATAGCTCTCTGCATCTTATGTATCTTCACTAAGGAAGTGGCCGTCTGCAGAAAGAAGTCTAACAATATCTTGCAGCACCTGTGAAGGAAGAAGAAGAAACAAAATAGAGGATTCGATTGATTTGTTGAGAGAAATCCCTCCTTTTATAGAAGTTTGAAGGATCTTATGCCCGTTCGAAACTGTAAAATCAAGTACGAGCATAACTGGGTTTAAGCTTTCTGATTCAGAGTCGGAAGCGTGTGTTTCGAATTTATGGTTAATTAACGACGATATTCAGGGCGTCATTTATTGAATTAACGACTTGCTCCAGGTCGTGTTTTATTTCACGCCTTGATGAGGGTCGTCTTTTGTTGAAATCTCAAATTAATTAACGCCTTGATGCTAGTCGTCTTTTATCCTTTTGACGCCACTGCTATCGGTCGTCAATTTATGGCTCGCATATTCAGCTCCTCTATGCTGTTTTTAATGAACTTAAGTGTTGTCTTTTAAGTGGAATTTATTTGTGATTATGCACTTATGGTCATGTCATGTTTAAACTGAGGATATTTTCTATCATGAGGACTAATGAATTTTCAAGTGCAGAAGAGTGCAGGATTCGAGATGCATGGGAGTAACATCATTCCGTTCTTGTATTCTTTCCTGTAAGCATTGTTACTATATGGTACTCTACGCTATTATAGTATATCAAGGACCTTGTGGTTCTGACGAACCTGGAATTTGAGTTCCCCTTCATCAAAAATAGTGATAATTCCAAGAGAATCTTGATCACACGGATAGGCCGTTGAGTCATTCAAGGTCTGGGACGATGGTTCCACTTTCTGGGTTGATGCGCGGACAAACGGGCTTCGGCTTAGTGTCAGCTCAGAGATCTGGATTCTTGACCAAATCTAGATGGCTTGGCAATATTATCCTTGATTATTTTCTATTTTTAGTTTGTTTTAATTTTTCTTTTAGCCCAGCATGCATCATGTAGGACTTTGAGCTTAATGATGAAAATCTTCATATTACGGCAATAATGAAGGTCACTCGCTCTTGATTGAGTTGACATGAGATATTCCACTCCAAATCAAGTACTTTATTCTCTCTGAAACCGCTCAGGCTAGTTCCTTGAAAGCGTCCCTTTGTTGGGTCTTCATCTCCATTCACTTTAATTTTCTACAAATCCACCTTGGTTGTAGCACGTCCACATTGGCTGGTAACCGCTCTCCAAAGGTGCCTCCCTGTCGTGCCCTCGCGCACATTTTATTTATTTAGTTTAGTCTCCTTCATCCAGCCAATCGATGCTTTCTTGGAATCACCCGGAGTTGTTACACTCAGAATCTTGGAAAGATTTCTAACGCTTAGTGTCAGAGGCATGTCACATCACACCTTGGCATCTACTTATCAGTTCATTCCACTTCATTTCGCTTGTTGCACTTTCACTTCATTTTGTCTCACTCCCTTGTAAAGCAGACGCCAAGGCGGGGCAGCGGTAGACACGCCAAAATTGATACTATGTTGATTAAATCTCATGTCACCATATTAACGCCCCAAAGTGAACTTCAATATTTCCATAATATGAAGTTTTTCTATTTTTGTGTGTTTTTAGGCCATTTTCTAATTGTTTTTGTAATTCACGACTCTACGTAGGGCGTGTTTTAAATAACGGCTTGGGCCGGGGCATTTCTCAAAGAAAGGACGACTGATCGAAAAGGCGTCAGTTTCTGGACTTTTACAAATCCTACTCAAAATTAGAAAATAAGAATTAACGTCCCTCCATGGGTCATGTTTTGAATTAACGCCTCTCTCTCAGGCGTCTCTTCATCATTTTCAAATAAAGAATGTTTTCATTACTAAAATTAAATCCATGGATTGACGCCTTTATCCCAGTCGTGATTTTAATTAACGCCTTGTCCCAGGTCGTCAATTTCGAATAACGCCTTTCCGTGGGTCGTCTTCCACCCTTCCGAGTCCTGCTTGAACATACCTTTCCTGGAGAGTTCCCTGCTATGTTTTGGTCACCATGCTCGATTGGGGAAGTAGAGACCTTGCCGTAGATGAGTCTTGCCTGTTCTTATCCCATCAGATCTGTGTTTTGCACCCTATAAATAGCCCCCTGGGTTGAGCTCGCGCGAAGGGTTAGAAAGGGTTAGAAAGGGTTAGAAGAGGTTAGAGAGGTTAGAAGGAGTTAAAAAGCAGAGGTTAGCAGAGCAGAGCAGAGCGGAGCTGAGATAAAAAAAAGAGAGAAGCAGCAGGTTAAGCAGAGAGTTTGTTTTTTTTATATAGAAACATATTGCTGCTGTTTGATGCTTCTTCCTCCTTTCGGATACAGCATCCCACGGTCATCGTCGGTTTCTCTCCCTCTACTGTTGTCAGGAACAGCAGGGATTTGTTTTGCACTAGTTTTTAAGTTCATCTCACCTCCTTCGTTCATCATACATCGTTCTTTTTTTTTACGTTTGCATTAGCTTTGCATCACATCTCCTCTCCTTGATTCTCTAGGGGTTTTAAAGAAACCAAAAGGTGCATCCTTTATGCTCATACTTCATCATCTTATTCTACTTGATGATTGATACTACACTTTGGCTAATCCTATTTTATCTTTGGTTGTTTGTGATTTGTTTAAGGGTAATCAAAGAGAGAAACCCCCTTCATCGGCCGGCCGGTAGAAGGAGGAGGAAGAAATCCACAATCATCCCGCATCCCTTTTCTCACCAGGTATTCGCGATCAATTTCCTTCCTTTTTTTGAGGTAACCCCTCTGGCAATCACCCTCCATATAGCAATCTCTTGCCCCCTTTTTGTTGTGACTCCTATGTGTTGATGGTGTTGACATGTAACTTTACTTCATATGGCAACACATTGTTTTGATTGATTGACAACACTATTTATGTTTTGATGAAATTATTTTATAAGATTGTCTGTGTGTAATATGCATTTTATCTTGTTTTCACACTAAACACACACTCAAAGTCTCAAAGTTTATACATCGTTGTTGGGCATCAAAGTCTGCACATGAGCATCAGGCAGCAAGTGTGTACAACGCCCTGTGTAGGCACGACAAGTCATACACTGGTTGCACATTGCACAACATGCGAAGTCACCAAGTGTGTGCATTGCATAACATGCATGCGTCAAAGTCCATACATCCACAGTGCATTGGCCAAGTCTATACACTATCTGTTTCATTTAGAGTCTAAGGCAAAGTCTGTATAATGAGCGTCTCATTGGTGAAGTCTGTACACTCACAAGTTGAACTTCAAAGTCCATACATTGGACTGTAGCTTGCACGAAGATAAGCCCATACATCGCTCAAGTCTGTACAGAGTCCAGCGTCTTAGTTAGCGTCTCATGCATTTGGGCAAAGTCTGTACATCGGTCTTTCAGCAAGTCTGAACATCATCCGTCTTTGTTAGCGTCTCAGGCATTGGGCAAGGTCTATACAGAGTCCAGCGTCTCATTCAGCGTCTCATTTAGCGTCTCATTGCATGGGCTAAGTCTGTACATCATTTAGTGTCTAGAGTTTCATGAAGTCTGTACATCAGACTGTTACAGCAAGTCTGTACATTGTCTGTCTTCCTTAGCGTCTTGATCTTTCAAGTCTATACAGACATTCTTTCAGAAAGTCTATGCATCGGTCTTCACCTCAAGGCTGTACAGTCTTTTTTTGACAAGTCTTCACATCGTGAAGTCTACACACTCAACTCCTTCACATATTGCAAGTCTGTACATTGCATTCATCAGCTGTGAAGTCTATACATCGCTTGTCTTCATTCGAGTCTCATGAAGTATGCACATCGTGCATCAGTTCTGAAGTCTATATATCTTCTGTCTTTAATTGAGTCTCACTGAAGTCTACACATTGCATGTTCTCACTGAAGTCGACACATTGCATCTTCATTTATGAAGTCTACACATTGCATTGATCTTCACTTAGTCTATACATTGACAGTCTTCATATCACCTAAGTCTGTACAGCGGTTGCTTCATACAGCAAGTCTGTACATAGCTTTCACTTATATGAAGTCTATTCAACGCAGTTCTTCTGATAAGTCTATACAGAGTTGTTATTTAATCTGATCATCCAATACTCTATCTGACAGGGATTCTCTACTAAGATTGCTGACATGTCTCGTGATCCCAGTAGGACGAGGTGACCAGATGCTGCCACGTGGATGGAAGCACCTCGAATCTGGAGAATTACTTGGGCGGGAAAACGTGGAAGCCACGCGCCCTTATCCATGTGCTGCTGTTATATATATCAGTCTTCATCTTCTGTACAGGCTGATCGAAGTTGGTGAAGTATATACATCCAGTCTGAAGCAGCAGCCACCGAGATCCACTGTGAGAGAAGGAAAGCAGAGAAGAAGAAAAGGAGAGAAGAAGAAGGAGAGAGGAGATGAGTTGAGAGAGTTATTGTGAGAGCTTATGAATCAGTCTCTTGGTCCAGTTACCAGAGCTGATATTGCTCAACTTTGAGCTATAGTCATTTTGGTTTTCTTCCATTCGATTGTGTGTTTTGTTTGTTTTCAGTCTTGCTATTTTCTCTTTGAAAACTCTTGTTCTATCAAGCTGTTAGTCAGCGGTTTCAAGCTGTGAGGCAGCGGGTTGCAGAGATGTTCCTCTGGTCGGCTAAGCTGTAGTGCCCAGCAGAGCAAGCTGTGATGCTCAGCTGTTGCAGAGGGTGCTCCTCTAGTCGGGATAAGCTGTAAGCCCCAGCCGTTGTTGGCAAGCTGTAGAGCCCAGCAGATTGAAGCTGTGTATCAGCAGTAATCCACATTCGAGTTGAATGTGGGGTGGACGTAGGTCGGATTGACCGAACCACCTAAAAGCCTTGTGCCTCTCGTGTGTTTGATTGCTTGTTCAGCAGATCTTGTGTGTTTCATTCGGTGCATTGGCTGTGTTCGTTTAGTGTTCTTCTAATTCCGCATTTGATTCTAGGCCTAATTTTTAAAATAGCCAGTTGATCTATTCACCCCCCCTCTAGATCCACATCCTGTGGTGATAGAGCCTTCCATCTAACTTCAACACTTTTTATTTAGCTTTGTCGGCGTAACATCTTCTTCTTTAGGTGTTCAGAATAAGGTGATCCCGCATTCTTTAACCCGAACGGCATGAGAGTGTAGCAATACAAGCCGTGGTCGGTGATGAATGTTGTCTTGTCCTGGTTGGGCTTATGCATGCTGATTTGGTGGTACCCAGAGTAGGCATCTAGGAAACTCAGCATCTCATGCCCGACTATGGCTTCGACTAGTTGGTCGATTCGTGGCATGGGGAAGCTATCTTTAGATGTAGCTTTGTTGAGGTCGGTATAGTCTACACACATTCGCCACTTCCCATTGCTCTTAGCAACTAGGACCACATTTGCCACCCAGTCCGGGTATCGGGTGGGCCTGAGTAGCCTTGAGCGTAGCTTTTCGCTTACTTGTTCTCTTATGATGGTCTGTCGCTCGGGGTTGCAACGCCTTTTGCATTGCTGGACCGGCTGGAAGGTTGGGTCCAACCTAAGTTGATGTGTGATGACCTCTGGTAGGATTCCGGGGAGTTCATCCTCGGACCAAGCGAACACATCCTAGTTAGTCGTGAGGAAGCTTATGTAGGCTTTTTGATCGTGCTCGGATAGAGTAGCCCCGATCCTCAGCGTTCTACTTGGGTCTTCTCCCACTTGGATGAGGAATAAGTCTTCCGCCGGAGTGCTCGCGCTTGGACCTTGGTCTTCGCATCTCGCCTTCTTCTTGGGTGGTGTCTCCTCGGGCTGCCGATCGCGTGTTGAGATGAGGTAGCACCTCCTGGACTCCCTTTGATCTCCTCGGACCTCTCCTACTCCCCGAGCGGTAGGAAACTTGAGCTTCTGATGGTAAGAGGAGGGGACACTGCAAAGTGTGCCAAGGATCCCTCGCCCGATGATGGCATTATACTCGGTCATTGCGCAGACGACCGTGAAATCTGTGAGGAAGGTTACCTCTCTTGGCACAGTCCCAAATGTAATTGGGAGCGATATGCATCCTTCCAGGCGGACAATAGTGCCAGAGAATCCGTACAACGGTGTGTGCAACGGCTCGAGTTTAGACAAATCCACACCCATAAGCACAAGACAGTCGTACGCAATAACATCAGGGCCGCTTTTATTATCCACTAAGATGCGACGCACGGTACACTGATTGATGGTGGCTGAGACCACCAGTGCATCAGAATGGGGGGTGGTTACGCCATCCAGGTCATCATCTGAGAAGACAATAGGATCTCTCAGATGTCCTGGGGCGGCGGTTTCCTGTCGGGTATCATCATCTCATTCCATGGTTTGGATGGCCGATGTGTATCGTCATCGCCTGCTCATGCTGTCTCCACCCGCGGCTGCCCCCCCAGAGATCATCATGATCTCCTTTCCATTGGGTCGGTTGGCCAGGGGCGGAGGCGTCCGCTGTCGCTTCTCCACGGCCTTGGCGAGGAATTTGTCAAGAAGACCTCTACGGACGAGGTCCTTGATGGCATCCTTTAAGTTGATGCCCTCGACGGTATCATGGCCATGGTCATGATGGTAGTGGCAGTACTTCTTCTTGCTCCTCGAGCTCGGGTCTGATTTCATCCGAGGAGGCCATTTGAGGAATGGTTCCTCATGGATTTCCATCAGGATTTGATCGGGAGGAGTCGTCAGGGGCATGTAGTTGCGATAACTGCCCCTTTCCTTTTCTGAGCGGTCATGGCGTTCCCCGTCGCGTCGTTCTAATTTGTTCTGCCCTTCTCATGGTGAGTCGGTGGTTATCTTTCGGTCGGACCGATCGGTTTCGGCCGCGCGGCCTAGGGCCGCAATGTTCTCCTCGCAGCGCGCATGCTTCTGTGCAAGGGCGAGGAGATCAAGAAGGGTTGACGGGGCTTCAACTCCGAGCGCGAGTCGGAGGATGTAGTCCCACATCCCCTGGGTGAGTGCGGTGGCCGCGATGCCGACGTCGAGGTGTGGGATCCGGAGTGCCTCCACGCGGAAGCGTGAGATGAATTCCTAGAGCGCCTCTTCTTTCCCCTACCTCAGGGAGTGCAGGGTCACCACTGATTTAGCCACCTTTCGAAAGCCAATAAAGTTATCCTTGAACAGCTTCTTGAGTTGTTGGAAGGAGGAGATGGTCCCGGCCGGTAGGGACTCGAACTAGGCCCGGGTGTTCTCCTGAAGAGTCGTCACGAACGCTAGGCATTTCACAGTGTCCGAGGCCCGATGGAATACCAGGTGAGACTCAAAGCATGCATGTGGTCGGTCGGGTCGGTGGTGCCGTCGTAGGAAGTGAACGACGGTAACTGGAGCTTTCGCGGGATGGGGGCTTCCATTATCTCCTTGGAGAAGGGAGCAAGAAAGTCCTCTTCATCGTCGACTAGACCACGATTTCTAGCGACCAAGAGGACGTCATCCAAGTACCAGACTTTGTCCTCTATCTCGTCAGTACGTTGAAGCCGACAATCCATCTCTGGGTTGCAGTGCAGTGGACTGCGCACCCTTGGTGGGGGCGAGCTACGCGATCTTCAGGTCCTTGCGACTGATGTGTGAGAGGCTTCCCTTACTTGGCTTGAATTCTCCCCAGCTAGGATCCTCTCATTCTGTCGCTGCTCCGACGGGGCTTGCTGAGGGGCTGTAAGCCGGTCGCGGAGCTCCTGATACAGTCCGATCCGGGCTCGGATCTACTGGCGGATCTCGTCAAGGTCGCCAGACATGACTTCTTGCCCTGGGTGGGTAGAGGAAGCTTCTTGCTACCCATGGAGAGAGTTGGGTCCCTGATGGGAACTGTGCCCCCGGTGGCTGACATTGCCAAGGCTTCCACGGGGTGTCATAGCTTTTTGTATGGGTTCCCACAGACGGCGCGAAGAAGTGTAGAGGCAGAAAATTGGTTGCTATGTCACGTACCACCTTCTCTATTTATTGAACGGGGAAGTCATCCCGCACCCGTGGAGGCCTGCAAGCACTTGGAAATGAGGGACGTTAGAAGGAGTCCCGGGTGTTACCCCAGGGGACAACCCTCCAATGCTTAAGTCAGCAACGGATTAATGAAGGGCAGAGAAGAGCAAGTGAGAGAGAAAGGAAGATCGTAGTAGGAGGCCGAGGAGTCGTGTAGATCCTCTGGACGAGTGCTCGCCGCTCCCAATGCTCACTCGATGAGTGCTCGCTGGGCGGTAAGGTCGCCGGAGGGGACCTTCCTTCAAGTGTGGACTATGGTCGCTGCTTCCTCTCTGTATAGCAGGGCTAATAGCTCTATTCTCTGATGTAGTGGTTTGGCAGAATGATACACCGTGTCCTTCTCTCCTCTACCGATGTCCTTCTTATAGGGGTTGTCCTGGAGCGGGAAGCCTTATCCCTTGATAGGGAAAGGCATAAGTGGTGGAGTAACGTTTTCCCGCTATAGTGGCGGGGTTTTCCCGTTGGAGGGCGATTACCCTGACATCAGCTGGTCCCAGGGAGAGTCTTACGGCGCTCGTAGGGCGTGCTCGCCAGTTATGGAATTAAGGCTGACGTCGTGGGGGGTAACGGTCGATTGTCAGAGGGTCTTCCGGCGATCACTGTGCTTGGGCCGCAGCTTTCACGCGCTATAGAATCCGATGCCAAGTCGGATTGGGCCACCCCATGATTGGCAGTGACTGTTTGGGCACCTCGTGGGCGTGCTGTAGACGCGGTGTTGGACTGGACTCATTGTTATTGGGCCGGTCTTGGGTCAAGCCGGATTTACCCTCCTCATAATCGATATGAATATCTTCCTATAAAAGGTTTCATAGAAATGTGCATGGCAATGCCCTTCGTTGCAAAGTTTCTCTTCAATTGTCTAATGATTATGGTAGATATCATGATCGTCCATGTTTCTAAATCTCTGTCACCTCCACAAGTTTGAATTTATAAAATGAGTTATTCAGTGTTCGGCCCTTACAATTCTATGGAATATTATGAATAAGTCTCATAATCTCACTATTTATAAATAAGTCATCTAAATCTGGTAACCATTTAGGAAAAAGTCCTTTCGATTAACAAGCATCTAAAAGTTAGAATATTCTAGAAAATATTCCTTCTCTTACCTATTATAATTTTCCTTTGCCATTTTACCCTTCCGTTCTCTCTCTTCGGGCACTCTCTCTCTCCCTTCTGGAATAAGTCCTGTAGAGGCTAAAATATGTTTCCTTCATCTCGAACTACACCTTTGAGATTTTTTTAATGGGGAAGAGTAGTCGACCACCCTGCAGAAACCTATAACTATAAAGAGCGTTATAAGAAGTGTTGAAAGATCCCAGGGGATAACCCTCTGATACTTAAGTTAGGACCCTGTGAGATAGCCAAAAGAAAGTTGAAGAGGGAGAGAGTCAAGAACCTGTAACATGAAGACGATGCTAGGAGAGTGCTCGAGGAGTGCTCGAAGAAACATGAAGAGAAGAACCGGGAGGGGACCTCTCTCTCACTGCTATCCTACTAGGGTCTCCTTCGGTAGCCACCTGCATAAGCACGTGAGGTGCTCTCTCTCTACTTGTGGTGTAGGTCTCCGTGAGTTTGTCCTCTTTTTCCCTCTGTTCCTGTATGTCCCTACATGTGTGTTTGTGTCCTCTTTGTCCCGTCTTTATCCCGTTTGGGGGCCTATTTATATAGGATGCATCAGTTCTCTGACTTAGCAAAGACATTGTTCATCGAGTAGTGTCTTGCTAGATCACTAGGATCACCCGTCACCCACTTGCCTGCTCCTAGATGGAAGGCCTCGTGGCAGGTATCTCAGGAGCGTGGGTACGACCTGATCCTCGTTGGGATAAGTCTTGTAATGGGAGCCCCAACGCTCATCCATTGACAAGTTCTACGGCATTTGGAATGCACGCAATTGAATATTTTGCCCGTGGGCTAGTGAAACTTTCATGGGCCCTGATTGGGCCATGTTTACAGGGCCACCGGCTAGCCGGGGCAGACCGTTTAGGCTTGGCCGCCCTAGTCCATAATGGGTCTCACGTTTATCGGGCTGCGTTGGGCCTAGCAAATTTTCTCTTCTTCACACAAGCCTCCCACTCCCAAGTGTCGAGTGTGCTTGACTCCTGAGAGGAATTGTACGAGGCCAGATGAGGGAGGGAATCTGGTGAAGCCTTCGCAAATCTTCTCATACCTCTGACATAGAAAGTTCTGTTGCTTGTCGCCTTTCTTGGCGCGCAAGGTAGCCCCCCTGCACATTCGGTGATTTCACTACTAAAGATGCCGGCTTCATAGTTGGTTGGGCTACTAGTATCTCTCCCGTTGTCTGTCCTCGATGAAGATTGACCAATCCTTTGGCACTGGGCATCCTTTGGGAAGGTGGAATGCCGGTTGAGTCTTCCTAGGAAGTAGTAGGTGACAAGTGGTGCGATTCTTGGGATCCTTGCGTCATTTTTAGGTGATTGATAATAGGAAGTAACTGTTGTGACCCTTTGGAGGGGCCATCTCCCCTATAAATAGGAGGCCCATAGGGAAACTTTTCAGCACGCATCGCCTTCCTTTGTGCCTGCACACCTGTCTTCTTGAAGTCATGTCATAGCAATGTTTTGGTTATTCCCCAAGAGAGAAATCCCCCACACGTCCCTGCTTTCGTAAGGAGGCTTTGCCAGGGGCTAGCAAATACCTGGCAGAGGGTCGTGGGTGATACGCACAGCGGAAAGTGAGATAGAAGGTGGGGGGTGAATAGATCACTCCTAAATTCGATGAGCTCAGAAACAATTACTCAACGCCTCAAACATCAGTCATAAAAACTTTGGAGAAAGGTAATAGAAATATCTAGACTATGGATAGATATCGAGAGAGAAATTTCCGATGAAGTAATATATCAAGTAGATGGAGAGCAAGCACAAAGTAGACAGGCAAACCCACAAGAGAGACAGAGAATATTTTAGGTGGTTCGATTGCTACCCGCAATCTACGTCCACCCCTCACTCAGAAGAGTAAGGTTTCCTTGCAATGATCAATCGCACACAACAGACTCAGTCTGCAACAACCGTTGCCAAACAGCTTACCCTGAGGAACACCCTCCTTAGCCTTCTGATCAACCAGAAGAAGTACTGGAGAATGAATCTCCCTTCCTTTGCACGCAGCAAAGGGAGCCCTGTGAGATTGCTCCCAAGCAACTCACAAAACTAGAGGATCAAACCTCTCTTCCTCCAAGGACAATGGAGGGAAACCGGAGAACTTCTCCCTTCCTCCGAGCAAGCCTGGAGGGTAACACAGTGGAATGGAAAACAAAGAAAACTCAAAAATAAAAAACCGATGGAAAACAATTATCTCTAAATCAAATCAATGTAGCTTCCATAGAAGCAGATCTTCAGATTCACAGACAGCTATCTCTTAGAATTTTCTTTCTGCTCTGGATATTTTCTTTCTGCTCTAGATGGAGTGGTTTGTCTCTGGTTTTCACTCTTGATCCACAGCACTGCTCTCACGCTTCTCTGCTCTTTCACTATTCCCCCTGCCTTCTATTCGAACCCTTTTCCTCAGCATATATATATGTCTGTTCCAGAAACTTAGGCGTGTGGATACCACGATTCCCGCCTGAATGATTGCGGCATGTGTAGGAATATTTTCTGGGCCTCTATCTTCCTCGGATCACGTGCCATTTATCTGGTGAATGCATAGACAAACTGTTAGAAGAAGGAATAAACATTTTGTCACACTCTTAGCACAAGTCTTACGAACGTAACGAGTGAGCAAGCAAAAACTACACTGAGTAGGAGTTTTCAAGTCAGCCATTGCACTGACTTACTACATGGTGAACAAGAGGTTGCACCGACTAGGTGAAGATCAACCCTTGCACCGAGTATGTTAATGCAATAAAAGGATGCACCAACTTCATGTTATTCAGAAAGAGAAAGACTACACCAAGATGGGATATGCAGTCCAAGCAAGAGCTGCACCGAGATGGTAGAGAGAAATGGGCAGAACAAAGAGAGATGCAAGACAAAGGTTGCACCAAGTTGGATTTGCACTGAGATAGAAACGAGCAGACTAAACAAATGCATTCTAGACAAGAATTGCACCGACCCAAAAGTTGCACCAACCTCAAGTGCTCACAGTCAAAACTGCACAGACCTAGAATAGAGAAAAGCTCAATGCAAAGTTTGCGCCGACTTTCTATATGCACGAACCTTCAGATGTAGCGACATGATATGCACGGACCTTGGTGCACACGACCTAGTAGAATGCACTGAGACAAAAATATTAACGACAGAACCTGTGCATGAACAAGGACTTGCACCGAGGCAAGCACATTATGAATGAGACAATGCATGCACTGACTTAATATGCTTTAAGCAAAAAAAGACGAAAGACAAATAATGCACGGACCTAAGTCATGCAACAAGCACAGACCTCCTTCATGCTTAGAAACAAAGAAGTACATCGCGGCAAAATATGCACGGACTTTATGCGATATGCACCGAGCTCTACTGAGACGAGCACAAGTGTTGAGGTTTTTGAAGGAAACTTGCACCGAGGCAAGGACTTACCACATCTAGTGTAAAGCATGCACTGATCTATTGAATGCATATGAACTAGAAAATGCATGGACGTTAATTGCAAGAATGTGATAAAACAAATTGATTTATAGTGTGAGACATCATCAAAACCATAGGGATGCAACAATCTCCCCCTTTTTGATGATGGCAACACTATGAATCAAGCAATGTCAGGGCATTAAGAAGGAGATCAAAAACAATCAAGAGCAAACCAAGATCTCTTCTCTCTCCAAAATCACTCCCCTACAACTCGGTCTTAAATGCCTCAGAAGCCCTGAACCTCTCAGATGATCTCTCTCCCCCTTTGACATCATCAAAAGGAAATAAAAGATATATATCAGTTGCTGGTGACATGAAGAAGAAGTACAGTGGCTTCCTAGTGTAGAAAGACTCATGAGCATATCTTAAGAGAATAAGTAAGGCGTTAAACTCAAAAAAGATTCTTTAACTCTGGTAAGAAATAGAGAATTAGAATGAGAGGGAAGTTTATCCACATACAGGGTATATGATTTAGAGCAGGGTGAACAAGTATGTCAAGGCATAGCTGATCAAACAACTATACTAAGTAGACGACAAGAGACAAAAGCAGAGAAGGTGTGCTTAAGGTATTGAGGACAAGCATTCCACACTATTTGCACAAATATAAGGTTATTATAGATATTTTCAAGAAGACCAGTAAGTAAGTTGGTAAATCACATCTTTGACATTAGGGAGACACCTAGAACATAGGCCGGAATCCCCAGTTACTCAATGCGAGAACCTCATTACCTCCCCTTTTTAGAGAACAGAGTTAGTAACTGCGGCTTTTTACGTGAGGAAACACCTTGATCAGAGGCCAGAGTCTCCAGTTACTAACCACCTTGTCACCATTGCTCTGTGATGGTCCGAAACATTAAGTTTATTTTGCATAAATTTTTCTTCCTTTTTTTTTAATTTGACACCTCATGACATAGGAAAGACTTCATTTCATTGATGAAGCTCTCAGTTTCTCAGTGATCAAACCATAGACCTTTGTTTATTTAGTTGATCCCTTATATTGTGGAAATGAAGTGTTTGAAGACAATACCAGAAGAACTGTTTCTTTGAAATGAATCTTGAAGTCTAGATTTCAAGTTGTTCTGGACAGATATCAAGACATACAAGTTTTAGCCTGAACCAGAATCATGAACAATGTAGGAATATATACTTCGGACTCTTAATCCAAGTCTCTGATAGTCTACTAGAGGAAAGATTCTAGCTGGACTTTAGTTACACAAACTTATAGACTTAAGAGATGAATGAGATTCTACTGTCTGATAGAGAACCGCACTCATTCAATCATGAGAACCAACAATGACACACATCTGGTCAACCTTTGAATCAGTCAACCTTCACTAACTCCCCAGCTCCCCCTCAATCGTTGCACAGTAGGAAACTAATCAGCAAATACTCAGAACTCCCCCTTACGGTTAGGACAGGCTTCTCACACAACCTCTTACCAAAAAAAACATTTCAATATCAGGAGATTAAGATAATTTAAATATTCCTAATTCTCTCCTTAATGTGGTGAATTTGTCATTGTCTAGAGGCTTTGTGAAGATATCAGCAATTTGATTAGCAATGCCTACATGAATCAGTTCAAAGGTGTTCTTAGAAACCTCATCTCTTAAGAAATGACGCCTTATTTCTATGTGTTTGGTGCGGGAATGCAAGATAGGATTCTTGGCTAGATTGATGACACTAGTATTATCACAGTAAATGGGTGTGCACCCCAGGTCTACTTGATAGTCCTGAAGCTGGTGTTTAATCCAAATGACTTGTGTACCACAACTCCCTGCAGCCACATACTCAGCCTCTGCAGTGGAGAGGGCCACAGAATGTTGTTTCTTGGAACCCCAAGATACTAAACACCCACCTAGAAATTCACAATGACCACTAGTGCTTTTTCTATCTAGTTTACACCCGGCATAGTCTGCATCTGTGTATGCAATTAAGTCTAGAGTGTGTGATGCAGGAAACCATAAACCAAGGGTGTGTGTAGCAGACAGATATCTGGAAATTCTTTTTACTGCAGCTAGATGCAATTCAGTGGGTCTAGATTGATACCTTGCACACATTCCTACACTGAACTGTATATCAGGTCTTGAAGCTGTCAAATAGAGTAGAGATCCAATCATACCTAGTAGAGCTTGGCATCTACTTCTTTACATGTCTCATCTGCATCCAATGAGGTACTTGTAACACCCGAGAATTTTAAAATAGAAATATACAAAAAAAGTATATATATATATATATATTTAATTATTGAACTCATATTCTAATTCTATTGATTTAACCAATTAAAATATTTAATTACCAATAGATGCTTTAGAAGATCCCAAATTATATTTTAGGAAATGCCAATTTATATTTTCAATCACTTAGGAAATTAATATTACACTATTCTAAAAAAATAGGAAATAGGTTATATAGATAGTGTTTTAAAGGATAAACATCACTTTTACAAGATGCCAATTCATATTTTCATAATTTAGAAAATTTTATATTTCAACTTTTCCATTATATCATTATTTTGAAGAAATAAGGGTATATTGATGAAGTGTTAAAGGATAAACATAATTTAGAAAGTAAGAAAGGGTATATAGATAATTTTGGTTAGTGTAGAGTGAATACAAAAATCTCCGTTCAAAATAACGACATATGTTAAGTCGTTATTTCCTAAACGTGAATAGTGATATGAATAGTGCCACTTTTTATTTAAAGAGAATTTTTCAAAAAATTTTATATGTAAAAATAGAGACAAATGTAAGGGTCCCACCCCTGAAATTTCACAAATAAATTCCATCAATTTTTAAAGATAAAAATCTTTGAAGTTTAATGTGAAAATCTTAACTTATTAAATAAACGACCCTCTCTGGGGCGTCATTTCTTTTCCGACAATTATTACGATCATTCTATCCCTCAAGCCTGTGTAGGCTGTCAACCCACTAAATACCCTATAATTCTGGATCTTGTCTCCCATCCTGTCGACCCTAGAGTTATAAAATACACTCTATTCTCCCTATTTGGTTAGTTCGACGGCTAGATACGGGAACAAGTTCTGAAGAGTTGCAGAGGAAGGGAAGGGCTACTTCTTCCTCTCCTGTCAACTCCTGTCACTTCACAGAGGTAGGTGTTCTCAAATCCTTGCCTAACTAATAGCTAATAGGTTAATTGATGCATGTTTAGAGTTCGATCAACTAGTCAACCATGCTATATATATCATCTGTAATAATCATGTATGTATCATGTTATTTTGATAGCCTGTTACATATCACCATAATCTTTAAGAGTTTAAACTTAGTTTGTTAGCATGATTTTTATGAGTTTTTGAACATATTTTATCACACTAGTTTTACAGTATTAATAACCATAATTTAAACCTTAATATATAGTCTCTGTTAACATAATATGTTCATGGTTTAAAGACACGGAGGCTCCCAGCCCTCTGGTAAATGGTGCCCCTGACCAGGGCGCCATTTTCAAAATTGAAGACTGTTCACACAGTCGTCATTTAAATGAAGACACCACCAAGGTCGTCAATTCGATTTCTAAAATTTTCAGTAATTAATAATTCAAAAACCTCACTGTAATTGGCACCCCTGACCAGGGCGCCAATTTCAAAATTGAAGATTACGTACGCAGTCGTCATTTAAATGAAGACATGCATCATGTCTTCAATTCGATTTCTGGAATTTTGAGTAATTGATAATTCAACATATTCAAAAGTTCATAACTATCAAACTAAAGCACGAAATTTTTGCATGAACATGTTTCTGAAATCCTGACATTTTTCTCAACACATTCATGCCATTACTTCCTGATTCGGAGTTTTTTTCACACTGATGAATAGTGACACCTCTCTGTAATTGGCGCCCCTGACCAGGGTGCCAATTTCAGAATTGAAGACTGCCCGAGAGGGCGTCAATTAATTGAAGACATGCACCATGTCGTCAATTCTATTTTCTGGAATTTTCAGAAATCAATAAATCAACGCATTCAAAAATCTATAACTAATAAACCGGATCTTGAAAATTTTGACAAAATAAACTTCTGTGACCCTGAGATTTTTCTCCATCTGACCATATCTTCGGATTCTGATTCGGAGAAACTTTGGAGAAATGAATAGTGACTTGTGTCTGAGAACTTATAGTTCTGATGCGAAGCACAACTCACTTGGAAAAAATAACTCAATGGGTGTGTCGTCAATTTGAGTTGAACCTGTACTTAAATTGAAGACACCCTGAAAGTCTTCAATTAAATGAAGACTGCCCACAGAGTCTTTAATTTGTTAATTGAAGACTGCCCTTAAGTCTTCAATTTCAGAATTGAAGACGGCCCTTAAGTCTTCACTTTAAGAATTGAAGACGGCCCTCTAGTCTTCAATTAATTGAAGACTGCTCACAGGGTCGTCAATTCCGTTTCTTGAGGAATTAAAGTTATAACATTAAAAAAATTCATATCTGTGAAACTAAAACTCAATAATTATATCTGAACATGTTTCCGGACTCCCGAGTAATTATACTAAGTATTCATATCCTTATTTTCAAATTTCGAGAAACTTTTTTGAAATGAATAGTGCTTTGAGTCACAAAACGTATCTGTGAGGTGAAAATAACAGAATTGAAGATGGCCCTTACGTCTTCAATTTCAGAATTGAAGACGGCCCTCAAGTCTTCAATTAATTAAAGACTGGGTAAAAGGCGCCAATTTCATATATATATATATATTTGAAAAATCAAAATTTTGAAAGATTGGGCAACCCCTAGGCGCCAATTACTGAATTGAAGATGGCCCTTAAGTCTTCAATTTCTGAATTGAAGACGACCCTTAAGTCTTCAATTTCTGAATTGAAGACGGCCCTTAAGTTTTCAATTTCAGAATTGAAGACGGCCCTCTAGTCTTCAATTAATTGAAGACTGGATAAAGGGGCGCCAATTTCATATATATATAGTTTTTTTTGAAAAATTAAAAATTTGAAAGGTTGGGTAACCCCCAGGCGTCAATTCTTTAAATGACGACTTCTAGGACGTCTTCAATTAAATGAAGACATCCTAAGGGGCGCCAATTTGATATATACATATATAAATTTCTAAAAATTAAAAATTTGAAGGATTAGCAAACCCTCATATGCCAACTCAATAATTACAACTTCTGATCTTGATTTGTCTCGAGAATTGTGCAAACACAACCCTAATCCATACTCCTGCATATGATGAGTTCTTAAAATTCCGTTCCATGAAAAATCTACTTGTGTATACCCTACATGGTCAAACCTTGAATATCTTAAACTGCCATTTGGGAGTGTAAGAACTAAATGCCATGTAGGGCAAAGTGTTACATTGTGAGAGCCACCTCTTGAGACCGTACGACGCAAAGTGCTACATGACGGGAGTCACCTCTTGAGCCTGTACGGGCCACCTCTAGAATCCTCCATAACCAAATGACTAGTTAATCTCGTCTGAAATACTACGTTTCTAAATTCTTGAAATTCCATATTGGCTATAAATGAGAGTGGATGTCAAAGGTAATACATGAAATGCTGTGCATATAGGGCCCGGTCTGGTCCTGGGAGGAGCACCCGAAGGTACTTGTGCCCATGGGAGTTTATTGACCACGATGTTTAGCATTGCACCGGAGTACTTGCTTGACTTGAGACACTCCACCCCTACTCTCTCTCTCCTTACTTACTTGAGTTGCGTGGCCCGAAACATGCAATACTTGACTTATGGCCCGAGAAAGGGCAAAATACTTACATGATAATAGCCAATTCTACTGATACGTACTTGACAATACTTGCTTGAATTGAATTTTTACTTGATATACTTGTACATGAGTTCCTTCTCATACCTGCGTTCATACTTGTACACGAATCCCCGCTTGCCCGAAGTGGCATTTATATCTGTAAATTCTTGAAATACTGCTTGTCAAATACTTGAAATCTTGTTATACTCTCTTTATACAATTCTTGATCTCTTATTGTTCATCATGCCTAGATTTACCTATATACCTGATTTTTTATTATGCGTACATCATGCATAGCCATACTGAGAATACATGCAAATTGTAAATCACGTAAAGATTGCTCGTATTTGAGATGTAATTCCTACTAAGCGATTTGCTCATCCAGTTACTTCGTAACATTTTCAGGTGATTCAGATAGCGACAAGAATGGGTTTGAGGCAGAGTGAAGAGTGCTAGAACGCCATCCATTTATCATTAATTAGTCGAGTCTTTGAATTTATTTGAGTCTACCTTGTATTCCCAGTTATGTTAGTTAGTTGTATAAACTTTGTGTTAAGTCGTGTATCCTAATGTTTGGCTTTCTAAATTTAGAAATTTGTCATGGACTATCTTTATTTCCTTTGATTAATCAAATAAACATCACTTGGACTATTGGAATTTATTAGATTTTTAGTCATTTGCACACTCCAAAATTTTGTATGTTAAAATTCTTATCGCTCTAATGACACGATCTATATAGACGCGTCACGCATCCGAGTATCTTCCGCGCTCGGGACGTGACAGTCTTCGTGGTATCAGAGCCTAGGTTTTCAAACCTCGGGAGCTAGAAGAAATAAAAGGTTAGAAATTGAAATCAAAGTAAAAACTTGAGTCCAAGGATAGGTAAAACCCGAGTCAAAGGATAGATATACCTTACCTGGTGAGATGGATAGAGCCATGGGTTAAGTTCTATAATGACTTTTGACCTTACAAGTAAACCCGATCTTTATCATACTTAACTCTTTTGTAGGATCATGGCTGCGGAAAGAGCACAATGGCGCGAGATGTAGTGCACCGTGCAAGGCCTTACACATGCACTACAGCAAGTGGCCCAAGGCGGAGCAAACCGTGGAGCGGGAGATCTCCACCGAAGTTTCCGTAACATGAACCAACCGAGGTTCACGGGTTCGTCCGACCCCGAGGATGCCGAGAATTGGCTAAAGGAGATGGAACGAATCTTCCGTGTAATGCAATGCGCGGATGAGGAGAAGGTTTTACTGGCCATATTCCAACTAGAGTGGGACGCTCGATGCTGGTGGGAATCCATAGAAGCAACACTGCCAGAATACCATGTCACATGGGATGAATTCACGGAGCATTTCAATAATAAGTACTTCTCCGACCATATCCAGGAGAAGAACGCCGCAGAATTCGCCGTTCTAAAACAACGGTGCTTGAAAGTGGCCGAGTATGAGGCCCAATTTTTCAGATTATCTAGGTATGCACCCCACTTGGTGTGTACAAAAAAGATGAAGGTGAGAAGATTCCTCAACGGGCTTCGGCCCCATTATATCACACAACTTGCCTCGATGGACATCCAAGTCTATTCGGAGATAGTTCGGCGTGGCCAATTGCTGGAAGACGCCACCGAATTATCTGAGAGAATCCGAGGAAGAGACAAGAAGGAACCCGTCACAAGCCCAGGAAAATTCAAACAATCCTTCAACAAGAAGCGATTCTTCATGGGAGGGGAGCCCTCCAAGGCAAAGAAATTCCAGAAGAATGATAGGCCATTCTCCACCACCACACCATCAAAGGAAATTTGCAAGTATTGTGATAAAGCAGGCCATAAGACCGAGGAATGCTGGAGGAAGTTAGGAGCTTGTCTTCGATGCGGGAGCCGAGAGCATCGGATTCTAGACTGCCCACTGATGAAGGAGCATGACATCAAAGATGAGAAGCGTCCGGTAAAGAAACAAGGTCGTCTGCAAGCTCTCCGAGAGGCGAAACCCACTGAAGGCAGAATTGTGGAAGGTACTCTCACTATTTGTTCAAAAACTGCTCAAGTTTTATTTGATACCGGAGCAACTCATTCATTCGTTTCCAAGAACTTTGCTACCTCATTTTCTAAGAAACATGAACTGTTAGATTTGGTCATATCTACACCTCTTGGGAATTAGTCTGATATCACTTATCACTATCCAAATTGTGAAGTGATGATTAAGGAAGCAATTTACCTGCTGACCTGATATGCCTAGATATGAAGGGTTATGACGTCATACTAGGTGCCGACTGGTTATCCACATACCAAGCAACTGTAGATTGCCGGCATGGCAAGGTAACTTTCGTGGATTTCCCAGAGCTAGTTTACAATAGCCCTCGGAGTAAATCACTTCTTATATCAGCACTCCGAGCTAGTAAACTTATGAATAAGGGATGCATGGCTTTCATAGCATTCGTGACTGCCACAGAAGTCGAGAAGGTTAAACTTGAAGACATCCGTGTAATTTGGGATTTTCCCGATGTTTTTCCAGAAGATTTAATCGGCTTACCCCCGGAAAGGGAAGTGTCGTTCACAATCGACCTTGTCCCTGGTGCTGGCCCTGTCTCTAGGGCACCATACAGAATGTCCCCTGCTGAGCTAAAGGAACTAAAGGAACAACTAATGGAGTTATTGAAAAAGGGTTTCATCAGGCCGAGTACTTCCCCTTGGGGAGCACCCGTGCTGTTCGTCAAAAAGAAGGATGGATCGATGAGACTATGCATCGATTATCGGCAGCTAAATAACCTTACAATCAAGAACAAATACCCACTGCCGAGGATTGACAAGCTATTCGATCAGTTATCAAGAGCTTCATATTTCTCCAAGATTGATCTTCATTCTGGTTACCACCAATTGAAGATCAAAGAAGAAGACATTCATAAAACTGCATTCCGAAGTAGGTATGGGCATTACAAATTTACTGTTATGCCTTTCGGACTAACAAATGCCCTCGCAACTTTTATGCAGTTAATGAACAGAATATTCAGGCCCTATTTAGACCAATTCATTGTGGTCATTATTGATGATATTTTGATCTATTCTAAGACTAAAGATGATCATGAAGAACATCTCAAGACGGCACTACAGATATTAAGGGAAAACAAGCTATATGCCAAATTCAGCAAATGCGAGTTCTGGCTCGAGGAAGTATCCTTCTTAGGCCATATTATTTCGAAGAATGGAATTGCTGTTGACCCGTCCAAGGTCGAAGCCGTGAAGAACTAGGAACGACCCACAAATGCAACGGAAAATCAAAGCTTCTTGGGTCTAGCTGGTTACTACCGGCGTTTTATCAAGGACTTCTCCAAGATTGCCATTCCTCTGACCAGGTTAACCCGTAAGGAAGTGCCTCATGAGTGGAATGAAGACTGTGAAAAGAGTTTCCAAGCTTTGAAGGATCTCTTGACCACTACTCCAGTCTTATCATTACCAATTGAAGGAGAAAAATACGAGGTATATACCGATGCTTCGGGTATTGGCCTCGGATGTGTATTGATGCAGAATGGAAGAGTCATTGCATATTCTTCCCGACAATTGAAGAAACATGAAGAGAACTACCCGGTTCACGACTTAGAACTGGCCGCGGTAGTATTCGCTTTGAAGATCTAGAGGCACTATCTCTACGGAGAACAATTCACTGTGTACTCCGATCATAAAAGCCTCAAGTACTTATTCTCCCAAAAGGAGCTGAACATGCGGCAAAGGCGTTGGCCCGAGTATCTCAAGGATTTCAACTTCACTATACAGTACCATCCTGGTACGGGTAATTTCGTAGCTGATGCCCTTAGTCGAAAGCCGAGAATAATATTGGCCAACTGCATGATACAAGAATGGAAGCTGCTGGAGAAATTCTCTGAGCTTGATATCAGCATAGATGAGAAGAACATGTGTATTATTCTATCTCATATGAGCCTACATCCAGATTTGCTACTTGAAATCAAGAAGCTACAGGAAGAAGATCCCTCACTTGTGGAGATAAAGAGCAAGCTGTGGACGACAGACTAGATTTCAAGCTGGCACCTGATGGTAGATTGCTATTTCATGAACGGACATGTGTGCCCGACTGTCCCAAATTGAAGAAGAAGATTCTTGAAGAAGCTCATCGATCGAGGTACACGATCCACCCTGGAGCCACTAAGATGTACCAAGACTTGAAAAGAACTTTTTGGTGGCCTAACATGAAAAGGGAGGTAGCAGACTTTGTGTCTCGTTGCCTCACATGCCAACAAGTGAAGGCGAACATCAAAAACCCGTCGAAAAGCTACATCCGCTGGATATTCCCAAGTGGAAGTGGGAAGACATTGGCATGGACTTTATCATGGGTTTGCCCAAGTCTAGGGGCGGATATGATGGAATTTGGGTAATTATCGACCGGTTAACGAAATCGGCCCATTTCTTACCCATCAAAAGTCGATGGTCAGTCGACGTACTTGTTGCCCTGTATATTAAGGATATGATTAGATTGCATGGAGTTCCCGTCTCGATCGTATCTGACCGAGATCCGCGCTTCACCTCTCATTTTTGGAAGGGTCTACAACACTCTCTGAAAATGAAACTTAATTTCAGCACTACTTTTCATCCCCAGACAGATGGTCAGACTGCAAGGATAAATCAGGTTGTTAAAGATATGTTAAGGGCATGTATTATAGATTTTGGCAGAAGCTGACATGACCACTTATCCCTAGCTGAATTTACCTATAATAACAGCTATCAAGCTAGTATTCAAATTGCACCTTTCGAGGCGCTTTATGGCAGGAGTTGTCATTCTTCAATATGCTGGGAAGAAGTCGGTGAAAGATAAATTCTAGGCCCAGATATGGTTAGAGATTCAACTGAGAAGATACACCTTATCAGAGAGAGACTCAAGATAGCTCAGTGCAGGCAAAAATCTTATGCTGATAATAGAAGGAGAGATTTGGAGTTCCAAGTGGGTGACCATGTATTTCTCAAGGTATCTCCTGGCCGAGGTATTAGAAGATTCGGTGTTAAGGGCAAGCTTACACCGAGGTTTATCGGTCCATTCAAAGTATTGGAAAGAGTGGGTGAGGTGGCCTACCGTATTGCTTTACCTCCTCAACTCTTTGAAGTGCACAATGTATTTCATATATCTATGCTGAAGAAATATGTACACGACCCTTCTCACGTCATCGACCATGCTGATTTGGTGATTCAAAGAGATCTTACTTATGAGCAAAGGCCGATGCGGATCCTCGACCGCGAAGTCCGAGTTCTAAGGAGCAAGACGATCCCTATGGTGAAAATCCAATGGAATCGATGCGCGGAACAAGAAGCAACTTGGGAGACCGAAGAATTTATGAAAAGAACATATCCAGAATTATTCTAAACTGTAAGTGTTTTATACTTTCACAATATCCTTATACAGTTGAATTTAGGGACCAAATTCTTTTAAGTAGGGGAGGGTGTAACACCCGAGAATTTTAAAATAGAAATATAATATATATATATATATATATATTATATATATATATATTTAATTATTGAACTCATATTCTAATTCTATTGATTTAACCAATTAAAATATTTAATTACCAATAGATGCTTAGAAGATGCCAAATTATATTTTAGGAAATGCCAATTTATACTTTCAATCACTTAGGAAATTAATATTACACTATTCCAAAGAAATAGGAAATAGGTTATATAGATAGTGTTTTAAAGGATAAACATCACTTTTACAAGATGTCAATTCATATTTTCATAATTTAGAAAATTTCATATTTCAACTTTTTTATTATATCATTATTTTGAAGAAATAAGGGTATATAGATGAAGTGTTAAAGGATAAACATAATTTAGAAAGTGAGAAAGGGTATATAGATAATTTTGGTTAGTGTAGAGTGAAGACAAAAATCTCCGTTCAAAATAACGACATATGTTAAGTCGTTATTTCCTAAACGTGAATAGTGACATGAATAGTGCCACTTTTTATTTAAAAGAATTTTTCAAAAAAAATTTATATGTAAAAATAGAGAAAAATGTAAGGGTCTCACCCCTGAAATTTCATGAACAAATTCTATCAATTTTTAAAGATAAAAATCTTTGAAGTTTAATATGGAAATCTTAACTTATGAAATACACGACCCTCTCTGGGGCATCATTTCTTTTTCGATAATTATCACGATCATTCTATCCCTCCAGCCTATGTAGGCTGTCAACCCACTAAATACCCTATAATTCCGGATCTTGTCTCCCATCCTGTCGACCCTAAGGTTATAAAGTACACTCTATTCTCCATATTTGGTTAGTTCGACGGCTAGATACGGGAACAAGTTCTGAAGAGTTACAGAGGAAGGGAAGGGCTGCTTCTTCCTCTCCTGTCACCTCTTGTCACTTCACAGAGGTAGGTGTTCTCAAATCCTTGCATAACTAGTAGCTAATAGGTTAATTGATGCATGTTTAAAGTTTGATCAACTAGTCAACCATACTATATATATCATCTAGCTTTATCGTAATCAAGCAATAATCATGTATGTATCATGTTATTTTGATAGCCTGTTACATATCACCATGATCTTTAAGAGTTTAAACTTAATTTGTTAGCATGATTTTTATGAGTTTTTGAACATATTTTATCATACTAGTTTTACAGTTTTAATAACCATGTTTTAAATCTTAATATATAGTCTCTGTTAACATAATATGTTCATGGTTTAAAGACACGGAGGCTCCCAGCCCTCTGGTAAATGGCGCCCCTGACCAGGGCACCATTTTCAAAATTGAAGACTGTTCAAACAGTCATCATTTAAATGAAGACACCACCAAGGTCGTCAATTCGATTTCTAAAATTTTCAGTAATTAATAATTCAAAAACCTCACTACAATTGGCGCCCCTAACCAGGGCGCCAATTTCAAAATTGACGACTGCGTACGCAATCGTCATTTAAATGAAGACATGCATCATGTCGTCAATTCAATTTCTGGAATTTTGAGTAATTGATAATTCAACACATTCAAAAATCCATAACTATCAAACTAAAGCACGAAATTTTTGCATGAATATGTTTCTGGAATCCTGACATTTTTCTCAACACATTCGTGCCATTACTTCCTGTGAGCGACGTCACGCAGTTCGGGGAGCGGAGAGGTCGCAGAGCGCGCGGGCTCCTCTTTTGTTTTGCTGCAACACAGAAATAAGAGAAAAGAGAAGGGGCCTCCACGGGAGATTACTCCGGCGGGGCGAGCGGGACAAATGTGATATAGCAAGATATGGGGGTTAAACGGCCATAGCGGGAGGTGACTCGCCGCAGCCTCGAGGGGATGGGAATGGTGCAGAAATTAAATAGCAAGAATTGAAACGGCCATTGGGGAAGTGACTCGCTGCGGCCTCGAGAATATGAGCAGATAAAAATATAACAGAATATAAGAAGAATATAAAGAGCGTGAATTTAAACGGCCATTGGGGAAGTGACTCGCCGCGGCCTCGAGGACATGAATAGATAAGAATATAACATATAAGAATGGGAATTTAAACGGCCATTGGGGAAGTGACTCGCCGCGGCCTCGAGAACATGAATAGATAAAAATATCACATATAAGAACGGGAATTTAAACGGCCATTGGGGAAGTGACTCGCCGCGGCCTCGAGAATATGAGCAGAATATAACAGAATATAAAGAGAATATAAGAATGGGAAATTTAAACGGCCATTGGGGAAGTGACTCGCCGCGGCCTCGAGAACAAGATGTGATCGCCAGGGGCCAAAAGACCCCAAAATAAAGAAAGTGATCGCGCCTACCTCAAGAGCGGGAGATGGCGGGTTGCTTCTTCCTCCCCCTTCGGCCGGCCGACGGAGAGGGCTTTCCTTGGGTACCCTTGTAAAACAACGACAAACAAGTAACAAGTGGATTAGAAAGATGAAGGTGTAGTATTCAAATCCTTGCGATAAAAATAACGAAATGATGGCAAGACACACACCTGGTTGGTGTTATCTTTTAAACCCCTCTCGGACTCGAGTAGGAGGAAAATGAGATGATGGATGCAAGAAGCATGCCAGAGACGGCGCCCTTATGTAGGGAGATAGAGGATGCAGTATGATGAATGTAAAGAACTATGGAGAAAAAGGGGAAGAAAAGGCTTATTGGATGAGCCGAGGGTGAAATCCGGCGGAGCTCCGGCAGCGTAGGGACGACGTGGAAGCGCTGTGGATGAAGACGACCTCCCTCTCGCGAGCGTGGGCACCCGAGAAGCCGGCAGAACCTCCACCTACAAAAGACCCCATGGGTTAGAAATGACTCCGGTAGCCTCTGGGCTCCGGCAGCCTATCGGATCTCTTCGAAGCTCCTTCAGAACTGAGGGGGTGGGCCTCTATTTATAGGGCTCCGGAGGGTGGAGGCGTCCAGGACCCTGGACACCTCCACCAGGGCCGAACTAATATTTTAATCTATTTTTATTTATTTTTTTCGAATATTTTCGTGGAGGCGTCCAGGGCTCCGGACGCCTCCAACAGCTCCACCGAACACCGCCGACGGCCGCACGCGGTTTGGCACAACGCGTGGTTTTGTGAGCGGCGCCTCGTGATTCAGAAATGGGCGCGTCCAGCTGTCTGGACGTCTCCATAATTTGGATTTTTTCACACACGACAAACCGTCGTTCGGTGGCCGGCGCCCGTGAAGGAGTTGATGGAGGCGTCTAGAGTCCTGGACGCCTCCAAAAATATTTTTTATTATTTTTATTTTGTCTTTTTATGCCAAAGCTGGCATTATATATTTTTTATTTTTGTTTTTATGGAGGCATCCAGGGGCCTGGACGCCTCCATTAATATATTATTTTTTATTTGGTTTTGTCTTTTATGCCAACTGGCATTTTACAATTTTTTATATTTGTTTTTATGGAGGCGTCCAGGGGCCTGGACGCCTCCATTAATATATTATTTTTTATTTGTGTTTTGGGTTTGAAAAATAAAGTAAAAGAATGGGGGCGTGCAGGGGCCTGGACGCCCCCATTAAGGCCCACCCGGGTCCTCGGTTTAGGCGTTGGCGTCCGCCCGGCAGACAGCCTTCCTGATTCCGGAACCTCCTGATGCGTCTGACTGGTGTTGATGCCGTCCGAATGCCGTGACGAGACGATTCCGGATGCCGAAAAGGGCGGAAGAAGACTCAAGAAAAGGAAGCACTCAAGTGATTCAAAACGTGTAAGCCGTCGCGGGGCGTTGTATAGTGATATGAGACTTTCTCAGGAGACGTCAGGAATAGCGTGTCTACAGCTACCCCGCCTTGGGGTCTGCTTTGCAAGGGAGCGACACGTAGTGGAATGGTATAGAAGTGGAGTGAAATGAAGTGGGAGCGGACTGATAAGTTGATGCCAAGGTGTGATGAGACACGCTTTTGACGTTACTGTTTGGAATCTTTCCTGGAGTTTCAATGAGACAACCTTTGAAGAAGGTCTTTCAAATCTTGTCGATTGCTTGGACGGAGATCAAATGAGGGAGGGTGAGATGTGCGCTCAGGCACGAAAAAGAGACCAACTTCTCGGTGTGGAAGTACCTGGGTCATAAATCGGAGGTTTCACCTTTGGGGAGCGATTACCAGCCAATGTGGAAGTGCTGCGGCCAAGGTGGGTCAAACAAGGTAAAAAGTAAAGGAATATCTGAGGGTCTGTCCAAACAAGGGTCTCCTTTAGAAGAGCAGCGTAGGGCTGTTTCAAGGAAACTCAGTATTTCATTCGGAGTGGAATGTCTCACATTGGTAAGAATTGAAGCACAGCGGCTTTCGCAATCGAATCACTTGAATGATCTTCCGCAATAAATCAAAGTCCTATATGAATGCATGCTGGGCTTAAAGAAAAATTTAAAATAAACTAAAATAGAAAATAGCCAAGGATAATATTGCCAACTTGTTAAGAACGGGTCAGGATACCAATCTGGTGAGCTGATACTGGGCTGGGGCCCGTTTATCCGCGTACCAACTCACTGAATGGAACCGTCATCCCCATGCTACCACAAGTTAACGGCCTATCCGTACAACCCAAATTCTTCCGGGATCATCACCATTTTTGTTGAAGGGGAACTCAAATCCCAGATTTGTTCGGGCCGCAAGGTCCTTGACATGTTCTAGTAGCGTAGATATCATATACTATGATGCATGACATGGTGGGACCAACCATTGAAATGTGGGAAGGAGACAGGACAAAGACGTCCGTTGGTAAAACCTGCACAGACTAGCAAAGGTTAGCAACATCAGAAAGTAGCAGAATCATAGCAGAATCGCATCACAGTACAAAGGAGATCCAGACATAATCTTGACAATGACCACTGATGTGACATGTTTTGTCCTGTAGCGATCTTTCCTTCCTATAAGAACTCCCCTTAGGCTAGTTCATTCAAATACACCAAGGTGGGTTTTGGAAGCTCAGGAGAGGAAGGAGAGGGGGATCTAGAGATCTCAGGAGAGTCTTCCCGCGTTATGAAGAGGAGCAGGCCTAGCAGCGAGATCAGGCGACTCTCCGACCTCGAGGGTCATCTGAGTGGGACGATCATGTCGCATATGGTAGGCTGATTCTTTTCAAATTTCTCCACGTGAACCTTCTTCTTACTTCCTTCCTTTCTTCTTCTTTCTTTTCTCTTCCAGCCATATCCACTCTTCCCAGGTCCGAGGAAGTTTTCCAAACTGCCATGGCTTTCAAACCTAACTTCCAACATCTCCATCGGCATGAGGGCCATACTCTCGAAGTGGCATCTGCAGGGGCTCCTTATTCACGCCAAACACTATGAGAAGATTCGTATGGACTGGGCGGCTATGGGCGCACTAGTGGAGATCTGGCATCCCCAGACCCACACTTTTATCTTCCCGACCTTTGAGGTGACCATCCTCCTCGAGGAGGTGGAACTTCTGCTCGGATTGAAGAAATTCAAGAGTGACGGGAAGGTGAAGGCTATGCGGATGCTGACACGGGGGACTTTTGAAAGCGTCCTTGGAAGCTTTATGCCACCCGACGCAGCCCGAAAGGTCCGTACTCAAAAGGGGATCGATCTCCAAAAGCTCGCGGAGTGGGTCATGGACGCCCTGAGAGGGTCACCAGACGATGACTATTTAGAAGGAATCATGAAGGGGTTCACTATCTGTCTGGCGGGTGCTCTCTTGTTTCCTTTTACTGACAACATGGTGGAGGAAGATCAACTAAGTGCCATCTGCGGGATCTGGCGTGGAAAGAGGGTGGGACCCGCTGTCCTTGCCTACCTATATAGTGGCCTTACTACCTCGAGCATGGGTAAGCCTCCTTTTGGTTGCGCACTTGTCCTGAATTGCTGGCTTGATTTGCACTTCAAATTCGACCACCGCGAGGGAATGCCAACTGCTTCGAAGCTCTTCCAACAAAGCCCTCTTCATCACATAGCCGACGTGTTAGGCTTCGGTGGTACTGTAGTGAACCGCGTTCCGTGGCTGAAGAAACGTGAAGACTGGCGGTCTCACTTCCGCACCGTGACACAAGGCTTCTTTACTTGCGCACCGGCATGTTTGCTTTCGCTAGATCTCCTCATGAGGCCTTCTCCCAAAGTTGATCTTCAACTGATCGGTGCGACCGAGTTCGTCCTTTATAATGCGCATCGGTGCTGCCTCCAGATTGGCATCCCACGCCATTCGTTCCCGCTACCGACTGGCATTGTTCCTTTGAAGAAGAGAGAGTTGGGCACTGAAGAGGATGCGAAGGAAGCGAAGGCCGTCAAAGTACCCTGGAAGACAAGTGTTGCGGGAAAGGCCTTAGCGCACGTGGGGGAAGAATGTGAGCTGTGGAGGGCTTATGTAACCGAACTGGGGAAGTTAAGGCCTAAGGCGCCTAAGCCCCTGATGTAGCTCATTCTGCTTCTCTGATGGAATAAAATCTGGCATGGATGTTTTGGACCCTTATCCACTTAATTATTTTTTTTGATTTTCATTTTTCTTGTATTTTTATTTGGGTTTGATTATATATACACTTATCTAAGATGCTTCTTTTATATATATATTTTTTTGAAAACTTTTTTATCATGGGGGCGTCCAGGGTCCTGGACGCCCCTATTTTTATTTTTTATTTTTTGGCATTTTATTTTTTGGGGGCGTCCAGGCGCCTGGACGCCCCTACTTTTTTTGAATTTTTGAAAAAAAGAAAAGTGTGGGGGCGTCCAGACGCCTGGACGCCCCAATGACAGGTAAATTTATATATAGGGGGGGCTCCCCCTTACTCACTTACACTGTTCATCCTGACCGTCCAGCCACTCCAGACGACCCATTCTTCGTCCCAATGGAGCAAGGAGGCCCGAGCCAGGGTGGAGAGAAGCGGAAACGACGGGCTCATCGTCCGAGGAGGCTGAGGGACGATGCCGAGGAAGCTGCTGCGGCGGAGGAGATTACAGCGGGGGAGGAGGCTCTTCCTTTGGCCTTGGAGGCTGCAGTGGATGCTGGCGACGCGGGAGAGGACGAGCACGATCCGGTAAGCCCCTTAGACTTCCATTATATTGGTTCACTGGCCTAAAAGGGCGGACGAGAGGCTGTGTGGAGAACGCCGGGTGTGAGGGAAGGCGCCTCCACATTTTCTTTTTTTTCTTTTTTAATTTATTTATTTACGTAAATAAAAAAAAGAATTAAAAATAAGGAGGCGTCCAGGGCATGGGACGTCTCCATGATATATATATATATTATTTATTTTTGTTTTTTTTTGTTTTTGGGTTTTTGCTAAAAATAAAATAAAGGAAATGTAAAGGAGGCGTCCAAGGGCTGGGACGCCTCCATAAACATAAATATTTTTTAAAAAATAAAAATAAATAAAATAAATAAGTAGTATATACAGTGTTATTGTTTATTACTATCCATGATGCTGATGTGTTCTTTGTTGGTTTTGTGGTGTGCAGGGCGTGATGAAGGGCCGGATCAGCTGGTCCCTAGTGGTGGCAGCATACCGTGGGCTGCCAGACTTCCAGAGGGCGCGTGTGGACGCCATGGGCTTTGGAGCTTTCCTTAGGATCGAGCCCTTCCGGCTCGACCTTCCTCTTATCCAGTATTGAGGGAGCGGTGGCACGCGCCGAGCCGAGCGTTTCTGATGCCCTGGGGGCACATGGTGCCGTCACTGGAGGATGTGGCTCGGATCACCGGGCTACGGGTGGATGGAGAGGCGGTGAGCGGGGTCACCTACCCCGGCTACCGAGAGAGTGCCCTGGACCTGCTGTGGTTAGAGACGAGCGTGACTGACAGGGACAGCAGGGTAGTTGGCCGAGTGGAGATCATGGAGGCGCTCGGATTCGTTGACCCGCGCCAGCGGGTTAGCGAGACTGGAGTGGAGTTTCTGGCGCGACTGGAGGGAGATGCCCGTGCAGCTTTCACCCAGGACCCGAGCGAGAGGGAGCTGGTGGATCTAGACCTCCGGAGGTTTCTTTTCTTCTTCTTGGGCCGCCTTCTGCTGGGGACGAAGGGGGATGGCATCCACTGTCGTTTCCTCGGGATCTTGGCGGATCTGGACAGAGTGGGACACTACGCGTGGGGAGCGGCTCTACTTGCCCATTTGATTGCCGATCTCTCCCAGACTTCGGAGAAGGAGACAATAGTCAGTGGCTTCGCACCTTTTCTCCAGGTAAACATTTTATTTATGCATTCCCACAGTTAAATATGCAGTTATTGTACTAATGATGTATGATGGATGCAGGTGTGGAGCTATTACTATTTACCGATGGGGAGGGCTAGGCATGGGAACAGGAGGGCCGTGCCTTTGGCGCGGCGGTGGAGGCCGGTCGTGGTTGCAGCACCCCACGGCTACCAGCTGGCGTCGCTTCGTCGGGAGCTGAGCGAGTATCCTGAGGCCATGGTATGATGCGTATGATTTTTTTTGTGTTCTTATGTATGTGACTGAATGGCAACTAATATGATGCATGTATGGTGATGCAGGTGGTGTGGAGACCCTACCTGGGCATGGGCGACGCTGGCCAGCCTTGGGTTGTAGCGGGTCTTTCTCATTTCAGGCGGGACGTGTGGGTCCATTGCTTGAACGAGATCGAGCCGCTTCGGCTGAGGCTGGTTATGAGGACGTTGGGGCTAGCCCAGGAGTGGGTTGATGTAGATGAGCCATGGCCCGCATCGGGCGGAAGACCAAGGGAAAGGCGAAGGTTGTGGACTGGCGTACGCGCTTCCCAGCACAGTACCAGGACTGGCAGCAGGGCGGGGCCCCAGTGGTGTCCCATGTACAGGACAGTACTGATTACCTGAGACGGTACCGGGCTACGTATGGGGACCGCCTCTTCCTTGGTGGTATGGCAGGGGTAAGTGAAATGAGAATGCTTCACTCTTTTATATGTATATGCATGTAGCACTAGCTTATGTACAATGCAGGATGCTCGTGACAACATGATCGCCGACGTGCGGGCCCAGTTGGCGGACGCTAGGCGGCAGTTGGTGGCCATCCGACAGGAGTTGGAGATCCTGGTGAGTTTATGCGATGCATTTTTTTTGTGACCTGGATTTTTGATACTTGGCCTCTAACTGTCGTTCGCTCTGTGTTTCAGTGGGCCCACTAGACAGCGGCAGCCGGGATGGCTGGTGGAGCGGGTTCCAGTTCGCGGGGCCCTCCTCCGGAGGTTTCTGCCCTCCAGGAGCAGTTGGCGTATGCGGTGGCTCGGGCTAAGGAGGCCGAGCGTGACCGCGAGGCTCGAGTGAGCGTTTGCCTGACCTCGACTCTACTTCTGGCTGCCCTCCTTCTATCATTGTTCTCTTATGGTGCATGCGTGCTTTGACAGATGGCCGAGATCCGAGAGGCCCTGGCGCGTGCTGTTCGTGCCGAGCAGGAGCGCGACGCTTGGGTGGCGGAGCGTGACGCCCGGATTGTGGAGCTGGAGGAGGAGCGTCGACGGGAGGCTGAGGAGCTCCCTCGTGACGTGCTGGATCTGCGGATCGCCCTCGAGCTGTCGAGGAGGGAGGTGATGAGGGAGAGAGAGGAGAGTGAGAGGGATAGGGAGAGCGTGGAGAGAGAGAGGGATAGGGATAGGGAGACTCTAGAGAGAGAGAGGGAGAGGGATAGGGAGACCATAGAGAAATAAAGGGAGTATAGGATGGCAGAGCGACATCGAGATTGGGACGAGAGGAGAGCTCTGGTGGCCCTGGTGTCGGAGCTCCGGCTGAGTCTTGGCACGGCGGAGGGGAGACTTTGGGAGAGTGAGGAGCGGTATTAGAGGGCGAAGGAGCGCGGGGCGTGACTTCGTTAGTCTGGTTCCTTTTCTGTGGGCAGCTTTCTAGTTTCTTCGGCCGAGGAGCGTCGCTGCACCTTGGAGGCCGGCATGGTGCCCCCTGGAGAGGCGAGCACGGCTTCTCAGGGTTCGGAGAGGTCATAGAGGCCCCCTAGGGATCCCCGTCAGAGGAGGGAGGAGAGAGATGACCAGGAGGGTGATGGTGAGAGTTAGAGAGTTACTTGTATACTCCACCCTCCTTACTGCATGATGTACTTTCGGCTATTATATGAAATGAAAATGGCTTTCTTATATTGTGTGTACTTTTCTCTCTCCCACACTTTCTTCTTTGCACTGAGTTGTCCTTCGAGGCAGGCTCCACGAGACCTTGCCCTGAACAGCGGGGAACTACGCTTTGCACGGGGGGATTCTATTTCCTTTCTCCCCCTTTTGGGCGCGTCCAGGCGCGAGGACGCGTCTTAATCCTTGAATTCAAATTTAAAGCGTCGGGTGGCCTTTCTTCTCCCGTGCCTTACCTGCAAACGAGCCCGCCTTCCGTCGAAACTTGCTTGCGCCCTTTTTCATCTTCCTCCTCTTTTGATCGATGGAGTTCGGTGGGCCCGACCATGGTGAAGGTGGGGAGGGACGAGGAACTCCTCGCCCGAGGAGGGACACGCAAGAACATGGAACGACGTCCATGGAGGAGGAAGGGCCGCTTCGGGCCCCCGAGGGACCCGAGGGGCACGATGTCGCGGAGGGAGGTGAACACGGTCTGGTAGGTCCTCCGATCTCTTCCTCTTTTGATCCATTTTGAGTTTTGAAGCGAGCCGCGCGAGGGGGGAAAGGGTTTGGCGAGTGTTGCACTCAAATGATGGACGCGTCCTAGACAGGGGACGCGTTCTTTGTTATGATGCGAGGCCCTTCTTTCTTGGTGCAGGACATGGCGAGGACCCTGGGCCTGGCCGATGAGTGGGTGAGTACGGACGAGCCGTGTCAGGAGGGAGAGTCGCGGCAAGGCGAGGCTCGAGGACTGGCACGTACGTCTCCCTGGACAGCAAGGGAGTGTATTGGTGCAGGACAGTGCCGACTTCCTGCGGCGGCAGAGAGGGAGTTATGCAGGGCTTCCCCAAGCTGGGGACACGCGTGGCATCGGCGGCTCGCGCGCCCAACTGTCAGAGGCTAGGCGGCAACTGGCCGTCGCTCAGCATGAGCTGTCGCTCCTGGTAAGTCACGTGCCGCACTTTTATCTTCAGATTTTGGAGTTTCACTGACGACCGTTGTTTATTTTGTTCCAGCGTGCCCAGCAGACAGCGGCGGTGGGGATGATTGGTGGCGCATCTTCCAGTTCATCGGCCCCTTTTCTCGAGATTGCCTCCCTCCGGGAACAACTTGCCGGTGCGGTGGCCCGCGCGACCCGGGCGGAGGAGGAGCGTGATGCCTGGGTGGTGACTGTAGCGGAGCTGCGACATCATGGTGAGGAGAGGCCTTCTCCAGACATCCTGGAGTTAAGGGTTCTTCTGCAGATGATGAGGAGAGAGGCAGAGAGAGAGAAAGCCAAGAGAAGGTTCGAGCGACAGCGGGATCAGACCGAGAGGAGGGCTTTGGAGGCCCAAGTGAGGGAGCTCCAGCTGGGCCTTCAGGCCGTTGTGCAGAGGCTAGGAGGGATGGAGACGCGCTACGAGAGAGCGTGAGAGTTCGGGGAGCCACTCCGCCAGTCGGTCGCTTTGTCGCTAGTGGCTTCTTCGCCACGCCAGGGGAGGAGCAGCGAGTCATTGCTGTGGAGCCGGCGCCACGAGGCGAGGCGGGTGCTACTGCACGGGGATCCCGGAGGCTTCTGAGGGACCCTCACCTCGGGGGAGAGGAGAGGGACGCCTAGAGGGACGAGCATGAAAAATAATGGCAAGAGCTGGCGAGCTAGTGGACCCGCCACCTCTCTATGATTGTAGTGTTTGTGATAGCTTATGTAGAATTATGAATGGAATGATTTGATTTTCTGCTGCTTATTTGTTCTCTTGTGCGTTCCTTCCTCACTACACTTCCTCTCTTTTGCACTGTTCCCATGTGATGGGTCTGCCGAGACTCCGCCTCGAGCGGAGAATCGCGTCTAGTTGTGACCATTTCCACAGGAATCTGTCGTCGAAGTCAATAATGACGGCCCTAGTCCCTTTTCCCGGATGTTGTGTCAAATTTTGCGGACGTCCTCCAAAATATGATAGGGTATCCCTAGACAACATAGGGTGCTAGTCGTCATATTCTTCGTCCAATCAATCACCCTGTGCGAGCGGTGAAGTGACACACGGGACCGCATGGTAGGTGCCTCATCGCGAGGGCTACCATTAACAGGTGATGGAGGCAATCTTGGCCCACACTCCTTCCATTTCTATAAATTCTTATCCCTTTTATCCTCCCAGGTATATCGAGAGCTAACTCGAGGAGCACAAGTTCTCACGAGGAGGAGTTCAAAATTCTGAGAGTTGGATGGAGGACGAATCTTCCCACTCCTCGAAGAGAAGCAGATCCAGTGGTAGTAGTTCCAGGAGGCTTTCGGACCTCGAAGGGCACTTCAGTGAAAGGGCCCAATCACAACTCGTAAGCCAAGTTTTCCTGCCCCTTTTTTTTCATTCTTCTTTTTTCCTTCCTTTCTTTCTGACCAAACCTCCTTTCCATTCCCTACATGCATAGAGTGTGATGAAATCACAGATCTCATGGGAGTTGGTAGTGGCAGCATACCGAGGTCTCCCAGATTTTCAGAAGGCCAGGCTAGACGTGATGGGTTTTGGCACCTTTCTTCGGATCGAGCCGATCCAGCTCGACCTGGTCCTGATCCAAGCCTTGTGTGAGAGATGGGACCCAGTGAGTCGGGCATTCCTGATGCCCTGGGGCACATGGTGCCCAGCTTGGAGGATGTGGTCCGGATCACAAGCCTGAAGGTGGAGGGCGAGGCAGTGACTGGGGTCACTTATGCGGATTACCGAGAAGGTGCTCGGAAGCTACTGGGTTTGGACCTAGATGGTCGAAAAAATAGGTCGGTAGCTAGGGCGTCCCTCATGGATGCATTAGGGCTCACCGACACTCGTCGGCGGGACGATGAATGCTCAGAAGAGTTCATGGAAAGGATGGAAATAGGATGCCGTGCCGTGTTCTGCACAGATTTCGGCAACTGGGAAAGATGCAACATAGATTTGAGGAGATTTCTCCTCTTCCTTTTGGGGAGATTGGTACTGAGCTCGAAAGGGGACGGTATCCAATGTCGCTTCCTAGAGCTGCTATCAGACCTTGAAAGAGTAGGGTACTATGCCTGGGGAGCTGCCATGCTGGCACACTTGTTTGCAGGCCTGTTCCAAGAAGCGGATCGTGAGATGACTGTGAGTGGTTTCACACCATTCATCCAGGTATTTTTGGTTTTGCTTGTTTTGTATATTTTTTGTGTTTTTATTTTTGTAAGATATTGACGACATGTGCCAAAGCAGTTGTGGAGCTATTATTACCTCCCCATGGGGAGAGCTCGACATTGGCGACCCGCGATGGTGCCGCTAGCCAGGCGGTGGGAACCCATCATGAGTGCGGCACCCCTAACCTACCAACTGATGGTGCTAAGGCGGGAGCTACAGGAGTTCCCTACAGTGATGGTAAACTGGAGACCCTACTCAGACATGGTCGATGCCGACCAGCCGTGGGTTCTAGCAAGTCGTGCCCGGTTCGGACGGGAACTGTGGATGCACTGCCTGAATGAAATCGAGCCGCTTCGGCTACGATTGGTTATGAGACTTTAGGACTGGCTCAGGAATGGGTGGATACGGCTGTGCCACCTCGCGTTGGGAGAGAGACGTGAGGACCGGCGACCTGCATTGACTGGCGCGTGCGATTCCCCGAACAGTACGAAGACTGGCAACGGGGTGGCACGATTGTAGAATCGCAGGCGCGGGATAGCGAGGACTACTTGCGTCTATATAGGACAAAGTACGCAGAGCGGATCCAACCCCGGGGACTTGTGGAGGTAGGTTTCCCCTTTTCTCTTTTCTTCTTTCTCCCTTTTTGGTTTTCTGGTGGAAATGCTGACTCGTAAGGTTGCAGGATGTCCGGGATGCCATGATAGCGAATTTACGAACTCGCTTGGCAGAGATGGAGCAACGGTCGGGTGATGCCTGCGGAGCTATGAGCGCCTTGGTAGGTGTACAATGCGTTCCTAATTAAAATCCCAGATTCCAGATGTTGGCTGCTAATTCACACGGTCGTAGCATGCCCAGATTGGCGCGGCTTCCCCAGCGATGGGAGTAGGTGGTGCCTCTTTCAGCTTGTGGATTCCCACCTCAGAACTTGACTTGCTTCATGAGTAACTTGCTCATGCCACGCAGCGTGCTGCGGAGGCAGAAGGGATGCTCTGTATACAGGTAAAAAGTTTCAGTGTTGAGTTCTCTTTGTTTACGCCTTATCGCGTATCTGAGATGGTACACTTGGCAGGAAAAGGAGACGGAAGAAGCGCTTGCCAACGCTGCGCAGAAGAAGGCTAGGATAGCAGAACTGGAGAGGGAACTGCGGCGTCATCCTGATGACGACTCCTCTAGGGATGCCGTGGAACTGAGGATCACTCTCCAGTTGGAGAGGGAAGACCGCGAGAGAGAACGTGCAGAGAAAGAAAGAGACGCAGAGAGAGAAAGAGCCAACAGATTGACTGAAAGGGAGGAACGAAGGGCCATGGAGACCCAACTATTCGAACTCCGAATCAGCCTTGGTCTTGCTGAACAGTGGCTGAGAGATGGTGAGGAGCGCTACCGAAGAGCACGAGAGCGCGGCTTTCGTGTTGGTAGCTTCTCTACTGCTTCCGTGGATCAATGCCGGGGTGTGGGAATAGGAAGGGGAGTACAGAGCGGTAGGAGTACCGCTTTTCGTAGTTGGGTAGCACCTTTGAGAGCGTTTTGCCCGGAGAGTAGTGGGACGAGTAATGTAGAGAGAGAGGGCGGAACTTGATGTAATTTTTTTGATTTTTGGAATAAAATACAAGGTTCGATTTGTTTGGTTTTCACCTTTGCTTCTGTTGCCTGAATCCCTGCACATATCACTGAAACGAACAAATCAAAATTTCTGTTCTGACTTGGCCCCTTGCTCAATAAGCAAATGGTCACTGTGACTGTCCTTGATAACTGGTCAAGGGGCCAAGCCTTTATTTAAGGAAGGTGAGAGAAAGATGCAGTGATGATAAATGTGACAGGCAAGCACACGAATGCAAGTGGTATTAAAAGTGAGATGCTACACGCAAATGCAATCATGTAAAATTGATTTGTTTTCTTTTTTATATTTGGCACTTTTTTTGTTTTATAAAAAAGATTTTTTTGTTTGCAAATATGTACATTTTCTCTTTTTCCTTTTTTGTTATTTTATCATTTCAATTTTTTTTGTTGCTAACGCCCGGCAAGCACCCAAATGGCACCTAACCTACGTGAGAACAGGGGTTTCTTACTAACCTCCCAAGTATCCTAAGTACACATCTAGGTTGATTTGGGCCTCTGGACCCCTCGAATGATGATCCCGCCGGCTAAGACTTACCCTGATGACAATACCGTCATGCCATGCTTAGGCTCCCAGTTGCTTCCGACCACAGGGATTCACCCAAAAGATGTTTGAGGTAAAAGATTTGCCCGACCCGGGTCTATTTCCTCACAACTCTAGATGGTATATGATGGAACACCCTGGAACCCTAACGACCAACCGCGCGGCGCTGACCCGGAATCAGACGCCGTCGCACCCATAGGTGACGCGCTTGCATTGGCCTAAGCCCAAGGTTAAGCAAGAAGACATCAAGGTGGTAAACAGGGGTCTTGACCAGCCAGAAACACGGAGACTCCTTCGCAGTGATAGCTTTTGCTTTTCAAAGTAGGCAACCAAATGTGTATATTAAAGTAAGGTCGCAGACCCTAGGCAGTTTTCACCCTTCAGAAACTCCATCGAACGTTCATCTTTGGAGGGAGGAGGAAGAGTGTAGGGGATAAGCCTCCTGAGAGGACCGGCAAAGCCGTTAACCCGGCGAGCGAATAAGGGCCTATTAACTCTCCCCTTTCGGACAACTTTGGACCAAATCTCGAGCATTTACATTCCACGGCCCCTTTTGTGGATTCAGACTTTTACTTTGAGGGGTTCCGTTTATCGTAACAGGCACGGTCACGACCAGGCTTTTCTCTTGATTTTGATTTTGTATTTCTTTTTGTGAGGGAGATGAAGTCGTTTGACGTTTGTGTGGCTCCCTTTTCGTATGCCTGTGGGGACACTGCCCTCTTCTCGTGCTCTGATCGATGCTCGAGGAAATGGATCCTACTCTTGCCTTTGGGGTTTGAGTTTTGGTTTCTCATGCTCAGCGTTTTAAGGGCGCCGACTGTCTCATTTGGTCGAAGAGAAAAGAATAAAGATTACAGCTTCCGGAGATCTTCTGGGTGGGGCCCCACCGTAGGTGATGCTACCGATTTTTTTGAATAAAATACATAAGTGAGCACATGTTAGCTTCCTTCGAGCGAGCATAGGCTGACGTGGCCGGACAGGGATCTCCACGGTTCTGGCAAACCAAGACCCGGTGCCTACCAAGCCTTAATGGGCCCTATCCTAACAAGAAGGTTAGATGCAGGGACTTAACTACATGGTGACTGCCTAGCATCGTCATTTTGAAATTTCCATATTTTTAGTGGTTTTCAGTATTTCTTTGTTTTTAATGTTTTTTATCTTTTCATCATCATTTTTTTTTGTTTTGTGCTAAGGGTAGTATTTCTTAAGATAAAGCCCATTCCAAGGGTGGGATGACTCGGTCCCTTCGGCGTTGACTAGCTTGTAGGCGTTGCCAGGGTACACGGCTTGAATTACAAATGGTCCTTCCCAATTGGGTTGGAGCTTAGAACGCGGACCTCCAGGTTTGACAAAAATTCTTTTTACGACCATCTCACCAACTTTGAATTTTCTCTCAACGACTTTCTTTTGGTAAAAGCGAGCGAGTCTATTTTGATACACACGCGCGTGCTTGGCAGCGGCCAGTCGCTTCTCATCCAAGAGTTCCAACTGGGCGAGGAGTGAATTACGACGATCGTCAGGAGAAATTCCTCGTCCAATTGTACCCTGAGAGAAGGGATCAGAGTCTCATACGGGACTACCGCTTCCATACCATAAGTAAGGGCAAATGGAGTCTGCCGGTGGGGGTACGGATTGAAGTGCGATAGGCCCATAGGGCTTCGATAAGTTTTTCTGGCCAGTCTGAAAACTTACTAGACTCGCAGGTTTTTTTGATGATTTTGAGCAATGTTTTGTTGGTGGCCTCCGCTTGGCCGTTACCTTGTGGGTAATAAGGCGATGAATGATGCAATGCAATTGCGTACCTTTTGCAGAGGTCGCATAGGTCCTGAGAAATGAACTGTGGCCCATTGTCGGTGACGATTGTGCTTGGGACGCCGAATCTGGCGAGGATGTTCTTCATGATGAATTTGCAGACTGTTGACGCCTTGATTTCCGCGTAGACTTTGGCTTCGGCCCATTTGGTGAAGTATTCCGTCGCAGTAAGGATGAAAGATTTCTGCTTGGTGAGGGAATTGGGATCACCTAGGGGACCGATGATGTCGAATGCCCACATGGAGAAAGGCCATGGGGAGGATGTTGGATGAAGTGAGGAAGATGGTGAATGGATTTTATCGGCGTGAAGTTGACACTTGACACACCTACGGACATAGACAGCACAATCCTCTTCCATAGTGGGCCAATAAAAGCCTTGGCGAATGATCTTCTTGGCGAGCATCTGACTATTCACGTGGCCACCGCACACACCCGAGTGCGTCTCCTCCACACATTTCCAAACCTCATCGTCACCAAGACATCTTAACAGAATACCAGTAAGGCTCCTCCTATAGAGTAGACCTCCAACCAAAGTATATTTCTGAGTCACCCTTCTTATGGCTTTCTTGTCCTCTGTGGTGGCCCCTTCAGGATAAGACTGATCTTGGCAGTATTTGACAATTTCATAGAACCATGGTTTCTCTTCATCAACCAGTTCTTCTTCAACCTCTGCCAACATGATCTCCCTCTTCTCAAGGATATCTTCCTGCAGGATCTTTCTTGCTATCCTGTCTTTGATATTTACGTAGGAAGCATCATCGATTGCATGGGCGTGAAGTTTGTAGATGGAAATGGACTTAAACCATCTTCCTAGAGGGAACCTTATGGATGATTCCAACGAGGCGAGGGCATCGGCAAGAATATTCTGATGACGAGGGACATGAACAAAGATCAGTTTGGCGAACAGTTTGGCAAAGGCAGCAGTGAGTTCTTGGTATGGCTTGAGTTTGGGATCGCGAGTGCGATATTTAGTGAGCACCTGGCGAAGGATGAGTTGACTATCACCTACGACTCGCAACTCAGTGATACGAAAAGAATGAGCGAGTTCTAGGCCAGCTAGAAGGGCTTCATATTCAGCTATATTGTTGGTGACTGGAAATTTGAGTTGGTATGCCAATGGGAATGTGAGGCCTTCAGGCGACAGGAGGGCGATGCCGATTCCTCTCCCTTGAGAATTCAGAGCTCCATCAAAATATAGCGTCCACATTGGCTCATCTGATTGGTTGATGGATATTAGTTCCTCATCTGGAAACTCTGATTGGACGGGATCGAACTTGGGAAGAGGATGGTGAGCGAGATGCTCGGCTACGGCATAGCCTTTAATCGCCTTTTGCTGGATGTAGGTGATGTCGAACTGAGAGAGAAAAGTTTGCCAGCGTGCTAGCCTATCCGTAAGGATGGATTTCTCCAGAAGGAATTTGATAGGATTCATTCGAGCAATCAAGTGGACCTCATGAGCCAAGAAGTAGTGCTTCAATTTCTGCACTACCCAAACGAGGGCAGCACAGGTTTTCTCCATGCCGGTGTACTTCTGCTCACAGGGATTGAGAAGTTTGGACAAGTAATAGGTTGCCCGTTCCTTGCCTTCTTCATCAGCTTGTGCGAGGACGGCTCCTACGGAGTCATCCAAGACTGAGACGTAAAGGATCAGAGGTTTTTCTGGTTTGGGTGGAATGAGAACGGGTGGACTAGCCAGATATTCCTTTAACCCTTCAAAAGCTTTCTGACATTTAGAATTCCAGTGGAATTCTACTCCTGGCTTGGTCAACTCGTAGAGAGGTCTACACCTTTGTGAATGTTGGGACACAAACCGACGAATAAACTGCAACCTCCTGATTAAACCTCAGACTTCCCTCAAATTCTTGGGAGGCGGCATATCCCTGATGGCCTTAGCTTTGTCGGGATCTATCTCGATCCCTCTTTTGCTCACAATGAACCCCAGCAATTTACCCGACGACACACCAAACACACACTTTTTCGGGTTCATTTTCAATTGGAACTCCCTTGACCTCTGCAAGACCTTAGCCAAAACTTCTGGATGTTCCATCCTGGTCCTTGATTTCACCAATAAGTCATCCACATACACTTTCAGATATATGTGCATCATGTCATGAAATATGGCCATCATGGCTCTTTGGTAAGTAGCTCCAGCATTCTTTAACCCGAATGGCATGACCACGTAACAATATGTTCCCCAAGGGGTAGTGAATGACGTCTTCTCCTGATCCTCTTCTGCCAAACGAATTTGATTGTATCCTGAAAATCCATCCATGAATGAGAGGGTCTCATAACCTGCCGTGTTATCGATCAATACATCAATGTGAGGCAAGGGAAAATCATCCTTTGGACACGCGCGGTTAAGGTCCCGGAAGTCGATGCAAATCCTGACTTTCCCATCTTTCTTCATGACCGGGACAATGTTCGCCACCTATTGAGGATAAAGGATGACTCTAATGAACCTGGCTTTGTGGAGCTTATCGACCTCTTCTTTCATTTTCAAAGCCATCTGAGGGTGGAAACGCCTTAACCTTTGTTTTACCGAGACGGACCCTGGTTTTAGGGTCAAACGGTGTTCGACCAAGGTTGAATCCAGACCCGGCATATCCTCGTAGCTCCATACAAACGTGTCCTTATATTCCTTGAGAACCTCAATTAATGCCTCTTCTTTAGAGGGTGGTAGGTTGTCACTTATGAGGATGATCCTAGGGTCTTCCTCAGTTCCCAAGTTGACTTCTTTGGTGGATTCTTCTACGGCGGTTGACGGCTCGTCGAATCTCCTCATTCCACTAGCGTATGCGCCCGCCGCATCCTCATATTCTTCACCCTCATCTACAGTGGGGCATTCTTCATCCGTGATCTCGTAGACTCCATACCCTTCATCAAATGCACAGTCGCCCTCACATTCTATTTCCGGTAGCTGGATGGGGTTTTCTAACAACTGGGGGATGGCGAGAAGGGCCTGACACCTGGCGGCTAAATCCAGAAGGAATCGACAAGGGATCTGCCTACCCTTAGATTTCTTCCTAGGTACTACCCTTGGCCTATCATTCCTAGATTGACTGACAATATTTACAGAAGAAGAGGAAGATGAAGAGGATGGTGTAGAATGTACAAGAGAAGACCCCTCAGAGGAGGGGTAGAAAAGGTCGCTCATCGGACCTTGGACGGGTGGTCTGCAGGGCGGGACGCACCCGTGGGAGATGTAGGAGGTTTCCTCAACGAAGATGTGTTGTTGGAGAGTTTGAAAATTGACGTTTTTTTTTCGTTTTCAGTTTTAATGACAAAGCAGTGAAAAGAGATTGGAGGAGAGAGAAAAGTGGTTATGGCTAGAGGATTGTGAGGCTCATAGAGCAGATCATGGTTGAAGACCTGGCGCGGGTTGAAAAGCCCGCGCAGGTATGTAAGCAAAGAAGGTGACCTGGGAAGATCATCAGATAATTGTCTGGCCCAGAAAGACGATATCAGCAAAGGCTGAGACGAGTGGATGGAGAAGATGGCGGCTAATGAGCCGTCGACGGCAATGTTGAGGACGGATGAAGATCCGTCGATGACAGGGTCCTTCTGGCGAGGACGAGGATAGTTTGGAACCTTGGCAAGAGTGGTAATATTCTCTGGTGTTCCGGAGATCAATGGTGGTTCTTCAAGCTGCGGAGACGAGAACATCCTTTCCAGTGCAACGGAAATGTCCCGTATGTCGAACCATTTGTTCCACTCGCATTCTGGATCTTTGATCTTGTCTCTTTTGGTGATCCTCGGACATTTTTCAGCCAAATATACAGCATGTGATCTCCCATATGCTTCTCGTGGGTAATCTCCCATCTGAACAACGGGCCCTCTGTTGAAGTGGTTTGATAGAGTCCATGTGAGGGGCTTCCAATCCGCCTTGAATGGTCCCTTGAAGCCTAGGCCAAACCTGCGGTTCGGCCTAATTTCCTTTGGCGGTTTGAGCCTACCCTGTAACTGTGCGCCCAGACCTTTACCCTGTTGGTAGTCGATGTTCCTCATAATCTCCCAACCTTTGGAGTGATAAGGGAGATATGATGTTGTGGTTGTCCTGACCGGCTCCTTTGGTGCTAGTGAAACGTGAGATGAATCACGTACGTCCAGTAGTGACAATATGGGCCGATGAGACGGACAAACAGAGGGCAGAGAGGTGTTGATAGCATCCACTGTGTGAAGGACAGGTGTACTGACCACTTTAATAATCCTCCCGTTGTAAGGAAACTTCAGGCACTGATGGTTGGTGGAAGGCACAGCGTCCATGGCTTCGATGTAAGGGCGACCCAGTATAGCCTTGAATGTGGGATCCATGTCGAGGACATGGAATTCCGTGGGAATTGTCATGGGGCCTAGTTCTACCTTTAGAATAATCATCCCCTGCGGCGGCCTTTTGCTATTGTCATAAGCCGTGACCGTGATCGAGGAAGGTCTTATTTGTTCCTCGTCGACCCCACACAACTGAAGAGTGCTCATGGAGATCACATTTATGGACGCACCCGTGTCCACAAGACACGGGTTTATGGATACCCCATTAATTTTTATTGAAATGCACAATGCATATTTTCGAGCTTCCTTGGGAGCGAGCTCGTAGTTGTGGAACATGATGGCCGGTTGTGTGTCTGTTGGGGTCAGGACGGTCGAAATCTTCTCCACGGGGAGGTCCTCATTCACCATGACCCTTTGAAGGTACTCCATTAAGGCTGCCTGGTGGGATGTGGATTTTTGAAGTAGCTCCAGGATGGAGATCCGAGCAGGCATCTTGTCCAAGTGTTTCAATAGATCATACTGTGTTCCAGGGATAGCTCTTTCTGGTTGTTCTCCATCATCCTTCTCTGGCTGAGATTGCTCAGGATTCTGACTGTTGTGGGGGAAAACCCTGTGGAAAATCCTTCCACTCCGGAGCACCATTGCCTGCGGCTTTTGTACCTTTGTGGTAGCAGTGGATTTTAACAGGGATTTGAGGGGTAGTGGTGGAGGAATGGTTGATGAAGCAGGGGTGATGACAGGAGCAGGGATTCTGATGAGGGGTTTGTTAGGTGGAGGCATGGTGGAGGTAGAGGGGATATCGCGCGGATTATGAAGGATAAGGGGTCTGGAAGGTGGAGGTGGAGACGAAGTAGAAGTGGGTAGGGCTTGAAGCGGGGAATGATTTTGAGGTGGGTGATGGGTAATGAGTGGTTTTGAAGGTATTAGTGGTGATACGGTGGAGAAAGACGGGGTTATGTATGGTTGACGGATGATAAGGGGTTTAGAAGGCGTAGGGGTAAATGTGGTAGAGGTGGATGGTAAAGTGGGGGAGTGGGAGAAGATGAGAGGGTGTGAAGGCGTAGTGGAGAGTGTCGGTTGATAGGGGATCGGGGTACGGATGAGAGGGCGTAATGGTAGTGGAAATGGTGAAGGTGATACTGACGCGGGTTGATGAGAGAGAGGTGCTACCCGGGCAAGGCAAGGGTGTTGCGTGACGATAGGATTGGCGGTAGAAAGAATGGAGGTACTTTCCTGCTGCCACACCTGCTCTCGCCCGACTTCCGGGAAGGAGGAGATGGGGTTAACCTGATGATTGGGCTGTTGGTGCTCCGGTAATGGATTCTGGATTATGCCCATGTCGGGCTGTTGTTGTGGGGCCTGCTGAGGCTGTTGTTGTTGTTGTGGTTGCTGCTGCTGCTGCTGTTGTAACTGCTGCTGTGGCCTATGAGGAGGTCTCCTAGCCTTAAGAGCGGCGACGTATCGTCTCATTTCATCCCAATCTATTTGATGTTCATCATTCATATCGTGGATGTAATCTTTGAAATGGAAGCAGTAATCTACTGTGTGTCCTGGCTGCCTGTGGTAGACGCAGTATTTGGAGGTATCAACATTTGGGGGCCACACGGGCCTTTCTCTGGGTAGGGCGAGTTGGTTTGATGCCATGAGGGCATTAAAAATGTCTGCTAAGGTTTCTGGCAATGGTGGATAGTAGGCTCTCTTGGGACCGAGCGGCCTCCTTTGTTGCTGTTGGGGACCATAGTTCCCCGGGGGTGGAACCTGGTTGTACTGAAGCGGTGGTTGTTGTTGCTGAGGTTGTGGTTGTTGTTGCTGGGGTTGACGTAATGGAGGCATATTATCCTGGGGTGGATTATTTTGGGGTGGAGGACGAAGAGGGAAAGGACCTGGTTGGAGGGGAAGTCGGGGCATTTGTGGAGGCCTTGGGTTGACTGCATAGTTGGCATTGTTGACCGCACCCACTTGCTCATTTGTCACGACCCCTTCTGTGGCTCCGCCCGGGACACCAGCGCCTGTCTTTCTGACCACTTTGGGTTTTGGTGACTCAAACATGTTCATAATGGGGGAGTCTTTTAACTGGGTTTGGATGTACCGGGCCCTTTCATAGAGTTCCTCCATTGTAGTAAGTTTATTCATGGCCAGGACGTGTCTGAACTGTGGGGTTGCATTAGACACAATCATCTTCACTTGTTCGGGCTCGAGAGGGTATCCCTTATTCTTTCCGCCAGAGACCTCCATCTATCAGCATAGCGGACAAAATCCTCATCGGGCTTCATCTTTTCGGCCACTAGGTCGGTAATGGAGAGTGAGGGACCGACCCTATCCCTATATTTCTGCAAGAACCTTCTCTGGACTATTTCAAAATTCTCGGCCTCGCGGGGCTCCAAGGAATAGAACCACTCAAGCGCGGGACCATCCAATGATCTCCGAAAGAGGTATGCCAGGGACCTCTGATCGTTTTGCCAGTAGGAGGACTCATACATGAAATCCTTGAGGTGAATGAAGGGGTTGCCGGTACCATTGTATCTGCGGTACGTGGGCATCTCGGAGGGAGGAAGATGAATGACGGGAAGGATTGGCAAAGCAACCTCCGGGGTGGCTTTCACGTCCACCATCCTTCTCAGATTTTGAAACTGCTCGTCCATGCGATTGAACCTATTGAGGAGCGATTGGGCGAGCTCCTCTGGAGGTGAAGGTGGCACTTGCCACTGGGGGAGAAACTGTCTCCCGGAGACTTGAGGGGGGAACCCGGAATGAGAGGGAGCTGTCGGACCGCCGACAGTTGGCCCTGGCTGAAGCGGTGTGTGGGGAACAACGGGAGTTTGAGATTGTGACGGGAACTGGAATGAGGGTGGTTGTTGGCTCGCTTGTCCTTGAAGCGAGGGAGACTGGATGGCTTGCGCCAATGAAGGAGATGGAATGGCCTGCACGGACTCTTGGAGAGGTGCGATGGCCGGAGTTGATTCCTGGGGCGTGGGGGAAACAGATTTCCCCTTCAGAATGGCCTGGAAGGCCCGGAGCTGTTCAGAGGTAAGCTCCGTGTTGGCGAGGACGCCCAGTAAGGAAGAGATATCCTGTGGTGGGGATGTGTCCCCGGCAATAACCTGCACCTCATGCGAGGGCTCATGAGAAGGACCCGAGTCCATAGCATAGACTCGCGGGTCGGCTGACAAACCACGACTAGGGTGGTTCTCCTCAAAAGACTCGTGAGCCATGCTCACAGTTTTCCCAGAACGTAAAAACATACACTAGCAAGCAGGTAGCAGAGATTATCAAACAAGTGGATGCCTTTACGCCCTTTTTTGTGTTTTGATTTTGATGATTTTTTTGTGTGTTTTTAGCGAGATCCGGAGTTCATACAAAATGGGGACCCTAGTTTATTTTTTGTTTCACCGCCGTGTCAGCTAGGGTCTCTCGTCTCACCACGAATGAAATGACTAACTCCGGGGAACTTCAATGGTACAACCAGCTCAGTGAACGAAGAGGAGATTCTTCGATGTCAGGGACTTACGGAGGTCCCAGTGTAGGAGATTCTAGTCCGTTGAGAGGAATTCCCAAACGGAGAGTCCTTCCTTCACCGGGAAAGGGTGATCCTCAAAAAAATGAAAAAAGGATAGAAAAGAGGGATGGATGCATGCGATGAAATGCTGACAGAGATATGGAGTGGGAAAGCAACAGAAATAACAGACATATAATAAACAAACAACCAATCACAACTGACAGTGCTGCCGTGAGCACAACGGGGGCGCGCGCGGGCGCCAAGGTGGAGAGGCACGGATGGTGCCGAACTTGCAAGGGTAGCCGAAAGGAAGCAGTAGAGGTCCCACCGTGATCGCCAATCTGTGAGCGACGTCACGCGGTTCGGGGAGCGGAGAGGACGCGAAGCGCGCGGGCTCCTCTTTTGTTTTGCTGCAACACAGAAATAAGAGAAAAGAGAAGGGGCCACCACGGGAGATTGCTCCGGCGGGGCGAGCGGGACAAATGTGATATAGCAAGATATGGGGGTTAAACGGCCATAGCGGGAAGTGACTCGCCGCGGCCTCGGGGGGACGGGAATGGTGCAGAAATTAAATAGCAAGAATTGAAACGGCCATTGGGGAAGTGACTCGCCGCGGCCTCGAGAATATGAGCAGATAAAAATATAACAGAATATAAGAAGAATATAAAGAGCGTGAATTTAAACGGCCATTGGGGAAGTGACTCGCCGCGGCCTCGAGGACATGAATAGATAAGAATATAACATATAAGAATGGGAATTTAAACGGCCATTGGGGAAGTGACTCGCCGCTGCCTCGAGAACATGAATAGATAGGAATATCACATATAAGAACGGGAATTTAAACGGCCATTGGGGAAGTGACTCTCCGCGGCCTCGAGAATATGAGCAGAATATAACAGAATATAAAGAGAATATAAGAATGGAAAATTTAAACGGCCATTGGGGAAGTGACTCGCCGCTGCCTCGAGAACAAGATGTGATCGCCAGGGGCCAAAAGACCCCAAAATAAAGAAAGTGATCGCGCCTACCTCAAGAGCGGGAGATGGCGGGTTGCTTCTTCCTCCCCCTTCGGCCGGCCGATGGAGAGGGCTTTCCTTGGATACCCTTGCAAAACAACGACAAACAAGTAACAAGTGGATTAGAAAGATGAAGGTGTAGTATTCAAATCCTTGCGATAAAAATAACGAAATGATGGCAAGACACACACCTGGTTGGTGTTATCTTTTAAACCCCTCTCGGACTCGAGTAGGAGGAAAATGAGATGATGGATGCAAGAAGCATGCCAGAGACGTCGCCCTTATGTAGGGAGATAGAGGATGCAGTATGATGAATGTAAAGAACTATGGAGAAAAAGGGGAAGAAAAGGCTTATTGGATGAGCCGAGGGTGAAATCCGGCGGAGCTCCGGCAGTGTAGGGACGACGTGGAAGCGCGGTGGATGAAGACGACCTCCCCTCTCGCGAGCGTGGGCACCCGAGAAGCCGGCAGAACCTCCACCTACAAAAGACCCCACGGGTTAGAAATGACTCCGGTAGCCTCTGGGCTTCGGCAGCCTATCGGATCTCTTCGAAGCTCCTTCAGAACTGAGGGGGTGGGCCTCTATTTATAGGGATCCGGAGGGTGGAGGCGTCCAGGACCCTAGACACCTCCACCAGGGCCGAACTAATATTTTATTCTATTTTTATTTATTTTTTTTGAATATTTTCGTGGAGGCGTCCAGGGCTCCGGACGCCTCCAACAGCTCCACCGAACACCGCCGACGGCCGCACGCGGTTTGGCACAACGCATGATTTTGTGAGCGGCGCCTCGTGATTCAGAAATGGGCGCATCCAGCTGTCTGGACGTCTCCATAATTTAGATTTTTTCACACACGACAAACCGTCGTTCGGTGGCAGGCGCCCGTGAAGGAGTTGATGGAGGCGTCCATAGTCCTGGACGCCTCCAAAAATATTTTTTATTATTTTTATTTTGTCTTTTTATGCCAAAGCTGGCATTATATATTTTTTATTTTTATTTTTATGGAGGCGTCCAGGGGCCTGGACGTCTCCATTAATATATTATTTTTTATTTGGTTTTGTCTTTTATGCCAACTGGCATTTTACAATTTTTTATATTTGTTTTTATGGAGGCGTCCAGGGGCCTGGACGCCTCCATTAATATATTATTTTTTATTTGTGTTTTGGGTTTGAAAAATAAAGTAAAAGAATGGGGGCGTCCAGGGGCCTGGACGCCCCCATTAAGGCCCACCCGGGTCCTCGGTTTAGGCGTTGGCGGCCGCCCGGCAGACAGCCTTCCTGATTCCGGAACCTCCTGATGCGTCTGACTGGTGTTGATGCCGTCCGAATGCCGTGACGAGACGATTCCGGATGCCGAAAAGGGCGGAAGAAGACTCAAGAAAAGGAAGCACTCAAGTGATTCAAAACGTGTAAGCCGTCGTGGGGCGTTGTATAGTGATATGAGACTTTCTCAGGAGACGTCAGGAATAGCGTGTCTACACTTCCTAATTTGGAGTTTTTTTCACACTAATGAATATTGACACCTCTCTGTAATTGGCGCCCCTGACCAGGGCGCCAATTTCAGAATTGAAGACTGCCCGAGAGGACGTCAATTAATTGAAGACATGCACCATGTCGTCAATTTTGTTTTCTGGAATTTTTAGAAATCAATAAATCAATGCATTCAAAAATCTATAACTAATAAATCAGACCTTGAAAATTTTGACAGAATAAACTTCTGTGACCCTGAGATTTTTCTCCATCTGACCATGTCTTCGGATTCTGATTCAGAGAAACTTTGGAGAAATGAATAGTGACTTGTGTCCGAGAACTTACAGTTCTGATGCGAAGCACAACTCACTTGGAAAAAACAACTCAATTGGTGTGTCGTCAATTTGAGTTGAACCTGTACTTAAATTAAAGACACCCTGGAAGTCTTCAATTAAATGAAGACTGCCCATAGAGTCTTCAATTTGTTAATTGAAGACTGCCCTTAAATCTTCAATTTTAGAATTGAAGACGGCCCTTAACTCTTCAATTTCAGAATTGAAGACGGCCCTCAAGTCTTCAATTAATTGAAGACTGCTCACAGGGTCGTCAATTCCATTTCTTGCAGAATTAAAGTTATAACATTAAAAAAATTCATAGCTGTGAAACCAAAACTCAATAATTATATCTGAACATGTTTCTGGACTCCCGAGTAATTATACTAAGTATTCGTATCCTTATTTTTGAATTTTGAGAAACTTTTTTGAAATAAATACTGCTTTGAGTCACAAAACGTATCTGTGAGGTGAAAATCACAGAATTGAAGACGGCCCTTAAGTCTTCAATTTCATAATTGAAGACGGCCCTCAAGTCTTCAATTAATTGAAGACTGGGTAAAGGGGCGCCAATTTCATATATATATATAAATTTGAAAAATCAAAATTTTGAAAGATTGGGCAACCCCCAGGCGCCAATTACTGAATTGAAGATGGCCCTTAAGTCTGTTGAGTACAGAGGATAGTCAAGCTAGAGGGGGAGGGGGTGAATAGATTGACCTTTACAAAAATTTAACACTTAATCTGATCGGAAGAAGATAACTAGATGCAAATTCAAGTAATTGAACTGATTCAATTGGATTGAGTCAATTTGAAAACCGTTCCTATTCATGCATCTAACGTTGAGCTAATCACGAGAGAGAAACACACCACAGAATAACACGAAGGTTTTAAGGTGGTTCGGTCTCCCTGCAGAGACCTACGTCCACCTCCTCACTAACTTAGTGAGGAACCCTGCTGAGCGTTACAGCTTGGCCAAAAGTGAGGATCAAACTCCTCAATACAGCTGAACTGTCAAGCTCAACTACACCAGGATCCGATCCTGAACAGCTGGCGAACAGCTTGAAGGCACAACTGCCTGTCCACCTCTGATCTCAGCACAATACACTGGATTAGACAAACACCCCTCTCTCTCAACAAAACACTTTGAGAGAGATAATAGTTCTGAAACAGAGTTTGGATCAACAACAAATAAAACTAGAAACAAATAATTCACACAATGGTAAAAGGAGGACTGATTTCCAGATCTGAGCGACAATGTACTTTGATGAGGTGCTTGGATCTCCTGAGAAAGTCTCTTCTCAGCAGATCAATCTTGGCTCCTCAGATTCGCTCGATCAGCTTCAAGTTCTTCACAGCCTTTGTCGCTCTCCTACCTGCGTTTTTCACCTCTTCAAACTCTGATCACCCTTCTTATTTATATCCCCTTTCCCTCTCGTTTCCAGATTCATGGATTTCATCTTCACGTGGGTCCCAATCGAATTTATGGACCTCCCCTTGATTCTTCCCCCTTAAGTCATCTGGAGTCACGAGGGAAACGCCACGTTACAAACACTTTTGGCTGATGTGGCATCATGACGTCACTTGCGAATGAGTCCACCAGACTCGTCATTATAGTCCTTAGATGGCGTCAACTCATTGCGTTCACAGAGTTGACGCAGCCTTTAGACATCAACCGATCAAAATCTTCAGCAGATATATGCACTGCGTCGACGCTTCTAAACCATAGCGTTAACGCATTCGTTCTCCAGCAGCTAACCCTTCAGCAAGTGAACTGATTGCGTCGACGCTCCCATATCGTGGCGTTGACGCATTGTGTCGCTTTGAGAGAGGCTTTGGTGATTTGTTGCACGGCTGCGTCCACGCTGCTTGGGCACTGCGTTGACACATCAGTGCATCACAGAATCTACCTTGTATTGATTATTTGAACTGCTGCGTCCACGCCACATGCTGATAGCGTTGACGCACTCGTTAGCACTTTGACCTTATACCCTGTTTCAACTTACATCAAAAGATACAAACGCATTTAGTATTCATCTTGTCATGATTGTCATCATCAAAACCAGGAGGACAACAATCTCCCCCTTTTTGATGATGGCAACCCTGATATGATTTAGAGCAGACACATGACAATATGACAACCAGAATCATAGATATTATCAACATTTCACCATAGAGACATCACAAAAGAAATTACTTCATATTTATAAAAATATCATGATGTGTGCTTAAGTACATCCATCAAACAGAATTGCAATCATCTAACATTCAAATTCAAATTTCTCATAAAATTCCCAAAGAATTCCATAATCTCCCCCTTTGACATCAGCAAGAAGGGGTTAAAGTCAAAAAGGAATATCAACTATAATAAAATCTAGTTAAAGAACCGGCCTAATCTAGAAGAGGACCCACGAGCCCTGGATGTTTGACCTTGAGGACGATCTCTGGACAACAAGGCGCGTAGATCATGTGATATCTCAGGAAGCTGGATTTGCAGTGTATTCCTCATATGAGCTATGGTAGAAGACATTTCATCTTGAACAATTTTTGAATTGTCTAGTTGTTTGCCAATGGAGGAAAGTTCAGCAATCACTTTTTCAATCTTATCAAAAATAGCTTTGATGCTATGAGGCAGTGAATTAAATTCTCCTTTTAATGTTTCAACTGCAATCCTGACATCATAGCATACATCAATGATCTTGGCAAACGACTGAAAGACCAAGGATTGATTGCCATGCAAATCATTCACCAGGTTGACCATTTTCTCTAGGAGGGTGGATATACCCTTCAGTACTTGCCTGGAAGCCTGGTCAGTTACCATCTTGGTAAGCAAGAACTTCTGCCACTCAGATAACACTGAAACTTCAAATTTCAAAATTCTAGAATGCAAGCGGTTGATATGAAAGTTTGTGAACTCCATCAGTTTGTCCATCTTAGCATCGTGCCGTTGCATCATCATAGTTAGATTAACAAGCATTTCTTCAACGGTTGCTAGAATTGGAATTTCTTTAGAAGCTGAAGAAGATCTGCTACAAGATCCAAGGGTTCTACACAAATTAGGTCCTTCTGTGGGTGCAAAGCTACTGGGTTCACCAGTTTCCATTTGAGTTCTTGAAGACCTTTCAAAAGTTTCTTGTGAAGCTTGCTCCGCAGAATGTACCTGAGCTGGAGGGATTTCTGGAGGTTCCCTCCTAGGAGAATGAATTCTTACACTACTGCCTTCTGCTCCTACATCCTTGACTCCAGAAGAAGGTGGTGCCTCTGTCCTTGTTTCCTTACTTGTTTCCAAGAGGGCATTTTTCTGACTGGGAAGAATTCTGACAGGTTTTCCATCAACAATCTTAAATCCCATATATTTCCGAACATAGTCTAAATAGTATATGTTGCCTCTGGGGATTACCTTTTTTCTTTCATTTTTCAAATCCACTCCCACTGACCGAAATAGAGAAGTAAGGTGTGCTGCATAAGGTAAAGTTCTAGAATGGTGCAAGCACGTACCCATTGTCTGAATTACTACATTAATCAGTGAAATCTTGATTTCCTTTATCAGGCAATATAACAGGAATCTTTGCATTTCTGTAACCCTTTCTCGTCCACTGCTTTGGGGCGTTATAATAGATGTGCAGATGTGATGCAGTAGTCTGATAGATGACTCAAATCTATTTGCTTTAAGACTTGCTAGATAAGTTTGCTTCACATTAGAAGTATCTTTGGGTTTCCCTGTCAAAAATTCAAATGCCTCATACTCATCTAATGTGAATGAATGTAGTTCTGCCCCTTCCAAGGGAATCTTCCAAACTCGAGCAAGCATGCTACCGGTTAGCTCAAAGGAAACATTTCTAACAGAAGAAGACAATTTATGAATCTGTGATTCATACTTCAAATTATGATAAAACTCTCTCACGAGAGTAGGATAATAAGTTTTGTGCCTGGTCACAAAATCCCACCACCCTTGAAATTCGAAAGCAGGACGAAGCTCAGGAAAAGCAGCAAAAAGCTCATCATCTGTACTCAGAATATATCTGGGAATTAAAACCTTTAGGGGTTCTTCAATATTCATGACCGAGGTGGGTTCAGAAGACCTGGATGACGATTTCTGATGAGGGGTTCTCGGTTCGGCTGACCTTGATTTAGAATTCTTTCTCCTTTTAGCCGATGGACTGGGGCTTCGATGTTGCCTGATTTTCTTCTTCCCTTTTTGCTTCCGTGACAGCATCTCTTCCATCAGATTTGCCTCTTGTTCATCATGCGCGGCCTCTAGAATATCATGCGTGCCTTTTGCGCGCCGCTCAATCGTGGACAATGCCGCAGACGGAGCCTTCAAGCTTTGCTCCGTCTTCTTCTTTCCTTGCTGAGAACCTTTAGGTGGAGCCATCGCAGCAAAGATGAGCGAAAGAAGGTGGAGACAAGGGTTTTGGAACCAGAGAGACTGGAAGGCAAAAGGGTTTTTCAAGGAGCAGCACGAAAAATATAAGGCTGAGTGCGATCACGCTGAGTCTTTTAAAGACTCCCGAAAAAAAACTTATTAAAGAGCGGTTCAACCAATTTAAGTCGGTGAACCGGTTTTGAACACTTGTTGTATTGCGTTGACGCCGAGGTATGTTGCGTCGACGCAGTGAAGTAGTTATGAACGAAACAAGTGCAAGATAAGTAGCTTAAGAGACATCTGGACAAAGGTTTTCTTAAAAATGCTGAGACAATGAAAATATATATTAATGTTCAGGGATTTTTAAGGGTTTCAGATCAAGTTCTCATGAGGAAATATATACTAAGATTGGTACCATTCCCATTTAATGATAAGAAAGTGCAGTGATCTTAAGATAATGAATTTTAGACTCAAAAACCTTTATAGTCCAAATTGGGAATAAATGATGAACTCTTTTCATACAGAGAGTACTTTTCATTTCTATCACCTGTATTTTTAAATTTCAAGAACACCAATCTGAGAGAGAGAAATTTAACAGGTATTGTGAACAAACTATAGGGAGCATATGTCATTTAGAATCAACATACACACACATTTATATTTGATTCTTACTTTCAACATCTTCAGTCACAGTTAAGTACAGCTAGCCTTTTTACACAGGTACACATGTTTATCAGACACCGGAGTCCCTGGTTACTCAGCATAGCTGACCATTCTGCCTTAAAGCACCAGAGTTGGTGACCAACCTCATGACACGCCTTTCAAGCACTTCATAGGTACATGAAGGTGGTTTCTCAGTGGTCAAAGACCATTGCTCTGTACTGAATTAATTTTGATTTATACCAGAGATAACAGTTAACCTCATGACTTCCTCTTTAGTACTTCATTGGTGCAAAGAGTTAGTTTCTCAGTATATCTGCCATTGCTCTGAGTTTTACAAAATGTGTGAGGTGTATGTAATTCTCTAGCATATATAAGGCCCTTTGTAAGTTTAAAACCAATACAAGTATTAAATGTCATTACTCACAGTGGTTTCTTTACATTTAACAAATAAGGTTCAAGACAAGAAGAGATCTCTGTTATATTAAATTGTTCAGAATTTTTCAGTATATAAGAAGCTATAAAGTTCAAGAATTCTAAATTTCAAGTATCATAAGAACAGAAGATCTCTAATCATTAAATTTCATGGAATCATTTAGAATATATCTTAACCTCATGTGGAACCATCACATTAACTCCCCCTGAATCTATGATAACATTTTCATATCTCAGTTCCAAAGAAAATTATCTCTTATCCAAGAATGTCAACATAAGCTTCATAGAGGAGTATGATCAGAATAACAGAGATAGAGAGACATAATAAGATGAATGAAGATAGAAAAGCCTCCAAGGTAAGAAGACACTTGAGAAGGATTTCAATGAGCAATAGCTGCGTTGACTCCACGAAAGGGTTGCGTTAACCTATTGCATGAGCTTCAAAGACCCAAGATCAAAAACAAAAAGATGTGAGTCACTGCGTTAACTCATATCACCCTCAACGTTAACTCATCCTTATCACAGTGTCCACTCAACCTCATAGCATAATCAACTCATCCTGATAGCAACGTCAACTCATATGATCAACAGCGTCAACTCATCCTAGTTGGCACAAGGAACTCACAACACATTCTCATACCAACATTTTTGATAATTGTGATCAAACAATTTTACTCCCCCTCAGACTAAGCATGAAAGAATATTCGAACGAAATTTAGTTGCTTTTATTTATGATGCAATCAACTAAGCTAGACTCCCCCTGAATGTGAGATTCAATCAATTTAGTGCAAGGTCAAACAAGCAGATTTTTTGAGAAGCAGTTTATCAAATCAGGCAATCAGATGATTATTACACAAACCAAGCTCTCTTCTAAGAAAAGAAAATCTTTCATTGTTCAGAGGCTTGGTAAATATATCAGCTAGTTGGTGTTGTGAATCAACAAACACCAAATTAAAGCTACCTTTATTTACTTCATCTCTCAAGAAATGATGTCTTATTTCAATGTGTTTAGTCCTAGAGTGCTGGATAGGGTTCTTGGCCAGGTTTATGGCACTTGTGTTATCACACAATATTGGGACACATCCAAGATTAATTTGATAATCCTGGAGTTGGTGTTTGATCCACAACACTTGAGTTCCACAACTCCCTGCAGCGACATATTCTGCCTCTGCAGTGGATAGTGCTACTGAGTGTTGCTTCTTGGAAGCCCAAGAAACCAAACAACCTCCCAAAAATTGGCAATAACCACTTGTGCTTTTCCTGTCATGTTTGCATCCAGCATAGTCTGCATCTGAATAAGATATTAGATCAAAAGAGCAAGATGCAGGATACCAAATCCCTAAATCTTGAGTTCCAGCAAGGTATCGAAAGATACGCTTGACAGAAATTAAGTGGGATTCTCTAGGATCAGATTGAAACCGAGCACACATGCACACACAAAATTGAATATCTGGTCTAGATGCTGTAAGATAGAGGAGTGATCCGATCATACCTCGATAGATTTTTGCATCTACTTGGTTACCTTTCAAATCAGCATCCAAATTTGTGTTAGTGCTCATCGGAGTGCTCATGGCCTTCAAGTTTTCCATCTTATATTTCTTCAGCAATTCGGAGATGTATTTTGCCTGACTGATAAAGCACCCTTCTTTGCTTTGAGTAATCTGTAGACCTAGAAAGAGCTGAAGTTCACCCATTAGACTCATCTCAAATTCAGTGGTCATTAGCCTAGCAAATTCCTCACACAAACTAGGTTCAGTGGATCCAAAAATTATATCATCAACATAAATTTGAACTAGAATTATGTCTGAATTTCTTACCTTTGTGAATAGTGTTTGGTCCACTTTACCTCTTGAATACCCATTTTCAGTGAGGTATGAGCTGAGTCTATCATACCATGCTCGAGGTGCTTGTTTGAGCCCGTAGAGGGCTTTATTCAACCTGTACACATGGTTAGGGTTTTCTGTGCATTCAAATCCAGGGGGCTGTTCTACATAAACCTCTTCCTTTATTAGACCATTCAAAAATGCACTTTTTACGTCCATTTGCTGCAACTTTATTCCATAACTACTAGCATAAGCAAGAAGTAATCTGATAGCTTCTAGTCTAGCTACTGGAGCAAAGGATTCTTCAAAGTCTACTCCAAATTCCTGATTGTACCCCTGTGCTACCAGTCTAGCTTTATTTCTTATAACAATACCTTTTTCATTTTGTTTATTTCTAAAGACCCACTTAGTCCCAATCACAGCATGATCCTCAGGTCTAGGTACAATATGCCATACTTTATTTCTTTCAAATTGATTTAATTCCTCATGCATGGCATTTATCCAAGATTCATCTTTTAAAGCCTCACCTACATTCTTCGGTTCAACTTGTGAGACAAGAGCTATATTGTCCTTTTCTTCAATATTTCTAAAATGTGATCGAGTTCTAGTAGGATCATGCAGATTTCCAATGATACTTGACAAAGGATGATCCTTTAATGTTCTAACATTGATTAGAGGATTACCTTCATTTATACCTGCATTGCCTCGATTACTTGATTCTGCTTGATCTTCATTTGCTCTTGACTCTTCCTTTTGATGAACTTGTTCTTCTTTCTCTTCAAGAAATTTTCCATCATCATTGTCCCTGCAATGTTGCTCAATTTCAAATTTTTCATTTAATTCATCAAATATAATATGAGGTGATTCTTCAACAGCTTGTGTTTTTAAATTTAAGACTCTATAAGCCCTAGAGTGATTAGAATATCCTAGGAATATAGCAGGTTCACTCTTAGGTTCGAACTTGTCCAAGACTCTTTTATCATTATTTTGCACAAAACATTTTGATCCAAAGACTTTGAAATGTGCAACAGATGGTTTCTTACCTTTCATTAGCTCATATGGTGTCTTTTTGGACTTAGATCTTACCATTGCTCGGTTTATTATATAACAAGCTGTATTTATTGCTTCTGCCCAGAACTTCCTTGGGAGTTCCCCTTCAATCAACATGGTTCTGGCCATCTCCACCAGGGTTCTGTTTCTTCTTTCCACAACTCCATTCTGTTCAGGAGTTCTTGGAGAAGAGAATTTATGTATAATACCTGTTGCTCTGCAGAAGTCATCAAATTCGGAGTTATCAAATTCTCCCCCATGATCTGATATGATGGAGGAGATAGCAAACTTACCCTCCTGCTTCACTCTCTTAAAGAAAACCTGAAATTCTCCAAATGCATCATTTTTGTGAGTTAGAAATAACACCCAAGTGAACCTAGAAAAGTCATCCACTAAAACAAATCTGTACTTGTTTCCACTAGGACTTGCTGTTCTAGTAGGTCCAAATAAATCCATGTGAATGAGTTCAAATGGTCTAGAGGATTGATTCTCAAATCTAGATTTAAATGACTTTCTAGTATGCTTCCCTTGAGAGCATGCATTACATATTTTTTCATTCTTTTTAAAAGATGCATCTGGCAAACCATTTACCATGCTGAACTTTACTAACTTATGCATGACACTGTAGCTAGCATGCCCTAGCCTGCGATGCCAAAGCCAAGCAATTTCATTTTTGTTCACAGCAAGACAAAGGTTAGTATGAGCAGGATCATCCAAGTCCACCATGTACATGTTGTTAATTCTTTTTCCAATGAATTTCACTTTTTCAGATTCTATATCAAGAATAGTACAAACATGGGACTCAAACACAACCTTATTTCCTTTATCACACAGTTGGCTTATACTTAGCAGATTATATTCTAGTCCTTCAACAAGTAGAACATCATCAATAAATTTCGAAGGATTTTTGCCAACTTTACCTTTTCCAATGATTTTACCTTTATTATTACCTCCAAACGTCACATGACCTCCATCTTTTTCAACCAAGAAACAGAATTTATCTTTGTCGCCTGTCATATGTCTTGAACAGCCACTATCGAGATACCACCAGTTGTGTATGGCTGCAAGGCATTCCTGCAATACATTTTAAGCAAGAGATTTTGGAACCCAAACACTCTTGGGTTCCTTCAAACCACATGATTGTTCCAAATAGGATAACAAGTTTTTAGAAATCCATGCTTGTTTATGTGAATATTCTCGATGTTTATAATTCACTGGATTATAAGCTTTCTGATTTCCTTGAAATCCTTTTTGATATGAGTTTATTGAACCTTTTCTATTTTTATTCCAATGATTGTGACTAGCCCATGAAGCATTAGACAATCTAGGCTAGCTGATATACATGGGATGCGTAGACGCACCCGGACCATTGCGTCGACTCACCCAACCATTTCTTGGACTATATGGGTTGATGTGCATGAAATGCGTAGACGCATTATGATGATTGCGTTGACTCCTCCACCAAGTATTCTCATAATACATGTTCTGATTTCTGGGATGCGTTGACTCTCCAAACCACCTGCGTCGACTCTTCCATCCAATGTTCCTACTGTAAAGACTTTGATTCATGGACGGCGGCGTCGACTCACTATAAGAGCTGCGTTGACTCTTCCAAGCATTTCTACCGGGATATCCTTTCTGGAATGCAGTATGCGTTGACTCAGTGTTTACATTGCGTTGAAGCAGTTGATTTATACCAGACTTTTGACTCTCAGATTTCCTATATGCATGTTGGTGTGATGATGATGATGAACTGAATGAAGATTTATGCACGTCAGCTATTACTTTCTCCATGCCTTTTCCCTTGTTAATGTCACCAATCTTTATAGATTTTCCTTGGCTTTTCTCATTAACTTTCTTTTCAGATGTTTGGTTCTTCTTAGATGTGTTTTGTTCTGAAACAAATGTGATAAGTTTGGTTCCTAGAGCCTTTTTCTTTTTTGGATTAAACCCAAGACCCTCTTTTCCAACATTAACCTTTATCCCCATGACAGCTTCAAGATTTTCCTTTCCTTGGGTTAATTTCTCAAGTGAAGCTTGTTTGTCATGATTTTCATTTTCCAACTTCTTTAGGTTTTCCTGGAGTTCCTGGTTAACTCCACAAACAGCTTCATACTTTTCTTCAGCAATTTTAACATCACTTTCCAATTTTTGCATTTTAAGTTTTAATTCATCATGCACTTTTAGTAAAAATTCATTTTCCCTCTTCATCTCAATTAATTGAGCCTTGCTTTCTTCATTGTCTTCTAGAGATTCTTTAAATGAGTAATTTCAGCTTCAAGGGTTTTACCCTTTTCACTCAATGAGGTTTCCTGGTTATTTTGACTTTTCTTTTTCTTGAGGGATTTGTTCTCTTTCTTCACATTTTCATATTTGTCTAAAAGCTCATTAAAAGCATCTTCCCAATCACTACAATTAAAATCTTCAAATGGAGATATTACCTCATCCTGATCATTTCCTTTTGCCATGAAACATAGCTTTATGTCACCTTCATCTTCGGATGAATTGGTCTCTTCATCTTCATCCTTTTCTTCATCGCTCCAAGTACTTATCATAGCCTTGGGCTTCCTGTTCCTCCATTTTGGTTGACTGTTCTTTAAGTTCTCAGGGCATTCAGATTTGATGTGCCCCTGCTTCCTGCATTTGTAACACACTACCTTGTCAGATTTTTTGAAATTTTCTGTTTTACCTCTTGAATTATTTCTTACCTGGGTTCTGCTACCCCTTGCAAATTTACCTTCCCTTCTTAGAAATTTCTTGAATTTTCTAGTGAGCATAGCAATTTCACTTGAGTCATCTTCGGAGGAGGAAGATTTACTGTCATCTGAATTCTCCATGCTACTAGGACCTGCCTTGAGAGCAAGTGGCTTCTTCTTCCTGAAATCTTCATCACTTTTTCTAAAATTTAACTCATAGGCCATTAGTGACCCAATAAGCTCATCAGGTGTCGTTGTGGAAGATTCCTAGATTCCTCTACAACAGTGGCCTTAGTATGCCAAATTGGTGTAAGGGATCTAAGAATTTTCCTCACCAATTCATAATCACTATAGGCCTTTCCTAGACCTTTAAGGCCATTTACCAGCACAGTTAATCTAGCATACATTTCAGATATGTTCTCATCAGGTTTCATTCTAAAAGCCTCATATTCAGAAATTAACATGTTGGCTTTAGTTTCTCTTACCTCTGAGGTACCTTCGTAGATAACCTCAAGTTTGTCCCACATTTCTTTAGCACTGGCACATGATGATATTCGAGAGAATTCCTTTGGATGCAATGAGCACTGCATAATATTCATTGCTTGCCAATTAATGTTGGATTTGCGAATTTGCTCTCTTAACCATAGCTCCTCATCTCCTTCGATCTGATAAGGTCCCTTGCTCACGACCCTCCAAATTTCGTGATCCTGCGCCCTTAAGAAGACTTGCATTCGATTTTTCCAATAAGAATAGTTAGTTCCATCAAAAAATGGTGGTCTATTAATCGCACATCCCTCTGGCATGAGACCTCTGTTCTCCATTAAATCTCTCTAGGTGGTTAAACCAATACAAGAGAGCCTGGTGCTCTGATACCACTTGTTGAGTACAGAGGATAGTCAAGCTAGAGGGCGAGGGGGTGAATAGATTGACCTTTACAAAAATTTAACACTTAATCTGATCGGAAGAAGATAACTAGATGCAAATTCAAGTAATTGAACTGATTCAATTGGATTGAGTCAATTTGAAAACCGTTCCTATTCATGCATCTAACGTTGAGCTAATCACGAGAGAGAAACACACCACAGAATAACACGAAGGTTTTAAGGTGGTTCGGTCTCCCTGCAGAGACCTACGTCCACCTCGTCACTAACTTAGTGAGGAACCCTGCTGAGCGTTACAACTTGGCCAAAAGCGAGGATCAAACTCCTCAATACAGCTGAACTGTCAAGCTCAACTACACTAGGATCCGATCCTGAACAGCTGGCGAACAGCTTGAAGGCACAACTATCTGTCCACCTCTGATCTCAGCACAATACACTGGATCAGACAAACACCCCTCTCTCTCAACAAAACACTTTGAGAGAGATAATAGTTCTGAAACAGAGTTCGGATCAACAACAAACAAAACTAGAAACAAATAATTCACACAATGGTAAAAGGAGGACTGATTTCCAGATCTGAGCGACAATGTACTTTGATGAGGTGCTTGGATCTCCTGAGCAAGTCTCTTCTCAGCAGATCAATCTTGGCTCCTCAGATTCGCTCGATCAGCTTCAAGTTCTTCACAGCCTTTGTCGCTCTCCTACCTGCGTTTTTCACCTCTTCAAACTCTGATCGCCCTTCTTATTTATATCCCCTTTCCCTCTCGTTTCCAGATTCATGGATTTCATCTTCACGTGGGTCCCAATCGAATTTATGGACTTCCCCTTGATTCTTCCCCCTTAAGTCATCTGGAGTCACGAGGGAAACGCCACGTTACAAACACTTTTGGCTGATGTGGCATCATGACGTCACTTGCGAATGAGTCCACCAGACTCGTCATTATAGTCCTTAGATGGCGTCAACTCATTGCGTTCACAGAGTTGACGCAGCCTTTAGACATCAACCGATCAAAATCTTCAGCAGATATATGCACTGCGTCGACGCTTCTAAACCATAGCGTTAACGCATTCGTTCTCCAGCAGCTAACCCTTCAGCAAGTAAACTGATTGCGTCGACGCTCCCATATCGTGGCGTTGACGCATTGTGTCACTTTGAGAGAGGCTTTGGTGATTTGTTGCACGGCTGCGTCCACGCTGCTTGGGCACTGCGTTGACACATCAGTGCATCACAGAATCTACCTTGTATTGATTATTTGAACTGCTGCGTCCACGCCACATGCTGATAGCGTTGACGCACTCGTTAGCACTTTGACCTTATACCCTGTTTCAACTTACATCAAAAGATACAAACGCATTTAGTATTCATCTTGTCATGATTGTCATCATCAAAACCAGGAGGACAACAAAGTCTTCAATTTCAGAATTGAAGACGGCCCTCAAGTCTTCAATTAATTGAAGACTGGGTAAAGGGGCGCCAATTTCATATATATATAGTTTTTTTTGAAAAATCAAAATTTTGAAAGGTTGGGTAACCCCCAAGCGTCAATTCTTTAAATGACGACTTCCAGGACGTCTTCAATTAAATGAAGACATCCTGAGGGGCGCCAATTTGATATATACATATATAAATTTCTAAAAATTGAAAATTTGAAGGATTAGCAAACCCTCAGATGCCAACTCAATAATTACAACTTCTGATCTTGATTTATCTCGAGAATTGTGCAAACACAACCCTAATCCATACTCCTGCATATGATGAGTTCTTAAAATTCCGTTCCATGAAAAATATACTTGTGTATACTCTACATGGTCAAACCTTGAATCTCTTAAACTACCATTTGGGAGTGTAGGAACTAAGTGCCATGCATGGCAAAGTGTTACGTTGTGGAAGCCACCTCTTAAGGCCGTACGACGCAAAGTGCTACACGATGGGAGTCACCTCTTGAGCCTGTAGGGGCCACCTCTAGAATCCTCCATAACCAAATGACTAGTTAATCTCGTCTGAAATACTACGTTTCTAAATTCTTGAAATTCCATATTGACTATAAATGAGAGTGGATGTCAAAGGTAATACATGAAATGCTGTGCATATAGGGCCCGATCTGGTCCTGGGAGGAGCACCCGAAGGTACTTGTGCCCATGGGAGTTTATTGACCACGGTGTTTAGCATTGCACCGGAGTACTTGCTTGACTTGAGACACTCCACCCCTACTCTCTCTCTCCTAACTTACTTGACTTGCGTGGCCCGAAACAGGCAATACTTGACTTGTGGCCCGAGAAAGGGCAAAATACTTACATGATAATAGCCAATTCTACTGATACGTACTTGACAATACTTGCTTGAATTAAATTTTTACTTGATATACTTGTACATGAGTTCCTTCTCATACTTACGTTCATACTTGTATACGAATCCCCGCTTGCCCGAAGTGACATTTACATCTGTAAATTCTTGAAATACTGCTTGTCAAATACTTGAAATCTTGTTATACTCTCTTTATACAGTTCTTGATCTCTTATTGTTCATCATGCCTAGATTTACTTGTATACCTGATTTTTTATTATTCGTACATCATGCATAGCCATATTAAGAATACATGCAAATTGTAAATCACGTAAAGATTGCTCGTATTTGAGATGTAATTCATACTGAGCGATTCGCTCATCCAATTACTTCCTAACATTTTCAGGTGATTCGGATAGCGACAAGAATGGGTTTGAGGCCGAGTGAAGAGTGCTAGAACGTCATCCATTTATCATTAGCTAGTCGAGTCTTTGAAGTTATTTGAGTCTACCTTGTATTCCCAGTTATGTCAGTTAGTGGTATAAACTTTGTGTTAAGTCGTGTAGCCTAATGTTTGGATTTCTAAATTTAGAAATTTGTCATGGACTATCTTTATTTCTTTTGATTAATCAAATAAACATCACTTGGACTATTGAAATTTATTAGATTTTTAGTCATTTGAGCACTCCGAAATGTTGTATGTTAAAATTCTTATCGCTCTAATGACACGATCTATATAGACGCGTCACACATCCGAGTATCTTCCGCGCTCGGGACGTGACAGTACTGGTACCCATTGGTGTAGTAATGTGCTTCAAGTTGGTCATGCCAAACCTATTGAGAATGTCCAATGTGTACTTGGTCTGGTTGATGAAGCATCCTTCCTCCAACTGTTGTATCTGTAGGCCAAGAAAATACTTCAGTTCGCCTACCAAACTCATTTCAAATTCTGCTGACATCAATTTTGAAAATTTATCACATAGACTAGTACTTGTTGAGCCGAAGATAATGTCATCTACGTATATATGGACTATGATGAGATCTTCTTTAAAACTTTTTGTAAAAAGAGTTTGATCTACCTTACCTCTTTGGTAGCCCTTGCTGATCAGAAATTTTGTTAATCTCTCATACCAGGCTCGAGGGGCCTGCTTTAAACAATACAGGGCTTTGTCCAATCTAAAAACTTGGTCAGGTTTAGTGGAGAATTGAAAATCGGGGGGCTGTTCAACAAAAACCTCTTCCTTGATAATTCCATTTAGGAACGCACTCTTCACATCCATTTGTTGGAGTTTTATATTTTTGGAGCATGCAAATGCTAACAATATTCTTATAGCTTCCATCCTAGCAACAGGTGCATAGGACTCATCGAAGTCAACTCCAAATTCCTGACAGTAGCCCTTGGCTACTAGTCTGGCTTTATTTCTAGAAATAATTCCATCTTCATTCATTTTATTCTTGAACACCCATTTGGTTCCTATCACATTAGTGTTCTCAGGTCTTGGAACAAGTTCCCAGACATTGTTTCTATCAAATTGACCTAACTCTTTAGACATGGCATTGACCCAAGATGCATCGTTTAAGGCTTCATCTATTGATTTTGGTTCAATTTGAGAAACTAAAGCAATTAAATCTTGATTTTGGACACTTTTGAAATGAGACCCTGTCCTAGGGGGATCTCTTAAATTTCCTATGATATTATCCTCAGGGTGGTCTTTCAAGAATCTAACATTGGTTGAGGACTCACCTGGTTCGGTTGAGCTTACTTGATTCTAATCGGTTTGTCCTTTGGGTTGTTCATTTTCATCTTTCAATTTCTCTTAAAGAAATTCACCATTATGCATTGAAGACCTGTCAGCATCATCAAGGTTGTTGGCATCTGTTGATTCACCAATTATCAAATGAGGAGTTTCCTCTACAGTTTGGTCGGTTACATTGAAAATCCTATAGGCCCTAGTTGTTTCAGAGTATCCCAAAAAGATTCCTGGAGTACTTCTAGCATCAAATTTATGTAGGTCCCTTTTATTATTGTTATGGATGAAACATTTTGAACCAAAGATTCTAAAATATGAGACATTTGGCCTTTTACCTTTAAGGAGTTCATAGGGAGTTTTCTTATGGACAGGTCTTACCATTGCTCGGTTAATTGTGTAGCAGGCTGTGTTGGCTCCCTCTGCCCAAAACCTCTTGGGAAGTTGACTTTCGACCAGCATAGTTCTGGCCATTTCGATGATTGTCTGATTTCTTCTCTCAACAATTCCGTTCTACTGTGGAGTCCTGGGAGAAGAAAATTTCTGAGTCAGTCCCTCTTTATTACAGAAGTTAGAAAATAAAGAATTCTCAAACTCACCTCCGTGGTCAGTTTGTATTATTGAAATGGAGTGAGAACCTCCTTGTTTGATTTTATTGAAGAAATGTTCAAACTTCTGAAATGCATCATTTTTATTTGCCAAGAAAAATAGCCATGAAAACCTAGTGAAATCATCGACAATGACGAACCCAAACCTTTTCCCATTCAAGCTCAGAGTTCTGGTTGGACCAAAAAGGTCCATATGCAAGAGTTCCATTGGTTTGGTTGATAAAGGCTCAGATCTGAGCTTAAATGACTTGCGAGTTTGCTTGCCTAGAGCACAGGCATCACAGATTTTTGAGATTGAATTAAACTTGATTTTAGGCATGCATCTAACTAAATCATGCTTAGTCAATTTATTCAAAGTAGAAAAACTAGCATGGCATGCCAATCAAAGGTGTTATTTTAAGAATTAGCAGACAAGCAGTGATTAGATTCAGACTCAACATCTAAGTCTACCATGTAGACATTATTGGTCCTGTTGGCTACAAATTTAACAAGATCAGAATTTAATTCGAAGATTTTGCATGAGTTATTATCAAACACAACCCTGTGACCCTTGTCACATAGTTGACTGATGCTAATCAAATTGTGTTGAAGACCTTCCACAAGTAAAACTTTCTCCATTGAGTTAGTGGAGGACTTAACAACTGTGCCAACCCCAATGATCTTACCTCTGTTCTTTCCTCCGAATTTGACCAGACCCCCTACCTTCATTTCTAGCTTGCTGAACTTGGAGCGGTCTCCTGTCATGTGTCTGGAGCAGCCACTGTCGAGGTACCATTCGTTGTTCTCAGCTGCCAGGCACACCTACACAAAAGAAATCAAGCAAGGTGGTTTGGAACCCAAGATAAGTTGGGTCCAAAGACATCATTGAAATCTTTAAGCAAGTGTTTGGGAATCCAAAATTGCTTCAGCTTGTTTTTCTCTTGCATCTTATTTTCAGGTTTATTGAAATTGTGACTAGAGTTATGTCCAGCTGGTTTGGAGAAATGGAATCTATTCTAGTTATTAGACCTTTCATCCCTGGGGTATCTTCTGTACGCATGTTGATTACCGAATTTTTGTGAGTGTATGTTATTTCCCCAGTAACTTATGTCCGGGCCCATTCTTTTATCGTAATTCCAGCTTCTATTCTGATACATTTGCCTGTTCCAGCTACCATTTTTGTTATGGTGAATGGGCTGAGTGAATTTCATCCATGTTTTAAGATGTTGCTCAACATGGTTTGTTGCTTTCTCCTTTGGATGCTGACTATTTTGATTACTGTTTGAGCTGGATGGTGTGTCCAGCTTTTCTTTTCCTTTCTCTGGGCAGAAGGTAGTGGTCTTGAACTGAAAGGGTCTCTTATTTGTCGGGTCATTGCCTAAATCCTCTTTGTTGAAATTTACCCTTGTTCCTAGTATAGAGTCCAGATTTATTTTCCCTTGAACAAATTTTTGTAAGATTTTTTGTTTGTCTTCCAGCTCTCTTTGCATAGTCTCACAAGTTTTTAGAAGTTCAATGTTCACTTTCTTAACAGCTTCATACTTCTCAATGATCACGCTGTTTCCATTCAGACTTTCTTCAAATTTTATCTTGATTTTGTTGAGCTATGAGTGAACTTCCTGGTTCTCTAATTTTTGCTTTTCATTTTCCTTCTTCAGAGAAATCATTTCTTCTAATTGTTCCTTTAATTTCTGATTTTCCTTACTGATTTGAGTTTGTTCTTCAATATTAGCATTGAATTTTCTTTTCAGAACCCTATGCTTTTTACTCAGAGAATTGAACTTATCTAATAGTTCAGCATAGGCGTCTTCCCAATCATCAATAGAAAAATTCTCGAAAATGTTTGTTACCTCCTCATAGCTGTTTGCCATCAGGCAAATTCCTTCTTCGTCCTCCTCTGAGGAGTTGGCTTCTGGATCTTCTTCCTCATCGCTCCACGTGCAGACCATTGCTTGTGGTTTCTTCTTCTGCACCTTAGAGCTCTTCTTTTGAAAGTCGGGACCCTTCTTCTGAAGATCAGGGCAATCCCCTTTCATGTGTCTAGGTTTCCTGCAATGAAAACATGTGATTTTCTTGGCATTCCTATTCTTATCATTGCTGGAATCAAAGTTCTTACCAGAGGGGTATGACCTCTTCCTTCTAAAGGTCTTTCCCTTAGTCCTCAAGAATTTCCTGAATTGACGAGTGAGCATTGCTTGCTCCTCCTGGTCGAGGTCTGACAGCCCGTCAGACTCGCAACTACTACTTCCGCTGCTACTACTACCTTTGCTGTGGGTTACCTTGAGGGCAATATTCTTGCCCTTCTTGTCGCTTCCTTCACTATTCCTCTTGAAATTCATCTCAAACGTCATTAGGGATCCTATAAGTTCGGTGACTGTCATTCTCGACAGATCCCTAGACTCCTCTATCACAATGGCCTTAGTGTGCATTTAGGGGTTAAAGATCTAAGTATCTTCCTGACTATATCTTTCTCAGATATCTCTTTCCCAAACCCCTTAAGACTATTCGTAATCAACGACAGTCTGGCATACATCTCAGTTATGGTCTCCTCTGATTTCATCTTAAACAGCTCATATTCAGAGGTGAGGAGATTTACCTTCGTTGCTTTCACTTGGGGTGTACCTTCATAGATTAACTCCAGCTCATCCCACATTTTCTTGGCCGTTTTGCATGCTGAGATGCGGGCGTATTCGTCTAGATGAACTGCACATTGGATGATGTTCAGGGATGTCCAGTTGAGTGACGAAAGATTGATTTGATCATCTGTCCACGCGTCTTCATTCGGTGGTAGATCATATGGCCCTGTGGTGATCATCGTCCAAAGTTTGCGCCTCTGCGCTCTTATGAATACCTCCATCCTGTTTTTCCAGAAAAGGTAATTGTTACCATCGAAGAACGGAGGGCGGCTGATAGATTGTCCCTCAGCCATGAAGCTCCGAGGAGCATTAAATCTGGGGTTACCTTGGCCATTGGAACACATAGTGAAAACCCGCTCTAATACCAATTGATACGCACAGCGGAAAGTGAGATAGAAGGGGGGGGTGAATAGATCACTCCCAAATTCGATGAGCTCAGAAACAATTACTCAACGCCTCAAACAGCAGTGATAAAAACTTCGGAGAAAGGTAATAGAAATATCTAGACTATGGATAGATATCGAGAGAGAAATTCGTGATGAAGCAATATATCAAGTAGATGGAGAGCAAGCACAAAGTAGACAAGGAAACCCACAAGAGAGAGAGAGAATTTTTTAGGTGGTTCGATTGCTACCCGCAATCTACGTCCACCCCTCACTCAGAAGAGTAAGGTTTCCTTGCAATGATCAATCGCACACAACAGACTCAGTCTATAACAACCGCTGCCAAATAGCTTGCCCTGAGGAACACCCTCCTCAGCCTTCTGATCAACCCGAAGAAGTACTGGAGAATGAATCTCCCTTCCTTTGCATGCAGCAAAGGGAACCCTGTGAGATTGCTCCCAAGCAACTCACAAAACTAGAGGATCAAACCTCTCTTCCTCCAAGGACAATGGAGGGAAACCGGAGAACTTCTCCCTTCCTCCGAGCAAGCTTGGAGGGTAACACAGTGGAATGGAAAACAAAGGAAACTCGAAAATAAAAAACCGATGGAAAATAATTATCTCTAAATCAAAACAATGTAGCTTCCATATAAGCAGATCTTCAGATTCACAGACAGCTATCTCTCATAATTTTATTTCTGCTCTGGATATTTTCTTTCTGCTCTGGATGGAGTGGTTTGTCTCTGGTTTTCTCTCTTGATCCACAGCACTGCTCTCACGCTTCTCTGCTCTTTCACTATTCCCCCTATCTTCTATTCGAACCCTTTTTCTCAGCATATATATATGTCTGTTCCAGAACTTAGGCGTGTGGATACCACGTTTCCCGCCTAAATGATTGGGGCATGTGTAGGAATATTCTGGGCCTCTATGTTCCTCGGATCACGTACCATTTATCTGGTGAATGCACAGACAAACTATCAGAAGAAGGAATAAACGTTTTGTCACACTCTTAGCACAAGTCTTACGAACGTAACGAGTGAGCAAGCAAAAACTACACTGAGTAGGAGTTTTCAAGTTAGCCATTGCACTGACTTACTACAAGGTGAACAAGAGGTTGCACCGACTAGGTGAAGATCAACCCTTGCACCGAGTATGTTAATGCAATAAAAGGATGCACCGACTTCATATTCAGAAAGAGAAAGACTGCACCAAGATGGGATATGCAGTCCAAGCAAGAGCTGCACCGAGATGGCAGAGAGAAATGGGCAGAACAAAGAGAGATGCAAGACAAAGGTTGCACCGAGTTGGATTTGCACTGAGATAGAAATGAGCAGACTAAACAAATGCATTCTAGACAAGAATTACACCGACCCAAAAGTTGCACCGACCTCAAGTGCTCACAGTCAAAACTGCACAGACCTAGAATAGAGAAAAGCTCAGTGCAAAGTTTGCGCCGACTTTCTATACGCACGAACCTTCAGATGCAGCGACATGATATTGTTGGCACCTAAAATATGATCATTGGCGACCAAGCCAATAAAGACGAATGACCCGGCACACCGAAGCACAGAAGCCGATGCAGATCAACATATTGAAGACTTCTCAAGCTGTCAGAGTCTCGGGTCACTCCGTATGGATACGGGGACTTCACCTCAAGAGAGCCGAGACAAACTCACAACCAACCGGCAGTGCGACCAAGCCTGCCCAATGAACCGGCATCGACTTTGTCGTGCTGCATCCACTACACCCGTTGTCCGACCAAGGTCGACGTCTACCCGGTGGCTACCCACCTCATGAAAGGCTCTCCTGAGGATAAAGGAGTCCCCCGGCTTCCCGAAACGGAGAACCGAAAACTCTGACGGCGAAAGATCCCGATCGCCCGGCATGGGCACGGCTTCCCGTCAAGATGGGCCCATTAGTGGCCGAATGATCGCCCGGCTCAGGCGGAACTATCTCCCGGCTATCCAACCTCCTAGAGAGCTCTGAGTACGAGCCAGGCCGGACCAACAGCATGGATCGTAGAGCCGAAGGCCGAGTCGGTAGAAAGCCCGTATGATCAAGATAAAGCTATTTGGAACCTCGAAAATGGCCGTACGCCAACTTAGGAGCTCCGATAAGATGTCTCGTCGATGCTGCAGCAAGCATCGGCAAGGTACACGTCCACGGTGACTCCCGGAATCATCCCCGGGTTCATCGGCTAACCTGCAACGCGCGGGAAATGCTAATACGGTGCGCCCTTATACGGCGTGCCCGTTAAACCGGCGCCCCTCGAGCCCGGCGCGCTAGTTATTGAAATGTTAAACCGGCGCGCTGATCTCACGCCGAATGAAGACTCGAACTCACCCCCTATATATATATGGCGGTTCGAGACAACAAAGTGTGGCTGATTGTTTTGGGGGATCAGCTTTCAGCCCTCTGATCGTTTTCGAGAGGCCGGAGAGGGAGATCAAAAAAGAATCAGAAGAAGAAAAAAAGAAGAGGGAGGAGAGGGGTTCCTTTCTCGCTTGAGTTACAGAGAGTGAAGGTTTCTCGGGAGCAGTGACCGCCGGCCATCTTCTTCGGCTGCGATACTCTGTTTCAGAAACAGGTGGGCGCGGGCGTTGATCTTCTCCTGCTTTCCGTAGTTTTCTTCCTCGGAACACCTATCCGTCGAATGTAAGCGAGGGGGGGAGGAGCGACAATGAAATGAGTCGATTCTCCTCCCCCCTCTACGCGATCTCTTCTGATTTTCTTCCTCCGTTATCACACCGTGAATGTCTTCTGTCTCTATCGTCAGCGAACGGCAATCAAGTGATGGTGTCGGGGCCGTACTCTCGCCAGGTAAATGTTAAACCCTTCCCATTTTTTTGGAATGGCAACGTATGTGCGTGCGTGTGAATGCTTAAATCAATGAATCGGATGAATGATCCTCCCCTCTCTTTCTCTATCTATGCTAACGCGTCTGTCTGAGTTCTTCTCTGCATCACTCTAACCTTGGTTTCTCGAAGGTTGCATCGTGCCCCGACTCGTCGTGGGCTATAGAAACACCCCTCCCCGGGGGCTTTTCTTTGATTCATTTTTTTTTGTTATGCTTGATTCAAGGGTCTTTGCACCCCTTTTTCTTCTCGGAGGGAGCCGTGCCTCTGCGCGTGTCTCTGGCCGCTCCACACAGGGTTTACCTCCCTGAACATTGCTTTCTAGCTGTTCGAGCATATGCCCCTACTGCGTGCCTGTCTAACTTATGCCCTTATCACTTGTTCTTCATGGTCATCTACATCGTTCCGAGGTTTCCTCGTCGTTTTGATCACCCGGGGAGGGGGACATTCCCCTGTTATTTCCTGCAATTGCTGGGCGACTGAGGGCTCTACCTCTCCGTGGTAGGCGCTTTCTCGAAGCCATGGCTGATAATGACGGGGATCCAGGTTTAACGAACTCAACCCCGATAGATCAGGACCCGATCGAGACCAGGGGAGGTGTGCTCCTTGTAGGCTAGCCCTCGGAGTCCAACTCTCCAAATGGTCAGTCCCTCCATGGGATGAATCACCGACTATGGGTTCTCCACCCCTCGCAGGCTAGCCCTCGGGGCATCGTTCCCATCATCAGTGACTTCGTCCCTCTGTCTCTTCCCTTAAGGAGCTTTGGTGCCCCTAGCAGGCTTGTCCTCGGGGTATTCTATCCAGTAGGGTATGCTGGCTGCCTTCGTGTAGACCGGTGATTTAGGGGCTTGCTCCACCAGTGAGTGTGACCCCGATTCTCCACTGTAACTCTTCTTGTTCAGGGGAGATGCTGTCAAATTTTAGACAGATTCCAACTAAATTGGGTTAATAAAGTGATCGTTCTGAATTTAATCAACTCAGTGCTCGAGTATGAACCTCGCACTGGTTTAGTCTTCATCTCCAGAGGATTCCAACTAAATTGGGTTAATAAAGTGATCGTTCTGAATTTAATCAACTCAGTGCTCGAGTATGAACCTCGCACTGGTTTAGTCTTCATCTCCAGAGGGCTCAGAACTTCAACTTAATAAAGAACTGGCCTCAATGGCCTCAAGATCCCCTGCGTGGGCTTAACAAGCTCAAAATGTCCAAAACTAATGTTAAAACGGCGCGGTACCTCCCGGCGCGTCCTAACCCGGCGCGATACCCCCCCGCGCCGGAATAAGGCCACACTCATTTCCAATAAATTTTCCTTTGCGCCTTTCCGGCGCGCCCTAAACCGGCGCGCCCCAAGCCCTTGCGCGCCGTTTCAATGCACATGGTGACCGCACCATATTAACCACTATACCTACGCGTGACCGCGCCGTGTAAGCGTTCTTATACACTTGTAGTCACACCAGTTTTGAAGCGTCATGCCACTCTAGTGATTCATTCACCCCGAGTAAGTCCCGTCTCTCGGGGGCGATGTCAATAAGCCGTAGTTGGTGAATAAAAAGGAGGGCCAAGCGAGCCCGAATCATATTATCATCATACTCATTGTCATATCTGTTAAGCGTTTTGCTTTCGCTATTACACTTGTGTTGTTCTTCCTCCTCTCGGTGAAGGGTAATAAATGTGGCTGATCGCCACCGTTTCATAACACTATCTTCATGTGCAATCTAGGCGTGAATGTCTTGTATGCATGCATTCATAGATCCTTGGGTATATCAAATGGCATCGACAGAAGACCGGGTTACGCCCGGTCAGAAGTCTTCGCCATGCGCGATGGTGGTCTTCGGACCTACATCCTCCGCCACGTACCGAGGATCCATAATTCCATGAACTATGCATCTTCTATACGACAAACATGTGCATCCTGCATGTCTTCGTCATGATCACCCTGTAGTTCTTTTCTTAATCCGGCTTCGACAGCCCGCTATCTCGGCAATTAATCAAAGGTGTTCCCTCCTCGTGGGGGATGTAATTATCGCCATAACCTTTATGGTATGGCGGACTGCTGGTCCCGATCGAACCTCACATTCGCCCGACATGGGTCAGAATGAGCGCACAATAAAATTGTCACTCATGTGACTGGCACGCCCGCGTCGTCAATCAGTCAGTTGACTACCAGTTAGCCAAATGGCTGATCGATACGCGAACGAAAAGGGAAAGAAAGGAAACGCTGAAACAGATATGCACGGACCTTGGTGCATACGACCTAGTAGAATGCACTAAGACAAAAATATGAACGATAGACATGTTGATATTTATTTGTCTATCTTCTATCTTTCTTTTGAGGTTTGAAGAGTGATATGGTAAGATGACAAACAAGCAATCAAAGATCTACTCAAACCTATGAACATGTGATCATGAACCTAGGCAATCATAGCTAGCTCTAGCATGGGCATGCTATCTCAATCAAACTACGCTAAGGAAAAGGAAAACACATGCCGGGGCATGGAGCAAGGAGTAAATAAAAACACACCGTGAAGGTGGAACAAGTAAGGAAAATAGAAAGATATGATGAAGAAGACAGCTAATGCCCAATACCAAGGAAAGATGTGATCGCCACCAAAGTAAAAACAAGTCAAAGACCTGAATATACCTTGGAAATAGGTGGATGAAACACCCGCCCACGGGAGAGAAAACCAGAGAAAGCCTGCAGATCAACTTAGAAGTAATGGCCAGAACCCCGTGCGTCGCTTGGAAGTGACGGCCACACGATAGACCGCCGGAGGAGAATGACGCGCCTGCACAAGGCCGTCAGATAACCTGCAGTAACAAAGCTTGAATTCTTTTAACTCCAACTCTTCCAGCCGGCTAGAAGACCTGGGCCTCGTGTCAATGAACCTGTAAACCTGCCAAAGATGTAGAAAGACAAAACAAAATAACCTCAATTAGTCCTTTTCACAAGCATAGCATCAATTCTCAAAGGACTTAACATCATCAAAAGAAGAGGGAATTACCGGGGAGTTTTTGATTTTTTAACCCCTCTGGGTGTTTTAAAAGTTTGGGAAGATGTTTATATGCTTAGAGGACAGTGAAAAACGTGGAGAAGGAAGAGGGACAATGCCTTGATTGAGGAAAAAAAACCAGGGAAGAACTCAAGCATACAATGATGACCTTGAAAGACCAAAACCAAAGTACTCCCTGGATTATGAGATGGATGGACGTGGGAAGCAGTTCCTCTTGGATGAAGATGACTCCTGAGTTTGGCAGCACTTCGTCGTGAATTCAAAATCTTCCTCCCTGAGCCATGAAGTCAAGGGCTCTATTTATAGACCCTCAACCTCTCAGGTCGAGTAGAGGATAATTCAGCAAGATAAAGGGATAACTCTTAGCAAATCCTCGAAGATAATATCACCAAGAGTCCATAGAAACAAACAGAAGGTCCTGAGGATCAGATTTGAAAGAGATATCGTCAATCCAAACCCTTATCTTCGGCCACGGAGTAGCAGAGAAAAGGCCTGAACTGTCAGGACTCTCTGAAGGAAGTAACGGCTACACGATAGACCGCCACTTGGAAGTAACGCATCAAGAACCATCCGTTACTCTCAACCCTATCCCAAAGGATAAGATCGACGGGAAGAAAACTTAATCAATTGGACTCTGCAAAGAAGCGACGGTCAAGACATAGGGCGTCAGAATGAAACAACGGCTGCTCGACAGACCGTTATTACCAATGTGTAAGCCAAAGGATAAGCACTGAAAACGAGGCCTTAAGCCTTAGGACTCTTCAAAGAGTAACGGTCCAGGCCCCATGCGTTATAATGAAACAACGCGCCAGGTTCGGACCGTTATTACCATTGAGTTTCAAGAATAGCAATAAAGGGTTGCTAAGCTGTTGCCAATGAAACGCTACCAGAAGCCAATTCTTAATCCAGGAATTAAGACCCAAGAAACAGGCCTCAACTGATCAAGAGACTCAATGAAGAGTGAACAACTCGTAGCATCATATAGAATGAAACAAGGAGATGACCCGACTTATTGGGTATAAAACGGGTGTCAACAAGACACTGTGCATGAACAAGGACTTGCACCGAGGCAAGCACATTATGAATGAGCCGATGCATGCACTGACTTAATGTGCTTTAAGCAAAAAAAGACGAAAGACAAATAATGCACGGACCTAAGTCATGCAACAAGCACAGACCTCCTTCATGCTTAGAAACAAAGAAGTACATCGCGGCAAAATATGCACAGACTTTATGCGAGTTGCATCGAGCTCTACTGAGACGAGCACAAGTGTTGAGCTTATTAAAGGAAACTTGCACAGAGGCAAGGACTTACCACGTCTAGTGTAAAGCATGCACTGATCTATTGAATGCATACGAACAGGAAAATGCACGGACCTTAATTGCAAGAATGCGAGAAAACAAATTGATTTATAGTGTGAGACATCATCAAAACCGTAGGGATGCAACAGCGGGAAGGATGGCATCTCAAAAGATTACAACAGGGGTTGTGAGAGGGGTTTTCTTCACGGCTGGTAGGCTGCGCTGGCGAAGGTCCCTCACTTCTATCCCGACTAAGGACTGTTAGGCCCATCCTCTTGCTTGTACCATCCTGAGGATGATGATTGACGCCCTATGGATGCACTTTGGATCGTTTTAAAATTATTGTATTTTCAAATCATTCATCTTTTATATCGGTTTATCAATGCATGGGCGTGCCAGTCACATGGGTGACAATATGTTCAGGCTCCGAGACTGGAGTGGTCCGGAGCCAGTGGTGTGCCCCGTCTGACTAATCAGACGATAGTGGGTATCCGGTCGAGACTGGAACCTGCCGTGCCATAAGGGTCACGACGTTAATTACATCCCCCGGAGGGGGGAAATCTTTGATTAATCGCCAAGATTAGGGGCCCATTGGCCTAAAAATCATTTTTTATGAAATGAAATTAATGAAGGATATTTTTATATTGCGTAAGAGCGCCCCACATTAGGGGGCAAAAAAAAGCATTCGAATCATGTTGGTCATTTATCGACCGTTTCATATTCGGACAAGAGTCCGGTTGAAAGCATGACGAAGACGGAGGTAAAACCCGTGTAAATGTATGCCGAGGTATGACAGGTTTGATATTAGGGATTGAAGACATGGGGTCAGTTTATCGGGTTATCGACCCAAGGCAAGGTCAAGCCGTGGCCATGATGGGGGTGGTCCCCGAGGGCACGGCATGACTTACAAGGGCGTCGTTGATGTTCCCTTCAATCAAGGTCTAGGGGATGAGGAGCCCCAGATTAATCACCTTTAATCTCTTGAGAATGGCTTTTATATTCATTCATTCATTTTTATACTATTATCACATTTTTATGCCATTATTATTACTAATATATTATTATTATTTTTGTTGTTATTATCTATTGTTTATCATTTTTCCTTTTATTCATGACTGTTTGGTGAAGGCAAGCGACTTGAGGGCTGGGAAAGTCGACTTGCTCCAAGCCAGCAGCAGATTTCTGCTGCTGGAGCCAGGGGCAAGTTGACTTGGAGCTGGACCAAGTCGACTTGCTCCAAGCCAGCAGGAGATTTCTACTACTGGAATTAGGGGGCAAGTCGACTTGGGGCTACACCAAGTCGACTTGCTCCCAACTAATGAACAAGTTTTTGTTTTTGTTTTTTTATTATTTTATCTTTGAAGCAACCTAAAATGCAATAATGCATATTTTGCTAATCAAGGAGGCCGTGCCCTTTGGAAAATGCAAGGGGATGATTTTGTTAATTCTTATGCATAATATGCAAGGGTTTGATCATGTATTTATGGAGGGTGACCCTCGATACGAGGCGGAGTACTTCACTCACGTATAATGAGAGTTTTCACTCGGACGTAATCTGGCTTTCCACCGCTCACCATTTGATATACCGAAAGAATCGTGGCAACCAAGCATTCAAAAAATGTAGTATTCATGAAATCTTATCAGAATTTATGAATCAATGCATGCATGAGGATGCAAGTGCCATGCTTAGCTCTGAAAAATAAGTGGAAGGGCAGACATGCCCTTGCTCATGCAATTTCAGTGATAGTCTAGTATGAGCCAATATGCATATGCAATGATTGATCATTTTTACAAACTCTTGGTGTTTTTTTTGTGTGCAGATCTGCCATACATATGTAAGGCTTGGCTCCTTCTCTTCTTTTTATCAAAGGCAAATCTACTTCGAAGAGCAGCCTGGCCTGAAGGGAGTCGTCCCCTTGGGTCGACTCTTGTTTAGGTTCCTGCACAGGCAGAACCAACAGAAGCCACCCCCAGGGGAGTTGACCCCTGGGGTCGACTCTCTTAGCAGCAGATTCCTGGCCCAGCTTTAAAGGGGTTCAGACCAATCACCCGCGGGTAAGAAATATGCCTACGCATGGAATTTCGGTAAAAAGAACTTTTGCAACTTCAATGTATGGAATTAGAATGCACCTGGAGTTTTACTTGCATTTAAAATTCGTACATCAAGCAATGCATGTATGAGGATGCAGATGCTACTTCAATGAAAGCATGCCATTTTTTTTAGAATAGGCCAGCCTTCAAAGGGGGGGGGGTCGACCCCTGTGCAGATCTCTACACAGGGAGGCCTGCACAGGGAGGCCCAGGACAGCATGTGTTCAAAATGAGCAGCAAGGTTTCACATATGCGTGAAAACATGCATGTAGTGCATGGCAAGGAGAATAAAATGCATGGGCATGCATATGGATGCAATTCAAAGAAAAACCTACCCACTTCAATATGTGAAATTAAAGTGCATACAAGGTTTTGTTTGCATTTAGAATTCATGCATGAAATAGTGCATGTGTAAGGATGCACATGTTATTTTGACGTACACATGCTTTCTTGATCACCTTCATGTAAACTCAATAACAAAACTTATCATGCTCATGCGACCTGATAAGGGTTTTTTTATGCAGAAATTATCATGCAAGTGTGCATGCCTTCTTCTCTCTATTTATATATATAGGGCAGACTGGACCCCAAAGGGGGTTGACCGCCGGGGTCCAAAGGGGTCGACCCCTGTGCAGATTTCTACACAGGGACGTCCCAGACAAAACCAGTAAGCTATGAAATCTGATTTTTTTGAGGAGCACCAATTGCCCATGTACAATATGTATGTCATATGAAAATACTTATGTAGAAACCATTGGTTTGGTTTGAGAATCTTATTCCCTGCTCTTTTATTTCATTCATCATTTCATCATTTTTTTATCTTGTTCGTTCTTGTTTCAACAGTTTTATGAAATTATGTTGATCACTGCATTGATTTGTGTTTGTTGTGCATCAGTTCATATTGATTGATTTTTTTTTAGTCCAATGATCTATTCATGATGTTCTTTAGATCAGTCCATCTGTCATTATTCTTGTCAGCGGTCTTCAAATTGTCTGGCGAAAATTCGGTAGCACCTCCCCTAGACCCGATGTGTTGGGGGTGTTAATTAGGTACTCGTCTAAGGAGAAAGTCCGAGACGGCCCCAAAATAAGGAGGATGCGCACTAAAGCGGCAACATCCGTAGTATCACCCACGTGGGTCCTCGAAGGGAATGAGTGAGCCTTGTGCGAAACACACGTAGTTCAAAAATTCAGACTCGGTGAGAGGATATGGAATCAACTAGCTGCTGGGGGGCTTGGCCATTCCCCGCTTCCACTCTATGGAGCTTAGAGAGAAGGGGTTCGGGCTTGACAGCCACCGAACTAAAAACGTAGCTGGCTATAAGATCACCCCATTGGGGCTGCGAAGTCATCCGAGGGGATGGAAACCACGCGGCTAGAACCTTATAGAGATCGAGAAAAATTGAAAGTGAAGAGGGGAAGCAGCCCGCAGGAGCTCGAACGAGCGTGAATTCTGAGTCATATCCATGAGGATGGATAAACCCAAAACCCTTCCTACAGAGCACGCCATGCTTCTTCCCAGAAATTGGTAAAAGCAAAAGGTTGCGGGATACTCATCCAGAGGTTAAATCCCATGTCCCTCACCCCTTTGGCGTCATGACTATGGATTAGAAAAATCCCAAAATGGGGCATTAATAAAAAGGAAGAACTCCCTGTTAAAATATGATCACGGTAATAGATAGTAAGGAGAAAACAATGCGGATTGTAGAACAGCAGGGGAAAGAAGACATGAACATCAAGTACTGGATATCAGAAATGTAGCAGTACAAAATCTCTCGAAGGGAGTGTTTCTTCTATTCCATATCAGAAAAAGAATAGGGACTACATCGGAGGGAAACAAAGAAAAAGAAATACAAGGAGCCAGGGGGGAGCTCCCTCACCTCTCTTCTCTCTCCCACTCTTTCCCTCTCTACTTTTGTCTTTTCTTTTGCAGGATCTCTCCCTCCTCCTGCTCTCCCTTCTTCTATGGCTGTAGCTCCCGGAGATGAGGAAGAGTCCGAAGAAGAGCTTTGGCTCCGCAGGGGGGGCTTCTTATAGGGGCGCTGGAGTCCCCTGTTTGGAGGGAAACCTCCATATATATATTTTTGTTCGATATCTGCTGCTACCGCTACTGTTGCTGCTACTGCTAGCGTGGCTGCTACTGCTTCTTTGCATGGCCGCGGTGGAGCAAGAGGGAGGTCTCCCCCTATACAGGATGGGCAGGCCGCCCGCGAACGAGAGGCCCTCACCTGTCGAAGGCGCTAGCACCCGCACCGTTGGCTACGGAGGAGGGATGGCCGCTTGAGGTTGCCGGCGTGGGCAGGGATGTCAATGAGCATTCAATGCTCGTGCATGGGAGAAGGAAACACGGATGAGGGAACGTCCATGCATTCCTTCTTTCCTTTCTATTTTCTATTTTTTGTTTTTTTTTAGAAATTGGTGTCCAATGCCATTGTCACGAATTCTTCAAGTAGCGCCTTCCTAAAGAGGCGTCAATTCATCAGATTAACAATCTAATTAAAAATCAGGAAGGCGACCCAAAGGTGCAAATTTGCGTCACCTCACGAGGGCGCCAATTAAAGAATTGGTGTCCCTATGAAGGGACGCCAATTTATATGAGTCGACCCAAAGGAAGGCTGAGTCGACCTAGGGTGTAAATTCGCGTCCACGCAAATAGGTGTTAATTAATTAGTGCCTTCTTAAGAGGCATCAATTCATCAGATTAAAATCTCATTAAAAATCAGAAAGCTGGAATTAGTGTCCGAGCAAAGAGACGCCAATTCTTATGGGCCGACACAACGGAAAGCTGAGTCGACCTAGGGTGAAATTCACGTCACTTCACGAAGGCGTCAATTAAAGAATTGGCGTATGTGTGAAGGGACGCCAATTTTAAAAATGTCCAAAAAAATAGAAAAAAACTTCCTTTTAAGCCAGTGGTGAAGTCCACTTTGGGGCATTATATTATGGCACATGAGATTTACTCATCTTAACATCGATTTTAGGGTTAATTTCATCGTGTCGGGAGAGGCGTGGATTCCTTTAGCGTAGGTTTTAGCGTGTCAACACGCCCCCGTACCCCTTTTGCAAATAATAAAACTTCATCTCTTGCCTTCTTTGCTGTGTATGCTTGCTCTTGTTCTCATTTTTGAATGTTCGCTTGACGGTCGTAGTTGCTAGGGCTAGTCCTCGTTTGGGCCAGGCCTAGATCGACCGAAAGGGGAAGTGGTCAGTGGTCCATCTTTGTCTTTCTGACTAGATGGAAGAGTAACGTGGACCATGAGATGACCAGCTTGGGTTTCTGAGGGGTCTACTCGTCTCTCTCCTAGAGAGGAGGAATGCTTGCGTGCCGTCCTCTAAGAAGTACCGTATTAGGCACACTTATGGGGTGGTCGGTGGTTCACCACGTGTCACGCCCCGAGATATACAGCGAGAATAAATCAGGAACGTGAATAGCCAGCAAATAAAGTCTCAAGCTAGAATGCTAATCCATGCACAATACACATTCTCATAGAAGAATGAACGTGACAAGATATAACCAAAAACCTTCACTTTTATAAATCAAATAATCAAAGTTACATCTTACCAATTGACTCTTTGACAATGTGACTCACTAGAATCAATAAAACAAAAGATTTCATAACATGATCAACTTCACTGCCTATTATAGTGAATGTCACTAGATTACAACAACCGACTCAAGACACTTTAACTCTACGGCTTCTCTTGTACTTCACTCGCTCTCAGACCCATCACTTGAGTACTCCGACTCCAAGCCACTAGAATTTCCTAAAAAAGATTGGAAAAGTAGGGAATGAGCGCACTTGCCCAGTAGGTATCTTTGTATCAACATGAAGGCATTGCTAAAGTAATTAACATTTTAGCTCTAGAAGGCAAGATAAAGAAAATAAAATGCAATAAAACATGCGACTAAAACCATAGTAACATCAAGAAACAAGATAGGAACTATAGAGATATGAGAGTTCAAGTAAGTATGAGAGCATGATCAAGCACGATTATAATATGGCCTTTCAATAACGAGAATGTACTTTTCATGTAACGAGAAAGTCATGTAACTAGAATGTACTTTAACAAGCATGTAAATATCATGAGATTGTCTCGTGGATTTCACATGTTTATAAAAAAAGTACTCCCAGCATAATGCGACGTCAGTAATCATCATATCCCAAGGTTAATAGTATGTTTCCGGCCATCTGTCGAGGGGATTAGACTGGAGCCCTTGGACACCGTCCGTGCCCGCCCTTACATCTTCAAGTTATAAATCAAGCTACTTTCACGAGAAATAATAATAAAGTAAGCCAATAATACCAAGTTCAAACAATAGCTTTATGACAATAGTAACCAAGGTAGGAACGTACAAAATGATCATGAGATCAAGAAAGATTTAACAAGAATATTATCCCACGGAGGAATTCTGGCAACACAACGGTACATTAATAAATTTCCATAGTTTGTTAATGCCTTATTAACATAGTTTCAGGTTCCAGACAGTCAACAGGACATCTGAGAATAGAGAAAAATCAACCCTTGGGTCAGACCTCAGGTTGGGCAAGAAGTTGCCAGAACATGACTCACACTAGACCGCTATATTGAGGTAGCGGGTGGGTCTGCTATCTGGAAGGGAGTCGACGCAAGAAGGAAGCAGGGTCGACGCAATGAATACACTGGCAAAACACGGTTCAGAGACAGCCGCTATCATGAGGTAGCAGTCGTTTCATGGCTGGGATCTAGAGAGAATGCAGAGAAATGCAGAAAACTCAAGTTCACTCAAGACCTTTGGGGTTTTATGGTACAACCAGCTCGACGTCCTAGTGAGAATCCTACGCTCGCGAAGTCTTATAGAGGCCTTGAAACAAGATAACCTAGTCTGGTGGAAGGAATATCTGACGGAGAGGCTCTCAAGTCTAAGAGGGTTTCCTAACATGTGCATATGAACTAATAGCGTCGTACTGGAGTACGGGTTACATGTAAAGTAATAAAACAGAAATAAGATGAGAAGGGAATGAGTAAATCTAGGTGTAACTAAGTCATGAAACTTATTTAAGTATAAAACTATAAGGTTTGGCATGAAATTAACATACATGAAAATAGGCTTTTAAACACATGCTAACACTAACTATGAAGTCATGACATGATCAGGAACATACATGTAGAGGCAGAAAATTGGTTGCTATGCCACGTACCACCTTCTCTATTTATTTAACGGGGAAGTCGTCCCGCACCCATGGAGGCCTGCAAGCACCAGGAAACAAGGGGCGTCAGAAGGAGTCCCGGGTGTTACCCCAGGGAACAACCCTCCGATGCTTAAGTCAGTAACAGATTAATGAAGGGCAGAGAAGAGCAAGTGAGAGAGAAAGGGAGATCATAGTAGGAGGCTAAGGAGTCGTGTAGATCCTCTGGATAAGTGCCCATCGCTCCCAGTGCTCACTCGGTGAGTGCTCGCTGGGCGGTAAGGTCGCCGGAGGGGACCTTCCTTCAAGTGTGGACTGTGGTCGCTGCTTCCTCTCTATATTGCAGGGCTAATAGCTCTATTATCTGATGTAGCGGTTTGGCAGAATGATCCACTGTGTCCTTCTCTCCTCTGTCGATGTCCTTCTTATAGGGCTTGTCTTGGAGCAGAAAACCTTATCCCTTGAAATGGAAAGGCGTAAGTGGTGGAGTAACGTTCTCCCGCTATAGTGGCGGGGTTTTCCCATTGGAGGGCCATTACCCTGGCGTCAGCTGGCCCCGGGGTGAGTCTTACAGCACTCGTGGGGCGTGCTCGCCAGTTATGGGATTAAGGCTGACGTCGTGGGGGGTAACGATCGATCGTCGGAGGGTCTTCCGACGATCACTACGCTTGGGACGTAGCTTTCACGCGCTGTAGAATCTGATGCCAAGTCGGATTGGGCCGCCCCTTGATGTGCCGTGACTGTTTGGGTGCCTCTTGGGCATGTTGTAGACACGAGGTTGGACTGGACTCATCGTAATTGGGCCAGTCTTGGGTCAAGCCAGATTTACCCTCCTCACTTCCCCCTACTCTCAGTTGCCGAGCACTCTGTAGGGGGCTGAGAGTCGAGTACGAGAGGGTCTGTCGGAGAGTAGGATTCGAAGTCGATCTCCTTGTAGCACGGGTATCAATGGGTTTGATGTCATGCTTGGCGCGCAAGGCGCCTTCGGTGGTGGGAGGTGCTACTGCTGTAATCATGATATAGGTCCTTTTTTGTCTGGGAGCGTGGGTTCCAAACAGGCTTCTTGCATTGGTAGTCGTATCGCGACAACGATGGGCGCCTTTTCACCTGCCTCACGGCTTGGAAGCGTCGGTCTATCATGAGTGGTTTATAAGGGTCAGCATGGGGTTTCCCCAAAGACTCCATCCATGTCTTACCGGTTGCCGTCGGTCACCATGCTCGTCGTAGGCTTCTTCCTCCCCCGCCTGGTGAGGACCCTCTTCTTCCCCTTTGCGTTTTCAATCCTCTGTAGTCATGCCTCCTCGAAGGAGAGTCCCTCGCGTCAGTCTTTCATCTTTTGTTGAGGAAGTGAATGCTGGCCATGGCAGCGCCCTGAGTACTTCAGGTGCCGGTGCTAGCCGACCTCGCTCCCCACCGTTAGTATCGTATAGGGTGGTTCGAGGGCAGCAGGAAGCATTTCAGATTCCGCCCGAGTTTGACATTGTCTTCCCTACCATTGATGATGATCAACTGAGCCTGGCTCTAGGTGGAATTATGATTCCTGTGGCATCTTTCCTGGCGGGCTTTCATCTACATGTTCACCCTTTTATTGGTGCCGTCCTCCATTATTATGGTCTGCATCCAGGGGAGATATCCCCCAACTCTTACCACATCCTTTGCGGATTCATCTTCGCATGTCGGAGAGCATCGGTAGAGCCTAGCGTCCATCTCTTTCGACAGTTCTGTAGCCTCCAGAGTTTCCCGACCAATACGACCTATGCGTATTTCAAGGCACGATCTAGTCGAAACCTCATCCAAGTTTCCGCTGTCGCGGCTAACCTTAAGGGTTGGTCACAACGTTATGTGTACCTCACCAAGTTGAGTGATCGCGAATCCTCCACCAGTTGGAGGCGTAGGGGTATCCATCCTATCTGGGCTGACAGGAAACCCTCGACCAATGTAGAGGAGCACAAGAAGATAGATGCCATTTTGTGGTTTCCCCTTGCCAATACGGACTTCGTGCTTCTTGGCTTGTAGGTGTGTGACGAGATATCTTCCTGGGCCAAGAGGAGCATTTCTCTGCCCAAAGATGACGGTAGGTAGGGTAGTCGGCCTTGCTTGCCAGTTTGCAGACATGGCCAGCATGCTACGTTGACCTCCGTAATGGGTGGGCCTTGTTGCTCCACTGCCCCCCGTCAACCCGGGGTGGACGGGTCGTCCGGTCTTCCTTCCTGGTGCAGGCCTCTTCGCCAGCGGCGTCCAAGTTGGTCCACTTCCGCGGAACAAAAGGGATGCTAGGTGTGGCCTCCTAGCGCGGAGGGTTCATCCCTCTCCTCTGGCATAGACGACTTCCATTGTTGGTCCGCTTCCTTAGAACAACTAGGCCGAGGGGAGGTCATCTGTTACCACCACGAGGAGCTAGGGACGGGTGTGCTTCCGTGGCCTCATTTTCTTGTGGGCTCGCACGACGGCCGTGTGAGAGTGGTTTTCTTTTTTGGGGGATTTTGGCAGCTTGTATTCTGACTACTTTTGGATTTTGGCAGCTTGTATTCTAACTAAAAAAATTAAACTCTCTAGTTTGTTTCCATGTTGTTGTGTACCTTATGATGGAAGACTCCTACGTGTCCTTGGGTGGCTTTTCCGTGTGCATGCTTCGCAGTGTCTGCATCTTCTGTTTACTTGCTGTCATCATTTTCAAGGGGAGCGGTGCTCGCCTCTAGGGAACCCTTAGGTTACCTTAGCATTTTCAAGGGGAGCAGTGCTCACCTCTAGGAAACCCGTAGGTTACCTTATCATTTTCTAGAGGAGCAGTGTTCGCCTCTAGGAAACCCGTAGGTTACCCTCTCATTTTCAAGGGAAGCAGTGCTTGACCTTAGAAAACTCGTGGATTACCTTCTCATTTTCAAGGGAAGCAGTGCTCGCCTCAAAAACCCATAGGTTACCTTCTCATTTTCAAGGGAAGTAGTGCTCGCCTCTAGGAAACTCATAGGGTACCTTCTCATTTTCAAGGGAAACAGTGCTCGCCTCGAGAAAACTCGTAGGTTACCTTCTCATTTTCAAGGGGAGCAGTGCTCGCCTTTAGAGAACCCGTAGGTTACCTTGGTGGAGTATGGCTGGTGATGATTTACTGGAAAAATTTTCTGAGGTTTAAGGAATTCTACGTCCTTGGTACCTCTTGCCCGCCCAGCGTTGCCAGCCTGTATGCTCCTTTGTTGAGTACTTCGGTTACCCTGTATGGGCCTTCCTAATTTCGTGCGAGCTTTCCAACGGCTCCCCTGGAGTCTCCCACGCTTGCCCGCCGTAGTACCAAATCTCCGGGGAAGAAGTGTCATTCTTTGACTCGGGCATTGTAGTATTGGGCCAACTTTTGCTGATATGTCGCGAGCTTTACTTGAGCGCGCGCTCTATCTTCTTCAAGTAGATCCAAGTTTTCTCGTACTACTTGGTTGTTTCTGGCCTCGTCGAAGTGTTCCACTCGTAGCGAGGGGTTGGATATCTCCACTGGAACTACTGCCTCTCCACCGTATGCGAGGTGGAAGGGTGTCTCACCCGTGCTGGCTCTGGCGGTGGTTCGGTGAGCCTACAGAATGCTCGAAATTGAATCTATCCATGAGTCACCTGCTTGGTCTAGCCAGGTTTTGATACCGTGGAGGAGCGTCCTGTTGGCGTTCTCCACCAGCCCATTAGCTTGGGGATGTCCTACCGACGTATAGTGGTTCCGGATCCCCAGTTCCGAGCACTTCTCTTGGAAGGCAGTGCTCCAAAATTTTCTGCCATTATCAGTTGTGAGAACTCTAGGGATCCCAAATTGGCATATGATGCTTCGTAACATGAACTTCCATGTCGCCTCGCTCGTAATCTTCCCTAACGGTTCAGCTTCGACCCATTTGGTGAAATAGTCAACGGTGACTATGAGGAATTTCTTCCTCCCATGCGCTTCGGGGAAGGGGCCTAATATGTGCACCCCCACCGAGCAAATGGGCGAGGCTCCATCAAGGTGTGTAGTTGCGTATCCGGTTGGTGATGTCGATGGGAGAATTTCTGGCATTGAGGGCACCTCCGGACGTACTTAAGGCATTCTTGCTACAGAGTGGGTGACCAGTACCCTTGCCAGATCAGCGTCTGGGCGAGTGCTCGCCCTCCCACGTGGCTTCCGCAGAGTCCTTCGTGACCTCTTGGATGGCCTGGTTGGCTTCTGTGGGGAATATGCACTTTAACAGTGGGGCTGAGAGGGATCGGTGATACAGGCGTCCATTCACCACTGTGAAGTGGGCTGCTCGTGCTCGCGTGCGATGGGCTTTGGTGCAGTCACTTGGGAGTTGTTGCCACAGGAGAAAGTCCAATAGTGGATCCATCCAGGAAGGCTCGTAGTCAATGGCATTTACCTGGGATGTTGGTTCTTCTTTGCTCGGCGTTGATAGTTCCTCTACCAGGATTGATCTCGAGGTCGAAATCGTGGTTGCTGACGCCAAGCAAGACAAAGCGTCTGCTCAGACATTTTCTTCCCTGGGGATGTGGACAACTTCGAAGTGGGAGAATTCTTTTGCCACAACCTTGGCCTTCTCCAAGTACTTGATCATGGAGGGTTCGCATGCTTTGAATTCCCCTCTGACCTGGTTGGTGATGAGCATGGAATCGTTGTATGCTCGTACGCTAGACGCCCCGAGATGTTTCGCCATACGCTGCCCTGAGAGGAGTGCTTCATACTTGGCCACGTTATTCGTGGTCGGGAAGTTGAAGCATATGGCGTACTGAAGCTCTACTCCTTTGGTGAAAGTAAGACAAGTCCTACCCTGCTACCGATAGCGCAAGATGATCCATCGACATATAGTTCCCATGTGGGCCCTAAGGATTGCTCGGGCAAATCTTCGATAGGTATCGTACATCCGGCGATGAAGGCGGCGAGGGCCTGGGCCTTGATCGCGGTGCTCGGACAGAACTTGACGTCGAATTCACCCAGCTCGATAGCCCACTTGATCAACCTCCCTGAAGCATCAGGGTCCTAAAGGATTTGTCGTAATGGTTGGTCGGTGAGGACGATGATTGGGTGAGCCAAAAAATACGGACGTAGCTTGTGGACAGCCGTGACCAGTGCCAACTCGAACTTTTCAGTTTGCGAGTACTGAAATTCTGGCCCTTGTAGTGCTCGACTAACATAGTAGACGGGCTTCATGACACCCGCTTCCTCTCGGGCGAGCACGGCACTCATCGTGCTCGGCGTCACCGACAGGTATAGGAGCAATTATTCTTCTTTTTGCTGCTTGAAGAGTGCGGGAGGAGTCGCCAGGTAGCGTTTTAATTCCTCGAACACTGCTCGCACACCTGGTCCCAATCGATTTGTCCTTTCTTTTCCGGTGCCTTGTTGGCCTGCTTGATTAGTCAGAAAAAGGGAAGACACCTCTCGGTTGCTCGGGACATGAACCAAGTCAAAGCGGCAATACGTCCAGTGAGACACTGTATGTCCCTCACTCGTTACAGTTGCTTCATCTCCAGCACCGCACGGATCTGATCGGGATTGGCCTCGATCCCTCGGTGGGTGATGAGGAAACCAAGGAACTTCCTTGATTTGACCCCGAACGCGCATTTAGCTGGGTTAAGTTTCATATTATACCTTATGAGTGTGGTGAAGGTCTCCGCCAAGTCTCCCTAGTGTTCAGCAGCTTGGAGGATTTTTACGAGCATGTCGTCGATGCAGACCTCTATGTTGCGGTCGATCTGCGAGTCGAACATATGGTTGATGAGGCGCTGATAAGTTGCTCCCGTGTTCTGTAACCCGAACGGCATGGGAGTGTAGCAATACAAGCCATGGTCGATGACGAATGATGTCTTGTCCTGGTCGGGCTTATACATGCTGATTTGGTGGTACCCATAGTAGGCATCTAGGAAACTCAACATCTCATTCCGGGCCGTGGCGTCGACTAGTTGGTCGATTCATGGCATGGGGAAGCTATCTTTAGGTGTAGCTTTGTTGAGGTCGGTATAGTCTACACACATTCGCCACTTCCCATTGCTCTTAAGAAGCAGGACCACATTTTCCACCCATTCCGGGCACCGGGTCAGCCTGAGTAGCCCTGAGCGTAGCTTTTCGCTTACTTGTTCTCTGATGATGGTATGTCGCTCGGGGTTGCAACGCCTTCGGCGTTGCTGGACCGGGAGGCAGGTTGGGTCCAACCTATGTTGATGTCTGATGACCTCTGGTGGGATTCCGGGGAGTTCATCCTCGGACCAAGCGAACAAATCTTGGTTGGTCGTGAGGACGCTTATGTTGTCTTTTTTATCGTGCTCGGATAGAGTAGCCCCGATCCTCAGCATTCTACTCGGGTCTTCTCCCACTTGGATGAGGAATAAGTCTTCCGCCGGAGTGCTTGCGCTTGGACTTGGGTCTTTGGTTCTCCCCTTCTTCTCGGGTGGTGTCTCCTCGGGCTGCTGATCGCGTGTTGAGATGAGGTAGCACCTCCTTGACTCCCTTTGATATCCTCAGACCTCTCCTACTCCCCGGGAGGTAGGAAACTTGAGCTTCTGATGGTAAGAGGAGGGGACGCCGTGAAGTGTGCAAAGGATCCCTCACCCGATGATGGCATTATACCCGGTCATTGCGCGGACGACCGTGAAATCTACGAGGATGGTTACCTCTCTTGGAGCGGTCCCGAATGTAATCGGGAGTGATATGCGTCCTTCTGGGCAGACTGTAGTGCCAGAGAATCCGTACAACGGTGTGTGCAACCGCGCGAGTCTAGATAAATCCACACCCATAAGCACAAGACAGTCGTACGCAATAACATCAGGGCCGCTTCCATTGTCCACTAAGATGCGATGCACGGTACACTGATTGATGGTGGCCGAGACTGTTGTACAGGTGGAATGGCGGTCTAGAGGGGGGGGTGAATAGATCCGCCCCAAAATTCAAAAACTATTGCAGACTTATGTAAACAATTTAAACTATGCGGCTTAAGCGAAAATTAAAGCGTATACTCTATGCATAACAAAGACGAACCTAGGCATGCATCTAGCGGAGATCACAAACAATCACACAAAGGAGACATGGATTTTTAGGTGGTTCAGCCAGACATCCAGTCTGCTTACATCCACCCCTCACCAAACCCGGTGAGGCTTCCTTCCGCTGACTCACAGCTTGAACACTCCGCTGACTCACAGCTTGAACAACTTCAGATCTGAGCAGCTCAGCTCAATCTGAATATTCCGCTGACGAACAGCTTGATTAACAGAATAGAAGAATGAAATGAAAGATCGAATAGAGATATAAATACAGATCGAGTGTAGAATTCTCCTGATGATTGGGTATCTCGATCTGTAGATGGAGTTCACCGAGCTTCTTCTCTGATTTCAGATCTTGGCTGATCTTGTGCTGCTGTCGGTGCTTCTCCTACTGCTGCTCTTCTCCTACTGGTGCTTCTTCTGCTGTTGCCCTTGTTTTCTTCTTCTTCTTCTCCTTCTTCTTGTTGATCTAGGTTGCATAGCCCTCTCTTTTCTTTTCTGCTTCCTCTCTAGATGCAGCAGTCAGTCTTCCAGCAGCTACGGTCTGCAGCAGGTCCTCTTCAGCCCTCGTGGTGCAGTGGCTTTCTCCCTAGATGCAGCGCTTCATCTTCTGCAGCCAAGCTTTAAAGCAGCTATCTCCAGCCCACGTCTGCTTCAGCCTTCTTCAGCCCTGCGCCCCTTAGGGTTGGCTTTTCTCTTTTTTCTTTTTCTCTTCCCACCATTTATTTTCTTGTTATTGAGTAACTCCACAACATCTGCTGGTTCAGTTGGAGAAACGGTGGGGAATCTCCTATTTTTCAGCAAGGAAGTTGAAGACCAAGTCAGATCCATGAAAAGAATCAAACTCTGGTAAAGATCCATGTTTCCTGGCTTATCTGGACCTTCTAGGTGTATGCCAGAATGGATCTTAGCTTTGGGTATCGGATCTTGCAAGAACATAGTCCATTTTAGGGTTTAAAGTTCGCAACTCCGCCCGTGGTCGGCTTCCAGGGCCTCCGTGGTCGGCTTCTGAACAGAACCAGAATTCCCTGGTTTCTATCTGCCTTCAAGTGTCGACTTCCAGGGCCTCCGTGGTCGGCTTCTGAACAGAACCAGAATTCCCTGGTTTCTGTCTGCCTTCAAGTGTCGGCTTCGGAGCCCTCAGGTGTCGGCTTCTGAGCCAGTCCAGAACCTGTTTTGGAGATCTTGAAGGGCTGAGCTTATGAATTGAGTTTGGTTCATCCTTGACCTTTGGCTGGCCTATTTTAATCATCAATATACCTACATTGATCATTTAGATATTAAACATTTGGCATGTTCATATGGTAAAGACAATGAGATACAACTTGTCATCATCAAAACAAGGGATGCACAACATTCTCCCCCTTTTTGATGATGGCAACTGTAGATCATTGTGAACTATGCATGAAAAGTATTCATGATAGATAAGTCATTATTATGAATGAGTCATATGATGAATGGACAGACAAGACAGACTTGACACTCTCTCCCTCTTCATATCTCTCTCTGCATCTCCCTCTTAACAATCTCTCCCCCTATATGAAATACATTGACATTCTCACAATGACACTCTCTCCCCCTTTGACATCATCAAAACAAGATTTGGGAGTTTAGAGGATGAGAGATAAAACTAATATCAGGGATTGAGGAAAGATGTGGACTAAGTTGTTAGGGATGAGAGGAAGTAATGGCATGAGCAAAGCTGTTCAACATGGTTCACATGAGAGATTTCACCTGAGGGTTGAAATTGAGAAACACTCATGAATTTTCTTAAAAGCTAAGGTAACTGGCCTTATTTTTGCCAATGGTTCAAGTCATATAAGCCTCAAATCTGAAGTTAAAAAACCAAGAGCACATTCATTCTAGCACATATAACAGTGTTAAAGCAACCTCTTCAAACCAGTTCCCGTCCAAGCTCTTTTGATCGTCAAGATGATTTCATTAGTCACCTCTCGGAAGGGTTTTCACTAGTATTGTGGTTAAACTTGCCTTGGGTCAACCATTTTTACAATTTGCTCCTCTCCCTTTTTTTACTGTAATGAGCAATCAAGTTCAGCATGGCTTTTCAGTGCGAGGAAACATGTTTATCAGACACCAGAGTCCCCGATTACTTCACACAACTGACCATTTTTCCTCCTTTTGGACAGAGTTAACATTTCATATCATGACACTGTCCTCAGCACTTCATTGGTGCAGGGACTTGGTTTCTCAATGAAATATGCCATTGCTCTGCATTTCCCCTTTTTTTTTCATTCAGAATATCTTGTAGAAATTTAATGGCGTATTCCCATTTGGCTTTTTCAAGATACACGTTTAAAACAATACTAAGTTAAAACCGTTCAACTAGAGTGGCCTCACTACTATCAAAAATTCAATCTCAAGAGAAGGTGAGGACATGGTTCCCTTAGGCTGATTCAAAACAGTTATATGAACACAGGCCGAAATTTTAATAGGCATTTAATTTCAAATTTCAGAGGTTTATAGACCCCAAACCATTAACTTATTTCTATGGGTCAATTTCAATAGCTCTCTAAGAAATTAGAAGAGTATTTGTCCATTACTCCCCCTGAAATCATGAACCTGTGTTGAATTCAAATGGGTTGGAATTATTGCAATAAGGATGTAAGAATGATGATATAAATTGACGACAGTGAATTGAGGAATTTTGCAAGGGTTCTTGATAAGATGAGGGCAATTGCATGAACAATGTTTAGAGCAGTGGGGACAGAAAGACATAAATGTATTGAGCTCCCCCTCAGTCAAATCGGGTGACTCAATATGCATGCATGACATGTAATGCACTTATTGACCTTTCCAAAGCTCTTGCCTACATGAATTTTGGACCTTTGGTACTTGGCGGAGGAGAGTCCTCTACGCATAGTGTGGCTTTCAGACAAGTTTAACATGCCCTTCCACCAATCACCATTTTATATATCACAAGAATCCATGCTATGAATGCATGACAACTGCATAAGCAAACTCAGATATGAAAATGTATGCATGACTCATGCAGAACACCTATACCGCATGTGCAACTCCCCCTCACTATGTCATACAATAAGAAATTAAAATCAAGATTGTTGCAGCAAGATCATGAAATCTGTAAATGGATAAGTGCAGCCGCCTTCAAAATTTTCATGACGCAAATTTTAATTCATAAGAATTACCTGATTCCAACATGTTGTGCAGCTAATTAAGAGAGCAAAAATCTTACTGTTCAACCAAAAGCAGAATTTCATTTGTTCCCCCTTAGTCATGCCTTGGACAGCCATTTTTATGAAGCCCCTTTTTGTGAGTGGCTGCAAGGCTTAGCTGCAAGCACATTAAGCTGCAAATTTGGGAACCCAAGTAGCTTTGGGCCCCTTTTGAGTGTTTGATTCTTTGAGACATGATAGTATGGTTTTTGGTATCTATATCAGCCTTGCTCGCGTTGGATTCTCATTAGGTCTGCATGAAGATTTCTTAACCACATCAGTAAAGACATTAGAAAGATTCACCAAATTTTGCTTCTTTACAAGATTCATGTTTTTATCTTTCCAATAAGTAGAGGGTGATTGGGACTTACCATTAACTCTGGATTTACCTACCCATTGACATTTAGGATGATGATATAGTCCATGATGCCCATGCGTTGACCTATGTAAGGGCAAGCATCGACTTGGAGGAGCTTTATACCCTCTGCTGTAGCCAAAAGTCGACTTTGGAGGGGGTCTGAGTCGACTTCCATGTTGCCAGAAATCTGTGAACTTGCTGTTGCTTCCCATAGTCGACTCTTGAAGGGGTCTTGGTCGACTGCTGTTCTGCCAGACTTCAGGAAAGCTTCTGGTTCTGCCTGTGGTCGACTCAAGATGGGGTCTTAGTCGACTTCTGTTCTGCTTCCAAAATTGCTTTTCTCTCATTTGATGGTGGTTGATTGACCTTGAAACTTGGCTTGGTAGTTTGTTCCTATTTGTTGAGAATTTTGATCTTTCTGACCCATCTAGATATAACTTCTGCTGCTTTAGATCCTCTTTAGTCATTTTGAAGTGGCCGGCTTGTTTCACGGCCTTCCCACTAGATTTCTTGTCATTTGATCTCACGGTTGCTTGGATCTTGGTTGAAGTGCTTGCATCAGCCATCTTTTCTGACCCATACATGTCAACAAGAGGTTTTTTCCCTTTTATGTCCTTTTCATCCATGAAGGTGATAGTTTTTAATTCAAATTCCTTTTTGGCTGTTGGGTTGAAACCTAATCCTTCCTTTTGAAAGTTTACTCTAGATCCTAACACAGCATCTAGGTTTTCTCTACCTTTCATCAACTTTTCCAAGGATTTTTGTTTGTCTTTCAGTTCTTCTTGAATCTTTTCAATTTCCTTCTGAAGTTGACAGTTGACCTCCTTGATTGCATCATATTTTTCATTGGTTAGTATGGTTTCCTTTTCATAGTCTTGCAATTTCAGTTTGAGATCATCTATTTCCCTTTTTAAGCTCTCATTTTCATCTTTCAAATCTTTTGAATCTGAATTTTGCATTTTCATTCTTAGCTCATCAATTTCAACTCTCAAATTTTCATTCTCATCTTCTAGATCTTTTAGTTCAGACTTGGAAGCCTCTAAATCATGAACTTGTTTCATCAGATTTGAAATCTCAGTTTGCAAGCATGTAATATTTTCAGATGAAGTTGTATCACGAGCCATGGTATTTATTTTCTTTTTCAAAGTTTTATTTTCTTTTCTTACAATATCGCATTTATCAAGCAATTCACCATATGCTTCTTGCCAGTCATCAGTGGTGAAATGCTCAAATGGAGAAGAGTTTTCACTTACCTCATACTGACCTATTGCCATAAGACCTAAGTCTTCATTGGTTTCACTGGATGAACTCTTCCCTTCACTTTCCTCTTCGTCACTCCAGGTGCTTATCATGGCTTTCTTCTTATCTTTCCTCTTGGAGTGTGTTTTCTTCTCATTGTGTGGACATTCAGTTTTGATGTGTCCGGGCTTGCTACAATTGTAACAAATAAGATTGTTAGATTTTTTCTCAAGTGATTCAGATTTGAACTTGGATGGCATTCTTACCTTACCTTTTGGATTCTTGAAGTTCTTACCTTCCATCTTCAAGAACTTTTTGAATTTTTTGGTTAACTTGGCAAACTCACCCAAATCCTCCTCGGTGCTGGATGACTCACTATCATCTGAGGACTCCTTGTTGTGCTCTTTAGCCTTTAGTGCTAATGGCTTCTTCTTAGATGTTTCTTCCTCATTTCTCTTCAGGTTAAGCTCATAAGTCATCAATGAACCTATTAGCTCATCAACAGTCATAGTAGATAAGTTTTTAGAATCCTCAATCACTGTAGCTTTGGTATGCCAAGTAGAAGTTAAAGATCTAAGGACTTTCCTCACAAGTTCATTATTACTGTAGTTTTTCCCTAGACCTTTTAAGCTATTAGTTAACTGAGTTAGTCTAGCATACATTTTAGAAATGGATTCATGTGGTTCCATTTTAAACATTTCATAATCGGAGATAAGCATATTGGCTTTAATTTCTCTTACCTCAGAAGTGCCTTCATATATTACCTCTAATCGGTCCCACATTTCCTTGGCAGTGGCACATGAGGAAACCCTTGAAAATTCTGTTGGGTGAAGCGAGCATTGCATAATATTCATTGCTCCCCAGTTCTGATTTGACTTCTTTATCTGCTCTCGTGTCCAGGTGTCTTCATCTTCAGGAAGTTGATGTGGCCCTCGGCTTACAACTCTCCATGTTTCATGGTCCTGCGCTCTGAGAAAGACTTGCATTCGGTTTTTCCAATACGGGTAGTTAGTACCATCAAAATATGGTGGCCTAGTCACCGAATGACCCTCTGCCAATAATCCTTTGGCGTCCATTCCACTAATCTATCCGGGTCGTTGGACCTCTTGAATGGATAACCCGCTCTGATACCACGTGTTGTGCAGGTGGAATGGCGGTCTAGAGGGGGGGGTGAATAGATCCGCCCCCAAATTCAAAAACTATTGCAGACTTATGTAAACAATTTAAACTATGCGGATTAAGCGGAAATTAAAGCATATACTCTATGCATAATAAAGACGAACCTAGGCATGCATCTAGCGGAGATCACAAACAATCACACAAAGGAGACATGGATTTTTAGGTGGTTCGGCCAGACATCCAGTCTGCTTACATCCACCCCTCACCAAAACCGGTGAGGCTTCCTTCCGCTGACTCACAGCTTGAACACTCCGCTGACTCACAGCTTGAACAACTTCAGATCTGAGCAGCTCAGCTCAATCTGAATATTCCGCTGACGAACAGCTTGATTAACAGAATAGAAGAATGAAATGAAAGATCGAATAGAGATATAAATACAGATCGAGTGTAGAATTCTCCTGATGATTGGGTATCTCGATCTGTAGATGGAGTTCACCGAGCTTCTTCTCTGATTTCAGATCTTGGCTGATCTTGTGCTGCTGTCGGTGCTTCTCCTACTGCTGCTCTTCTTCTACTGGTGCTTCTTCTGCTGTTGCCCTTGTTTTCTTCTTCTTCTTCTCCTTCATCTTCTTGATCTAGGTTGCATAGCCCTCTCTTTTCTTTTCTGCTTCCTCTCTAGATGCAGCAGTCAATCTTCCGGCAGCTACGGTCTGCAGCATGTCCTCTTCAGCCCTCGTGGTGCAGTGGCTTTCTCCCTAGATGCAGCGCTTCATCTTCTACAGCCAAGCTTTGCAGCAGCTATCTCCAGCCCACGTCTGCTTCAGCCTTCTTCAGCCCCTACGCCCCTTAGGGTTGGCTATTCTCTTTTTTCTTTTTCTCTTCCCACCATTTATTTTCTTGTTATTGAGTAACTCCACAACATCTGCTAGTTCAGTTGGAGAAACGGTGGGGAATCTCCTATTTTTCAGCAAGGAAGTTGAAGACCAAGTCAGATCCATGAAAAGAATCAAACTCTGGTAAAGATCCATGTTGCCTGGCTTATCTGGACCTTCTAGGTGTATGCCATAATGGATCTTAGCTTTGGGTATCGGATCATGCAAGAACATAGTCCATTTTAGGGTTTAAAGTTCGCAACTCCGCCCGTGGTCGGCTTCCAGGGCCTCCGTGGTCGGCTTCTGAACAGAACCAGAATTCCCTAGTTTCTGTCTGCCTTCAAGTGTCGACTTCCAGGGCCTCCGTGGTCGGCTTCTGAACAGAACCAGAATTCCCTGGTTTCTGTCTGCCTTCAAGTGTCGGCTTCGGAGCCCTCAGGTGTCGGCTTCTGAGCCAGTCCAGAACCTGTTTTGGAGATCTTGACACTACAAGAAAAATCGCGGATAGCGACCGACCTAGCGGTCGCTATTCAGTCGTAGATCGGTCGCAAATATGCATTGCGACCGAACAGATACTATCTAGCGACCGAATATGTCGGTCGCTATATAATAGTCGCTATATAGCGACCGACATAATTCGGTCGCAGTATCAGTCGTTATCAGAGACCGATTATAATCGGTCGCCTGACCGGTCGCTAATAATTCGGTCGCCATTCAGTCTCTATTCGGTCGCTACATTTGTTGTATTTTAAAAAATAAAATTAACCTATCGGATTAAGTCGGTCTCAATTCGGTCGCTATTCGGTCTCGAATTATGTTGTATTTTTAAAAATAAAATTAACCTATCGGATTTATTCGGTCTCAATTCGGTCGCCAGTCGGTCGCTAAATCTGTTGTATTTTTAAAAATAAAATTAACCTATCGGATTGATTCGGTGGCTAGTCGGTCGCCAGTCGGTCGCCAAGTATAATTATTTAATAAAAGAAATATAACGTATAGTCGCTATTCGGTCGTAATTCAGTCTCCATGCGGTCGCTAATTTTACATTATTTTTTTTAAAAAAATTTATTTAAACTGATAAATAAATTACCTGATAAATAACAAATTCATAACATAAATATAAAATCAACTACACAGACAACAATATCGACAAATCTCAAATTCATCACATACAAACACCTGATAAATAACAATTTCATAAAACAATAATAAATCAACTACACGGATCACAATCTCCACGAACCTCAAATTACACACAATTAAAATAAAATCACAAATTAATCATACATCCATAATAATAAAATGACAACATACACAACTAAAATAAAATCACAAATCCTCCACATATGTCTCATCCTGGTCGTCGTCTCGTCCAACATCATCCTGGTCGTCGTCTCGTCCAACATCTCGCGACGGATGATCCTGTATATCATTTAAAAAAATTATAATCAAATCCTTAATAAAGAAATCAAGCATTAACAAGACTTAATAAAGAAATCAAGCATTAACAAGAGTATGCCAATAGTTTAAGCCAGCTCATTTTCATATATATAAATACACACACACAATATAAGTTCAAATTTCATCTTGTATTTTAAAAATGAAGTTTGAGCGCCGAGCTCAAACCGGGCATCCGATTTGGATTCCGTCAGTTCTGACAAGTCACTTTCATCTCCCCGGTCGTATTGGAATGATCGGCACGGCCATCCGACCGGTATTTCGAATTTTAGACCCCCGGACCCGTCCTAACAGTTCATTTGAACTAAGTGTATTTTAAAAATGAAGTTTGAGCGCCGAGCTCAAACCGGGCATCCGATTTGGATTCCGTCAGTTCTGACAAGTCACTTTCATCTCCCCGGTCGTATTGGAATGATCGGCACGGCCATCCGACCGGTATTTCAGATTTTAGAACCAAATGCCCCGTCCTAACAGTTCATTTGAACTAAGTGTATTTTAAAAATGAAGTTTGAGCGCCGAGCTCAAACCGGGCATCCGATTTGGATTCCGTCAGTTCTGACAAGTCACTTTCATCTCCCCGGTCGTATTGGAATGACCGGCACGGCCATCCGACCGGTATTTCAGATTTTAGACCCCCGGACCCGTCCTAACAGTTCATTTGAAATAAGTGTATTTTAAAAATGAAGTTTGAGCGCCGAGCTCAAACCGGGCATCCGATTTGGATTCCGTCAGTTCTGACAAGTCACTTTCATCTCCCCGGTCGTATTGGAATGACCGGCACGGCCATCCGACCGGTATTTCAGATTTTAGAACCAAATGCATAAGTTGCTGCTTCTCGCTGCCTCCATTCAGGTTTGTTAATGTTTTAAACAATTATTTTAAACAAATACTCAAATGAATTATACATGAAAGTATACATACCTACTACCGGTGGTAGCGGTGCATCCCTCGGTGGTAACGGTGCAGAGGTCGTGGGTCCTGTGAAAATAAGAATCAGATAACACAAAAACATAAAGAATTATTTTAAACAAATACTCAAATGAATTATACATGAAAGTATACATACCTACTACCGGTGGTAGCGGTGCATCCCTCGGTGGTAACGGTGCAGAGGTCGTGGGTCCTGTGAAAATAAGAATCAGATAACACAAAAACATAAAGAATTATTTTCAACAAATACTACAATGCATTATACATGAAAGTATACATACCTACTACCGGTGGTAGCGGTGCAGAGGTCGGTCGTAACGGTGCAGAGGTCGTGGGTCCTGTGAAAATAAGAATCAGATAACACAAAAACATAAAGAATTATTTTAAACAAATACTCAAATGAATTATACATGAAAGTATACATACCTACTACCGGTGTTAGCGGTGCATCCCTCGGTGGTAACGGTGCAGAGGTCGTGGGTCCTGTGAAAATAAGAATCAGATAACACAAAAACATAAAGAATTATTTTCAACAAATACTACAATGCATTATACATGAAAGTATACATACCTACTACCGGTGGTAGCGGTGCAGAGGTCGGTCGTAACGGTGTAGAGGTCGTGGGTCCTGTGAAAATAATATTTTGAAAGTGGTTCTCAGTGGACTTGCTTTCTCTTACTGATATCTGTACTAGGGTCACTTGAACGGTATCTGTATGCACCATGTGCATTTTGAGTTGCTTTAGTATGGTGGTGATCTACCCACTAAACGGAGAACCTGAAGGCTCTGCGGCATATCCAGAGACTGCTGTACCTTGAGGATCCTTCGATGAAAAACAAAAGCATTTCAGATTTATGGAGAAAAAATGGTTGACCTTTAAAATTAATTTTTATTTGATTTATCTGCCAAAGGAAGAACTGATTCAAGTTTGTTGGCCGGTCGTCGCAATCTCATTGCTTTATCTGTGTTCTCTTCTTTTACCCCTTCCCCACTCGTTAAGGTTGTGGCTCTGCTTCACCTGATTAGTATGAGATTGTCTGACTCTGAAACTAGGCCTGCATTGTTTTATACTGGAGCTTATTATATCAATCATCCATTACCCAAGCACATTCTCTGTAGTGCCGCTTGCAGGCTGTTCAGCTGTTGATTCAATGTGTTCGAAATTTGAATTGCCGGTTGGGTAGAGGCAGCATGATCTACCAAGAAAATCAGATCAAAACTTGGATGTCTGGTAATATATACATCCATATGTGCTTTACGTAGATATATCTCATAGACTAGGGGATCGTCTGGCATTATTGTTCTACAAGTTTGTTTAGTGCCTGTGTGAAAAATGGCGATTAAGATTAAAAAAAAAGTGTTGTTGATTGTGTGGTTGACTGCCCCGCTCTGGTCTTTATCATGTTGGATACTATTTTGTTTTTTTTGGCAGTAGTTACAAATGTACCCCTAAAATGTTTGTACGCTGTAGTTCATATCCTTACATTCTTTATATTGTCATATGTACGCCTATAATCAATCATTTTACCGCACGATCCCCCTCAAATCAATCCTCTACGAGATGGACGGTGAGCTCGTGGAGTGACCCGACAGTATATGTCCAATCTCGCTAGTTTTAAATCCGACTTTATCATAAATGCAACATCTTGCTAATTTTTAATCACCAGTAACTTAATTTTAATTATTATTCTAAATGAAAATTTGGGTTCTTCGTTATTTTTTGTCTCCTTAATGTCGTTTCTAGGTTAAGGACTGCCTTAGAACTGGTCTAACTTAATTAACAGGTAAATCCGTAGTTATTCTCGTGTGATCAAAGTACATAAATAAGTGTTTTTTAGAAGAATGGTAGTACAATAATCTCTTTTATAATATTAGAAATATGCAAGTGTTTGCCTCTTGATTGCCATTGCTTCACAAACTGGACTGTTTTGCAAATACAAAGTCACTAAATAGAGGCATAAACTTGCAGGAGTTAGAATTCTTAAAAACATATCAATTTAAATAATCATGTTAGACAAAATTATTGCACTCTCCCTCGGCTCAGACGACCGATGGTAACTGGAGGAGGAGCTGCGATGGTCTGCAGGGGGAGGGGTTCCAGCACTGCAGAGGGAGGGGGAGGGGATTCCTGCAACCTACAAGGGGGAGGGGGGTCTAACACCCAGCAGCACATGGGGATTGGGAGGGGGGTTTTCACTCGACAAGGAGATGGGGGGTTGCATTGGCCCGCAGTACTGGGGGGATGGGGAGGGGGCTTCCGATGGCATTGGGAGGGTGAGACGATTCCGGTGGTGCAGCACAAAGGGGAGTTGGTGGGGGGTTTCCAGAGGTGGAGGGGGACGGGAAGGGGAGGGGGAGGCAGAGGGGGACACGGGAAGGGGAGGAAGGGAGGAGACCGTCGGAGGCAGAGGGGGAGGCGGAGTGGGACGGGAAGGGGAGGGGGATCAGAGGGGTCAGGCCGGAGGGGGAGGGGCATGGGGATGGGAAGGAGATCTGAGGGGGACGGGGGCGCAGGCCGCAGGGGGGAGGGGAGGGGAGCAAGCCGGCGACGGGGTCGCAGGGGGGAGGGGAGTAGGCCGGCGGGGGAGGGGAGCAGGCCGGTGACGGAGGGGGAAGGGAGAGAGAGAGAGAGAGAGAGAGAGAGAGAGAGAGAGAGGTACCTGCGGAGGGCGACGACGGCAGGGCGAGCGGCGACGGCGACTCGACGCGAGCGGCGCGGCGACGGGCTCCGGCGGAGGGGGGCTCGGGCGGGAGGCAGCACGGGGAGGGGGGCTCCGGCGGAGGAGGGGGGCTCGGGCGGGAGGGCTCGGGCGGAGGGGGGGCTCCGGCGGAGGGGGCTCGGGCGGGAGCGGGGAGGGGGGCTAGGGCGGAGAGGGGGCCGCAGGGGAAGGGGGCTCGGGAGGGGGGGCTCGGGCGGGAGGGGGGGGCTCGGGCGGGAGGGCTCGGGCGGGCGGGGGTCGTAGTAGGAAGTATAACGGCATCAGCGACCGACTGGAGACCGAAGTTAATTCGGTCGCAATAATAGCGACCGATTAGCGACCGATATACATGCGGTCGCTGAAACGGTCTCGGTTATGCGACCGATTATTTCGGTCTCCGAATTGGTCTCTATTTGGGACCGACTAGCGACCGATTAAATCGGTCGCTAATTCGGTCGCTATAGCCACTTTTTCTTGTAGTGTGAAGGGCTGAGCTTCTAAATTGAGTTTGGTTCATCCTTGACCTTTGGCTGGCCTATTTTAATCATCAATATACCTACATTGATCATTTAGATATTAAACATTTGGCATGTGCATATGGTAAAGACAATGAGATACGACTTGTCATCATCAAAACAAGGGATGCACAACAGAGACCACCAGTGCATCAGAATGGGGTGTGGTTGCAATGTCTAGGTCATCGTTTGAGAAGACAATAGGATCTCTTAGATGCCTACGGATGAACTTTTTATTTTATTAGAATCGTTGTTGGTCATTCTATCAATTGGGTTTATTAAGTGCGTGGGCGTGCCAGTCACAAAGTGACGATTTGTTTGGGCTTCATGGATGCCCATGGTGCGCTCGATCTGACTCAGTCAGGCGATTGTGTGGTTCGGGTCGGGACTGAGACCCGTTGTGCCATAAAGGTCACAACGCCATTTACATCCCCTCAGAGAGGGGAATACCCTTGATTAATTGCCAAAAATAAGGGCTCCACGACCGAGAGAAATACTAATTCATGCAGAAAGGAAATGGTAGCCGGGCTATGCGGTAAGCCCATGGTGAGGGCATGAGCACTCAGATTATGTCGGTCACCGATGGACCATTCCATGTTTGGACGAAAGTTCATACAGAAAACAAGACGGTAACGGGGGGATTAATCCGTGCAAATGTCTACCAAGGGATGGCAATTTCAATACAAGGGGGAAAGTCAGATCCCGGTGAGGGAGGGGACCCTCATGAGATATTGGCCCGAGGTAAGGCCGGGCGGTCAGCATGACGAGAGAGACGACTCCCGAGGATGACGTTCGGCTCACAAGAGCATCACTAAAATTCCCAGGTTCGGAATCCAAGAAGGAGAGACGGGGGGCCATACCGTTATGTTCGTGGGTTGCCTCGAGTGACATTCATCATTATCGTTCATTTATTAGCATTACTCCCTTTTGTTATCTTCTTTGTGCCTATTATTTGATTGGGACTACCCCCTGTTTTATCACTATTATTATTACTTGTTGTTCCTTTTATTATATAATTTCTTTTATTATATATATTTTTTCATTGGAGAAATGATGGAGTGTACCGCTGGGTGGAATTAGGAGTGTACCGCTGGGGAGTTAGGAAGTGTACCGCTGGAGGGTGTACCGCTGGAGGGTGTACCGCTGGAAGGGTTGAAGGAGTGTATTGCTGGAAGGTGAAGGGGAGTGTACCGCTGGAAGGGTTGGAGGAGTGCATTGCTAGACGGTGAAGGGGAGTGTACTGCTGGAAGGTGAAGGGGAGTGTACCGCTGGAAAGTGTACCGTTGGAGGGTAAAGGGAAGTGTGCCGCTGGGAGGTGCACCGCTGGAAGGGTGAAGGGGAGTGTGTAGTGTGCCGCTGGGTGGAACAGAATCCAAGGGAGGGTTCCTTGTTCGTGGAGTTCTGATGAAGAATCTTAGATGGTTAAGCTTCCAATTCCCTATCATGAGATTGAGTCCCAAGTCATGTTCAGCAGTGCAGTTCTTGGAGTCTTATTCAGCCGATTCCTGGAGCCTCGCATAGTTCCCTTAGTTGATTGGCATGTTTTATGGTTGTTGGTTTCATTTGTTTGTTGCTTCCTTTCGTCTTTTAACTTACTGTTATTTCTGAAAAAAATTCGGCAGCACCTCCCCTTGACTCGGATGGTAAGGGGATAACAAAGAACATGCCCACAGGGAGTGACATGAACCAACAACTGAGGTGTGTGCCTAGGCAGCCAACTTTAGGGAAACGTCAAAAAACTCGAAGAAAAGGTTGAACGAGAAACCCCCAGACTGACACGAGCTGTGAATGCACCGGAGGAGTGATAATCAAGGTGTGCCGGGCTGGCAGTCTAAGAGTGTGCCGTTGAGCAGGCCAATAGAGGAGGTGTGCCGCTGAGACAGCCAAGGGGGGGTGCCGCTGAGTAGGCCAATAGGGGGAGTGTACCGTTGAGGCAGCCAAGGAAAGTGTGTCGTAGGCAGACTCAGGGAGGTGTACCGCTGGGCGAGCAAAAATAGATGTGCCGTTGGAGGGCTTGAACGGTATGATGACTGAGGGGTTTGAATGGGCGTGTGTACCGTGGGACTTGTAGAAAAGGCTGAGGGACCTCCTGGCCAGTAGATGAATTCCAACCGCTAGACAAGGGCAGTGGGCGCTAAAGATCCTGTAGACGGGGGAGGTGGGGTAATGCTCACGCGGTGGAGGGCCATTGAAGAGGAGAGGAGCCAGCCTTGTATTGACAAACCAAGAACACTACAAGTTGAGCTAAGCTAACTGACGGTATGAGGGAAAAATCAGAACGAAGCTAGCAGACCCGGGGGAAAGATGCAAACCACATGTTAACAATGAGGAGAAGACAACAAATGCAACGAAAGAAGGCAAAGCCAAAAGGTGTTTCATTCATGACGAAATCAAAATGAAAAAGATCATGGCCTGAAGGCCAAACATAATGCAACACATCCAAACAAATGGGGGAGAGAAATGGGGAAGAGAAAGGAAAAAAAAAGTTTTGGGGAGAGGGTCAAGATGAGGAAGGGTGATCGTTCCCTTCACTGCCATCCTTCCCTCTCCACTACACAGCACAATCTCCCTTTCTCTCCTTGCTCTCCTCTACCTACTTCTTCTTATCTTCATCTTCTCGTTCTGTTCTCTTCGCACGGGTGCCTTCGCATCCATTCTCTTTCTTTCTGAGAGGCTTTTATAGGTGGGCCGTTGACGGGGGACCTCATGATGGCACTGCCATCCGAGGTTGACCCGGATTTTGTCTCTGTCAGGTGGGGATCTCCCTCATCCAACCAGAAGGCGACACCAAGGCGGGTGCTAGCTGGCGTTGGAAGTCACCGAGCTGCGTGCCAATGGGTTGCCTATTGACCGCTGTGTCTTCTGCCGGTGCGTGCCGTTCATGGGAATTCACCGCTGTGCCGCTGGGGGGCCAGGCCGCTGTGCCGTTGAAGAGGCATAATGCCTGTGCCGCCGGGGGCTCGCCTGAAGCGTGCCGCTGGAAGGGGGTTTGATCGTGCCGCTGAAGAGGCATCATGCCTGTGCCACTGGGGGGCTCGTTTGAAGTGTGCCGTTGAAGGGGCTGTTGACATCTAAAATATATCAAAAGAAACTGAATCAGACTCAAGGCTCTGAAGGCCAACCAGTGGTGCAGCTCCCGCACTATCCCTGGAAGTTCTGAGAATCAGAATAGAAGAGACCCACTACTCCTAACACTTTGCTCGGCTAAAGCCATCCCTGGCTAGGCCGCTGTCCAGTACTGCTATCATTCAGATAGTCAGGCGGATAAGACTATACCAACATTCATGCAATCATCTACCTACTGAAAAGGGATGCTCAGATAATTCTGATTCTCCGGAAGTGGGATTCACAGTGCCTCACACATGTTTGTGAACGCAAGGTGTTAAACAAGCCCCATGAAGAATATATACACATACCAAGAAGCCCATCACGCCATCTGAAGGAGCCCATTAGATGGATTCGGTGCCGGATGACAGAAGATGGGCCAAGCCCAATGTGAACTAAGACGCGCCGAGGCCTGCCCACACCGGGAAGCCAGATGCTGGCGCGCCGGGGAGCTCACGCCGATAGGATGAAAGCCATCCCTCTATAAGAAGGCTGCCCTTCGAAGCAAAAAGAGAGAGAGATAGAGAGACAGACAGATAGAAAAAAAAAAGAAAAGAGAAGGAGAGTAGTAGCCACCGAAGGAAACGGGAGCTCGAGAGCCCTCCAAGGAAGCTCAAGAGAAAGCAGGTTTGCAGAGATTAGAAGGGAGAGCCAAGGTGGGATCAGTTCCAAGATGCCCTGAGGGGCTACAGCTTCCCTTCCCCCTGTCTCTTATCTGAATATCCCTTCTCCTTTTATGTCTATTTTTTTTAGCATCCTTGCTCTAGTAGCATCGAATGCTAATGTAACCCCGCTGTCGGGGATAGAATCTATGTATGATTTCCTCCGATGTTTCTCTTTTGATCTAGATGTATGTATGCTGTTCAGATGATTAGTTAATGAAAGTGGGTTGAGTTTTGCCCCCTCACTATCTTGTTCTCTTCCCCTGCGTTCGAGGTTTAGCATATGTGACGGGATTGTCGGTTCGAGATTCAAGATTCATGGTTGAACCTGACGGGATCGGCAAGCGGCTTCAACAAAATTATCAAATAAATATTTATATTAATTAGGCCACATGTGTAGGCCTAATATGTGTGTTTTCTTTTTATAGGATTTAAACTATATCCATGAAAGAGTCTTTTTTTAATAGTCTCTTTTAATCTTCCAATTAGAGGTATAATGAGTGTTAGGTAATAGTTGAAGTTTTAATGAGTTGTCTTTTGGTCTCCTTGTGGAGTCTATAAAAAGAGTCCTGTAACCTTTATTTTAAGCAATGAAGTGAAGTTAATTTTTTGAAAGATGTAGCCCCTTACCCTCTCCACCTTTCTCTCCTCTCTCCCCATCCCTTCTCTCCCACGTTTTATCCTCTTTCTCTCTCTAACTCCCAAACACCACCGCGACCACACCTTCTCTCACACACACACACGTAAATTGCGTCTTTACCCACGTCTTCCTCTCCCCACCACTCTTCACCTCCCTCTCTCCCTTTCCTCTTATCTCTTCCTCTCTTTTCTTGCCCTCTGCAACTCTCCTTCTCTCTATAACTCTCCCTTGCCCATACCCTCACCGGCGGCTCTCTCCTCCTCCCCCCTTTCTCTCTTTCTCATCTCTCCTCCTCCACTTTCACACTTCGATCTCCTCACTCCTCCCCCTCCTCTGGCATTCCTCTCCCCCTCTCTCTCTTTCTGTTCTCTGTGCACTCCTGCATGCAGCGTTGTCCTCCCTTCTATAGGCATCGGACGGTTCCCACTCTCTCCCCATTCCCTCTCTCTTTCTCTCCTTCACATAGCAGCTCTCCCTCTCTCCCTTGCTTCCGTTCACCTCTACTGTTCACAGGCATGACCTCCCCTTCGCATGACAACCACCGCATCGACGCCCTCACTGTGGGGCTTCTTCTCCCTTCCCCCTCCATGTCCCCTCTCAGCACTCTCACTCTCATCACCCTCTCTCTCTATTTCCTGCACCTCCCCTCACCCTCTTCCCTTCTGCACCACCTTTCTCTCACTCCCTACACCAGACCTCCCCTATACACTGCTCACCCGTCTCCACGTTCTCACCTCTCCCTCTCCCATTCTCCTCTACTCTTCTGCACACCCTCACACCGGCGGGCTCCTCCCCTCTCCACCTCTCCCTTCTCTTGCTTCCCATCTCCTCCTCTCCCACCACAGATCTTGCTTCTCTTCACCCTGCTAGCCACTGCGGCCTGTCCCCCTCCATTTCTCTCTCTAGCCCAATCTGCACCAGCCCATCTACACATACAACTCCCAAGCCCCTCTCCCTCCTCCACTCCCTTTCTCTCCCACAGCTCAGCCACCCGCCGAGCAGCTCCACCTCCTTCCCTAGCCCGACCACCCTCCGAGCTCGGCGAATTCCACGGCAAGCACTCGGACCTCACGGCAAGCATGGCACCTTGCCATGCAACTCATGCTTAGTGCCCATCTAGCCAACATCGCCAACATCCTCGTCGAGCACACCAGTGGCCCGAGCACCCCCGCGTCTGAGTTTGGTGAGCACCGCGGCGAGCGCGACAAGTACCTGGTCCGAGCACGGCATATAGTGCCATCAACCGCTGCAAGGTTCCCTACCAGTCACCGTTCTAAGCACAGGCCCTCCAAGCACGGTGACTACGGTGTCCCTCGGAGCACATCGGCAGCCCCCCCCTCTCACGTAACCACTCTTCTCTTTATAACTCAGCCATGGGCCTCCTCTCTCCATTTCTCTCTTCCCCCACAAGTCCCTTTCTCCCTCCCCCTTACTTTCTCCAATCCCACAGGTGATCCCCTGCTTGAAACAGGGGCACCGCAGGTGCCTCCTACCCCCCTTCCCCCCCCCCACATCTCCACCCCTCCCTCTATCTCTCTTAACCTCATCTTCCCCTCCTCCCGTCGACCTCTCCCCTGCTGGCCTCCTTCACGTCTTCCCCCTTCTTTCACCCATGCGGCCTCTCCTCTCCCTACACCTCCCCCACCTCTCTAAACTCTTCTCACTCTCAATCCCATACCACCGGAGCCCCTATTTCTAACAGAGCACCGTAATCTCCCCTCTCCTCCCACACCCCAGCCTTCTCTATCACTCTCTACCCCTCACTTTCTCATGCAGCAGAGCCCCTCACATGTTCCCTCTCTCACACCTGCACACTCGGTTCTACCCCTGCGAATGGCCCCTCTGCATGCTACATCCCCACTTCCCCCTGCAGTCTTCGACCATACCTTAACCCTCTACCTGCCACAAGCAAGGCCGCCACGTCCACCACCCTCGTTTGTTGCACCGCCATACAGAGCCAAGCCCCATCACCGGCAAACTAGCTGTCCCGCCCTTGTCGTCCGTAATGATGGCTGACGCCGTTAGTGCCGCGAACCCCACACAAACACTACCTGTGCCGCATTCTGATGGTGAAGATTGGGCTGGCCAACAACACCGCTACGTCCCGCTCCTACTAGCTACATGCAACCGTTTGGGGCCCCCCTCCTGCGTCCTTCGCCATGGCCCATGCAGCCACGTCGTCAGCACTATCCACTGCACCGTCGCCCGCACGGCACCTACTCCCTCCAAGCGAACCGAGCATGGCGAGAACGCTCCCCTCCGAGCATGGCAAGCACCCCGCGTCCGAGCATGGCGAACACGGCAACTGACCTCGCACCCGGCGTCCGAACACGCCACGGTGCCTCCTTAAGCATGTCGTTCGGGCCCCGGATGCAGCCGTCCCCGAGCACGTCGTGACCCCCTCCGTTCCGAGCACTCCGGCAACGCTCACCTCCTACCAGCGTCCAGGCACACCGTGGTCCCCCCCCCCCCCGAGCACGGTACTCGCCCCACCACGCCAACGGCCTCGTCACCAACTGCCCCCGCAGCGGCGTTCGACCACGGCAACGGCCCATGCAGCGGCCTCCGAGCCCAGCACCGACTATCCCGTCGAGCACGACGGCCCTCCCGAGCATGCATGGGCGAGTGCCCGCCTCCATCCGAGCAAGGCCACCTTCCCGAGCTCGCTGCTTCGCCGATGACGCCGCTCATCCTCTCCATTCTCTCTCTACATGCCTCTCTCTCCCATTTCACTCTAACTCTCTCTTTTCTCTCTTTAAATCACTTACGTGATTCCCCTTCTCTCTCTTCTCTCACTTCCTCACCTCTTTGTTCTCTCTCACTCTATATGCATGTCAATGTAACAAGTGGAAAAAAATGAAAAAAAAAAGAAGAAAATGGAAAAGAATAGAGAATCTCGGACTCGGAGGATAGTCTCACATCAAATGGTATCATAGCTTAGGGAACCGGGCTGTTCCATCCGACCGGGATCCTGAGCTACGAGGTTCGAGGTCGAACCTCCTCCAAGTAAAGGGGTTTGACGGGATCATCGGTTCGAGATTCAAGATTCATGGTTGAACCTGACGGGATCGGCAAGCGGCTTCAACAAAATTATCAAATAAATATTTATATTAATTAGGCCACATGTATAGGCCTAATATGTGTGTTTTCTTTTTATAGGATTTAAACTATATCCATGAAAGAGTCTTTTTTTAATAGTGTCTTTTAATCTTCCAATTAGAGGTATAATAAGTGTTAGGTAATAGTTGAAGTTTTAATGAGTTGTCTTTTGGTCTCCTTGTGGAGTCTATAAAAAGAGTCCTGTAACCTTTATTTTAAGCAATGAAGTGAAGTTAATTTTTGGAAAGATGTAGCCCCTTACCCTCTCCACCTTTCTCTCCTCTCTCCCCATCCCTTCTCTCCCACGTTTTATCCTCTTTCTCTCTCTAACTCCCAAACACCACCGCGACCACACCTTCTCACACACACACACACGTAAATTGCGTCTTTACCCACGTCTTCCTCTCCCCACCACTTTTCACCTCCCTCTCTCCCTTTCCTCTTATCTCTTCCTTTCTTTTCTTGCCCTCTGCAACTCTCCTTCTCTCTATAACTCTCCCTTGCCCATACCCTCACCGGCGGCTCTCTCCTCCTCCCCCCTTTCTCTCTTTCTCATCTCTCCTCCTCCACTTTCACACTTCGATCTCCTCACTCCTCCCCCTCCTCTGGCATTCCTCTCCCCCTCTCTCTCTTTCTGTTCTCTGCGCACTCCTGCATGCAGCGTTGTCCTCCCTTCTATAGGCATCGGACGGTTCCCTCTCTCTCCCCATTCCCTCTCTCTTTCTCTCCTTCACATAGCAGCTCTCCCTCTCTCCCTTGCTTCCGTTCACCTCTACTGTTCACAGGCATGACCTCCCCTTCGCTCGACAACCGCCGCATCGACGCCCTCACTGTGGGGCTTCTTCTCCCTTCCCCCTCCGTGTCCCCTCTCAGCACTCTCACTCTCATCACCCTCTCTCTCTATTTCCTGCACCTCCCCTCACCCTCTTCCCTTCTGCACCACCTTTCTCTCACTCCCTGCACCAGACCTCCCCTATACACTGCTCAGCCGTCTCCACGTTCTCACCTCTCCCTCTCCCATTCTCCTCTACTCTTCTGCACACCCTCACACCGGCGGGCTCCTCCCCTCTCCACCTCTCCCTTCTCTTGCTTCCCTTCTCCTCCTCTCCCACCACAGATCTTGCTTCTCTTCACCCCGCTAGCCACTGCGGCCTCTCCCCCTCCATTTCTCTCTCTAGCCCAATCTGCACCAGCCCATCTACACATACAACTCCCACGCCCCTCTCCCTCCTCCACTCCCTTTTTCTCCCACAGCTCAGCCACCCGCCGAGCAGCTCCACCTCCTTCCCTAGCCCTACCACCCTCCGAGCTCGGTGAATTCCACGGCAAGCACTCGGACCTCACGGCAAGCATGGCACCTTGCCATGCAACTCATGCTTAGTGCCCATCTAGCCAACGTCGCCAACATCCTCGTCGAGCACACCAGCGGCCCGAGCACCCCCGCGTCTGAGTTTGGCGAGCACCGCGGCGAGCGCGACAAGTACCTGGTCCGAGCACGGCATATAGTGCCATCAACCGCTGCAAGGTTCCCTACCAGTCACCGTTCTAAGCACATGCCCTCCAAGCACGGTGACTACGGTGTCCCTCGGAGCACATCGGCAGCCCCCCCTCTCACGTAACCACTCTTCTCTTTATAACTCAGCCATGGGCCTCCTCTCTCCATTTCTCTCTTCCCCCACAAGTCCCTTTCTCCCTCCCCCTTACTTTCTCCAATCCCGCAGGTGATCCCCTGCTTGAAACAGGGGCACCGCAGGTGCCTCCTACCCCCCTTCCCCCCCCACATCTCCACCCCTCCCTCTCTCTCTCTTAACCTCATCTTCCCCTCCTCCCATCGACCTCTCCCCTGCTGGCCTCCTTCACGTCTTCCCCCTTCTTTCACCCATGCGGCCTCTCCTCTCCCTACACCTCCCCCACCTCTCTAAACTCTTCTCACTCTCAATCCCATACCACCGGAGCCCCTGTTTCTAACAGAGCACCGTAATCTCCCCTCTCCTCCCACACCCCAGCCTTCTCTATCACTCTCTACCCCTCACTTTCTCATGCAGCAGAGCCCCTCACATGTTCCCTCTCTCACACCTGCACACACTCGGTTCTACCCCTGCGAATGGCCCCTCTGCATGCTACATCCCCACTTCCCCCTGCAGTCTTCGACCATACCTTAACCCTCTACCTGCCACAAGCAAGGCCGCCACGTCCACCACCCTCGTCTGTTGCACCGCCATACAGAGCCAAGCCCCATCACCGGCAAACTAGTTGTCCCGCCCTTGTCGTCCGTAATGATGGCTGACGCCGTTAGTGCCGCGAACCCCACACAAACACTACCTGTGCCGCATTCTGATGGTGAAGATTGAGCTGGCCAACAACACCGCCACGTCCCGCTCCTACTAGTCCCCCCTCCTGCGTCCTTCACCATGGCCCATGCAGCCATGTCGTCAGCACTATCCACTGCACCGTCGCCCGCACGGCACCTACTCCCTCCAAGCGAACCGAGCATGGCGAGAACTCTCCCCTCCGAGCATGGCAAGCACCCCGCGTCCGAGCATGGCGAACACGGCAACTGACCTCGCACCCGGCGTCCGAACACGCCACGGTGCCTCCTTAAGCATGTCGTTCGGGCCCCGGATGCAGCCGTCCCCGAGCACGTCGTGACCCCCTCCGTTCCGAGCACTCCGGCAACGCTCACCTCCTACCAGCGTCCAGGCACACCGTGGTCCCCCCCCCCCCCCCCGAGCACGGTACTCGCCCCACCACGCCAACGGCCTCGTCACCAACTGCCCCCGCAGCGGCGTTCGACCACGGCAACGGCCCATGCAGCGGCCTCCGAGCCCAGCACCGACTATCCCGTCGAGCACGACGGCCCTCCCGAGCATGCATGGGCGAGTGCCCGCCTCCATCCGAGCAAGGCCACCTTCCCGAGCTCGCTGCTTCGCCGATGACGCCGCTCATCCTCTCCATTATCTCTCTACATGCCTCTCTCTCCCATTTCACTCTAACTCTCTCTTTTCTCTCTTTAAATCACTTACGTGATTCCCCTTCTCTCTCTTCTCTCACTTCCTCACCTCTTTGTTCTCTCTCACGCTATATGCATGTCAATGTAACAAGTGGAAAAAAATCAAAAAAAAAGAAGAAAATGGAAAAGAATAGAGAATCTCGGACTCGGAGGATCGTCTCACATCAATATGTAATGACTGCTGCAAGCTACATAGATTTTATGGTTTGATCTTCAAAGATTTCTCCGCTATTTTCCTCACCACCTCGTGTCCACGTCGAGGGCCTGAGACAGTTTATCTCATGGCTTCTAGTCCGTGAAATGATGAGGGATAAATTCAGAACTGGTCATCCGTAGTTCCGCTCCTCAGTGAGGCCCCAGAGAGAAGGCTACCATCCCCTTGGATTGTCCCCTCTCTGTAACCTCTTTGGCGGTCGCCAAACCCTTGGATAAACCTCCCTTACAAACCCCTGAATGAACCCTCCTTTGAGACTCTCAGCCCCTTGAAGCCTTCACCTCAAAAAAAAATCCCTTCAAGACAGTACTGAGACCCTCATTTCTGAAGCCTTCCAACCCTCCCGGCGTGAACCCCTCTCGACGTAGGTCTCGCGCCGAGGACTGCCCGCACCGGCTGAGCTTGTCGCGCCGAAACCTATTCTGTTTGTCGCGTCGAGACCTCCACATCTCTGGCGGTGAAGCCATACCGATAGCTTCTTGCCGAAACTCTTTTGAGCCATGTCATCCTTGAGCATAATACCCTGTTCTCCAGTGGAGAAATACTACCTTTCCCTCGATCCTCATGGGAGCTACATCAATGGGGTCAATCCCCCCTTTCATTCTGTCACTCCATCAAGTCATGGAGGTATGTCGTTGCATGTTCTCCGCTGACTGTACAGGGGATATCAATAAATCTCACGATAGGTGGGTAAAGTCTCACAAGATTCAGATCTTCCTGGATCTCGGGCTACGCCCGGCTCTTCTTTTGGTTTCCACTCCGACATTTCGGGAGCGGATGGCCTATAATACCCTTTTGGCACACCCCAAAATAAGGGGAGGTGCTGCCAAAATTTGTCCATGAGCTTTACTCTATCGAATAATATAACGCTTCTACTGAAATTATGAATTTAACCGCCAACTGTGTGGCAGGGAGCTGAGCTATACCATCTCATGACACCTTGGCCACCACAGGGGAATATATACATCACAGTTACATGGTCCCCCTGGACCTCGTGTGAACGAATCCACCCTCATCTTCTACCTCACCCAAATATTACTATGAACAAACTCATGAAATCCCCATCGAATACAAAGGATCCCTTTGAACTCATAAGAAACCCTCACAATACCTGAGAAAACCAACAAAAACAACTACCGGCGCCATATGACTCCCTGCGCTATCCAGTTCCCGGCACAGCCTCCTCTCGGCGCCAATCTCGCGCCGGGTAAAGGTCGCGCCGGGAGGCCTATCGCGCCGACTCCCCTTCATTCCAACTGTGCCGGGTGCTCACCGTGCCGATAACCCTTGAGCTCACCGTCGCGCCGGGATCCCACCGCGCCATTTGGCCTTCGCGTCGGCTCCTATCCATGCTGTTTCATCTCAACAATAGCTGCCACTCAAACATCTGAGCCCAAATCCAGTCTAAACCTAGTGTCCCACTCCTGTTAATCTTCAGGCTAAACTTCATTGCATTATGAGGGAATTTTGTTTCTTGATCTAGGTTCGCGGGAGATACATTAATGGGGGTTTTACCCCTACATTATACCGAGTATGATGTTTCTTTTATCACCCTACTGACCTCCGGAGTTCTGCCACTGCATGTTCTCCAATAGTCCCTTAAGGGTACATCAACAAACCCTGTGGCGATGGACATTGTCCCGTTGCATTCAAATCCTTTTTGGATCCAGGGCTACGCCTGCCTCTCTTTTGGCTTCCATCCCGGCATCCTGTGGGTGGATGACCTATATTCCCCCTCTGGCATGGTCCAAAAGAAGGGGATATGACGCTGGATTTGCGCCATAACACTGTTATCACGTCCCGTGTAGCACGGTTGTCTATGCATGTTTCGCATCCCGTTAGCGGAGTCAGCATAATAGTCTTATGTCGTTTTGCCCCCGAGGCATCCTTTCTTTGCAATTAATCAAGGGTTGTCCTTCTTTGGAAGGACATAATTAACGTCATAGCCTCCATGGTATGACGGACTCCGAGTCCTGACACGAATATCATAATCGACTGACTGAGTCAGATCGAGCGCACAAGAAATTGTCACTCCTGTGACTGGCACGCCTAATAAACCTAATAAAACAAAGGATAAAAAAGAAAAAAATATCCCCACAAGTCTGGCACGCCCGGTGGGACTTGAGTCTCCCTTCATCTCTTTGCCAAGAGAGGACACCTTCGGGGGCTTACCCCAAGAATGCTGATTGTTTGTCTGTTTATCTCAGGTGAACGATGAAGTTATCCGGACTCACTGGTGTTGGCTTCGGCCCCGCAATCGTCGCCGACCACGCGGAGCATGGGTACCTGGCGGTGCCCACAATTTTTGGATACTTCCCACCAGCTGTAGGCTTCCCCAACTTCTTGGGGTTGGCCTTCGTTGACATGTTACAGACGGAGTCCCTGAAAACCGTCGAAGAGAAGGTTACTGAAAAGGTCGAGGCCCCGGAGGCTCGACACTGTGATAACTCGTCCGCGAGTCCATTCCATGTTGCCAGCTGCATGGTGCATCACATTGCTCACGGGGCCCGCCCCGTCCCTGCCAAGAACTTCGGGAGGCGTCGACACCGAAACCCCCGAAGGAAGGTTGATGATGCTATGACCGGACGTCTCTCCGCATCCGGCAAGTCTATGCTGGTCGGTGGCCTCCACGTCCTTCTGGATGGGTGTAAGGCTCGAGTGAGCTCGGACCGGATGATCCCTACAGTGCCAGTCCACAACTCCTATCAGGCTCTTGCTGGAAGAGGAGCCAAAGAACAAGAAGCCTGCCGCCATAACCAGGGAAGGTTGGCTCCGAAGCCAAGAAGATTCAAACAGGTTTGGGTCCCCAAAAAGATCCAGCCTGTCCAGCAAGAAGCTCCGGTGCAGTACCACCCCAGGTTCACCAGAGTAGAAGAGAGCAAGAAGTGGGACCTTATTCCAAGGAAGGAAAAGACAATCGTGGATCCCCCACGCCGAGAATGCTTTAGGGCCTGCGCCCGACAAGCCGACATCCCCGTTGTGGGAAGAAGATTACAGCAGACTACCGAGAGGACTTGGTTTGCTTACATTCCTCCGGTGAGAGGTCAACAACTATCCTGACCCTACACCCGGGTCGAGGGCAAGAAGAAATGACCAATATGGTCAGAAGTTATTTTAAGGGATTAGGCAGCCCCTCTTTGGGCCAACAACGGCTGTTACAAGCAGTTACATCTGAAGAAGACTGCTGTCCATTAATGGCAGCAGGAGAAGAAGAAGATAGGAGGATGACGTCATCGGTTGATGACAATGGATATGAAGACGGCTCTGATGTTCAAGCCGATGAAACTGCTCCCCGCCAAGGGGAAAAGGAAAGGATCTCTGTGTTTGAAAGGCTTACCTTCCCGGGGAGTGTCAAGAGGAGGGTTCTCAGATAGAGACGCAGGATGCAGATTTTCACATGTAATATGGCCGGGATAGATGGCCATTATGGAAAATTGCCTGAGGAGCCTCAAGAGTTGGCCTGGCTAGCCGGAAGACCGGGGCCGAGCACTCGAAGAGTGGAAGCCGCAAAAGAGAAGCTAGCGGCGACCGAAGGAAAGCAAACCCTGCCTCGCCTCCAACAGCATGACAAGGCCGTTATTCTCACAGCAAATGTGATAACGGCAGATAAAGAAGAAGATGCATTGCTTGACATCCTACCATGATGTTGCATCTGGCGAGACGACAGAGGCCATCCCCAGCACAGCAGCTATGGACCCGGTCGTACTGATGATGCTCCAGAGGTACCGCCAGGAGATAGAACAGCTGAAGAAGCAATTGACGAAAAGGATAGAGTAGTCCTCTGCCTCCAAGCAGCCTGATGTGCAGGCCGAATCATCAAGGGGAGCAGCCAGCAAGAACGACTTCCCACCACTCTATACCCCGTCTCTGCAGGTGGGACCGAACTTGGCAACAACTCAGCAGCACCCATCGCAGCCACTGGCTCCACCAGTGCTGCCACAGGTGCACCAGACGCCTCCACTGCTGCGCCCTCCTCCACAGGTGACCACCCTGGTCACCCCCTACTTGCAGCCAGCTCATTTCTACCCGGAACCGGTCGACCCAACCACCATGAACAAGATGATGGTAGAAAGGATGATCGAGATGAAGCTCGCTGAAAGAGCCGAAGGTGACTATGTTGTGTTCGATGCATATAGGGTTCCATACCCACCGCATCATGCTGCCAAACGGCTTCCCCCCGGGATTAGCAAGCCGCCGAAGTTCGACAAGTTCAACGGAAAGGGATCCCCGAAGGAACATGTTGCCTACTACATGACCGTCATGGGTGACTTGGCCACTGACGAGTCATATTTATTGAAGTTCTTTGGGTCCTCACTTACAAGGCTCGCATTTGAATGGTACTCCAGCCTCCCGGCTGGGTCAATCAGCGACTGGTCGGACATGCAGAGGAAGTTCAGAGAAAGATTCCACGTCACCGAGAGGGAGGTCACAGTGGCTGAACTCTACTCAACAAGACAAAGGGCAGATGAGACCGCTCTCGACTACATCAAGAGGTGGAGGAACCTCGGGATGAGATGCAAGCGGCCCCCGCACCAGGAGGACGCTGTACAGATCTACAAATAGAACCTCAGGAGAGAGGTGCTGGAGAAGATGATTGGCATGGAAATCCGGTCGTTCGACCGTCTGAACAATATTGTGGCCGAAGTGGAGGCTTTCTTAGCGAAACCAGCTCCCACATCAAATATTCCTACTGCACATGTCACGCCCCGATGCGGAATATCAGGACGTACAGTCGTGAACGAGCTGACAAGAGAGATATCTATCTAAAACAATACACAAGTGCTACAAGATGGAAATACTAAATGATCAACAACCAACCACAACTGATACAACAACCTCAAATTGAACTTAATACAATTGGAATAACAACCACTAAAACTCAATAACATAACTAAAACTACAAGCTCTCCAAAACACAACTGAAAGTAAGATAACACACTGCTAACACACTAGAACTGACACACTCATGACATCACTCCTGCCCTTCCCCATCGGTAAGCGCGTCACCTGAAAAGCCTGGAAAGGGGGGGGAAAAACACAACTATGAGCTGACGCTCAGTAGGAAATAACAGACAGGTATACGTGATTAACAGTTTAATTATATTTTAAAATATCATGCTATAAAGGATAATGCAATAAAAGGATAATGACGATATAATGAAACAAAATTAAAGATCTTGCAAGGTCAAGAAATATACAATTGATAATGATTAACAAGGATAATAGATACAAGAATTTACAACAGGAGATATAACAAGAGACAGTAGTAAGGAATTGGCCACAAGCAAGTAATATCAATTCATTCGCGATCAAGTAACAAGAGATGTTTGTCATAGACGCAACAAGCAAGCAAGTATTTCGGTGTAATGCCCCACCATGTCATTAGCATCCCATGGGCTCAGTAATTTTTCGGGCGCTCTCCACAGGACCAGACCGGGCCCTTATGATGCGATGGCATTTATTTTTATGGGCCCAAAGTCCCACACGTCCAGATATTCAGTCAATTTTAATGGCCAATCAATCAGAGGAATTTCTGTCAAGAGTATGAGATTTAAGGACTAACATGTCCTTGGATTCCAAACAAAAACTCGGTTGATACGGTCACTCTGGTGCTGTATTACAAGAACTGGACCAAAGCTTGGTCCGTGGGGTCAAGAAAGAACGGCTGATAGTATACCGTTCAAGTGTGTAAGTAATACATTCTACTGGAGTAATAGTGACTAAAACAGCAACTTAACAATCCATTTAATCCTAATCACCAAGTTAATATATCAAAGATTATCCATTATCATTTGCATTAAGACAATTGCCAAAAAGCTAATTCAAGGTGATAAGGTAAAGGAACAAGCTTGTACAGGAAGGAAATAGCATGTATTAACAGAGATTTAGTTACACCATTAACCACTAATTATGTGGGTTTCTATTTAACCATTGTATATATTGCAATTAAGATGATGAATGGCATGTTTTTACATCATGATAGAACATAGGAACCAAAGCAATTTGAAATCATAAGGTGCATGAATAGGTCACTGGTTCTTCCAGAATATACTTTTAAATAGGTCTAAGTTAATTAGGTCGATCCCCTAATGATTCGGATCGATCCACGGGTCGCAAAATGATGAAAACCGGGTTTCTGGTGCATGGGTCGACCCCTGGGGTCGACCCCTACAAAACTGGGGTCTGCCTACTGGATGGGTCGACCCCCACAATTTCTGAAGATGGGTCGACCCCAAGGGTCGACCCCCACACTTTCTGCAGATGGGTCGACCCCAGGGGTCGACCCTCGGGCCTGCCGGACAACCCAGAAAAGGGGTCGACCCCAGGGGTCAACCCCTGCAAGAATAGAAACGGATTTTTGCCCCAGAAAATGCATGAACTCACCCAATTGAGGTCCAATTGAGTTGGGATCTTAACCACAAGATCTAGGGTGATTAATATACATACTAGGGTCATTAAACAAGCGATTTGAAACACTAATTCCAACAGAAATCAATTAAATCTTAACCTATTCTATGAAGATCACATGAAGACCTAATCCTTGACATGCTGTTACTAAATCTTAAAATTCTCCCAACATACACAACGGAATTTGGGGCTTTTGGTGTCAAAAGAAAGCTGACTTGATGCTAAATCCAACCATGTATTATAAGCTATATGTGGATCAAGTTATCTAACTCGAAATCAGCCCGTAATCAAGCTCTAACTCTAAGGGTCACAAAATAAATTAAGTTCTAGACATGCTCTCACTAAAAATCGAAATTCTCCAAGCATGCTCAATTAAAATTGGGGCTTTCTATGTTAAACGAAAGCTAATAACATGCTGATTACATCATATAAGTTAATTAGAGTTTGGCCTGTTAAACCTACCTCAAACGAAGAGGGAACTTAGAAACCCTAGAATGAAGAACGAATGGACAGCACCTTAGAAAACCCACGATATCTCCTTAGATACTTGATCAAAATTGGGGCTTTTAGTCCCATTGGATAGATCTCGTCGAGAGGAATAATTTGCTATATTCATGTTCGAATTCTGGTTGAGAATTCCTACCTCAATTGAAGAAACCAAGAAGGAAGAAGGAAGCCGACGGCCTCCCGACACACCTTCACAAATCGAGCAAGAACTTCCTAGATCTGAAACTTCAGCGAACCCCACAGCCACCAAATAAAAGTAGACTTGAATAACTACGTTTCTATAGGTCATGAGCTTCTGGAGCCTTCGGAGTTGGGAGTATTCGGTGCTGCAAGTTACGTGTTTAGAAACGGCGCCGGAATCCTTGACTCGACCAAAGCTATGTCGGCAGCACGTTTTAGGGCTAGGTTTACCTCAAATTGATTGAGGGTAAATGTTCCTTACATTGTGGCCTTCCATTTGCCACTGATTTGAGATCATTTGGTTGAGTATGAAGGTCGAATTTCACGTTTTAATCCAAGGTTAGGTAAGGGTCAAAAAGTGTGTACTTTTGGGCTTAATCTCTAAATAGATCTTACCACAGATTTATAATGGCTTAATGCCAAAAGGAAAAGTTGTTATCTACATCGACCTTAACCTGTTTACTATTTTTATGAATTTTTATAAGGTAGTCGGATTTTCACTTATACTATTTCTAACGAATTAAATATTAATAAATCCGAAATTAAATTATTAATTCAATAAAATTCTATTCTCAATTAATAAAAGCTTAACAAAAAAATATTGGGCTCAATTAAATAATTTGGGGTCTTACACCCTCCCCTACTTAAAGGAATTTAGTCCTCCAAATTCACTGCACTAAAACTGAGAGTAGAAAAAAGATCGCTCACCTAGAATAGGTCAGGATACCGCTTCCGCATAGTCTCTTCAGACTCCCATGTAGCTTCTTCGGTCCTACGCCGACTCCACTGAATCTTGACCATCGGTATCGAACGATTCCGGAGTTGTTGTTGCTTCCGGTCCAGAATCTTGACAGGTCTTTCCTCATAGGTCAAATCTTCCTTCAGTTCAAAATCCACCTGCTGAATGATATGAGTGGGATCGTACACATATTTCCGCAACATAGACACATGAAAAATATTGTGTACGCCAGACAAATGCGGTGGTAAAGCCAGTCTGTATGCCACCTCTCCCACTCTATCTAGAATCTCGAATGGACCAATGTACCTCGGACTCAGCTTGCCATGAATGCCAAATCTTCAGATCCCTCTTGTCGGAGAGACCTTTAAGAACACATGCTCGCCAACCTGAAATTCCAATGCTCTTCTCCTGTTGTCGGCATAACTCTTCTATCTTGACTGGGCTACTTGTAACCGGTCTCGGATAATACGGATGTTCTGTGATGATTCCGAAACAAGATCTGGTCCAAGCCACTGTTTCTCACCTACCTCGTCCCAACACAACGGGGAACGACAACTTCTACCATATAGTGCTTCAAAAGGAGCCATCTAAATACTAGATTGATAGCTGTTATTGTAGGCGAATTCAATTAATGCCAAATGCTCACTCCAATTACCACCGAAATCAATCATGCAAGCTCGCAGCATATCTTCCACTATCTGATTGGTTCTTTCAGTCTGTCCATCTGTCTGTGGATGAAAAGCAGTACTGAAATTCAGACGAGTACCAAGAGACTCTTGCAGTCCTTTCTAGAAATGTGAAGTAAATCTGGGGTCTCGATCAGATACTATATTCACTGGAATACCATGCAATCTCACCACTTCCTTTATATACAAAGCAGCCAATACATCAATCGTCCACTTGGACTTAATTGGTAAGAAATGAGCCGACTTTGTCAATCGATCGACAATCAACCATATCGCATCAAATCCACCACGAGTCCTAGGTAGACCCATAATGAAATCCATGCCAATGCTTTCCCACTTCCATTGGGGTATGTCGAGTGGTTTCAGTTTCCCTGCCGGTCTGAAATGCTCGGCCTTAACTTGCTGACATACCAAGCATCTACTCACAAAATCTGCAACTTCTCTTTTCATATTCGGCCACCAAAAGGACCTTTTCAAATCTCGGTACATCTTAGTGCCTCCAGGATGAATGGTATATCTGGATCTATGAGCTTCCTCAAGAATTTTGTTCTTTATTGTAGCCTCATCCGGGACACAAGTTCTGCCTTTAAATAATAATCTACCATCATCAGCCAACATGAAGTCAGGTCTACTGCTCAAGCTTCCCTTGATCTCTACCAACTCGGGATCATTATCTTGCAAGGACTTGATCTCTATCAATAATTCAGGTTTAAGTTGAATCTGAGCAATCAAGACCCGATCATTTTCAATATTAAGATCCAGACTAGATAATTGTTCCAACAATCTCCATTCTTGTAACATGAGACTTGACAATCTAGCTACCGGCTTCCGGCTTAATGCATCTGCCACAACATTACCTTTGCCAGGATGATACTCAATCGAGAAGTCGAAGTCTTTCAAGTACTCCAACCATCTCCGCTGCCTCATGTTGAGTTCCTTCTGAGAAAATAAATACTTCAAACTCTTATGATCTGAAAACACTGTAAAGGTTTCTCCATACAAGTAATGCCTCCATAATTCAAAGCAAACACGACTGCAGCAAGTTCCAAATCATGAACAGGATAATTCTCTTCGTGCTTCCTCAACTGCCTAGAGGAATAGGCAATCACCTTCCCATGATGCATGAGTACACAGCCTAAGCCAATACCTGAAGCATCAGTATAAACAACAAATCCTCCTTCACCAGAAGGTAAAGCCAAAACAGGTGCAGTAGTCAAACACTCCTTCAGAGTCTGAAAGCTTCGCTGACAATCATCTGACCAATCAAACTTATTCTCCTTGCGGGTTAATCTTGTCATAGGTACCGCAATCTTAGAGAAATCTTGAATAAATCTTCGATAATAACCTGCCAGGCCTAGAAAACTTCTAACTTCTGTCACACTGGTAGGCTGTTCCCAATTCTTCACTGCCTCGACCTTCGAAGGATCAACAGAAATACCGTTCTTCGTAATGATATGTCCTAGAAAGGACACCTCTTGCAACCAGAATTCACACTTACTGAACTTGGCATAAAGTTGATGATCTCTCAATAACTGCAATGCCATCCTCAGATGTTCAGCATGCTCCACTTCACTCTTGGAATAAATCAAGATGTCATCAATAAAGACCACGACCCATTGATCAAGATAGGGCCGAAATGCATTGTTCATCAACTGCATGAAAGCTGCTGGAGCTTTCGTTAGACCAAAAGGCATAATGACAAATTCAAAATCACCATACATGCTGCGGAAAGCTGATTTATAGATATCCTCTTCCTTAATCCGCAACTGGTGATATTCAGATCGAAGATCGATCTTAGAGAAATATTGAGCTCCCGCTATCTGGTCAAATAACTCGTCAATCCTCGGCAATGGATATTTGTTCTTGACAGTCTGCTGGTTTATTTGCCGATAATCAATGCACAATCTCATCGAACCATCTTTCTTCCTGACGAATAATACAGGGGCTCCCCACGGAGAAGTACTAGGATGAATGAAGCCCTTCTCGAGTAGTTCCAACAACTGTTGCTTCAGTTCCCTCAGTTCCGCAGGAGACATACGATAAGGAGCCTTAGAAATAGGAGATGTGCCAGGAATAAGATCAATAGAAAAGATAACTTCCCGCTCAGGCGGAAGTCCTGGTAGTTCCTCTGGAAAGACATCAAGAAAATCTCGGACAACAAGAATGTCCTTGATCTCAATCTGCTGCTCTGGGGTTGCACAGACAAAGGCCAGAAAAGCCTCACATCCACGTCTTATCAGCTCGAAGAGCCGAAATAAGTGACACAGAGTTGTGATGCTTAACACCCACAAAAGAGAGTCTCAGGTGCCTAGTAAAAGACACGGAGCTAGAACTGTAGTGAATGTTAACCTCATATCGAGCCAACCAATCTGCTCCTAGGATTACATCATAATCCTTCATGTCCATGCAGACTAAATCTGCTGGTAAGTTCTGTTCACCAATCATCACCGCACTAGAGGGATAGAAATACTGGATTGCTGATCTAGTGCCAATAGGGATTGAAATCTCTAACGGAGTATCCATTAAAACAGGTTCCACAGCTAAAGACTTAGCAAATCTCCGAGAAATAAATGAATGTGTTGCACCAGTATCGAAAAGAACAAATGCTGGCTTGTCGAGTATAATAAGTGTACCTTCGACGAGTCCACCATCCTCGGCTGTTTCCACTTCTTCTGCATACAGAGCTTGGAGCTTGCCTTGTGGTTTCTTGAAGACTTACGGTTTTGCCGGGGTAGCTTGCTCAGACATACGAGGGCAATCAGAGATACGGTGCTCCTTGCTTCCACATCGCAGACATGCACCTAGCTTGCGCCAGCAATCCTCCACCCTGTGGCCAGGATTATTACAAAACTTGCAAACGCCCATGTATGGAACGATAGGGCCAGGCTTCTTATCTTCATACTTTGGCATCTTTCCCTTCCATGATCCTGCTCCGGTCCACGAACTCGACCCACTCGTGGGCCTCTTCTTGATATACCCGGGTTTGACACTCCCGGAACCCGTAGGTCGTTCCTTCTTCATGCCTGTGCCACGGATCCTCTCCGTCATCTCAAGAGTATCCTCCAGAACTTGTGCTTTCCTTACCATCTTGGAATAAGTGGAAATCTCCAACGGTGCCAGTTGATTAATATAATGTAGCTTCAGACCATTGAGAAAACGCTTCGCCTTCATTTTCTCGGTGGAAATAAGATGTGTAGCATAACGAGAAAGCCGTGCAAATTGAGCCTCATACTTTGCCACGGACAACCCTCACTGTTTCAGGGCCGCGAACTCCGTCGCTTTCTTCTCTTGCACTCTATCAGAAAAATACTTGTTGTTAAAGAATTCCTCGAACTCTTCCCACGTAACCTGCCGGTCACCGAGAGTCGCCTTGATAGAATCCCACCAAGTACGTGCATCACGTTCCAGTTGAAATGTGGACAAAAGGACACGCTCCTGGTTGGTGCATTGCATAACTTCAAAGACCCATCTCATCTAGCCAGTGCTCGTCTTGGTCGGGGTCAGTCGAACCAGCGAATCTAGGCGGATTCATTCCGCGGAAGTTCCGGTATAGATCACCAGTGCCATGCTGTGCTGCTCCTGCCTGAGCTACCTGCTGAAGGGCCTGAGTAAGGCCTTGAACCGTGCGCTGTAGGTTCCTCCATTCAGCACGATCGGCTGCCATCTACACGAGAAATAGATTACTTAGGTTTAATCAAGATAAATAATTACACGATTATGAAACGATCTTAACCCAAGTTTCTACCCATTCTCACCAGGTCAGGTCCTAGACTTTTACAAGGTTAGGGATCTAATGCACCTAGACATGACCAAAAACTCGGTACCTGGCGGAGGTAATCGGTCCGAAGACCACTCGCGCAAGTGTGCGACCTTCCCGATAGGCGTAGCCTAACGTTCGGACAACACCTTTTGATATACCGGTTATTGGGATGCAATGCAAGAAAACCTAAAACTTAGGGAATCTAGGAATGTGAAACCTAGGGCTCTGATACCAACTAAACTGTCACGCCCCGACGCGGAATATCGGGACGTACAGTCGTGAACGAGCTGACAAGAGAGATATCTATCTAAAACAATACACAAGTGCTACAAGATGGAAATACTAAATGATCAATAACCAACCACAACTGATACAACAACCTCAAATTGAACTTAATACAATTGGAATAACAACCACTAAAACTCAATAACATAACTGAAACTACAAGCTCTCCAAAACACAACTGAAAGTAAGATAACACACTGCTAACACACTAGAACTGACACACTCATGACATCACTCCTGCCCTTCCCCATCGGTAAGCGCGTCACCTGAAAAGCCTGGAAAGGGGGGGAAAACACAACTATGAGCTGACGCTCAGTAGGAAATAACAGACATGTATAAGTGATTAACAGTTTAATTACATTTTAAAATATCATGCTATAAAGGATAATGCAATAAAAGGATAATGACGATATAATGAAACAAAATTAAAGATCTTGCAAGGTCAAGAAATATACAATTGATAATGATTAACAAGGATAATAGATACAAGAATTTACAACAGGAGATATAACAAGAGACAGTAGTAAGGAATTGGCCACAAGCAAGTAATATCAATTCATTCGCGATCAAGTAACAAGTAACAAGTAACAAGAGATGTTTGTCATAGATGCAACAAGCAAGCAAGTATTTCGGTGTAATGCCCCACCATGTTATTAGCATCCCATGGGCTCAGTAATTTTTCGGGCGCTCTCCCCAGGACCAGACCGGGCCCTTATGATGCGATGGCATTTATTTTTATGGGCCCAAAGTCCCACACGTCCAGACATTCAGTCAATTTTAATGGCCAATCAATCAGAGGAATTTCTGTCAAGAGTATGAGATTTAAGGACTAACATGTCCTTGGATTCCAAATAAAAACTCGGTTGATACGGTCACTCCGGTGCCGTATTACAAGAACTGGACCAAAGCTTGGTCCGTGGGGTCAAGAAAGAACGACTGACAGTATACCGTTCAAGTGTGTAAGTAATACATTCTACTGGAGTAATAGTGACTAAAACAGTAACTTAACAATCCATTTAATCCTAATCACCAAGTTAATATATCAAAGATTATCCATTATCATTTGCATTAAGACAATTGCCAAAAAGCTAATTCAAGGTGATAAGGTAAAGGAACAAGCTTGTACAAGAAGGAAATAGCATGTATTAACAGAGATTTAGTTACACCATTAACCACTAATTATGTGGGTTTCTATTTAACCATTGTATATATTGCAATTAAGATGATGAATGGCATGTTTTTACATCATGATAGAACATAGGAACCAAAGCAATTTGAAATCATAAGGTGCATGAATAGGTCACTGGTTCTTCCAGAATATACTTTTAAATAGGTCTAAGTTAATTAGGTCGATCCCCTAATGATCCGGATCGATCCACGGGTCGCAAAACGATGAAAACCGGGTTTTCAGGGGTCGACCCCTGCAAAACTGGGGTCTGCCTGCTGGATGGGTCGACCCCTGGGGTCGACCCCCATAATTTCTGAAGATGGGTCGACCCTTGGGGTCGACCCCCACACTTTCTGCAGATGGGTCGACCCCAGGGGTCGACCCCTTGCAGGGGCAGGATGGGTCGACCCCAGGGGTCGACCCTCGGGCCTGCCAGACAACCCAGAAAATGGGTCGACCCCTGCAAGAACAGAAACGGATTTTTGTCCCGGAAAACGCATGAACTCACCCAATTGAGGTCCAATTGAGTTGGGATCTTAACCACATGATCTAGAGTGATTAATATACATACTAGGGTCATTAAACAAGCGATTTGAAACACTAATTCCAACAGAAATCAATTAAATATTAACCTATTCTATGAAGATCACATGAAGACCTAATCCTTGACATGATGTTACTAAATCTTAAAATTCTCCCTACATACACAACGGAATTTGGGGATTTTGGTGTCAAAAGAAAGCTGACTTGATGCTGAATCCAACCATGTATTATAAGCTATATGTGGATCAAGTTATCTAACTCAAAATCAGCCCGTAATCAAGCTCTAACTCTATGGGTCACAAAATAAATTAAGTTCTAGACATGCTCTCACTAAAAATCAAAATTCTCCAAGCATGCTCAATTAAAATTGAGGCTTTCTACGTTAAATGAAAGCTAATAACATGCTGATTACATCATATAAGTTAATTAGAGTTTGGCCTCTTAAACCTACCTCAAACGAAGAGGGAACTTAGAAACCCTAGAATGAAGAACGAATGGACAGCACCTTAGAAACCCCACGATATCTCCTTAGATACCTGATCAAAATTGGGGCTTTTAGTCCCATTGGATAGATCTCGTCGAGAGGAACAATTTGCTATATTCAAGTTCGAATTCTGGTTGAGAATTCCTACCTCAATTGAAGAAACCAAGAAGGAAGAAGGAAGCCGACGGCCTGCCGACACACCTTCACAAATCGAGCAAGAACTTCCTAGATCTGAAACTTCAGTGAACCCCACAGCCACCAAATGAAAGTAGACTTGAAGAGCTACGTTTCTATAGGTCATGGAGCTTCTGGGGCCTTCGGAGTTGGGAGTATTCGGTGCTGCAAGTTATGTGTTTAGAAATGGCGCCGGAATCCTTGACTCGACCAAAGCTATGTCGGCAGCACGTTTTAGGGCTAGGTTTACCTCAAATTGATTGAGGGTAAATGTTCCTTACATTGTGGCCTTTCATTTGCCACTGATTTGAGATCATTTGGTTGAGTATTAAGGTCGAATTTCACGTTTTAATCCAAGGTTAGGTAAGGGTCAAAAAGTGTGTACTTTTGGGCTTAATCTCTAAATAGATCTTACCACGGATTTATAATGGCTTAATGCCAGAAGGAAAAGTTGTTATCTACATCGACCTTAACCTGTTTACTATTTTTATGGATTTTTATAAGGTAGTCGGATTTTCACTTATACTATTTCTAACGAATTAAATATTAATAAATCTGAAATTCAATTATTAATTCAATAAAATTCTATTCTCAATTAATAAAAGCTTAATAAAAAAATATTGGGCTCAATTAAATAATTTGGGGTCTTACAGCACAAAAGGGCAAGGCAGCAGAACGGTGCCAGGCACCGAAAGAAGCAAACGCCCTTGATATCAAGGCATTTGAATATCAAAAAGATAAAGGCAAGAAGACAGTTGCTCCTCAGCCTGCCAAGACCGGAGATGGCTAAGAAGGCCCATCCCTCCGGGATAAAATGAAGAAACCCTACTCTTTCCCAAAGGAGAAGACCAGGATCTTGTTTGACTGGGTTACCCAGTATGATAAGGTCACCCTGCCTGAGCCAAGGAGACCGGAGGACCTGAAGAGAAGAGACAGCCCAAGATTTTGCCCTTACCACCAGATGCTGGGGCATCCAATTGAAGACTATTATGTTTTCAAGGATTTTATCGAAGGCATGGTGAGAAAGGAAGAAATAGAATTGGGGGAGTACAAGGTCGACCCTCCACAACCACATGCGGCGCTTGTAAGAAGAGCCGCCGTCAACATGGCCTCTCTGTATCAAGCCTTGCCTGAGGAGACCGCAGAAGGTAGTACTCAGCATACATATGAAGCCTGCTTTCTGACCCCAATAAAAGAACAGGAGGGGTGGTAGCAAGTCCCTATAAGAGCCAAGAAAAAGGGCCTGCCTCGCCCGGCACCGGGGGCACATATTCGTGGCATCACACCACGATCCCCCTCACCAGTAGCAACACCTGTGTGGACCAATCCGCCAGCAGTTATCCGGATACCTACCCGTAATCGGAAGAGGAAGACTCCGTTGCCGGTAGTCAAGAAGATCAGTCCAGAAGCTCAGCGGCTACAGGACTACATAAATGGACTGGATGAGTATGTACAACCCAAGTTAGAAACTTTGCTGGTACGGGATCATCTCCCATGGCATGAGCTGGAACAGCTTTCGCTAAAACAGGAAGAGGAAGCTGACAAAGCATCAAACAGGGATGGCAACCTGTTCTAGGGGCAAGCGCCAGCCAAAGAAAAAAAAAGAAGACAAAGAAGGAAGGGAAGGGTCGGCAAGGCTACAACGGGAGTGATCCTTTCTTGCAACACCCTCTCTGCTCTGTTCAATTTGCCCGGTGAGGAGGATGAAGAAGAGATTTGCTTCACACTCACCGCTGAGGAAAGCCAGGCTGAAGTTGCAACTGCCGCACATGCGACCCGGTCGGGCCGAAGGTGGGGGAGTCAACCGCCCGCCAACCATAACATTATCTTCAGAGGGGAGCAACCCTACAAGATACCCCCTCCGGAGGTCAGGGGAGTTCAAATCCCTCCTCCGTCAGGCGTATACAACCAAAGTGGGAGCGGCGCTCCCGCTCCTTCATTTCTGGAGTTCATAAAGATGTCAAAAGGGAAGCAGCCATGCTGGGAGGTTGAACCGGTAACCGGGGGCAGTCACCCACAACTTCAGCAATCTCCCGAATTGTTAGAAGAGGTAGAAACTCACCCGACGGCAGCCAGTGAGGAGCAGCCAGGAGGTAACCCCGGGCAAAAGGGTGCATCCTCCGAGTCTGATGAGGCAGGTCCATCAGGGGCCACAGTCCAAGGATCTTCCAAGCCCAAGTGGGCGGATGAAATGAAGCTATCCAATGTCCGAGCTGGAAGTCGGGTGGTCAAGCTATTGAAGAAACTCCCATCGAGATTCACTATCTGGGAAATCCTCTCTCTCAGTGATGAGACTAGACAGGCGATCATTACTGCTCTCTAGACGCCTGCCCAATATGAAGCCTGCCTAGTTGAGGCACTGTCGGAGGCCAGCATGACATTCACCCAGGAGGACATGTTTCTCCCCACCACCAATCACAACAGGCCTCTGTATATGAGGGGATATCTAAATGGCTGAGAGCGGAACAGAATCCTGGTGGACCCCGGGGCGGCTGTCAACATCCTGCCCTATAGGATATATGAGAGGCACTACTTCAACGTGCACCTACAAAAGGTCAGGGATATGCGCATTACCGGCTTCAATCAGAAATGCGAAGTGTCGCTTGGAGTAGCAAAGTTCACCCTCACCCTAGCGGACTTTGTCACGAAGGTGCAATTTCATGTCATTGATTCCCGCAGCTCATACAAGGCGTTGCTTGGCCGCCCTTGGCTACATGAGAATATGGTGGTACCTTCCACACTTCACCAATGCATCAAATACAGCACGGATGGGAGAGAGTAAAGAGTATCTGCTGATCTCCACCCATTCGAAGTATTTGAATGCCACTTGGCAGACGCCCCTCTATATGCAGAAGTGTCGCAGAAGGCCCCTGCGGCCAAGGCCTCTTCTAGCACAACAAAAGGCACTCCCAAAGTAGAATGGTTCCCTCCGCCACCGCGTGGATACATCAATCCCAAGGTGGTTTCGCACATCACTGTCACCGGGGATGTAGGTCGGATAGCACCTCCTGCCATCTACCCCGAAACTAATAGAGTCAGGGGTGACCAGCAGCATGACCACATTGGGATCCCCGAAGGTCTTACCAAGCCAATTCTTAGCCTCGATAATGCTATTGTCGAGCCTTTCAAAGCATGGGAGGTGACACAGATAGATGGTCCTAGCAACCTATTTTACACAGCTGAAGAGCACCCTACACAGGAAGACACTGATTGTCATCTTCCTGAAGATATAGAAAACCCCTTAATGCCTATACAGGGGCTGACATTTATGACAAATCAAATGGCCAAGATGTTCTAGAATCAGCACATCCCTCCCGGCCAGCCTCGCAAGAGGAAAGAAGCATTCCAGAAGCAATGGTACCCCCCGAGCCTGGACAAAGAAATGAGGCGTGTCTCTCAGCACCCGGGATTGGGCTTCACCCTCGAAGAGTACTACTATAGCGGGCGCTATGAAGTGGATACCATCTCTGCTTTCTACCCAATGGAGGATAATTGTAACGACCAGAGAATCCGATTACCGGGAGGGCCCGATAACCCGAGACTCGCACCGCCACCCACGAGCCCGAAGACTCGGAAGGGTTAAAAGGATGGTGTGGAAACTACGCAAGCATCACAGATAATTGCAGAAATTAAGCAGTTATAATATTAAACAGGAAATAAATTAAAAATTTACATGGTCCACAATAAAATAACAACAACAGCAACAGTAGTCCACGACTAGTATAGTGACAAGAAAGAAAAGTACAGCTACACGGGGCATCCCCCGGCTCTGACCTCTGGCACTACCTCTGGGCACCCGCACCACGCTGCGCTCCTGACGCGCTCCCCGAAGGTGGCGCCTCACCTGAAACACGGTGAAAACACGCAGGGAATGAGTCTCGGAACAAGACTCAGTAGGGATCACTCGAACCCTACCTCGTAAAATGAGAAACCACTACGCTAGCGGTAGGAAAGTACCTCGGAAAGGAAAGCCCTGTACTCTACAGAACTAGACCCTACGGCACGCAAACCGACACACGTGCCACGGTACGAGAAGACCGAAACCAACGGTCGAACCGCCAAAACCTGAAGGTCGGAAACACACGACTGACAGTCTGCTACTCCGTACTCGACAGGAGTACCACCCACTAGAAGCACAGCCGGTAGCGTCCCCTGACGTCTTATACCGCACCGCAGGTGAACCGCCTGACGTGGTAGGTCCTACCCGAGGCGCAAACACCGTACAAGTAACCACAAACAAGTGACTAGCTGGGGTCACGCCCGTCGACGTGGGTCCAACCGCCCCCAACCACGTGTGCACACACAGACCACGCGTCCCTGGTCTGGCCCTCTGACCGGTTTTCCCCTCAGCCGGACTCTGGCTGCAAGACGTGGGGCCCAACGGTAACCGGTCCACAAACCGTCTCGAAAGGTCAGCCCGTACACCACTCCCTGGTGCGACTAGCACCCGCGTACTAGTAGGCTACGACTAGTGGAGGGTCACTGAAGGAGTAGACTCTCGAGTCAACGGAAAACGACGTCCGAATCCGACAACGTGTGAGAATCACCCCACGCACCAGCCCCGTCGCACGGTGACAACGGTCGGAAAAGAAACAGACGCACTGCCCACGGTCAAACGCCTGACCGAGGCAAACGGGACTTCCGGACACCAAAGACACGGTCACGGAACTCCACGGGGTGCCTGGGACGCACACACGGCCCAAGGGAAACACCCAACAACAGGCAAGATCGCGCTAGGGACACCTAGCGCGACACGGAAGAACGCGCTAGGGAACCCTAGCGCAACAGGGAAGATCGCGCTAGGTCTCCCTAGCGCGACAGGGACCATCGCACTAGGTCCTCCTAGCGCGACAAGGATGATCGCGCTAGGACCCTATAGCGCGACACAAACCGCCAAACTGTTCATCTTCTCCGATGAACGTGCTCGGTCGGGGCAGCGCGACCTCCAAGAACGCGCTACTGGAGTATAGCGCGTTCTCAGTCCGCGGCCGAAAACGGTAAGAACGCCCAAAAATTCTAACCACGCCCCCATGCCTCCATAGGAGAGGGGGAAAACAAAGGGGAAGACCCCTGGGGACCCCTAGCATGATTCTAGGCCCTCAAAACACGAATCCATGCATTGAATCCATAGATCGGGCGAGCTCTCCCCAAATCATGGAAAAACCCAAAAACGCTCAAACGATCCCCTCTCGGCCTCCCCGCGGCCTATAAATCGCGGAAAAGATCGGCATGACGCTAAGGAACGTCACCCTACCTCAATGGAGTGAATGCTCCGCCGGATCGATCATGAATCACGAAGAATGCTCGAAGCTTCACGAACTCCCCACGCTCCCCACGCTTGCCGCATGCCCACGAGATAGTCTCACTGCCGCCCACACGCCCGCGTCGTCGCCCCGCCGCCGTCCGTAGCCGGAGAGGGGCTCGCCGCGTCCGAATGGGAGAGAGGGAGAGAGAGGGGGGCTCACGGTCACGAGAGAGAGGAAGAGGAAGAAGAAAGAGAAAAGGGAAAAGAAAAGAAAAAGGATTAGGCTTTATAGAAAATCCGAATTTTCAGAAAAATACCGAAAAATAGAAAAATACATTTCTGGAATCCTCGGAACGCACCGATCGCAACGGTACCACTCGTGCCCGGGTAAACGGCCCAGTTAACCCGCAGCGAGCGTCCGAAGAAAAAGCCGAAACACACACCGGGAATCGGAAAACCCACACGGAAAAGCCGCGAAACGCCTCCGGGCCTCCGAAACGACTCCGGATCGCGCCGATCCGAACACGAAAGATGTCCGAAACGAAATTTCAGACACAACAGAGCCGGACGCTCCGAAAACCAGATCCGGGACCCACGAAGAAGGATCCGAAGGGCTCGGGATATTACAGCCCTCCCCCCTTAAGGAATTTCGTCCTCGAAATTGAGAACAACCAAAGGGGAAAGAAGAGGAAGACTCACTCAAACAGGTACGGGAACTGCTGACGCATCTCGTCCTCACGTTCCCAAGAAGCCTCACCACCAGAGTGTCGCTGCCACACGACCTTTACCAAGGGAATAACCTTGTTCCGCAGGCGCTGCTCTCGCCTATCCTCCACGCGGATCGGAAACTCTGGGAGAGAAAGATCTGGAGTCACCTCAGGCCAAACAGAAAACTCAAGCACATGAGAGTCATCGGGCATATACTTCCGCAACATCGAGACGTGGAACACGTCATGCACCGACGCCAACTCAGGAGGTAACTGCAACCGGTAAGCAACCTCACCGATGCGTTCCACGATCGCGAAAGGACCAATATAGCGGGGACTCAGCTTCCCACGCCGTCCAAAACGCATCACCCCCTTCATCGGAGAAACTCTCAAGAACACACGATCGCCCACGGCGAACTCGAGAGGCTGCCGCCTACGGTCAGCATAGCTCTTCTGCCGACTCTGGGCCGCCAACATGTTCTGATGAACCAGGTGCACAACATCCACACATTGCTGCACCAATTCCGGTCCCATCAAAACACGCTCACCCACCTCAAACCAATCAAGCGGAGTCCGACAAGGACGCCCATACAGAGCCTCATAGGGAGCCATGCCGATGCTCGAATGATAGCTGTTGTTATAGGAAAACTCCACCAATGGTAGGTGTTGAACCCAACTCCCCTGCCACTCCAGGCAGCAGGATCTCAGCATGTCCTCCAAAGTCTGAATGGTCCTCTCAGACTGACCATCTGACTGAGGATGATACGCCGAGCTAAACGCCAACTCCGTGCCAAGAGCTCGCTGGAAACTCCTCCAGAATCCAGAAGTGAAGCGCGGATCCCGGTCTGACACGATCGAAATGGGAACCCCATGCAACGGCACGATCCGCTCCACATACAAACGAGCCAACTTAGGCACGCTCCAGCTGACTTTGACCGGTAACAACCGCGTCACCTTCGTCAGCCGATCCACCAATAACCAAATACTGTCCTGCCCACTCGGGGTCCTTGGCAACCCCACCACAAAATCCGTGGTCACATGGTCCCACTTCCAAGCAGGAACATCCAAGGGCTGGAGAGTACCGCCTGGTCGCTGATGCTCTGCCTTCACCTGCTGACAGATCAGGCACCTGGCCACAAACTCTGCGACATCTCTCTTCATGCCAGGCCACCAGAACTGCCTCCGCAAGTTCCGATACATCTTCGTCGCACCCGGGTGCACAGTGTACCTGCTCCCATGAGCCTCGCGTAACACCGCACGACGAACCTGCTCCTCCGCTGGGACGTACAACCTGCCACGAAACCTCGCAGCACCGTCCTCGCCGAGTTCTACGTCAGCCATAGCCAGAATCTGGGGCAACTCAGGGTCCGCATGCTGAGCCTCTGTCACCTGACGACGGATAGCAGGAGTGACAGTCAGACTCGCAAGCACTGCCAACCCTGGCTCCTGGGGAATCTTGAGCCTGAAAGATACTTCGGGCACTTGTTCCCAGAGCCTCCACTTCCTCAGCATCAAGGTACTGACCGCAACCTTCCGACTCAAGGCATCGGCGACGACATTCATCCTGCCCGGCTGATAAGACAGGGTGAAGTCATAGTCCTTCATGAACTCCATCCAACGCCTCTGTCTGAGGTTCAGATCTCTCTGCGAGAACACATACCTCAAACTCTGATGGTCAGTGAACACCTCGAACTTCTCACCGTACAGATAATGCCTCCAGATCTTCAGCGCGAAGATCACCGCCGCCAACTCAAGATCATGGGTAGGGTAGTTCTCCTCATGGGGCATTAGCTGCCGAGATGCATAAGCCACCACTCTACCATGCTGCATCAGAACAGCACCCAATCCAACCCCGGAAGCATCTGTACACACCACAAAACCTCCCGATCCAGAAGGCAAAACCAACACCGGAGCCGAGGTGAGCAATCTCTTCAGTTCCCTGAAGCTCTGCTCACACTCCTCGGACCAAACGAAAGGCACATCCTTCCGCGTGAGCCTAGTCATCGGGGTCGCAATGCGGGAAAAATCTGGATAAACCGGCGATAATAACCCGCAAGCCCCAAGAAACTCCGGATCTCCGTCACCGACCTCGGCCTCGGCCACTGCACCACTGCCTCGACCTTGGCGGGATCCACGGAAATGCCATCACCAGAAATCACGTGCCCCAGAAAGTGCACCTCGCTGAGCCAAAACTCGCACTTGCTGAGCTTCGCATACAACTGGTGATCTCGCAACGTCTGCAGCACCACACCCAAATGGTACGCATGCTCCTCAGCAGACTGCGAATAAACAAGGATGTCGTCCACGAAGATGACCACGAACTGGTCCAAATACGGATGAAACACCCTCTGCATCAAGTCCATGAAGGCTGCTGGGGCATTGGTGAGCCCAAACGGCATCACCAAAAACTCATAATGCCCGTACCTCGTACTGAACGCAGTCTTCTCCACATCGGACTCGCGAATTCTCAGCTGATAGTAACCAGATCGCAAATCAATCCGCGAGAACACTCGCGCAGACTGAAGCTGGTCGAACAAATCATCAATCCGCGGCAACGGATACTTGTTCTTAATGGTCACTTCATTCAGCTGCCGATAGTCAATGCATAGCCGCAGACTACCGTCCTTCTTCTTCACGAACAACACGGGCGCACCCCAAGGGGAAAAGCTCGGACAAATATACCCCTTGGCTAACAGTTCTTGCAACTGCGCCCTCAACTCCCTCAACTCAGCGGGGGCCATACGGTAGGGAGCCTTCACCAAAGGTCCCGTACCAGGTACAACCTCGATCACGAAATCGATCTCCCGCTGGGGAGGTAATCCAGGCAACTCCTCGGGGAAAACATCGGGAAACTCGCACACCACCGCAATGTCCTCGACATCCGGCTCCATCCGGTCAGACACAACCACTGACGCGAGAAAACCCTGACAACCAGAATCAAGCAATCGACGGGCTCGAATAGCAGAGATAAGAAATCGAGAAGAGGCGGAACGGATACCTTGGAAATAGAAGGTCCGCTTGCTCGGATGCTGGAAGTAGACCCTCTTCATCCCACAATCCACCACCGCTCCATGGGTCTCGAGCCAATCCATGCCTAGAATCACGTCGTAATCCCGAAGCTGCAACGCATACAACCTGCCTGGCATACTCCGCCCATCGATCCACACCGGAACCTGGTCGAAGCAATACGGAGTGACCATAAAATCACCCGAAGGCAACTCCACTGCAAATCACAGGACAACTGGGTCACCGGCTCCTCGATGCTCGACGCGAAATCCTCCGAAATAAACGAATGAGACGCGCCAGAATCAAATAAAACCCGAGCCGCACAACCCAAAATCTGAACGGTACCTTCCACGAGCTGCGACGCCACTGCCTCTGCCCTGGTCAAGTGCGTGATCTGGCCACGAGCCCTCTGCCTGCCTCCCACGCTAGCTGACCTGGGTAGCGGCGGATACTGTCCCTGCTGCTGCTGCTGCTGGGGAACCTGCTGCTGCGGCGGCCTCTGAGGACAGTCACGCGCCATATGCCCTGGCTGGTCACACCGAAAACAGATAATCGGCGCCGTGCACTGCCTGCCTGGGTGGGTACCACCACACCGTGGACAAGGTCCTCGCGATCCACCCACTGATCCCTGACGCTGCAAAGGAATCGGCTGCTGTACACTGCCCGATGAAGCCTGCCCATGATCTCTGGACTTCTTCTTGCCGAACCCCTTCTTGAAGAACTTCTTGACCTTCGAGCCGAAGGACGCAGATCCTGTCACCGAAGCTGCATGTGCCGGCACTCCTGAACCACTCATCGCATGCTGGAAGGAACCCTGCTGCTGGGTAGCCGACTGCTGGCTGCGACCTGACAAAGACTGCCCCTGGCTGATCGGTCCTCGAGTCCTCTGCATATCCATCTCCAGGGAAATCGCAACACGAGACGCTGTCTCTAGATCAGTGGCCCCATTCGCGATCAAATGGTGCCTCAGCTCCAACCTCAAGCCCTGTACAAACTGCGTCGTCCTCACCCTCTCATGCTCCATGATATGAGGTGCGTACCGACCCAGCTCGACAAATCGGGCCCTATACTGCAACACGGACATGTCACCCTGCACCAGCTCCAGAAATTCCCGCATCCGCTGCGTAGCAACAACATCTGGACAGTACGTACGCTCGAAAGCACTGACAAAGTCATCCCACTCGATCTGCTCAAGTGGACGAAGCTGAAAGGACGTCTTCCACTCGGAAGACCACCACCTCCGAGCCGTACCCTGCAACTGGTTGTAGGCCAACACCACTCTGTCCTCGGCAGCACTCTTCGCAGAACTGAACACCCGCTCCATCTCATCGAGCCAATCACGAGCCGCATCAGGGTCTGCCTGGCCGCTAAAGTAAGGTGGATGGAACTGCATGAAATCCCTCACTGCTCGGCCTGGCCCACCCCTGACTGACGAGCCCTCAGCAGCCTCTCCGCCAAACTGCTGAGACATGAGATGGTACATGCCACGGAAGAAATCCTCGGCCCCCGGAGCTCTCGCAGCATCCGCGGCCTCAGTAGCTCCCGGAACTCTGCTATGCTCCTCCTGGTCCCTCTGGACCCCCTGCTGGATCTCCTGACCTCCAGCCGACTGCCCCTGCTGAGAGCGAGAACTCCTCCTCGGCGCCATACTCGCTCCTGAAGCACAAGACAGAAAACACGAAAAACGGCAAGGTCAAAATAAACACACGGTGCCCAATGCCAGCGTCATCTGTACATCATTGTTGTGGACTAGTGGACCACTACAATTACCTATGATTCTCATGTAATTCCACAACCGCGCTCTGATACCAGCTGTAACGACCCGAGAATCCGATTACCGGGAGGGCCCGATAACCCGAGACTCGCACCGCCACCCACGAGGCCGAAGACTCGGAAGGGTTAAAAGGATGGTGTGGAAACTACGCAAGTATCACAGATAATTGCAGAAATTAAGCAGTTATAATATTAAACAGGAAATAAATTAACAATTTACATGGTCCACAATAAAATAACAACAACAGCAACAGTAGTCCACGACTAGTACAGTGACAAGAAAGAAAAGTACAGCTACACGGGGCATCCCCCGGCTCTGACCTCTGGCACTACCTCTGGGCACCCGCACCACGCTGCGCTCCTGACGCGCTCCCCGAAGGTGGCGCCTCACCTGAAACACGGTGAAAACACGCAGGGAATGAGTCTCGGAACAAGACTCAGTAGGGATCACTCGAACCCTACCTCGTAAAACGAGAAACCACTACGCTAGCGGTAGGAAAGTACCTCGGAAAGGAAAGCCCTGTACTCTACAGAACTAGACCCTACGGCACGCAAACCGACACACGTGCCACGGTACGAGAAGACCGAAACCAACGGTCGAACCGCCAAAACCCGAAGGTCGGAAACACACGACTGACAGTCTGCCACTCCGTACTCGACAGGAGTACCACCCACTAGAAGCACAGCCGGTAGCGTCCCCTGACGTCTTATACCGCACCGCAGGTGAACCGCCTGACGTGGTAGGTCCTACCCGAGGCGCAAACACCGTACAAGTAACCACAAACAAGTGACTAGCTGGGGTCACGCCCGTCGACGTGGGTCCAACCGCCCCCAACCACGTGTGCACACACAGACCACGCGTCCCTGGTCTGGCCCTCTGACCGGTTTTCCCCTCAGCCGGACTCTGGCTGCAAGACGTGGGGCCCAACGATAACCGGTCCACAAACCGTCTCGAAAGGTCAGCCCGTACACCACTCCCTGGTGCGACTAGCACCCGCGTACTAGTAGGCTACGACTAGTGGAGGGTCACTGAAGGAGTAGACTCTCGAGTCAACGGAAAACGACGTCCGAATCCGACAACGTGTGGGAATCACCCCACGCACCAGCCCCGTCGCACGGTGACCACGGTCGGAAAAGAAACAGACGCACTGCCCACGGTCAAACGCCTGACCGAGGCAAACGGGACTTCCGGACACCAAAGACACGGTCACGGAACTCCACGGGGTGCCCGGGAAGCACACACGGCCCAAGGGAAACACCCAACAACAGGCAAGATCGCGCTAGGGACACCTAGCGCGACACGGAAGAACGCGCTAGGGAACCCTAGCGCAACAGGGAAGATCGCGCTAGGTCTCCCTAGCGCGACAGGGACCATCGCGCTAGGTCCTCCTAGCGCGACAAGGATGATCGCGCTAGGACCCTATAGCGTGACACAAACCGCCAAACTGTTCATCTTCTCCGATGAACGCGCTCGGTCGGGGCAGCGCGACCTCCAAGAACGCGCTACTGGAGTATAGCGCGTTCTCAGTCTGCGGCCGAAAACGGTAAGAACGCCCAAAAATTCTAACCACGCCCCCATGCCTCCATAGGAGAGGGGGAAAACAAAGGGGAAGACCCCTGGGGACCCCTAGCATGATTCTAGGCCCTCAAAACACGAATCCATGCATTGAATCCATAGATCGGGCGAGCTCTCCCCAAATCATGGAAAAACCCAAAAACACTCAAACGATCCCCTCTCGGCCTCCCCGCGGCCTATAAATCGCGGAAAAGATCGGCATGAGGCTAAGGAACGTCACCCTACCTCAATGGAGTGAATGCTCCGCCAGATCGATCACGAATCACGAAGAATGCTCGAAGCTTCACGAACTCCCCACGCTCCCCACGCTTGCCGCACGACCACGAGATCGTCTCACCGCCGCCCACACGCCCGCGCCGTCGCCCCGCCGCCGTCCGTAGCCGGAGAGGGGCTCGTCGCGTCCGAATGGGAGAGAGGGAGAGAGAGGGGGGCTCACGGTCGCGAGAGAGAGGAAGAGGAAGAAGAAAGAGAAAAGGGAAAAGAAAAGAAAAAGGATTAGGCTTTATAGAAAATCTGAAATTTCGGAAAAATATCAAAAAATAGAAAAATACATTTTTGGAATCCTCGGAACGCACCGATCGCAACGGTATCACTCGTGCCCGGGTAAACGGCCCAGTTAACCCGCAGCGAGCGTCCGAAGGAAAAGCCGAAACACACACCGGGTATCAGAAAACCCACACGGAAAAGCCGCAGAACGCCTCCGGGCCTCCGAAACGACTCCGGATCGTGCCGATCCGAACACGAAAGATGTCCGAAACGAAATTTCGGACACAACAGAGTCGGATGCTCCGAAAACCAGATCCGGGACCCACGAAGAAGGATCCGAAGGGCCCGGGATATTACAATAACCCACTAGGGGCAACTATTGATGAGCACCTGACAGAAGTTGAGTGCATTCAGCCAGCCCAGCCAAGAAGCCCGGAACCCGAGGCTGTGTTCCCCTGCCGGTGCTGGGAACAAGCCTATCTGGAAGATGCAACTCTTGAAGCCAAATTTGACATAGGTAGCAGTAGTGAAGCTGAAGAGGTTGAAGAAACAGAGCTGCCTCCCTCCAGTGGCCCTCCTCTGTTCATGATGTCGGCACTTCTCGAACCAGTCAGGGAAGCCTCCCCCGAGCCTGATCAAAAGACAGATGCTGCTAGAAGAGAAATGGTTGCCCTCACTGAGGGCATGGTGGCTCAAGGGACCGAGATCTCTTCACCCTTTGCCAAAGAGCTGCAAGGCTACTCTGACTCAATGACATATAATCGCCAGCCCTTGGTGACCGCAATCCCCTCAGCAGGGAGCGAGGCAATCAACTCGCCCCTTGAAGTTGCTAGTAAGGTAAACTGGTTGGCAGAACAGTGCATGCCGCCATTATCAGCCAAATAAGAGATTTCTGGCAGAACTCAAATAAGTCAAGATGAAGGGATCGAGGTCCTTGACCTCGAAGGTGATATACCAGACTTTGTTGACCTCTAGCCTGCACCCCCTGAGATAGAAGACGGAGGTCAAGCAACCGTCGATGAACTGATAGAAGTCAACTTGGGAGACGAGGATGACCCCAGGCCAACCTTCCTCAGCGTCCAAATATCTGCCGAAGAACAGAGGATGTACATCCAACTGCTACAAGAATATCGGGACTGCTTTGCCTGGACCTACAGAGAGATGCCAGGACTAAGCCCCTCGGTCTCACAGCATGAGCTGACCATAAACCCTGGGGTAGAGCCGGTGAAACAGCCCCCTAGGCGTATGAGGCCAGAGCTCATCACTCAAATATGCAAAGAAGTCGACAAGCTCATTGATGTGGGTTTTGTCGAGGAAAATCAATATACCACGTGGTTGGCTAACATCGTGCCCGTGAAAAAGAAGAACGGACAGATCCGGATATGTGTTGACTTCCGGGATCTGAATAAAGCCTGCCCTAAAGATGACTTCCCAGTGCCGATAACGGAGGTCATGATAGATGCAACAACTGGTCATGAGGCCCTATCATTCATGGATGGGTCATCTGGCTACAACCAGATATGGATTGCGGAGCATGACCGGATCCACACTGCCTTCCGGACACCCAAAGGCATTTATCACTATAAAAGAATGCCGTTCGGATTAAAGAACGCCAGCGTAACTTATCAGCGGGCGATGATAAGAATATTTGATGTGCTGCTTTACCATAAGGTCGAGTGCTACATAGATGACCTGGTAGTCAAGACCAGAAAGAAAGAAGACCATCTGCAAGACCTCCGAGTCATTTTCCAGAGGCTGAGGCAGTATGAATTAAAAATGAACCCTATGAAGTGCGCGTTCGGAGTCTCGAGCGAAAAGTTCTTGGGTTTCATTGTCAGATATCGGGGAATTGAAATAGACCCCGCCAAGATCAAGGCGATTCAGGAGTTACCCTCGCCAAGGAACCTCTCTGAGCTAAGATACCTTCAGGGCCGCCTTGCATACATCCGGCGGTTTATATCCAACTTGTTAGGGCGATGCCACCCCTTTCACAAGCTGATGATGAAGGATGTTCCCTTCTACTGGGACGAACAGTGCCAGACAGCCTTCGATAAACTGAAGGATTACCTGAAAACCCCTCCGGTGCTGGGTGCGCCAGTAAAAGGATAGCCGCTGATCCTCTACATAGTAGCCACACACAATTCCCTGGGGGCAATGCTAGCCCAGAATAATGAAGAAGGGAAAGAACAAGCCCTCTACTATCTTAATCGAAGAATGGTTAGAACTGAGGAAAGGTACACCTACATCGAGAAGATTTGCCTGGCATTGGTCTTCGTGGTCAAGAAGCTGCGGCACTACATGCTGTCGCACGAAGTTAAGCTGATTTCTAGGGAGGATCCGCTTAGATACATCATGTCACAACCGGCCCTCAAAGGCTGCCTAGGCAAATGGGCGGTGATTCTTATGGAGTATGACATCTCCTATGTACCACAAAGGGCCATCTAGGGCCAAGCTATTGCAGACTTCTTTGCTGAACATCCAGTACCCGAAGACTGCCCTCTGGAACCAGAGCTTCCTGAAGATGAAACTTTAGAGGTCGGACAGGTGCGGCCCTCCCTATGGCAGCTGTATTTTGATGGTGCCTCTAGAATTGACACCACAGCGACAGGATCGGCCAGAGTCCGAGCAGGAGCAGGCATAGTCTTGAAGTCTCCTGAAGGGAAGTCATACACACATCCTGCTCAATAAACAAGCCTTGCACAAACAATGAAGCAGAATATGAAGCCCTCATAATCGGGCTACATATTGCTCTGTCCATGGGGATTCAAATGCTAGAGGCATTCAGGGACTCCATGCTGGTTATAAAATAATTGGAAGGGGAGTTTGAGGTACGAAAGCAGGAGCTCGTCCCTTACTACCATCTGGCCCTGCGCCTAATGGCAAGGTTCTACTTCGTCAGCATCAAGCACATCAACCGGGGACAGAATGCTTAAGCCGACGCCCTCGCAAAGCTGGCAAGTTCCCTGGCGGTCCCGCCTGATACGAGCCTGAATATAACAGTCATCAACCGGCGGCAGGTCCCCAGTATGACAGAAGCTTTAGCCGATGAACAAGCCAATGAGGTAGCAGTTGCTGAAGCAGTCCAGCAGCCCGACTGGCGGGAACACCTCTTGCATTGGTTCCAACACCAACAGCTCCCGAAGGTGAAAGAATAGAGAATGAGACTCCTGAGAATCAAAGATTCTTATGAGATGAGGAATGGAACATTGTTCCGAATAATGGCAGATGCCCAAAAGAAGGTATTACTTTTATGCTTATCTCCAGGGGAAGCCAGGCAGGTAATGCAAGAAGTCCATGCCGGGTCGGCCGGGGCGCACCAGGCCGGTCAGAAAATGAAAATCGAAATAAAGAAATTGGGTTATTATTGGCCCACTATATTTGATGATTGCTGCAAGTTCGCCAAGGCTTGTCAGAAATGTCAAGAGCACGCCAATGTATCAAGAAGACATCTAGTGCCTCTACATCCTACCTTACCGAGTTGGCCGTTTACCCAGTGGGGTACGGACGTGGTGGGGCCACTACCAGCATCTTCATCAGTGTGAAAATACATCTTAGCAGCTACAGATTACTTCTCCAGATGGGCTGAGGCAGTAGCACTAAAAGAAGTCACGGGAGAATTAGTTGCGAGATTCTTCCAGCAGAATGTAATATTTCGGTTCGGGATTCCCAACCGAATCATCTCCGACAACGGCAGCCACTTCAGAAATTAGAAGGTTTATCGGCTAGCTGACAAATACAAGATTGATTGGAGAACATCATCTCCCTACTACCCTCAGGCTAACGGACTTGTAGAGGCCTTTAACAAGACGCTATGCACTCTGCTGGCGAAAATTGTCAAGACTAACAGAAGAGATTGGGAAGAAAAAATGTACGAGGTACTGTGGGCTTACCGTACGGTCTACAAGACCCCTACCGGCTGCTCACCCTACTCCCTCGTATATGGGTCAGAGGCCGTGGTGCCAATCGAGCTGGAGATCCCCTCATTGCGGGTCACCATCCAGCATGGATTGGTGGGCAACGAGCAGGCCAACGTAGAAAGAAGACTAGAAGAGCTCGCCGAGCTTGAAGCAGAGCGTCTCCGGGCGCAACAGAATATTCAACTCTATCAAGCCCGCATGGCCCGTGCTTTTGATAAGCTGGTCAAAGGATGGGAGTTCAAAAGGGGTGAACTGGTGATGGTTAAAAGAAGAGAGGTGATGGCCCCCAACCCCAAGGGGAAGTTGATTGAAAACTGGGTCAGACGGTATGTCATCCACCGAGCATATGAAGGGGGTGCGTATGTCCTTGCGGATCACAAAGAAGTCATCCAATTCTCTCCCCTTAATGGGAAGCACCTAAAGCTGTATCATACGGCACAACCAACATCCCCCGAGTGATCGAAACACCTTCACCTTGGTCTAGTGGCATTTCGCCCTAGCCGAGCTACCGTCACCTTGGTTCAGTGGCACTCCGCTCTAACCAAGCTACCCTCACCTTGGTTCAGTGGCACTCCACCCTAACCAAGCTACCCCTTCCTTGGTTCAGTGGCATTCCGCCCTAACCAAGCTACCCCTTCCTTGGTCCAGTGGCACTCTGCCCTGACCGAGCGACCTTACCCTTGGTCCAGTGGCACCCTGCCCTGACCGAACTACCTTCACCCTTGGTCCAGTGGCACTCCGCCCTGACCGAACTACCTTCATCCTTGGTCCAGTGGCACTCCGCCCTGACCGAGCTACGTTCATCCTTGGTCTAGTGGCACTTTTCCCTGACCGAGCTACCTCACCCTTGGTCCAGTGGCACTCCACCCTGACCTAACTACCTTCATCCTTGGTCCAGTGGCACTCCGCCCTGACCGAGCTACCTTCATCCTTGGTCTAGTGGCACTCTGCCCTGACCGAGCTACCTCCACCCTTGGTCCAGTGGCACTCCGTCCTGACCGAGCTACCTTCACCCTTGGTCCAGTGGCACTCTGCCCTGACCGAGCTACCTCCGTCCTTGGTCTAAAGGCACTCTGCCCTGATCGAGCCACCTCAAAATTGGTCTGGCGGCACTCCACCCTGATCGAGCTACCCTTACCTCGGTCTAGTGGCACCTCCAACCCGATCGAGCTACGCTTACCTCGGTCTAGTGGCACTCTGCCCTGGCTAGACTCGCATAATACATACATCATTGCCATTATGGGCCTTACGCCCGAGTCGGCACAAATCTATCCTTTACGTTAGCATTACCTTCTTGCTAACGAATAAACCCCTTGTGCAGCACAAGACTCCGTGTCCTAGCCGATCTTTATACATCATTGCTGTTGTGGGCCCTACGCCCAAATCGGCATAAATCTATCCTCGACGTTGGCATTATCTTCTTGCCAACGAATAAACCTCTTTTTCGGCGCGATACTTCATGTTCTAGCCAACCCTCTCAGCATCCTGCTGCTACATGAGTTCAAAAAAAAAAGGAGAAAGAAATAGAAATGGGGTTAAAAATAGAGATACCCCGCCGGCCTTGTTCCTAAACGGGGACGAGGGCAAAAAATGGCTATAACCCGGCTGTGGCGAAAACCTGAAAGGGCGCTGCAGGCAAAATCGGGTACCCCACCACGTGAAAACTCGAGAGGGCGCGTGGGCAAAAGCAAGAGGGGGCTGGCCTCGGTGAAAACCCGAAAATGGCGCTTAGGTCAGTAAAGTGGTAATCCAAAAGTTTTCTTAATCCTCCTCTCAATGAGATTCCCAAGGGATAACCATCAGAAGTCCCACCGGAGATCCCCTAACAAACCCATGTTCGACCCTCGTCATCATCGACGAGACGGGTCGACCTCTACCTTTTGACTTGGACCTTCCGTCCTTGTCAATGAGTACATCCTTTGCTTCGGCATGTATCCCATGTCGACGAACAAACCCGTGTTCGACCCTCGTCATCATCGGCAAGACGGGTCGACCTCTACCCTTTGACTTGGACCTTCAGTCCTTGTCAATGAATACATCCTTTGCTTCGGGATGTATCCCATGTCAACGAACAAACCCGTATTCCACCCTCGTCATCATCGGCGAGACAGGTCGACCTCTACCCTTTGACTTGGACCTTCCGCCCGTGTCAATGAATACATCCTTTGCTTCGGCATGTATCCCATGTCGACGAACAAACCAGTGTTCGACCCTCGTCATCATCGGCGAGACAGGTCGACCTCTACCCTTTCACTTGGACATTCAGTCCTTGTCAATGAATACATCCTTTGCTTCGGCATGTATCCCATGTCGACGAACAAACCCGTGTTCAACCCTCGTCATCATTGGCGAGACAGGTCGACCTCTACCCTTAACTTGAACCTTTCATCTCTGTGAATGAATATGCCCTTTCCTTCAGCGTGTAACCCACATCGATGAACAAACCCAGGTTCGACCCTCGTCACCATCAGTGAGGTAGGTCGACCTCTGTCCCTTGGCCTGGACCTTTCGTCCCGGTCAAGAACCATATAGCCTTTGCTTCGACATTTAACCAATGTCGACGAACCAAACCAGGATCCGACCCTTGTCATCATCAACAAGGCCGGTCGGCATCCCAGCAAACAAGTTCTCCTATATTCCGGATCCTCCGGGAATTAAAAAAAAGGAAGAGAAAGAAACAGAAATGGGGTTAAAAATAGAGATGCCCCGCCGGCCTTGTTCCTAAATTAGGACAAGGGCAAAAATGGCTATAACCCGGCTGTGGCGAAAACCCGAAAGGGCGTTACAGGCAAAATCGGGTACCCCGTCACATGAAGACCCGAAAGGGTGCGTGGGCAAAAGCAAGAGGGGGCTGATTTCGGCGAAAACCCGAAAGGGTTCTTGAGTCAGTAATGTGATAAAAAAAAGAAGAAGAAAGAAAATAAAAATGATGAAATAAAAATGATGATGATGATGTAGTAACAAGGCTACCCTCGTTCATCATTCCACTACCGTCTGCCCTTTCGACCCTTGTCACCATCGGCAAGATCGGTCGCTACCCTTTCCGGTCCTTGTCACCATCGGTAAGACCGTCTACCTTTTCGACCCTTGTCACCATCGACAAGATCGGTCGCTACCCTTTCCGGTCCTTGTCACCATCGGTAAGACCGTCTACCCTTTCAACCCTTGTCACCATCTGCAAGATCGGTCGCTACCCTTTCCGGTCCTTGTCACCATCGGCAAGACCATCTACCTTTTCGACCCTTGTCACCATCGGCAAGATCGGTCGCTACCCTTTCTGGTCTTTGTCACCATCGGCAAGACCGTCTACCTTTTCGACCCTTGTCACCATCGGCAAGATCGGTCGCTACCCTTTCTAATCCTTGTCACCATCGGCAAGACCGTCTACCCTTTCGACCCTTGTCACCATCAGCAAGATCGGTCGCTACCCTTTCCGGTCCTTGTCACCATCGGCAACACCGTCTACCTTTTCGACCCTTGTCACCATCGGCAAGATCGGTCGCTACCCTTTCCGGTCCTTGTCAATATCGGTAAGACCGTCTACCCTTTCGACCCTTGTCACCATTGGCAAGATCGATGGCTACCCTTTGCAGTCCTTGTCACCATCGGCAAGATCGTCTACCTTTTCGACCCTTGTCACCATCGGCAAGATCGGTCGCTACCCTTTCCGGTCTTTGTCACCATCGGTAAGACCATCTACCCTTTCGACCCTTGTCACCATCGGCAAGATCTGTCGCTTCCCTTTTCGGCCCTTGTCACCATCGGCAAGACCAACTACCTTTTCGACCCTTGTCACCATCGACAAGGTCGGCCAGCATTCCCCCAAACCACGGGTCAGTAATGGGATTACTATAAAGTATGTGCTATGCCTCTGAGTGGCATTCCCATCAGTCGTCCCACCAATGATAAAGTCTACCCCAGGTGGACCTCTCATCGGCCAGCAGTCGTATTTCTGATGTTTCTTGTCGGTGAGAATTACATCCGCACCAATCTGGCAACCTCTGGAACCCCGTCACGCGGTGGAGCGAGGCCCCCATCCTTTCCTTGAAAGGGTGGACGCTCTCCTGCGGCGCAGACACGGGTACACTTCCAAGCTGGTCGCCAAAGTTGCCACAAGATGTGATAGAATACAAGTGCAAAGGTGGACACCTAAAACAGTAAAGGAAACTTGTATTTCATTGCAAAAAGGAGGGGTTATCTTCACCTCCATGTCCAGTCTGGCAAATTCCTCCTGCAACATTCCCTTAGATGATGTCATCGGCAACCCCGAGGACTAAAGATCAAGGGACCGCTCAACGGTATGATGGGTGCCGCTGCCCCTTGCTGGCTACCGCAGGTGCTCGTTCATCACCTTCTTAAAAATAATAGTCAATTTCTTCGCCAGAAGGGGTGGCAAAGCTACTGGAGGAAATATCTATGCTGATCTCGGGTTGGCCCGCCTCCTCTGTCGCCTGGCGGGACACCGAGCGGGTAATTACATGCCGCAATGGGATAGCATCTTTCTTTAGCGCAGTCTTATGTCCTTCAGGCTATGAAGGAGCATCCACGGCAGACGCCTCAACCACTGTGCTAACCACTCTTGCCATTACAACAAACATATGCATAAGGCAGGGCAAAAAGGTCAATAAGGAAGAAAGGTCAGAAGGATGGCAGTCACTTGGCTCACCCTCGGCCTCACCGGCAGGTGTAGGAGAAGGGAGTCTGACATCCTCCTCAGCAGCAGGGAGACTCTCCCCTGTGGTTTCAGCTGTTTTGGTCGCCCCTGCCGTGACTATGACAGAAGACCCTATGTCTCCCGTCTCCAGGACGACTTCCTCAGCACGTGGGGTGGTGCTGACCGCTCCTTCAGCTGAGGTCAAGCAAAGAAGACGTCAAAAGAGTGGAGATGTCATGAAAAGAACACTCCTTTAGATCGCGAGGGAAAGTGATGTTACCTTCAGCTGCTTGCTGAGTGGCCTCTCTCTAAGCGGTAAACTGCTCAAATGACGGCACTTCAGGCAGAGGAGTCTTAGCCGCATCAGTCGAAGGCTGCTTGGAAGAAGTTTTCTGAGCTTTCTTCGCTTGGCCTATTGCAACTTTCATCGTGGAGGCCGCTCTCTTTTTACCAGGTGGCAGTGGAGTAGTGGTCGGCACCGGTGCAGGGGCCTCAAAATATTCCGACTTCCTAGCTTGGGAAATGATTTTTCTATAAAGTCCCTGCTGCTTTATATCTAGACGGTCTGTCAAGTGAAGCACATGCCGTTATAAAAGAAATGAGCAACAAACTACTCTACATATCAACTGAAGAGGACTTACCTGCCCGGCCGTTGTAAAAAGACGAGAGGGGCCAATACTGATACGCCACCTCCTTGCTTCGGGATGCAGCCTCCCGAACGAGCCAGCAGACGTCGCTAATCTTCTTGCACTTCTCGACTAGGTCGGCCAAGTCTGTGTGACCATGAGAAGCTATGCAATGATATAAGCCAAGGTGGTCGAAGCCCCAGACATCGGCATAATGAAAAGATACAAACAAAGGCTTATCCAGAACACTTGCTACGGGACTGTCAAGGGTCAGTCCGTGGATATTCATCAAGACAAATAGCCAAGACGTATGTTGATAATATGTCAGGGTTCTGTCTTCTCTATTAACAAACGCCCGGTACGGGCAAAAGCGGTCCACCTCGCACTTCCATGAAACTGCTTTGGAAAGCAGCTCCTCAATGGGGAATGGATACTGCTGAAGCTCCAAGCGGGAACCACCAATCTGGCACAGATGTTCTAAATTCTGCGTGAAAGTATCTTCATCTATGTCAGCAAGCACAGGCACCAGCTGTTCAGTTGCTTCCTCTTTTGCGGCTTTCCTGCCTACTATATATGTCTCTACCTCCTTCGGATGTTGGGAGAACAGCCTCTTCAAATGGGCTTCTTCAATATCAAAAACAGGCCCAGGCTGCTGGCTCAGAAAGGTGCGCTCAGCTACATCCTAGCATGCCACCCTGGCATTACGATAAAAGCCCGTTCGAGCATTCCACCACTTCACATACTCTGGAGTGACCCGGGGAACACGGTTCGGCACCGGCACTCTGAAGACATTGGCGTCTCAGCGGTGAAAGTAGCCCCACCAGGAGCGACCCTCAGCCATAATAGTTGAGCCATGCTTCGACCTGCTGTCCAGAGGAAACAAAGCCACCGAAGGCGTGATGTGCTGATCATAGCCGAAATTTCGGCCAAACCTGAAGGGATAATAGGGTTCTAAATGAACCACGCCCCCTTTTCTAAACACAAAGACACTGGGGCGAATTGATAAAGCCCAGTCAATGAGCTCAGGCTCCAAGATTGGCTGGGTCACGGTATTGCCTGAAATGAAATGTGTGAAAGTCTCCACTGCCTCGAGCTTACACTCACGCTGACGATTCACCAATGGAGCGGAATGTGCGGCCAAATTCCAAAAATGGATGGTCCCCGCTGAATCCATCAGAACCCTTGTCAGCTGGCCTCGGACGGAGAACAACTGATGAGACACTGGACCGGGTTCAGCACTAGCAAACTCCAGCATCTTGGGATACAATGTCGCTGTCTGTAGAGTCCTGGGAGCCAGCTCTGGGAACAAATTGCACACCCGGGCATTGAAGAAATAAAACAGCCCCACTGTTTTGAAAGAGCGTAGGATCCGATGCCTATGAATATCTCCAAGGGATTTGTATATCAGGCAGAGTGCTGCTGGACATAGTGCAAGCCGCATGCCCCAAGCCATCTGACAAGCCAGGTATATTGCCTCCGGCCTAATGACTGTCTCATCTCCCTATGGGAGGGCAAAAGTGCACAAACAGAAAGTGAGGTAAGCCGCACAATGCGTAAGGGGATCCGCCCTAGTGGGATTCGGTCCTCCGCGACTAATCCATCGAAGGGAAGCGGGCAGCGCCGACGTGAACTTGGGTGGTCTGCTCGGCTTACCCGCAACAGGAGCTACATGGGGGAACTCACTGTACTTCAGAGGGCCGCCGAAGAAATACTGAATCCAATGTCCCACTCGGACTCTCAATTTGCTACTTTTCACTCGGGGCTGATACCCCTTCGAGGATCCCCTATTCAACGCCAAGCAGAGGGAGCGGTACGCTTTCATCAAGTACCGGTATGAGTAGCCGAAGTAATATTCACCTTCACCGTCTGTCTCGTCCTTGATGAAGTCATGAAGACAGACCTCCTCATATGGCTCTCCATTGATTGGCAGACCCGACAGCTGTGACAGGCTCCAGAGGTCCAGAGAAGTTTCGCCCTCCGCTGTATAGAAAGTATTGAACTGTAGGCAGAACACTTCGAACATGCCGCAGCACAACCCTTTCGAGATGGGGTACCTGAAACGGGATGCATACACACTGTGATACACCCCGGCCCTGACCAGCAACGGCGCATACTCCTTCAGAACATATTCTGTGAATTCCACCGCTCTTACGCGAAAGAGATGGGCGTCGGTCACTTTCGTGTCAGCAAACCATCCAGCAGCCAACTGAAATTTGAACTGGACGGCCAAGCAGTTCAGGACGAATGGCTCGTCTCTATAGCCCCACTTGATGGGCACCAAGAATAAACCGTAGCCGGGTTTCTCTCTATTGACCCAACCCGCAGGGGTGTCCCACCTAGATGGTGTGAATTCTAGAGCCCGTGTCAGCATTTTCTGCTCCGCCTCCAGCTCTGTTACCTCCAAGACGGCATTCCACTTGCGCCGCTCTCCCGGAAGATAGAGGGTATCTTCGTGATACACGGCGCCTTTCAAGCTGTCCCAGTCCACCAACATGGCCCGTTCCACCATCCGAGCCAGCATGACGTCCCTCTTCCCCGAGACGCTGAAGGTGCAGATGAATGGTGCAAGATGACGGTCCTTCGAGAAGTTCGGGCGATACCCGTCATCGCGATTGAAGTTCAGTCCTCCCTCGACGGTCACAACGCGAGATGAGGATACTGTGTCTATTTCGGAGTCGGAGGATTCATCGACTATGGCGATCCTCCCAAGACCCCGGTCCAGTTGTCCGACGTTCCTCCAAGTCACAACAGGGCCAGACACCCTACCCTGGGAAGAAGCGTCGACGTCGGTAGCGCTGGAAGCTACACGGCTGGAAGAAGAGGCCATTTCAGCAGCTGCAGATAGAAAATCAAAGGGAATAAGATGACATGAAGAGGAAAATAGAAAAGAAGACTTCAATAAAATTTTTGACAGCATCTCCCCTTGTCCGGGGTATGCCTAGAAGTCAAATAGGAGAACACCCACCAAGAGGGGATGACTCCGCAACAAAGATGGACGTAGTCCCGAATGAGAAAAAGCAGAGGGAGAGGCTCCCCACACCGATCGCCGATGCAGCGGAAGGAGAGGAGGCCGAAGAGAGAGAAAGCTCAAAGAAGAATGAGCTTTCTCCATTCTCTCGGCGCCTAAATAGGCCAAGGCCAAAGGGCGCGCCGAGAAGGCCCCCGCACCGAGAGGAGAATGCGCCAAAAGGCACGCCGAGAGCCTCCCCGCGCAGAAAACAGCATCGCGTCGAGAGCCTCAAAAGAAGAAGGCGCGCCGAGAGCCATCGCGCCGAGACTATGGCCGCGCCGAGATGCATGTGCCGAGATCGTTTGTGACACCGGTTGACTCACCAGGGGTGCTGCAATCATCAGATCAAACCAAAGATGCTGGTGTTCATCCAAGTATGCTTACAAAGCGCTGGGGTTATACAAGCAGAATGAGAATTCAGAATCACAAGAATGAAAAATGAACAATGAACAGGAGCAGACCTAAAGAAATTACAAAGTGCGGTGCGGTGTACACCCGCATGTCTCGTGTCACTCATTCTTCACTTACGCCACCTGCGGGTGGGGGGCATTTGTTGACACCTAAAATGTATCAAAAGAAACTGAATCAGACTCAAGACTCTGAAGACAAACCAGTGGTGCGGCTCCCGCACTATCCCTGGAAGTTCTGAGAATCAGAATAGAAGAGACCCACTACTCCTAACACTTTGCTCGGCTAAAGCCATCCCTGGCTAGGCCGCTGTCCAGTACTGCTATCATTCAGATAGTCAGGCTGATAAGACTATACCAACATTCAGGCAATCATCTGCCTGCTGAAAAGGGATGCTCAGACAATTCTGATTCTCCGAAAGTGGGATTCACAGTGCCTCACACATGTTTATGAACGCAAGGTGTTAAACAAGCCCCATGAAGAATATATACACATACCAAGAAGCCCATCACGCCATCTGAAGGAGCCCATTAGATGGATTCGGCATCGGATTACAGAAGATGGGCCAAGCCCAATGTGAACTAAGACGCGCCGAGGCCTGCCCACGCCGGGAAGCCAGATGCTGGCGCGCCGGGGAGCTCACGCCGATAGGATGAGGGCCATCCCTCTATGAGAAGGCTACCCTTCAAAGCAAAAAGAGAGAGATAGAGAGACAGACAGATAGAAAAAAAAAGGAAAGAGAAGGAGAGTAGTAGCCACCGAAGGAAACGGGAGCTCGAGAGCCCTCCAAGGAAGCTAAGGAGAAAGCAGGTTTGCAGAGATTCGAAGGGAGAGCCAAGGTGGGATCAGTTCCAAGATGCCCTGAGGGGCTACATCTTCCCTTCCCCCTGTCTCTTATCTGAATATCCCTTCTCCTTTTATGTCTATTTTTTTTTTAGCATCCTTGCTCCAGTAGCATCGAATGCTAATGTAACCCCGCTGTCGGGGATAGAATCTATTTCTGATTTCCTCCGATGTTTCTCTTTTGAGCTAGATGTATGTATGATGTTAAGATGATTAGTTAATGAAAGTGGGTTGAGTTTTGCCCCCTCACTATCTTGTTCTCTTCCCCTGCGTTCGAGGTTTAGCATTTGTAATGACTGCTGCAAGCTACAAAGATTTTATGGTTTGATCTTCAAAGATTTCTCCACTATTTTCCTCACCACCTCGTGTCCACGTCGAGGGCCTGAGACAATCTATCTCATGGCTTCTCGTCCGTGAAATGAAGAGGGATAAATTCAGAACTGGTCATCCGTAGTTCTGCTCCTCAGTGAGGCCCCAGAGAGAAGGCTACCATCCTCTTGGATTGTCCCCTCTCCGTAACCTCTTTGGCAGTCGCCAAACCCTTGGATAAACCTCCCTTACAAACCCCTGAATGAACCCTCCTTTGAGACTCTCAGCCCCTTGAAGCCTTCACCTCAAAAAAATAAATCCCTTCCAAACAGTACTGAGACCCTCATTTCTGAAGCCTTCCAAGCCTCCCGGCGTGAACCCCTCTCGGCATGGGTCTCGCGCCGAGGACTGCCCGCGCCGGCTGAGCTTGTCGCGCTGAAACCTATTTTGTTTGTCGCGCCGAGACCTCCACATCTCTAGCGGTGAAGCCATGCCGATAGCTTCTTGCCGAAACTCTTTTGAGCCATGTCATCCTTGAGCATAATACCCTGCTCTCCAGTGGAGAAATACTACCTTTCCCTCGATCCTCATGGGAGCTACATCAAAGGGGTCAATCCCCCCTTTCATTCTGTCACTCCATCAATTCATGGAGGTATGCCGTTGCATGTTCTCCACTGACTGTACAGGGGATATCAATAAATCTCACGATAGGTGGGTAAAGTCTCACAAGATTCAGATCTTCCTGGATCTAGGGCTACGCCCGGCTCTTCTTTTGGTTTCCACTCCGACATTTCGTGAGTGGATGGCCTATAATACCCTTTTGGCACACCCCAAAATAAGGGGAGGTGCTGCCAAAATTCGTCCATGAGCTTTACTCTATCGAATAATATAACGCTTCTACTGAAATTATGAATTTAACCCCCAACTGTGTGGCAGGGAGCTGAGCTATACCATCTCATGACACCTTGGCCACCACAGGGGAATATATACATCACAGTTACATGGTCCCCCTGGACCTCGTGTGAACGAATCCACCCTCATCTTCTACCTCACCCAAATATTACTATGAACAAACTCATGAAATCCCCATCGAATACAAAGGATCCCTTTGAACTCATAAGAAACCCTCATAATACCTGAGAAAACCAACAAAAACAACTACTGGTGCCATATGACTCCCGGTGCTATCTAGTTCCCAGCGTAGCCTCCTCTCGGCGCCAATCTCGCGCCGGGTAAAGGCCGCGTCGGGAGGCCTATCGCGTCGACTCCCTTCATTCCAGCTGCGCCGGCTGCTCACCGTGCCGATAACCCTTGAGCTCACCGTCGCGCCGGGATCCCACCACGCCGTTTGGCCTTCACGCCGGCTCCTATCCATGCTGTTTCATCTCAACAACAGCTGCCACTCAAACATCTGAGCCCAAATCCAGTCTAAACCCAGTGTCCCACTCCTGTTAATCTTCAGGCTAAACTTCATCACATTATGAGGGAATTATGTTTCTTCATCCAGGTCCGCGGGAGATACATTAATGGGGGTTTTACCCCTACATTATACCGAGTAGGATGTTTCTTTTATCACCCTACTGACCTCCGGAGTTCTGCCACTGCATGTTCTCCAATGGTCCCTTAAGGGTACATCTACAAACCCTGTGGCGATGGACATTGTCCCGTTGCATTCAAATCCTTTTTGGATCCAGGGCTACGCCCGCCTCTCTTTTGGCTTCCTTCCCGGCATCCCGTGGGTGGATGACCTATATGCCCCCTCTAGCATGGTCCAAAAGAAGGGGATATGCTGCCGAATTTGCGCTATAACACTGTTATCACGTCCCGCATAGCACGGTTTTCTATGCATGTTTCGCATCCCGCTAGCGGAGTCAGCATAATAGTCTTATCTCATTTTGCCCCCGAGGCATCCTTTCTTGGCAATTAATCAAGGGTTGTCCTTCTTTGGAAGGACGTAATTAACGTCATAACCTCCATGGTATGACGGACTCCGGGTCCTGACACGAATATCACAATCGACTGACTGAGTCAGATCGAGCGCACAAGAAATTGTCACTCCTGTGACTGGCACGCCTAATAAACCCAATAAAACAAAGGATAAAAAAGGAAAAAACATCCCCACAGGGGCATGATGGGGTGTGCCGCCGGGGCACTTTAGGCCGTGCCGCTGAAGGGCATAATACGGTGTGCCGCTGGGGCACTTCAGGGGGGTGTGCTGCTGGGGGCCCCTGGGTAGTGTGTCGTTGAAGAGGCACAGAGTGTGCCATTTGAAAGGGGCTTCTGCCTTTGCTTCAGGGACTTATAGTTGTCAATTCTTCGGGACATTTTCTTCACCGTTAGGGACTCGAGGGTGGGTCCATAGCAGTGTATTAAATTCAGGAGGGTATCTTGTGTTTTCTTAGTCATTTAATGTGCCCGTGCAAATGTGGGGATTTGCCGGACGGTAGTATTCTCCCGGAGCTCTGGATGACCAGTCTCCCCGGGTCTTCTTCTTTCGACTTTGACATTAATGTGGGAGCTTGGCGGGATATATGGACGTGCAATTTTATACGTCCACAAATGCCCCCCACCTGCGGGCAGCGCGGGCGAAGGATGAGCCAGACGGTGCTCGCAGGTGTGTCCATAATATTAACGTACATTATTGGGCGTACGTTCACAAGATACGTGATGTAGATATCATTATACCTACTTGTTATATTATCATCGTTTACTATATGCATATATGTAAATACATATATTTATTTATTATTACTTTTTTTCTCTCTTTTCTTTTTTTCTTTTCCATTTTTTTCTCTTTCTCTTCTCTCTATTCTCTTTCCCCCTTTTTTATCTCTCTTTTCTCTTTTTCCCATTTTTTATCTCTCTTTTTTCTTTTCTCTCTTTTCTCTTTTTTATCTTTTTTTTGAAACCCATATAAAAGGGGCAGGGAGTTCTGTTCGAACTCCCCCCCTTTATTTTCAAACTCTCCTTCTCTCTCTCTGCCTCTTCGGATCCCACCGCCACCGTCGCCCCCCTTCTCTCTCTTCTTCTTCTCCTTCGCCACCGGGTACGGCCGCCACCACCGTCTGCCGTCACCGTCGTTGCTGGGGTGAGGAGGACACCACGGAGGGGCTCCCCCTCTCTCCTTGTCTCTTCTCTCTTCTTCCTCTCTTCCTTTCTTCTCCTTCTTCTTCTCTTCTCCTTCTTCTTCGCTCGGAGGACGACGGAGCCCTAGGCTCCTGTCTTCCTTTCCTTCTTTCTCCCCTTCTTCTTCTTTTCTTGTTCTTCTTCTCTTCTCCTCTTGCTCTTCCCCTTTGCCTCTTCTCCTTCTTCCCTTCGCTCGGGGGACGACGGAGCCCTAGGCTCCCGTCTTCCTTTCCTTCTTTCTCCCCTTCTTCTTCTTTTCTTCTTCTTTTTCTCTTCTCCTCTTGCTCTTCCCCTTCGTCTTTTCTCCTTCTTCCGTTCGGTATAAGGTGGAGGCGGTCATGGCGTCGGGGCGTGCCGCTGGGGAGGGCGCAACTGTGCCGCTAGAACAAGGCACAGGCGTGCCGCTGGAGAGGTGGGCACGGGTGTGCCGCTGGGGGAGGGCACAAGTGTGCCGCTGGAAGAGGGCACGGGCGTGCCGCTGGAGAAAGTGAGCATGGTGTGTGCCGCTGGGAAGGGGGGCACGGGTATGCTGCTGGGGAAGGGCACAAGCGTGCCGCTGGAGAAGGGCACGAGTGTGCCGTTGGAGAAGGGCACGAGTGTGTGCCGCTGGGACTAGGGGGCACGGGTGTGCCACTGGGGAAGGGCATAAGCGTGTTGCTGGAGAAGGGCACGAGTGTGTGCCGTTGGGACTGGGACACGGGTGTGCCGTCGAGGATGGCACGGGGTGTGCCGGTGAGAGGAGGCACGGGGTGTGCCGCTGAAGGGAGGCACGGGGTGTGCCGCTGAAGGGAGGCACGTGGTGTGCCGCTGAAGCGGAGAGGAATGCTTCTTCAACCTGAGGATCTCTGGTGTCGCCCTTGGGCACACCGTGACTTTGTTAGGGCCGTCACTCCTTGTGGACGTGCACCCGTGTTTTCCCTTTACGCCTCCGACCTAGGGGAAACTCTGCCGAAATTTCGTCAGAAATTATTGGCATTCTTTTTAATTCAATTGTAGCGTAGCCCCTTCGTAATTTCCTTTCTTTTTTGTTTGTGTCTTATTCTGACTTGAGGTGTCTTGCACTTTGTAGAAAGATGGCTGCCCCAAGAGATTCTGCTGCTTCTGCTGCTTCCGGTGTCGAGCGCGTTCCCCCACCTCTGGTGCCAGCGGTTACATGGTTTAATGTGGAAGAATTGGACAGGGAACACGCTGAGATAGCGGCACTGGCCGGATCATCGGGCTCCGATACAGAGACGATGGACTTTCGTAGGCTTACTCGGGTCGAGGGCAGCCTGGCTTTTGACCAGACTACGGGGGAGTACCGGAAGGACTACCCGAAGGACAGGCACCTCATCCGTTTTCTGAAACATCTCAGTGACCAGGAGAGGCGGGATTTTCGCATTGTCAGGGATGCCGAGCGGGCAATTTTGTGGTCCCGGGACAGCCTGCTATATAGTGTCCCGAGGAGCATCCCGAAGTATCTAGTGGGAGAGGCTCGAGAATGGAAACCTGTCTTGGGGCTCGAAGCCGTGCTGCCGACAGAAGACAAATTAGTGCGGGCGCCTCAGTTTACCCCTACTCGGTGGGACACAGCTGCTGGGCGGGTCCAGGGTGAGCACCCCCGGTTTGGTTTGTTCTTGGCTCCATTGAAGTGGGAATACAGGGAAGAGCCCTTTCTGCTGGATTGTTTGACCATCCGATTCTAGCACGAACTGGCACTGGGCTGGTTCAGGGAGCTAAGGCTTAAGGAGGCGCATAGCTTCCGGGAGGGAGGCATGGAATTCACGGAGTAAGTGTTGTTCAACTACGCCCCGCTCCTTATCCGGGCTGGCGTTTATCACAGTGTCTACGCCTCCCGGTACAGCTACCCTATTTCCAGGGGTCTCTGCTGCGGGATGATTGAAGTGTTCAATGCAGAGACGAACACCTTCTATATGGCAGAGGGCGAGACTTCATTGGATTTATGGAGTCTTAGTCAACTCAGCGGCTTGCCCATTGACGAGGAGCCCTACGAAGAAGTTTGCCTCCCGGATATGATCAAGGACGAGACCAATGGGGACGGCTACTACTCCCTCGGCTATTCATATCTGTTGTGCCCCTTGTGTTTTGATGAATGTGGTGTTTTAATGATAGCAACATGAATGAGTCACCATATTGTTTTGCTAAGAACATCACATTGAATGATAGCAACATGAATGCATATGACTGATATATTCTCTGGAGAATGCTTGAGTATGTTATATCTGATCTATTCTGTGGAGAATGCATGAGTGTGCTAAATCATGCAGTGTTCCATACTAAGTGCATAATGTGTTTTGTGCTTGAATTAAGATCGGTGCATTGCTTCTTCTGTGCATATACTGCATCAGTGCACTTAGATGGGTCGACCCCCTTCCTTGATGGGTCGACTCCCTCCGAACACAAGTTTATACAAATGTCCATCTTATTTAGTGTCTCATGCAGCGTCAACGCAGTAAGTGTGTACATTGCATTCTCAAGTCTACAGCGTCAACGCAGTAAGTGTGTACATTACATTCTCAAGTCTGCAGCGTTAACGCTGTAAGTCTATACAGCCTCTGTGTGTTCTATGCATTTCACAAGTCTACACACTCAGCATAGTCTATACATCGTGTTGGGTCTGTGTTGTGTTTGTACATAGTTGAAAACACAAGTCTGTACATCCATGCATCATGGGTCGACCCCCTTCTTTGATGGGTCGACTCCCCCAGATTCACAAGTCTATACACTCGTCTTCATGCATAGCAGAGTCTATACAGTGCAGCTCATATAACTAGCATGTCTATACATTGCATCGTGGCGTTTGTGCTCTAAGTCTATACACTGCATGGCGAGCCCAAAAGTCTATACATTGCATTGGCTAAGTCTGAACATTGTCCGTCTCATTTAGCGTCTAAGGCAATGTCTATACACTGGACTCGAAGTCTATACATTGAGCGTCTCATTGAGCGTCTCATGTAAGTCTATACAATGCATCTGCAAGTCTGTACATCGGACTGTTTCAAGTGAAGTCTATACAGCGTCATGCATCATTCTTCAAGTCCACACACTGCATTATAGATTGCTCGAGGTGAAGTCTGTACATCCATCAGTGAACTTCCAAGTCTATACATCCATCAGTGATCTTGCAAGTCTATACATCGGTAGCTTTACCGACATTGCACTCGAAGTCTATACACTGATAGCTTTACCGTCGTTTCCCTTGGCAAGTCTATACATCATAGAACTGTGCAAGTCTGTACAACCATACCCTTGCCAAAGTCTATACATTGTGAACCTTGTAGTCTATACAGACTTTGCCTTGCTCAAGTCTGTACATCGCCCAGTTGGCAAGTCCATACATTTCAAGTCTATACATTGTTGCATGTTGTGTCTATCTAAGTCTTCACAAGTGCCTCTTCATGCTTTGAAGTATGCACATTGCTGCACGCTCGTCAAGTCCATACACTGGCATGTCTTTACATTGCCTAAGTCTATACGTTGGCTGCTGTATGTTCTTCCAACGTCTACACACTGCATCACACTCATTGTTAGCAAGTATGTACATTGTTCAGAATGTCAAGTCCATATAGTAATTGTGCATTCATTCTTGATGTTCATACTTTGCGTGATGCATTCTGCATAACACACTGCCAAGTCTATACAATACAAATTGTTCATGCCATGAGTTTGAAGTCTATACATTGCGTCCAGTAGCCTGCACGCCAAGTCTGTACACTGCATACACACTGCATCCTTAAGTCTATACACTGCTGCCTTATATGAAGTCTGTACAGTGGTTTCAGTCTTAAACTGATAATCCTATTCGACTGTCTGACAGGGATTCTTTGCAGAGCCTAATGAAGGCACGTGATCCAAGGAAGGACGAGGTGCCCAGATTATGACACGTGTACTGAAAGGGTGCAGAATGATGCCACGTGGTCCAGATACCTTGGGCGGGAAATGTGGAAGCCACACGACCCTATCCACTCTGCTACTGTTATATATATGAGCTTTCTTCTTCAGATGAAAGCTGCTCGATGAGGGGGCAAAGTCTATACAGTGAAGCAGAAGCAGAGGAGAGCCTTCTCGATCCAGTGTGAAGAGCATAGAAGAAAAAGAGAAAGAGAAGAAGAGCAGAAGAAAAAGAAGAAAAAGTGAGAGATAGATAGCTCGAGCAGATAAAAGAGGAAGAGAAGGAAAAAGAGAGAGAGAGTGAGACAGAGTGATCGGAAGAAGAAGAAGAAGGGCAGAGAGAAGCTTCATTCTGAAGATCAGTCTTTGCTGGAAGTCGGATCAGATCCACTCCAGTCAGCTCTTAGGAGCCACATTTGTGCTTTCATTTTCAGCTTTCAGTCGCTGATTGTTTCTATCTTTCATTTTCCTTTTATACCTTTCTTCAAGCTATTTGTCAGCATTTGCAGTGGAGGATTCCACTGGACGGCTAAGCTGTATTGCCCAGCAGAGCAAGCTGTGAGGCTCAGCAGGCGAGGAGGATTCCTCGGACAGCAAGCTGTGAGGCTCAGCGGATTGTATGGCAAGCTGTGATGCCCAGCTGTTCAAGCTGTGAGTCAGCGAAATCCACACTCGGTTTAAGTGTGGGGTGAACGTATGTCTGCAGGACCGAACCACCTAAAAACCCATTGTGCAGTGGTTTGATTTCTTCTATCTGAGTGGCGCTAGATGAATGCTTAGGTGTGCTTTGCCTTGATTGCTCACTGTGTGTTTGTTTTATTCCGCAACTGCTTTTTAGCCTTCAGGTTTGTCTAGTTAGCGAACTAGCAATTTTAGTGAGCATCAGACTTTAAATTGGGCGAAGTTTTTAAAGGGAAATTCATTCACCCCCCCCTCTGAATCATAGCACCGAACCCAACAATATCGATATCTTATGAAGGCGTACCGAGACCTGTATCAGTTGGCGCACGGCGGGAAGCAACCCCCTAGTGGAGACCGGAAGAGAGTCCGCTTGACCTTGTGGTTGCAGTACTTCTATGACGGCCTGAAACAATATAAAGACTTCCCGCACATAGGCACTACCGCCGCCAGCAAGAAGCGTGCTAAGCCGAAGGCTGATGTGAAGATTTCTTCCCGAGGGCGCCGAAGCGGGACCAATCCGACAGGGGTCGACCCGCTGACGCATTGTGCAGCGTTCTTGACTTATTGGTTGTGCTCGTTTGCCATGCCGTATGGAGACGAGACTGTCATTCGGCCGGATCCGATCTACCCGGCCTGCCAGATGGCATGGGGTATCAAGCTGTCTTTGTGTCCAGCTACTCTGTGTCTGATATACAAGGCGCTCGGGGAGGTCAGCGCTCACCAATTCCAGCGACAGGCACGGTATGTGTGCCCACTGCATTTTTTCAATGCGTGGGTTTGTTCCCTATTCCCAGAGTTTGCCTCACGCACCATTCAAGGCTGGGGGTTAGTTCCACGGATGCTGGAGTTCGCGAGCGTGGAGTCAACCTTGACATCCATGCGGCTATACGACATCCGGGGCAGGTTGACGACGGTGCCCCTTGATACTGCTGGCACTATTCGCTTCTGGTCCCTGGCTGCTCATTCAAGCCCATTGATAAACAGTAACGGAGAATGCAGGGATGACCAGGTGGAAAAGTACGTGCACCCAATCAGTCAGGAGAACGTGGTTCGCCCGTTGTTGGAGCCGGAGCTCAGAGCCTGGGCGCTGTCCATTCGTCCAAGTGTGCTGGATTTCTGAAAGGGGGACAGTCTGTTGCTGGAGCCGTACTATCCCTTTCGCTTCGGCAGGAATTTCGAGTATGATCAACATATCCCTACGTACAGTGCTCGCTTTGATCTACCGGTGCGAAGTCTCCGGGGGAGCCCCACTGCTGAGACTGCCTGAACCTGGTGGGATTTCTTTCATCGGGCAGACACTGCTTTCTTAAGGGTGCCATCCCCGGGTCGGATTCCACGGGTGACCCCGGAGTACGTAAAGAGGTGGAATACCTGGACAGCCTTCTACCGATTATCCCGGACCGACTGCTGGGATGGGGCAGAGAGGAGGTTTCTGAGCGACAGCCAGTGCCAGTACTTGATATCGACCCAGAGCATCTCCTCCGGTTGAGGCAGGGCAAGGAACAGGAAGTAGCTGCGTACATGATCGCACGCAAGAGGGCTCGAGAGGCCAAGCCAGCACCGCAAGCTAAGCTGCCTCCGGTGGCGAAGGATGATTTCAAGAAGACCCTACGGGGCCTTTGCCACGTTGGGAGTGACCACCTGGAGCTGACCAATTATCCATTTCCCATGGAAGAATAAGGCACCCCCGCGAGGAGCTGGCGTCTGGAGAGGGATCCAATCTGTCCATACCGCACGTTCGTGAGGAGGGCGGAACGGAAACTAGAAAACTACAAGGACACCACATGGCTCTACGTCCTCCTCCGAGTGCACGGGTTGAAGATTGAAGATCTGGGGGCGGCCGTCTTAGGCAAGCGCCTCCATATCGCCTATTATTATGCCGAGGGATGGGGAATGGACCATTTCAACCTCTTCTGTCACTTGGCTACCAAGAAACATGCGGACCTGGCTGCCCTTGCCGACCGCTGCTAGAAAATCGAAGTTGTATGCTGGCTAGTCCGGGAGGCGGCTCGCCGGGATAAGGAACCATCCCTTAACTACTGGCTGATAGTGGTGCGGCTGTACACTGGCCCACATGGTATTTAGTGTTTTCTTCTTTTACTTGTGCTCTTCAATGTTACCCTTCCTTGGGTGCCGGACACTGATCGGGTCCCTCGTTCTTCTTCCTCTTTTTTTAAATAGACCACCCCGACAGCATCCAGACGGTGACGTATCGCAATCTCCTCCGGCAAGCAGGAAAGCCTGCTTACTTCGAGGAGGCGCCAGTGACTCCGACTACGACTCCCCTACCTCCACCTGCGAAGAGGCCCTGGGCGAAATCGCCCGTGAAGAAGGCGGTAGATGCTGCCAAGGCTGCCGGGCGGCGGGAGGCAAAGCGACGAAAGATGGAGGCCACCAAAGCTGCGTCGACCATTCCCCCGGCACCTTTGATCTCTTCATTCGAGGAGTTCGAAGCTGCTCGAATCGAGCCGAGTAGGCCTGTAGGTTGGTTTTTTTTTCCGATCTTCGAGGCTCTTCGAGATTTATTTAGACATTAAGAGGGACGCTTCTTGTAACACATACGTTTTTATTTCAGCTATCGCCGAGAGGCCCACGCCCGTATCTATCCCAGGAGTGGGTGAAGCTGTGACCCACGGGGCCGTGGAATCTGTCGAAGAGACCTTCTTCGCCCCAACACCCGCCGTCGAAGCTAAAGGAGGTATATCACTTTCTTTGTTAGCCGCTTTGATTAAATTTTTCTTGAAGCTTTACGGGCCTAACTGAACCCGGATCCTGCTTTGCCTGGCAGGAGCTGATGTGGCAGCCCCTCAACTGGAGGCGGACCCCGAGACATCTCGGTTCGGGCAGACATACCGGAAGAAGGGGTGGCGGTCAGGGAAGTCACGGTTGCCCGTCCGGCGCAACGACGAGCCGACCCCGGATGCTGAGGCGGGGGCTGCCTTGACAGTGAAAGAGGTGCCCACTAGAACTAAGTCTTCGTCGGGCGAGAAGGTAGATTACGGCTATTCTTCTGACGAAGTGCTTTCAACTGAGGGTATCCTCGGGGAGCCCAGCTTTCAAGTTCCTACTTGGAAAGCCCCGGTACTACCTATTTCTATTAGCCTGGTGAAGCAGGCACCCGTAAGTGCGAACCTATTAATTCAGTATTCTTTCTTGAGGCCGTCAACTAACCTCCTTAATATCATTACTTTTGGCTTCCAATAGGAACAGACCCCGTCAAAAGATGCAGCAATCCACGTCCCGGGCTTAGAAGCCACCAGACAAGCCACAACCACCGCCGCTTTGGATAAACTGGCGTCCCTGGTCATGGTTTTACGGCAGGAAGAAGCCGGGGTAAGCTTGGATGCTGCCATCTCGACAGTGTTGATTTATTTGCTTCCTTCTCTTTTTGTGGGTTTGTGGTATGATAAAGATGATAAGCAAAAATTAATGATCTCAATCAACCCAAGGACATGTGAATCATGAACCTAGGCAATCAGAACAAGCTCTAGCATGGGGATGCTATCTCAATCAAACTAAGCTAAAGAAAGAAAAGAAAAACACACGCCGGAGAGTGGAGCAAGGAGCAAATAAAAACACACCGCGTGGGTGGAGCAAATAAGGGAAATAAGGGATTTGAGAGAGAAATAAATGCCCAATGCTAAGGAAAGAACGTGATCGCCACCAAAGTAAACACAAGTCAAGGACTTGAAAATACCTTAGACATAAGTGGATGAAGCACCCGCCCACGGGAGAGAAAAAACCACCAGTGAAATCTACAGATCAACCGAATGCAACGGTCCAGACCCCGTGCGTCACAGGAATGTGACGGTCGCACGATACACCGTTATATGAACCTGACGCGTCTCCTCAAGACTGTCCGACAACCTGCAGTAAGAGCTTATGAATTCTTTGAACTCCAAATCTTCCAGTCGGCCAGAAGACTTGGGCCTCGTGTAGTGAACCTGTAAACCTGCCAAAGAACGTGAAACACAAGAAAATAGACCCAGATCAGCCCTTTAAACAAGCGTAGTATCAATTCTTAAAAGGCTTAAGAGCATGCAAAAGGAAAGGGAAGTATCGAGAAAGTTTTGGTTTTTTAACCCCTCTGGGCGTTTTTAAAAGATAGGAGGATGTTTAGATGATGAAAAACAGATGCAGAACGTGGAAACAAGGAGAGGGACAATGCTTTTGATGAGAGGGAGGAGGAAGAACACAATATGCAATGATGAACTTTGAAACTCAATAGAATGAATACTCCCTTCACCGTGAAGCAGATGGACGTGAAAGACAAGTCTCCTTGGTTAGATGTGGCTCCAGAATGCGGCAGCACTTCGACGCGAACTCCAGATCTTTTTCCCCTCGGGTCATGAAGTTAAGGGTGCTATGTATAGGCCCTCAAATTCTCCTGTCGAACAGAGGATAATCCTACAAAAAAAAGATAACTCTTAGCAAATCCTCGAAGATAATATCACCAAGAGTCCATAGAAACAAACAGAAGGTTCTGAGGATCAGATTTGGAAGAGAAATCACCAATTCAAACTCTTATCTCGACCATAGAGTAGCAGAGAAAAGGCCTGAATTGCCAGGACTTTCTGTTGGATGTAACGGCTGTACGACAGACCGCCACAGGTAAATAACACGTCCGGGAGATACCGTCATATTCAACCTTATCTCAAAAGAGATAAGATCAACGGAAGCAGATCAAAATCATAGGACTCTTGAATGAAAGTAACGGCCATGGGTGGACGCGTTGAAGGGAAGTAACGGCTGCACGACAGACCGTTAGACTTAATGGATAGGCCAAAGGATAAGGATTGAAACAAAGCCTTAAGTCGTAGGACTCTTCAAGATGTAACGGTCCAGGTACAATGCATTAGAAGAAAGTAACGCCCCATGTGCAGACCGTTAGAAACAATGATAAGAGGGCTTGCTAAGCTTCATCCAAGGCGAGTCATCACAGAACCATACTCAACCAAGGAGCTAAGACCCATGAAATAAGCTTCAAACTGATAAAGGAGACTCAAGAAATGAATGAATAACTGGGAGCATCACATAGAGTAAACAAGGAGATGACCCGACTTATCGGTCATAAAACGGGTGTCAACAGATGCCCCTCCTTAACGTCCTCTTTGCAGGGGAGCAAGCGGAGGTGAAGCGAAAGCGAAATGGAACATGGAGATGAAGCGGAAATGAAGCGGAGTGGACCAAAAAGTGGGCGTTAAGGTAAAACGACACCCGTTCTTTACCAACAAGTGATAGAATTTTCTGGAAAACTTCGAACTGATCACAAGGAAAGAGCCAACCAAAGGATGCAAGTTTGGAGGAACTAACAATTAAGGAAAGGAAACACGGCTAGCCGCCAGAGGCAACGGAAAGGAAAGAGAACTGACTAAACTCCAGACAGGAATCTTTAGCCAACCAAATCAAGTGAAAAGATCGAAGGAAACCTTCTAATTCAGAGTGGAATGATTCTCCTCATTCGAGATCAAGAACACAGCTCTTCACCATCATTAAGACACCTTGAACAGATGAAGATCATGAATGCTCAAATATGCGGATGATGCATGCTGGGCTAAATAAAAAGGAATCATTAAAACAAATGCAAAGAAAAGTAAAAATAACAAGATACTCGAGAATAATATTGCTAGACCGGAGAAATCAGGGTCAAGACACCATCTGCAACCACGGCGTGTAAGACAGAACCATCGTCCCCAAAATTTTCCAACCTAACGGCCTATCCAACGATTAAGCATGTATACTTAGATCATCATTATTTTTGTTTAAGGGGAACATCAGATCCCAGAACACATGAATGACCAGCGGGTTCTCGAGATAATATATCATAGATAACATATAGTAATGCATTAAAGGGATAAGGGCACGAGATACAATACCTGACTTACCTATCTGACGAACGACAAAGCACGATGCTGTTCATAACTTCATTCATGAATAAAGAGCTTAGCTAACAATAGATATGAGCATGAAACAGGGCATAACCATTTGTACGCATGAGAAGCATCAATAATATACATCATGGCAGAAAATGTGATCATTCAAGCATTAAAATCGACCAATTTATTCATCAAGAAACTTGTAAGCTTTAACGGTTTGCTGAGGGAGCGTTACATAAAGTAACGGACCAGGGAAGGGCCGTTAGAGACTGGGCGGTTCACATTCTTCAATGAAACAATTCAAATCCATGTGACGGTCAAAGGAGTACGCGTCATTGACTGTAACGGTCAGACAACAGACCGTCACATTTCCTGAGCGTTCAAAAAAAAAAAAAAATCGAACGGTCACAATCTTCATTCATTCATACAACACTCAAACTCCAAAAAGCCCAAAACCTCAATCGAGAGCAACGACCGGCGACCTCCATCATCCACCCAAGATGGCCGGTGACGAGGCCCCACAGCCACCGAAGAAGAGGGAAAGAGGAAAGAAGAAGGTGATCCACCGTCTTCACCGCTAGATAGAGCGAGAGACCGTCCCGCCTGCGGAGGAAGAGACTAGGGCGAGGAGAGAGCCAAGGGTGGAGGAAAATGTTCCCACGGCCGAGAAGGATCAAGAGGAGACACCCCTGGACGAAGAAGAACCAGAGAAGAAGAGGAAGAGGGGCCAAGACCGAGAGGTAGGCCGCCCACCCCATTTTCCAAAATTTTAATTTTTTTGTGTTTTTATGTGCATGCATGTGTGAATGGGGGGTAGAAAATGGGTCTATGAACCCATTAGGATCCATTGTAGGCCTTTTGGCCAAAGTGGGAAAGCCACGGAATGCGAGGGAAAAATGCCCTCTAGCAGAGAATGTGACGGTCCTTCCAGCGACCGTCACAAGCCTAACGCATCACCCTAGGCGCGTTAGAGACATGTAACGCCCCACCCTAGGGCCGTTACAACTACTAGAGACCAGAACTTATTTTTAGGTTTTTTCAAGTATTCAATTTTTTGTTTTGTTTTCCATTTTAAATGCTTTATGCAATGATTCTATGATGCAATTGACTGACTCATGATCTAAATGAATGTAGGGAAAGAGACGGATGAGGATCTCTTGGCTTCAGATCCGGGCGATGTATCAGGCACTGCCTGATTACCAGAGAGAGAGATTGGCCGGCATGGGGTTCGCCGAGGTGCTGAGTATCGAGGTGATCTGGATGGACACACCACTACTATACGCTTTACACGAGAGATGGGATCCGATTAGCAGGGCGTTCATCTTCCCATGGGGTCACATGATCCCGACGTTGGAAGACATGGCGAGGATTGCCGGACTGCGGGTGCACGGAGCCGCCGTGACCGGGTGGACGTACAGAGACTACCGAGAGATGGCCCAGGAGCTGCTGGGGCTAGATTTGATCAGACCAGGGCAGACGTCATCCCAGCTCTCACGATCAGTACTGCAGGAGAGCTTAGGACTGAGAGGAGCGGCGATAGCCGTGGGTGAGCTACCAGAGGAGCATCTGGGTAGAGTGATTGACCAGGTGCGCCCACGAGTGGCGGCAGATGCAGGACCAGAGGGAGATCTCATCCTGAGACGCTTCCTCATGCTACTGTTCGGGAAGCTCCTATTTGCGACTCGGGCAGATGTCATCAGCTGCAGGCTGCTGCCGATGATCGAGGATTTGGGCAGAGTTGGAAAGTATGCCTGGGGAGCGGCAGTCTTGGCCTTCCTGTTCGAGTCCCTCAGTACGACGAACCGACAGACGATGTTGGGTGGCTTCTCGCCTTTTCTACAGCTAAATGCAATTTAAATGCCTTCTATATGATTATGATTATGCTTATGATTATGCAATTGACTGACTTGGCTTCAAAATGTAGATCTGGAGCTACATGTACCTCCCGGACATCGGGAGAGGCACGCTACTCCACGCCGGCCGCATCCCGATCGCGAGGTGATGGGTGGTCACGAGGGTCGATCATCAGATTGACCCGGGTAATCCAGGACGACTTGGATTCCTTCCCGCACACGGCGGTGAGCCCGAAACTCAAAATGCTTTCTAAATGCTTCAAATGCTTCTAAATGATGATTTGATGAATGGACTAATATGCTTTCAGGTGGGATGGACCTCGTACAGAGGCGACAGCTACGAGGGACAGCCATGGGTGGAGGCAGCCCTTTCGTACCGGGGACGAGACATATGGTTGCACTGCATCCATATCATCGAGCCACTCCACTACCAACTGATCCTGAGGACTCGGGGACTACACCAGCCCGAGGTGACCTTTCCACGCCACAGTGACGAGCGCCCGGGCAAGTCAGCGAAGGGAATTAGCGGCGACATAGATTAGTGCGCCAGGAAGGTGAAGTACGTCCACGACTGGAACAAGCGGGGCAGAGCAGTGAAGGAGCGAGACGAGAGCGACGAGGCATACTTGAAAGCCTTCGCTCGACTGTACGGGGACCGGGTGTACCGAGGTACCCGACAACCGATATGCAATTTCTAAACTCTAAACTCTGAATGCTCTTATATTAAAATTTTATTCTATATGCACTGACTCATATGGTTTCTAAATGTAGCTAGACCCAGAAGGAAGGATAGCCGAGCTTAAAGGGTTACTCCACTCTACCGTCCAGCAGCGGGACGAGTACCGGGCCGCTCTGGAGATTCTGGTAAAACTCTAAAACCTTGGACCTAAATGATTATGTTTATGATTATGATGCGAATGCGATGGACTGACCAATGATTTCTAAATGCAGCGGGCTGAGGGAGCCCAAAGAGTGGGACCGGATGCCCCATCGTCTTCCTCACAGCCTGCCGGGGACAGAGCTGAGCGGGATGCCGAGTTCGCCCGAGCGGTTGCCCGGGCCGAGGAGGCGGAGGCCACCCTCGCGGAGCAGGTAAGATGCTAAATGCTAGACTCAAAAAAATGCTTATGCTTGTGCAAATTAAATGTGTATGCGGCTAACTATACGAAATGTAAACTACAGGCGAGAGAGCTAGCCACAGCAGCGGTCGAGGTGAAACTGGCTCGGACTGAGGCAGAGGTCTTACGAGCAGAGGTGGCCCAATTGAGAGGAGAGCTTGCGCGGACGGCAACGCAGACATCATATTTCGAGAGATACCGGTCCGAGGCACGAGCTACGCGACTCGAGGCCCACGACATGAAGGTCGAGGTTCGGACCTTGGAGAGGACCATACGGATGATGGGCCGAGGACCGGAGCGGAGCGTCTCTCAGAGCGGAGCGCTGAGGAGTGCTGCTCATGCCGGATCAATGGAAGACTACCTTGTTAGCTCCTCTGGTCAACGGAGGAATGAGAGGGCGGAGAGGGGCCAGCAGGAGGAGAGTGCCTCCATAGCACCACCAGCGAGGAAGCCGGAGGGTGGAGATGATGATGGCGGCCCGGCGGATAAGCCGACCGAGTGATGCATTTTTTTTTGGTTTTCTTATTTACTTTTACATAACTTATATGAAAATGAAATGAAAATGCAAATCTTTTTTGTGTTTTGTTGTGACTTTTATGTGAATGAATGGATGTGTATGCAAACAGGTGATCATGTGAAAATGAATGGGAATGAATGCAAGAAAATGCAGGAAATGCCTGTGGATGTGTGAAAGAATTGTGTGGATGAAATGTGATATGTGAGATGGACAGGATGAACGGAAGTATGTAAGACCGCCAGGTCTAAAACAGAGGCAGGAAGGAATAGTTCAATCACAGCAGCAGACAATGTAACGGTCTAAGTCCAAACCGTCAGGATCAAGTAACATATCAGATAGAGGCCGTCAGAGAGGACAGAGCCCAATTTTGTAGAACTGAGCAGCAGGAAAAGTAACGGCTCAGAGCTGGTGTGTCATATATAAGTAACGGCCAAATGCTAGACCGTTAGAGATGGCAGAGCAGGATTGAAACATGAATGTACAGGCCTCGTCCAAGTGATGTATAGACTTGGAGTGCAGATGACCAAACGATGTATAGACTTCGTTTTAGCCAAAGAGTGCTCAGACTTGAAGGATGTATGGACTTTGGACAAGGAATGTACAGACTTGGGGCTGTGCACACGTTGGGCAATGTATAGACTTGGATCAAGAATGTACAGACTTGAACGACGTGTGGACTTTGGATGAAGACTGTACAGACTTGGAGAATGTATGGACTTGAGACTGTGGAATGTACAGACTTGAGGAATGGATGTATAGACTTGACAAACGTGCAGACTTGGGGAGAATGTATAGACTTCAACGAATGTACAGACTTGGGGAGACATGGAATGTATATACTCCAACGAATGTACAGACTTGGGGAGACATGGAATGTATAGACTTCAACAATGGTGTATGGACCTCAAAATGTGTAGACTTGAACATGATGTATAGGCTTGAGGCTGTGTAGACCCCAACATGAAGAATGAATGTGCAGACTTCAAAAATGCTGTGCAGGCTTCAAAGTAATGTATAGACTTCAACTTGCTGTATGGACTTCTAAATGAAGAATGAATGTGTAGACTTCAAAATGCTGTGCAGGCTTCAAAGTAATGTATAGACTTCAACATGCTGTATGGACTTCAAAAAATGAAGAATGAATGTGCAGACTTCAAAATGCCGTATAGACTAGGATGATGAATGGGATGTATAGACTTAACAAAATATGCAGGAAATGTGACGGTTCAAGCGCAGTGCGTCGGAGATAAATAACGATCATGAGCAAGACCGTTGAGAATGATTGACTAAGAAGAAGCCAAAACTGATCAGCAGAGAATGTAACGGCTCAGATAGAACACGTCATAAGAATGTAACGGTCTGATGCTAGACCGTTAGGCTCGACAGAACAAGGTTGGACCAAATTAAACCCACAAGAAATGTGACGGCCCAGAGCTGGTGCGTCAGATGAAAGTGAAGGTCCGACGACAGACCGTTAGAGAATGAATTGTACTCTGAGACGGATTAATTGAGCCGTGAGAGGCAAAATCGAGATAAGAAGCCTCCAATCCATTCTAGACTTCTCCCAAACTCAAGATAAAGCCTTCCAATCCGAATCTTATCACCTTAAAGCCAAAGCCAAACCTTTAAAACTTGGAAACCTAGCCAAAATCGTATCTTTATGAATTTCTCTGCTAGAAGGGCTAAAAAACCTCTCCTAAAGGGCAGGAAACAAGATGAAGAGAAGCTTCGAGGCGATGGCTATGGAGGAGAAAGTCTACACCGGACCCAAAGCTGTAAGAAAGGAGTATGGAGATCTACAAAGGCTGACCTCATTCCCCAAGCATCTAAGCTCTAATGCTCAAAGAGTGGTAAGCTTCCATAACCTAACCAAGTTCAGAAATTTCTGCACTTCATCTTCTTCCTCATGATTTTCTTTTTTTTCTTCTTCTCTTCAAGCCTCTCCCTGGTCCAAGATGCTATTCTAATCTGAAGTGGGTGGCTCCCATGGTAAAGGCACTCCCTTTAGAGGTTACATCAATCCTTAAAGCATGGCACCTTCAACCTCTCTTGGTTTTAGGCAAGAATTTCCAGAAATTGACATTAGATTGGCCTAGTATTTCAGCCCTCATAGAATTGTGGCATCCACAAATACACAGCTTCATCTTCCCTTCCTTTGAAGCAACAGTCCTATTAGAGGAGGTGGAAACCTACCTAGCCCTTCCTAAGACTAAGGCGGGGGATGAAGACCTAGTTTGCTACACGGTTGAGCCTATTGACTCGTCCTTGATCTTGAGTGATTTCATCCATAATCCAAAGGACGTGAGGACCATGATCAGCCCACACCACATACACTTGATACCCTTGGCACAATGGATAGTCTCTCATTGCATGAACAAGTGGGAGAGACATGAAGCAATAGCCAAGGCGGTGGTGGTTTGCTTATGTGGAGTCTTTCTTTTCACTACTACCGACTACCTTTTAGATACCCAAAATCTCAACATTATTAGTGGGTTGTGGCGGGGAATGTCCATCTCTTAAGCGATCCTCTCATATCTCTATGAAGGACTTACCTCGGCTTGCCTAGGAGGACCTTTGTTCGGTTCCATGATACTCCTTGAGTGTTGGATGGGAGTGAGAATCAAATTCCAACCAAAGGAGGATATTACTTCTTCTAGCCGGATCTTTGGGAGCCACCCTCTCTTCTTCATTGGAGGGGCATCTGATTTTTCTTCACAGGTTGAATGCATGACGGCGGACAAGAAAACACGGGATGAATGGCGCCTCTTCTTCAATATTTTACCAATTGAGAAATTCATCATGCGACCAAGAATCCTTTGAAGCACTCTTCTTAGAATACCGCGGCGTCAAGGCCTGGACCTCCAGCTAGTGGGAAATACTACCATGGAGATCTACAACCCGCACCGGTGCCATCTTCAGATCGGACTACCCCGAATTAAAGTTCCTGTACTATTACACTACCCTCCCCTTCTTCCTAGGAAGATGGGGACCGAGGAAGATGAAAGAGCAATCTGGAACGCGCTGACCATGTGGGAGATCAGCAAGGTACGTCCGTGGCAAGAAGAAGTTGAAGAGAACGACGAAGCGCACCGTGGCTATGCGAAAGAGTTGAGGAAGATCCGCCCTCTTGCGGATAAGAAACTGAATGTAGCTTGATTTTCTTTTTGAACGATGTAATTGACAATCAGAGTTGGAATTTTATCAATCTTATGTTGCATTAAGTTCATATGGGATTTGCCTTAATTGAATGGTCATGAGTTGTGGCTTGACTTGGCTAGAATGATCTAGAAAACAGAGCCTCTGGAGAATGTAACGGATCTGAGCAGGGCCGTTAGAAGGAGATAACGGTGGGTAGATAGGCCGTTATAGCGTATGCTCTGAGAACTAAATTCTCTGGAAGAAGTAACGGTCTATCGATAGACCGTTGGGAAGAATAACGGTCGTGCCCCAGGCTGTTAGAGAGAGAGCTGCTGAGAGAATCGAAGCAAAGGCCTGAAGAGATGTAACGGTCTAGCATGGACCGTTAAGTGAATGTGACGGCCTGTACCTGGCGCGTCACAGTCTTGAACCTGCATAGTTGTGAGGTTTGAGCTTTGGTCTTGATCCTGCATTCTGCACACACTTAACATGGAACAAGTTAGATCTGTTCTTAGACTCAACCCCTTGCCCTGAAGTAAGTTAGATAACGACCGTTTCTTGATATTTGGTCAAGGGGTGGAGCCTTATTAAATAGGCGGGAAAAACATAATAGAACTAATGCGATGCATGCGATGCATGCGATGCATATGATGGTATTTTTTGAATTTTGGAAAATATATTTGAATTTTTGTGAGATTTTAGAAAATAGTTGATGTTTTTGGGTTTTGAAGTATGTGATTTTTTTGTTTGATTTGGATTTTTGATGTTTTTGGTGTTTTGAAATATGTGATTTTTTTGTTTGACTTTGAAATATATGATGTTTTGGATTTTGAAAATATATGTTGTCTTTGGATTTTGAAAATATATTGTTTTTGGATTTTGAAAATATATTGTTGTTTTTGGATTTTGAAAATATATTATTTTTGGATTTTTGAAATGTATTATTTTTGGATTTTTGAAAATATATTGTTTTTGGATTTTTGAAATGTATTGTTTTTGGATTTTTGAAATGTATGTTGTTTTTGGATTTTTGAAAATCAGTGCTTTCCCCTAGCAATGTGAGCCCTCCGTATTGTATTGAGAGTCCCGAGGTTGGCGTGCAATGAGGTGACAAATCCTGACCAAGGCCCAGATTTTCATGACGGTGTTTCTACCAAGGCCATACCCAGGGTACTAGTTTCAATCCTAAAAAGGAAAATAGAATACGGGGGTAAGCTTAGGCCAGATCTAGAAGCTTTTAGAACTTGGGTTCCTCTCCAGACAACCCATTAGAAATTTGGTCTGTTGCGCCGAGGCTTTGTGTCCGTCATCGAAGCTTAGTCCACTCTAGGCATGCGTGCGACCGTGCTCATTCGTCCCGCGGGGAACTGTACTGCCACTCTTGTCATGCCTAGATTCTTTTTCTTGCCTTTCTGGAGCTTTGGAATCATATTCAGTAGACCTTTGACATGATGCTTTTGATTTTGTCCTTTGCTTTCTTTTCTCCTTGTTTCTTTGCTTGTGGCATCAGATCATAACAGACTGCCCCTATTTGAGACCTCCTCTCGTTAGGGTGCCTGGATTGGTTGTCGCCTCCTTATTCACCTCTTGCCCCTGGATTCAGCCGAAGGAAGAAACGAACAGGGACTTCGACTTTCCCCCAAAGCATGGCTAAGGAGAAACGGTGTCTTTTAAAGTGGAAACCTGACCAGGGATGTCATGTAGTGTGTGATTGCCTTGCTCGGGACCTCTTTTTAGTGAAAGGGAGGAACTTCTTACTGCCGGGGTGGCACTGATTAGACTCTAAGGAAAGAAACGCTTAAGATACAACCCGTTCCACGCGTGAGAGAGCTCCTCACCTTCGGCGTTCACTAAGCGATAAGCATTCCCTGGATAAGCCTCTTTTATGACGAACGGCCCTTCCCAGTTAGGTTGCAATTTAGACCTAGGACCTGCAGACTGAATGAATTTGCGTTTCAAAACCATATCTCCTTTTTGAAATTTACGTTTGATTACCTTCTTTTGAAAATAACGTGAAACTCTCTTTTGATAAACAGACACGTGATTGGCCGCATTCATCCTCTTCTCATCCAAGAGTTCCAACTGGACGAGCAACGCCTCTCGACGTTCATCGAGATTAAGTTCCTTATCGAGCTGCACTCTAAGGGAAGGGATCAAAATCTCATATGGGAGCACCGCCTCCATCCCGTAGGTAAGAGCACAGGGAGTTTGTCCCGTAGGAGTACGGACGGAGGTGCGGTAAGCCCACAGAGCTTCCACTAATCTTTCTGGCCAATCGGAGAACTTATGAGATTCGCACGTTTTCTTTATGATTTTAAGAAGGGTTTTGTTAGTGGCCTCGGCTTGACCGTTGCCTTGAGGATAGTATGGAGATGAATGATGCAATGTAATATTGAACTTCTTACATAGGTCCTTGAGCTCTTGAGATACAAACTGGGGTCTGTTGTCGGTGATGATGCTGCTTGGCACTCCGAACCATGAAATGATATTCTTCATGATGAAGCGGCACACCGTCGAAGCTTTGATCTCTGCGTACGCCTCGGCTTCGGCCCATTTGGTGAAGTACTCAGTGGCGGTAAGGATAAAGGATTTCTGCTTGATCTGAGAATTAGGATCACCGAGCGGGCTGACAACGTCGAAAGCCCACATAGAGAATGGCCAAGGAGCAGAAAGAGGATGGAGAGATGAAGCTGGAGCATGGATTTTATCAGCATGGAGTTGGCACTTAAGACACCTTCGGACATAGAGGGAGCAATCTTCCTCTAGAGTGGGCCAATAGTAGCCCTGCCTAAGGATTTTCTTCGCTAGAGCCTGGCCATTGACATGACCTCTACACTCACTAGAATGGGCTGCTTCAACCACCTTCCAAGCCTCATTATCATCCAAGCATCTCATGAGCATTCCATTAGTAGCGCGCCTGTATAGTTCTCCTGCAACAATAGTATACCTTGAGGCGGCTCTTCTTATTGACTTATGCTGCTCGGCATTTGCCCCTTCTGGGAATGATCCTTCTTTGCAAAACAACTCAATTTCATGATACCAAGGTAATTCTTCTTCTTCTAAGATTTCTTCTAGCTCCATCAGAGATACTTCCTTGAGAACTTCCCTCTCAGCCCTCGCCTCTACAGCTCTCCTAAGGTTGATGTACCAAGGATCCTGAAGAGAGGGTGCGTCCAATCTCTGAACGACGATAGTCTCAGTGCTCCGATTGAGAGGAAAAGATAGGGAGGAAGCAAGTGATGCTAGAGCATCGGCTAGAATATTCTGAGAACGGGGAGTATGGATATAGATTAGCTTACGGAATTGCCTCGCCAAGAGCGTGACCAAATCTTGATAAGGCTTGAGTTTGGGGTCACGAGTGCGGTAAGTGGACAGAACTTGCCGCAGGACAAGCTGAGAGTCTCCTATGATATTTAAATAACGCGCTCCCAAGAGATAGGCGTGCTTCAATCCAGCCAGGAGAGCTTCATACTCAGCGATGTTGTTGGTAGCAGGAAATCAAAGTTGATAAGCAAATGGAATAGTCACTCCCTCTAGAGTGAGCAGAACAGCGCCGATCCCTCGGCCTTGAGAATTGAGTGCACCATCGAAGTGCAGAGACCAGAAGGGAGGATGGGTGAGGATAGAGAGATGCTCATCCGGGAAATCGTCCTGAATAGAGTCGGTATGAGGAATAGGAAGATGGGCAAGATGCTCAGCGATGGCGTACCCTTTGACCACCTTCTGAACGACAAATGTGATATCGAATTGAGAGAGGAAGCTCTGCCAGCGAGCTAACCTACTAGAAAGGACAGGTTTTTCTAAGAGATAGCGAATCGGGTCCATTCTAGAGATCAACCTAACTGGGTGGGCAAGGAAATAATGTTTAAGCTTCTGAGCTACCCATACTAAGGTGGCGCAAGTCTTCTCCATAGTGGTGTATCTGGACTCAGCTGGGTTAAACAACCGAGAGAGGTAATAAGCAGCCCGCTCTTTCCCTTCATCATCTACTTGTGCTAAGACCGCCCCTAGGGAGTCCTCAATAACTGAGATGTATAGGATCAGGGGTTTCCCAGGGACAGGAGGTTACAAAACTGGGGGATTGGATAGATATTCCTTTAAGTCCTCATAGGCCTTCTGACAGTCTTGATTCCATTCAAACTTGACCCCTGCCTTAAACAATTCATAAAACGGACGGCACCTTTGAGAATGTTGGGATATGAATCTTCTAATAAATTGCAATCGACCAATCAATCCTCGAAGTTCCGTAATGTTCTTCGGCGGAGGCATGTCCATGACGGCCTGTGCTTTGTTAGGATCAATCTGGATCCCCCGTTTGCTCACTATGAAACCTAGCAGCTTCCCTGAGGAGACTCCGAATACACACTTCTTCGGATTCATCTTAAGCTTGTACTCCCTGGCTCTTTGCAGCACCTTAGCCAGAATAGAGGGGTGTTCTTCTTTGGTTCTTGACTTCACCAGAATGTCATCCATGTAGGCTTCCATATAGATATGCATCATGTCGTGGAAGATGGCCATCATCGCCCTTTGATAGGTGGCACCTGCGTTCTTCAAACTGAATGGCATACCACGTAACAGAACGTGCCCAGGGGCGTGGTAAAGGAGGTTTTCTCTTGATCTTCCGGAGCGAGACGGATCTGATTATAGCCTGAGTAACCGTCCATAAATGACAACGATTCGTACCCGGTGGTGCTATCGAGCAGGACGTCTATGTGAGGCAGCGGGAAATCATCTTTGGGACATACTTTATTGAGATCCCTGAAATCGATGCAGATACGTACCTTCCCATCTTTCTTGATAACAGGGACTATGTTTGCCACCCATTGAGGATATAGAACAACTCTAATGAATCTGGCCTTGTATAACTTGTCGACCTCTTCCTTGATCCTTAAGGCCATGTGGGGGTAAAATCTTCTTGACCGTTGTTTCACAGGTGTTGCCCCTGGTTTAAGCACAAGTCGATGTTCCACTAAAGAGGGGTCAAGACCTGGCATGTCTTCATAAGACCAGGCGAAAGAATCGCTATACTCCCTCAGAACCTTAATTAAATCTTCTTCTACTTGTGGAGGGAGATTAGCGGCAATAATGATGGGCCTTGGGTCTTCTTCAGTTCCCAAATTGATTTCCTTTGTAGGTTCATCCACTACCAACGACGGCTCGTCGAATTTCTTAAACCCTTGTGCATACAAATCAGCAGTGTCATCTACGTCGCTGTCCTCATTGATCGGATCTTTTCCATCCAAGATTTCATAGACACCGAGTCCGTCGTTGCTCCATACCTCCTCTATTTCCTCTTCATCTTCAATCACAATTGCTGTAGCAATAAATTCTGGACACTTCAAAAGAGTATGACAACGCTGAGCTAGATCTTGCAAGAACCTATCAGGGACGGATTTGGGAGGATGCGCAAGCGAGCGCGGCTCAGAGGAGGAAGGGTTGGACGACCTAGAACAAGACCCTACTTCTCTAGACCTACCTGACTCTACTTCCCTAGACTCGATAGACCCTAATCCTAACCTAAGAGAAAGAAGACCTAGTGGAAGGGAAGGAGCAGGGGACTCGTGCCCCTGGGAGGAGGACGGAGACAAGGTAGCAAAATCTTCCACTGAAATCTTCGTTTCGAATTTGACATTTTTTTTGGGGATCAGTAGAGACCACACAACAAGATGGAGGAGGCGGGAGCTGCATGGGGAACAGCTCGGGGAAGATGCAATCGAAGAAAGGATCAGAAGACGAGAACCACATCTCATGGAGTTGGGCATTGGGAGGAGGAGGAGTGAATAGAGTGGATAGATCAATGGGCGGGCAATGCCCGCAAGCACAAGGAATAAACAAAATTTCAGGTGGATCAATGAAGGATGGATTTATCATGATAGGAGGAAGACGGGGTAAGAACTCCCATTGTTGGAGGAGAGATTGAAAGCGGGAGGGAGACCAAGAAAAGACAATCGACGAGCTCCCCTTTTCCGTGGATACTGAGCTGGCTACTTCTTCGGCCTCCATTGGATGAGCCGTACCTCTTGATGCTGCTGGCAGTCGGCTTCATGAAATAGCCCCTGAAGGGTTTGACCATAGTCAATCATGTCATTAACCAGCCCTCTTAGCACTGGGGGTGGACTGGCAATCGGACAGACTGTATCTTCCCTTGGCGGAGCTGGCTGTGGAGTTAAGGTGCCGGGCTGGAGAGGCCCTCTAACGAAGTGTTGACGGTAGTCCCAGGTGAGTGGCCCGGAATCACCCATCATAGATAATGCGGTCTCTCGGTAGTCGAGACCTCTTCTGTTCATTTTTTTGCCTTTAGGGATGGGCTTAGTTCTTCCCTGCAATTGAGCACCGAGGCCTATCCCCGGTTGGTAGCCTAGCTTCAGTATAATGTCCCAACCCTTGGAATCTCAGATCTGGGGCTTCACCTTGATGTCAACTGCTGCAGTGACGGGCTTGTGAGGTGCGTAAGCCCAAGGAAAGTCGAGATCTAGCACTGACATAACAGGCTGACTGCTTGGCCACAATGTGGGAAGAATCTTCTCTAAAATAGCTTTCACTGATTAAACCGTGGATAAGCTTTTGACTTTGACGACCCTCCCTTAGAAAGGGAATTTAATGCATTGATGTGCAGTGGAGGGCACAGCGCTGAGTGTATCGATCCACGGACGACCCAAGATAGTCTTGAACATAGGGTCAATGTCCAGCACATAGAATTCCATGGGCATAGTAAGGGGCCCAAGCTCAGCTTGAATGGTGACAATCCCGTGACATGCCCGCCGAGAGTTGTCATAAGCAGCTATGGTAGTGGGAGTCGGGCGTAGCAGTTCCTCTGACAGATTGCAAGCCCTTAGAGTGCTGAGCGGGCATACGTTGATAGATGCCCTTGTGTCAACTAACGCCGCATCGATGCTGACTTTGTTCAGAATGATAGTAATGCACAGCGGCATTTGCCGAGCTTCTGGTGGTGCTAGCTCGGTTTCAGAGAAAGTAATGGCTGGACCCTTGGAGATTGTTGCCAGTGCGGTAGGTAAGCTATCAACTGACATGTCTTCACTAACCATCACCTTTTGAAGAAAGTCTCTTAATGCATCTTGGTGAAGGGTAGATCTCTTAATCAGTTCCAGCACAGATATCTTGGCGGGCACCCTATCTAAATGATGTAACAGATCATATTGGATCCCGGGTAGTGGCTCGGCCTCTTCTTGCTCGGCAGCCGGTTGGGAAGATTGGGGATTGGAAGTGGAAGGATAGTTTCGGTGGAACATGCGCCCGCTCCGTAGGGTGAAGTTATAAGCTGCCGCGGCCTCAGATGGGCTTAGAATAAGTGATTTAGTAGGCCCAGTGGGATGGATGAGCGGTGCGGAAGAGGGTGTGGTGGAAAGGATGATAGGCGAGGGGTTAGTGGCAGTGGGTGCGAGCGGAAGCGGGGATATGAAAGTGGGCGGAGGTGTGATGAGTGGAGTGTTAGACGGTGGTATGGCAATAGTGGATGTAAGCGTGAGCGGGGAGGGGGTGATAGTAGCGGATGTGAGCAATGGTGAGTGCGACGGAGGTGCGAGTGATGGTGCGGGTGATGAGATAGGGGTGAAAGGAAGGACGAGTGGAGGAGGGGTTTGATGTGTAGGTATGAGGATGGGGGAAGCGGGAGGATTATGGTAGTTGTGGTGAAGGGCCATGACCTGCGGCGTGGAGTTATCGTCATCGAAGGACCACTCGGGGTTGGGAGCCGAGGGTTGGACGACATTGACCTGAGCTGGTGCCGGTGGCGGAGGCTGTGGAGCAGGAGGATGGTTTGGCATTGGGTTATGATGAATACCCAGGTCTTGAACCGGCTGCTGTTGCTGCTGCGGCTGCTGCTGTTGCTGCGGTACCTGTTGCTGCTGTACTTGCTACCTAGGCAGCTGCCTTCTCTTCTCTTTGATTTCTGTGATGGCCCTGTGCATTTCGGCCCAATCTATCCTCTGTCCTTCATGAAGATCAAGTACTAGGTCCCGGAATTGAAAACAACCTTCAATAGTATGTCCCGGTTGCCTGTGGAACATACAATACTTCGTCTGATCAACGGCCGGATTCCAGCTGGGCCGTTCCGAGGGGAGCTGTATGGCATTCACCGACATGAGAGCTGAGAAGATGTCTATGAGTGTTTCTGGCAAGGGAGGGTACTGAGCTCTTTTAAGAGCCGGGCGCTTGTTGTTAGGGTTGTTGTAGCCGTTGGGTGGAGGAGCATTGTGGTATTGTGGAGGTGGTGGTGGTTGTTGCGGTGCGGTGAAGGTGTTTTGTGGAATGGCGAAGGTGGACGGCGGAGGGTTTTGTGGAGTGGTCTGGTAGTTTTGGGGAGCGGGATTCTGGGAAGTGCGGGGGTTCTGAGGGAAGCGGCAGGGTGCGGCTTGAAAAGGGAAAGCAACGGCTTGAACTTGCTCATTTGTTTAGACCCCCTCGGTGACCGGCCCTTGAGGTTTCTTGTGATACTTGGGCTTTTGGTTTTCAAATAGTGAGTGTATGGGGGAATCCTTGAACTGAGTTTGAATGAAGCGCGCTCGGCTATAGAGTTGGTGCATGTTGGCTATGTCATTCATGGCCAGAATATTTCGGAAGGTCGGAGTAGCATTGGAAATAAGTAACTTGACCTTCTCTTCCTCCGGAATATGGCCGGGCACTCTAGCGGCCATTTGCCTCCACCTATCTGCGTAAGTAGCAAACTCCTCATCTGGTTTCATCTTTTCGGCCACCAAATCTGTAAATGAATATTCCGGGCCAACTCTGTCTTGGAACCTCTGAATAAACTTATCCTTCACTGTCTTGAAGCTCTCGGCGTATTCCAGTGGCAGAGAGTAGAACCATTCCAGCGCAACGATGTCCAATGATCGACGGAATAAATATGCCATAAGGCGATCATCATATTGGAACTGAGCCGATTCATACAAGAAATCCCTCACGTGAATAAAGGGATTGCCGTTCCCGTCATATTTGCGATAGTTGGGGAGCTCGGACTGCGGAGGGAACCGGATGTTCTGAAAGCTAGGAACTGGAACATCTGCCAAGGACTGTGGGCCAACCCGTTTCTGGAGGAAATTGAGTTGCTGTTGCATGGTGGCCCATTTATCAAGTAATTCCTGCTCTCTAGAGGGAGCAGGGGTAGTGAGAGGTGATGATTGAAGTTGAGGAGCGGAAGGGTGAACCGCAGCAGAAGGTGGGAGCCCATAAGAAGGAGCAGAAGGATAAACAGCCAAGGCAGGGGGCCCATAAGAAGGATATTGGGTCGGAGACTGACCCAGATTAGAGTGGGCTTGGACAACCCCTGGCTAAGGGCGCAAGAAATCTGAAGGGCCCATAATGACTTGTGGAACCATTGGGCTAGACATATGATGATCCAACTGAATGAAAGAAGGGACGACAGACTTCCCTTTGTCAAAAGATTGCTGGGCCGAAGTAGAAGATTGGCCCGTCTCCATGCTAGCAAAGGTGATGGTCCGGGGTTGGACTAGAGTAAGATCAATCGGAGTGGGCTGGATGGAAGGCCCACCAACTCCAGGTTGGTCGATGGAGGGATTGGATTGACCCTGCATAATCGTGGGAGGGGAGATATTGGATCCTTGCATGGCCTGATAGATAGTTTGGAGTTGGGCCGGATCCAATTGGGCCATCATTTGGAGAATGGAGCCTGTAGAAGGAGAAGAGAAAGAAGGGGTAGCTTGACCACCTTCCATGGGGGTGGAGGACGGAAGAGGGGCTGTCCCCTCTCCAGAAGAGAATGAGATAACCCTAGCAGGGTTTTCCAGAAGTCCTTGAGGAAGGGAATCCTCTTGGGAACGGGGAGGATTGAAAGAAGCCATGGTGGATTTGAAAAGTGGATTTGAGTAGAACCTGGAGAAGGAATTGACTCTAGGAGGTGCTTCCAATGGATGAAAACAACTCCACATGCAACGAACAACCTTGACAAGATGCAAACAACACAAACAACCACACAATGAGTAACCAAACTTAGATGATTTCTAACAAAGATGTAAGCGACAAGAAATGAAAACACTCCAAGTCAACCAAGTTGTTTAAGATGATGCGACAAGATTTTATGATTTCTCCTTTGGAACTTTAGTGGATTGATTGATGTGAGCTCTCAACAATAGGTTCCTGATAGGAGAGGGTGTAAAGCTTGATTTGACTCTAAGTGTGATCACTCCTTCACTTATGCAACCCTAGACACGGGGTGGGAAAGGTACAACCGGCCCGACGTCCGTGTGGGAATCCACGGCTCGCGGGGACTTATGGAGGTCCCTTGTGCGATTTCCTAGTCGGCCCCAAGGAATATGGAGACGAGAGGTCCGCACACCAAGGTAGAAAATGCAATCTAATGTATGATAATATGAATGAACCTATGTGCACCGGGGTGCATGCAAATTCTAACCTAGAATCTAGCAAGCAATTATGCACACAATGATGTAGATATGTAAACCAACCAAGGAGGAAGTCAGATAACACCCAAGCAAGAATATCATAGCAGAAATTGCGGAAAGAAATGCACCTTGGGATGCGTACCTATCTGGAGTGTAACGGTCTAGAAGACCCGCGTCCGAAATATATAACGGTCAGAGGCCAGACCGCCAGAAGCAATATAATGCAGGGACCCAGGACCGTCGTATGAGCCAGAGAGCCAAAAACAAACCAGAAATAGAAGGGAAATCCGTGAAAAGCCCAAACAGCAGGATGAGGAGTGTAACGGTCTAAAGCCCCTACGTCAAAGTGGAGTGACGCAGGGACAGAGGGCCGTCAGACTACTCAGAGAACCAGAAACAAGAGGAAGTAAGAGGGAAATCCGAGGAAACTAAACAAGAAAATGATGGCAAGTTTAAACAGAGATCAAGACACGATTGGCACAAGTTGTCCCACCGTGATCGCCAAAAAATTATCTGTTGATTTATTTGCTTCCTTCTCTTTTTGTGGGTTTGTGGTATGATAAAGATGATAAGCAAAAATCAATGATCTCAATCAACCCAAGGACATGTGAATCATGAACCTTGGCAATCAGAACAAGCTCTAGAATAGGCATGCTATCTCAATCAAACTAAGCTAAAGAAAGAAAAGAAAAACACACGCCGGAGCGTGGAGCAAGGAGCAAATAAAAACACACCGCGTGGGTGGAGCAAATAAGGGAAATAAGGGATATGAGAGAGAAATCAATGCCCAATGCTAAGGAAAGAACGTGATCGCCACCAAAGTAAACACAAGTCAAGGACTTGAAAATACCTTGGAAATAAGTGGATGAAGCACCCTGCCCACGGGAGAGAAAAAACCACCAGTGAAATCTGCATCTCAACCGAATGTAACGGTCCAGACCCCGTGCATCACAGGAATGTGACGGTCACACGATACACCGTTATATGAACCTGACGCGTCTCCTCAAGACCGTCAGACAACCTGCAGTAAGAGCTTATGAATTCTTTGAACTCCAAATCTTCCAGCTGGCCAGAAGACTTGGGCCTCGTGTAGTGAACCTGTAAACCTGCCAAAGAACGTGAAACACAAGAAAAAAGACCCAGATCAGCCCTTTAAACAAGCGTAGTATCAATTCTTAAAAGGCTTAAGAGCATGCAAAAGGAAAGGGAAGTACCGGGAAAGTTTTGGTTTTTTAACCCCTCTGGGCATTTTTAAAAGATGGGAGGATGTTTAGATGATGAAAAATAGATGCAGAACGTGAAAATAAGGAGAGGGACAATGTTTTTGATGAGAGGGAGGAGGAAGAACACAATATGCAATGATGAACTTTGAAACTCAATAGAATGAATACTCCCTTCACCATGAAGCAGATGGACGTGAAAGACAAGTCTCCTTGGTTAGATGTGGCTCCAGAATGCGGCAGCACTTCGACGCGAACTCTAGATCTTTTTCCCCTCGGGCCATGAAGTTAAGGGTTTTATTTATAGGCCCTCAAATTCTCCGGTCGAACAGAGGATAATCAACAAAAAAAAAGATAACTCTTAGCAAATCCTCAAAGATAATATCACCAAGAGTCCATAGAAACAAACAGAAGGTTCTGAGGATCAGATTTGGAAGAGAAATCACCAATTCAAACTCTTATCTCGACCACGGAGTAGCAGAGAAAAGGCCTGAACTGCCAGGACTCTCTGTTTGATGTAACGGCTGCACGACAGACCGCCACAGGTAAATAACACGTCCGGGAGAGACCGTTATATTCAACCTTATCTCAAAAGAGATAAGATCAACGGAAGCAGATCAAAACAATAGGACTCTTGAATGAAAGTAACGGCCATGGGTGGATGCGTTGAAGGGAAGTAACGGCTGCACGACAAACCGTTAGACTTAATGGATAGGCCAAAGGATAAGGATTGAAACAAAGCCTTAAGTCGTAGGACTCTTCAAGATGTAATGGTCCAGGTACAATGCGTTAGAAGAAAGTAACGCCCCATGTGCAGACCGTTAGAAACAATGATAAGAGGGCTTGCTAAGCTACATCCATGGCGAGTCATCACAGAACCATACTCAACCAAGGAGCTAAGACCCATGAAATAAGCTTCAAACTGATAAAGGAGACTCAAGGAATGAATGAATAACTGGGAGCATCACATAGAGTAAACAAGGAGATGACCCGACTTATCGGTCATAAAACGGGTGTCAACAGACAGCTGAGGTCTCACCCCGAGAAGAAGTGGTAGTGGCTGTAAGTGTATGCCTTCGTCTTTCTTCCTCCTTTCTCGTTCTTAAGTCTTCCCTCGGGGTTGGTGATTTATTTGAGGCAATACAGGCTCGTGACTCCAAAGGAGCCGTGGAGGTTACTATCCCAGCCACCGAAGCCCCGGAGAAGGGGGAGATAGCGCCAGAGATCGAGGTGCGAGAGCCGGTAGTACCCGAAGCCGAGATTCGAGAAGAAGGGGAGGTGGCGCCGACGACCGAGACCCGCAGGGAGATGGTGCCTGAAGCTGCCACCCGAGGAGAGACGACGCCGGAGAGCAGCATAGTACCGGCGGGCGAGGTATGCATGGGGATCCATTCGGCTTCCTTGAGAATGCAGTGATTTACTCCACTTGGCAAGCGGCTAACCTTTCTTCACACGATTAGATAATGACAACGCCCCTCGGAGCGTGCGCACCCCGGGGTCGTAAGGCCATCCCCATGTGGAGATCATCCTTCCGCGTGCATGCGGCGAAGAGACTGAAGACGCTCCTGGGGCCGGGCACGAGATTCTTGGCCGATCTTCTATGGATGGGGGCTGTCCCGCGGCTGGTGATCCCACTGCCACCATTCTCGACGTCAGTTGTACCCGAGGAAGCCTGACTGCTGGGGAGGATATTGACGATCCTCAATGAACATTCAGGGGATTTTCAGGCGGGAGGAGATAAAGGCCTTTCAGGAATGATCTCGGACCCGCCTATCACTGATACCCCATCTGCCGAGGTCGCCATTCTTTCGCTTCCGGTCTGTGGGGCGTCTATGGATTCCGACCGTTCTGAGGAAGTGGAGACCGAAGCAACTTCTTCTGCCGCGGTAGCCGATCCGGCCTCTGCGGCATTTCGTTCTCCCGACAAGGTCGTGGTTCTAGTTTCGACGGAGGGGGAGACATCGTCAGACTTGGAATCCGCTCAGTCGATGGCGCTAGAGCAGTAGCTTCTCATGGCGGCGCCAGACGCCTCTATTGCGGTATCCCCTTCACCTTTGGTGGTGGCTGGCCAGGGGTCATCCTCGGAGGCCGAGAGGCCCCTCCTTTCGGCCCTGACTCTTCCAGGTAGCTCGGCCATGGTTGACGCGGAGTTGTGGGCGGTTGTGGACAGCCAAGTTAGCTTCGACCCACCAGTCGTCCCTTCTATTGGCCGCGTGAGTTCGGACCTGCCTATCCGCCGGACCTTGTTGGTATTGCGCTCTATGGTCATTGTCGACCTAACGCTCACATATCAAGGCATGAGGGCCATTGTGGTGCAGCTGACCAAAGCACTGCAAATGATGGGTTGCCCGTTGGAGGAATGGTCGCGACGTGTTCTGTTACTATTGAAATACGTAAATCGTCACCCATTCCTCGAGGCGCAGGCCCCAACTGAGCTTACAGCCATCGGCGCTCAGAGGGATGAATATCTGGAGGCTCTGGCGGTGCGGAGGGACAGTAGGGAGCAACACCAGAAAGTCTTGGACGGGTGCAATGCCAACATCCACGCCTTGGAGAATCAGATAGAGAAACTCTGGGATTGGCTTGGCCAGGCTGAGTCTGACCTGCTCAAGGCCAAGACGAGCAAGGCCAGGGAAACTGAAGAATTGGCCATCGCCGAAGCTACAGTGGCCTCTGTGGCGACCGAGTTGGAGCGCCTCGACGCGCAGGAAGACCGCCTGCGTGAGATGATGAGCTTCCCTTGTGTCGGGATCCTTCCCTTCGAGGACATCTTCCGGGGGCTAGACTAACTGCCAGTCCCGCCTTCGATCCCTTTTTTTTTGCATGTAGCGTCGGGGTATGCCCCGAGGCCAGTGTAATTTTTCTCAAAAAGAATATAATACAATTATTCCATGTGCCTCTTGTATGTATGTGGTGTTGGGCAACCTCTTCCTCCCTTTTCTCTTTTATTTTTTTTATGTGATGGAACGTAAGTTCATACTAACAGCTTATCCAGGGGGGACTCGGTGAGGCTCGCATAGGAGCATAGGAGAGTGCTCGCCCCTTCCATAGGAGGGACGAGGGGACCACTCCACCATGTCCATCAAGCGACTCAGCCGAATGATGTCACCGGTATGTTCGACCCGAGTAGGTTGATTTGACCTTGGAGGGGCGAAGAGAAGAGTTTGTTCGTTCAATGACATAGACAGGAGGTCTTGGTTAAAAGGGGTCGTTCATCGCCCGAAGGGACGGAGAGAAGAGCTTGTTCATCCAATGACCGACACGGGAGGTCTTGGTCAGGTGTGGTTTATTTGTCTCTTGATGTATTCGTTGGTACGGGTTGGTGCCAATGCGATGGGAAGGGTTGATTCCCCGATCCTGGACGAAAGGTCCGGGTGGGGTATTCTTTGTCAGTGCCGACAGAGTGTCAAGGGCTGATAGGGTTGATTCGTTTATTAGAATATTCATTGGTACTGTCGGTGCCAACGTGAGGAGAAGGGTTGATTCCCCGATCGTGGACGAAAGGTCCGAATGGGGTGTTCTTCGTCAGTGCCGACAGAATGTCAAGGGCTGATAGGGTTGATTCGTTTATTGGAATATTCGTTGGTACGGTCGGTGCCAATGCAAGGAGAAGGGTTGATTCCCCGATCCTGGACGAAAGGTTCGAGTGGGGTATTCTTCGTCAGTGCCGACATAATGTCAAGGGCTGTCAGGGTTGATTCGTTTATTGAAATATTCGTTGGTACGGTCGGTGCCAACACAAGGAGAGGGGTTGATTCCCCGATCCTGGACGAAGGGTCCGGGTGGGGTATTCTTCGTCAGTGCCGACAGAATGTCAAGGGCTGACAGGGTTGATTCGTTTATTGAAATATTCGTTGGTACGGTCGGTGCCAACGCAAGGAGAGGGGTTGATTCCCGGTCCCGGATGAAAGGTCCGGGTGGGGTATTCTTCGTCAGTGCTGACAGAATGTCAAGGGCTGATAGGGTTGATTCGTTTATTGAAATATTCATTAAGCTGAGGGCGAGGATCAATGAAGGAGAGTTGGTTCCCCCTCTCTTCCTCTCTTTCTTCATTCTTTTTTTTTCTTTTTTTTCTTTTTTTTGTCTCTTTTTCCTCTTTTCTCTTCTTCATTTTTTTCCCTTTCCCCCCCTTTTTTTACTTTTCTTTTTCTTGCTCTCTTTCGTTGTTTCTCTTGTAATGCGTAGCAGATAGTAGCCAAACCATCCAAACAATTGAAAAGTAAATTCGCCCGTCGTGGGGCGGGGAAACGTATTATTCATTGAATGGAGGAATTGGAGCGTCATACAACCTCAGATGTCTACCATTAATGGGTGGAAATCGAACCTCCCCCCGATGGTCGACTATCACATACGCTCCACCCTCGTAGACCTACTGGATCACATAGGGTCCAAGCCAATTCTCATTCAGCTTGCCCTTGGGATTGGAAGCCATGACTTCTCTTCTCTTCACCATGACGAGGTCACCCTTCTTGAATTCGCGTTCCTTGATGAGCTTGTCAAAGGCGCGAGCTATCCGGGCCTGGTAGACCTAGATATTCTGTTGGGCCTAGAGTCGCTTCCCTTCCAAGTTGGAGAGCTCTTCGAGCCTTCGCTCAACATTTGTTTGGTCTTCTCGGGCCAACCCGTGTTGGATTGCAACCCGAAGGGAGGGTACCTCCAGCTCGATGGGGACGATCGCCTCTGAGCCATATACCAGGGAGAAGGGTGAACAACCCGTCGGAGTTTTGTAAATAGTTCGATATGCCCACAGGGCCTCATACATTCTTTCTTCCCAATCCCTTTTGTTGGAATTGACAATTTTGGAGAGGAGAGTACAAAGAGTTTTGTTGAACGCTTTGGCCAAACCATTGGCTTGTTGATGGGGACATCACCAGCAATCCCATTTGTTCGAGGATCCCGATGCTCGTCAACTATGCTTCATCTTGTTCGCCACTTTATTTCGAGTCATATGATGTAATTTTCATTTTCTTATCATGTACTTTTCCTTTTATTTAAGTCTAGTACCTAGGCTAATGAGTCATTTACCTAAGTCTTGAGTCATTATGTTAGTTTGGTAGGTTAATAGGCCCAATTCAATGGGCTAGGCCCATGGGCACCCCCCCTTCCCTTGGTTTCTTGTTATTAGTCCAAAAGTCAGGGACTTATGTTAAATTATGGCATTCCTATAAATAGGACCCAAATCCCCCATTTGAGAACTAATGAATTATTGAAAGAAAATTTGAAATTTCACTACAATTGTGAGAATCTCTCTCTCTCTCTAAGGGGTGGATTCCCCTCTCTCTCTTTCTCTCTCTCTCTCTAAAAGGGGCAACCCCCCCTTCTCTCTCTAGGGTGCACCATCCTCTCTCTCCTCTCTCCCTTGCCACCTCATCCTCCACATGAGCCCCAACCTTTCATCTTCCCAAGGCTCCATCAAGTCCTCCATTAATTTCACCAAGCCCCAAGCACCTCTCACCATTCCAAGGCAACCCTTCCTCTTCCCAAGCCACCCCTCCATCTCCCAAGGAAGAATCCCATTCTCCCACACACCCCTTCACCAACCCCAAGCAACCTTTCCTATCCCCAACACACCCTTTCCCATCCCCAAGGCCACATTAACCACCCACCATTAACCACCCATTCAAACCAAGGGAGAGATTCCCCCCCCCCTCTCTCCCTCTCCACCTAGGCAACCTATGCACTCCACCTCTCCCCCCTACTAGCTGCGACCCCAGCACCCCCCACTCCCTTCCATCACCCCTAGATCCCTCCATTCCCCTTCCCACAACTTCCATTAGCCATCCCTTGCAAGTTTCTTCCCCTTTCCCACCTCCACATACACTCTACTCTCTCACTCTGTTCTCAGGTCGCCAGGGGTTGAGGATCCGTAGGTTTCAGAGTCCGCCCCATCCTCATCTCCAAGCTCCATAAGTCACACCATATATTTTCGGAAAGATCTTCAAAGCGTCTTCGCAGGCGAGGTGGTCTCGCATCCGTTCGACGTCTGTGCTGACCGAGAGAGCCGTTCTCCCTCGACTGTACAACTCGACTCCTACAGAAGACCAGAGGCCCAGTTAAAGTGCGACCACAGCCACTCCTGTGGGATTTTGGACGTGATTCTTTGGCTGAAGTCTCATCCTACAAGTCCCATAGCATCGCCAATAAACGGAGTGCCATTTGAAGCCCGAAGCACAAAGTTCTGATTTTTCTACCCCAGGTGCGCAGGTCTGTCCTGTCAGGGCCTGACAGACACCTCTTCACTCTACGGGCTCTATCTCTCTGCTCAGACCTCTTCTAGCATTCTTTCTGGTTGATGCTCGAAAAGGACCCTCCCGCGGTCGTATTGATATAATCTGCGTCACCTTCGAAGGTCTGGAGTGTTCGTGGCGGCTTCTTATTCCTGCTACAGAGTTCTGGAGTCAGTCCGAGCCAAAACGAAGTGGCCCAGTCCTAGAGCCGGCCCCGACCTCTGACGATGTCCAGAGATTCTACCAAAATTCAAGAGTCCTCCCAGGATAATCAGCGAGGATTCGGCATAGGTTTCGGTGACTTCTGAGTTTGGTAGAGCCCGTGGTGGCATCAACATCGTCCACCTATCCAGTAGTTCCAGAAGCGGGCAGAATCTGCGAGGTCTTCAATCGGCGACTCCTTTAGCTCTCCGTCCGATCTCGCCTAGCCGGCTGACCGCCCTTCCCTGCGTGGAGGTATTTTTAGTTGTAATTGATCATCCCTACCCCTAGTCCACCCCCTCTGTGAGGGCGTAGTGCATGTACTAGCAGGTCTTCGGCTGAAGCTTCATCGGCGCAGCGTGCGGGTAAGCCCACATTTCCTCGCTCGCCCTCGTCTCTAGCCGGGATCGATGTCTTCACGCCGATCAGGTGAGCTCCTGGTTGTACTTCTCTGTTGGAGTCACTTTGCTTATTTAGTATCGCATCTTAGTGCCGTCGGTCGGTGAGTGAGTGCCCGATCCCGAATTCGCTAATATTTGAGTGACTACCGCGGGCGAGTTGCGAGAGAACCATTACATCCCACACTCTTGGCGTGCTGGACACCCATGGAATTGGGCATCCCAGGCCCTTTGGGGGTCCATACTAATCTTGACAAACCCCCGGAATAGAAAGGTCCAACCTTGGACCCTCACCACTATCGCCGGTCCACCTACGGACCCGGGTGTGCGCGACGCGGGTGAACCCGCTTGGGTGAGTCTGCCATTTGGTTCGGTTGCTTGCAAACCTAGGTCCGGGGGTTGTGTCACATCAATTGGTCGTGTCACATCACTTGTGGGTTGTAGGGGGTTGACATCCTCCAGTCGATCTTGTACTTCTCTGCCAGCCGGTAGACTTTCTGGTTACGGAAGTGGCTTCTGTTATCTGAGATAATTTGGTTTGGGATGCCAAACCGGAATATGATATTGCGCCGGATGAATCTAGCGATGATCTCCCCAGTCACCTCTTTCAGAGCAACGGCTTCCGCCCAACGGGAGAAGTAATCAGTTACCGCCAAAATGTACTTGCACCTGGCGGATGAGGCGGGTAGTGGGCCCACGACGTCTGTCCCCCATTGGGCGAACGGCCAGCTGGGTAATGTCGGATGCAGCGGTACGGGCGGCCTCCTGGGAACTGTGGCATGCTCCTGGCATTTCTGGCAAGACTTGGCGCACTTGCAGCAGTCATCAAACATGGTCGGCCAGTAGTAGCCAAGCTTTTTTATTTCAATTTTCATTTTCGGTCCCGCCTGATGTGCACCTGTTGTCCCGGCGTGGACTTCCTTCATGACCTTCCAAGCTTCTTCGGTAGATAGGCACCGTAGGAGCACTTTCCGTTTGGCATCCGCCATAATTCGGAATAGGATCCCATTCCGGACCTCGTTGGAGTCTTTTGTTCTGATCAGCCTGATCTTTTCTTCTCTCTGCTTGGGCAGTTGCTGGTATTTAAACCATTGCATAAGGGGGCCCTCCAATCAGGTAGGCCGACGGTTTCCGCTGCAGCGACCTCCAGTTCTTCTTCTTCTGGTTCTTCTACCATGCTAGGCACCTGGCGCTGATTCACCACCCGGATGCTAAGAGATCCATCGGGCGGGACTGCTAGTGAACTTGCCAATTTTGCCAGTGCGTCGGCTTGTGCGTTTTCTCCCCTGGCAACATGGCCTATCTCAATGAGGTAGAATTGCTCCATGAGCCGCTTTGCTTTAGCACGGTAAGGGAGCAGCTCAGGTTTTTGGACATCAGACTGCCCCTGGACTTGCTTGACGACTAGTAACGAATCGCCAAATACTTGCAGCATTTTAATCTCCATTTGCAAAGCGACTTGGAGACCGATGATCAGAGCCTCATACTCTGCCTCATTATGTATGCAGGGTTTATTGATAGAACAAGATCTATGCAATACTTCTCCCTCAGGGGACTTGAGGACGATGTCGGCCCCTGCCCGTACTTTTGTATGTCCGGACGGGGTTGTTTCTATTCTCGAAGCTCCATCAAAGTGCAGCTGCCAGGTGAACTGTTGGACTTGGTCCGCCTCTAGTGTTTCATCTTCAGGCAATTCTGTGGCCAATGGGGAATCTTCAGGCACAGGGTGTGCTGCAAAGAACTCGGCTACCGCTTGACCCTTGACGGCCTTCTACGGCACGTAGGTAATGTCAAATTCCATCAATAGCACGGCCCACTTGCCGAGACGTCCCTTCAGGACTGGCTGGGAGAGAATGTGTTTAACTGGGTCGGCCTTGGAGATCAGGATCACTTCATGGGAGAGCATGTAATGCCTCAGCTTCTTGACTGTGAAGACCAAGGCGAGATAGACCTTCTCAATCGGGGTGTATTTTACTTCTGCCCCCACTAGCCTTCGGCTAAGATAATAGAGAGCCTGCTCCTTCCCCTCATCATTATTCTGGGCGAGCATTGCCCCCAGCGAACATTTGGTGGCGGCTATGTATAGAATAAGCGGCCTCCCCTTGACAGGTGCCGCCAGCACGGGCGGGGTCTTCAAGTAATCTCTCAACCGAACGAAAACCCTATGGCATTCCTGGTTCCAGTCAAAAGGTGCATTTTTCATCATCAATTTGTGGAATGGCTGACAGCGCCCTGACAAATTTGAGATAAATCTTCGGATGTAAGCCAGCCGGCCTTGCAGGGATCTTAACTCTCCGAGATCCTTTGGAGGAGGCAGCTCCTGAATGGCTTTTATTTTGAAAGGGTCGATCTCGATCCCTCTATATCGGACAATGAAGCCGAGGAACTTCCCGCTGGAGACGCCAAAGGCACACTTCATCGGGTTCATTTTCAACTCGTACTACCGGAGTCTTTCAAAGATGACTCTGAGGTCCTTCAGGTGATCTTCTCTTGACGACCAAATCATCAATGTAGCATTCGACTTTGTTGTATAGCAGCTCGTCGAATATTTTGGTCATCGCCCGCTGATAAGTAGCACTGGCGTTCTTGAGGCCGAAGGGCATTCTTTTGTAGTGGAATATCCCTTTGGGTGACCGGACTGTCATGCTCAGCTATCCAGATTTGGTTATAGCCGAAAGATCCGTCCATGAAGGACAAGGCCTCGTGGCCAGTAGTTGCATCAATCCTGACTTCAGTGATGGGCACCGGGAAATCATCTTTTGGGCAGGCTTTATTCAGGTCGCGGAAGTCCACGCAAATCCTGATCTGTCCATTCTTCTTCTTCACCGGCACAATGTTGGCCAACCAAGTGGTATACTGGTTTTCAGCTACAAAATCGACACCTATGAGCTTGTCGACTTCTTTGCAAATTTGGTTTATTAACTCGGCCTCATGCGTCGGGGAGACTGCTTCACTGGTTCCACCTTGGGATCGATGGCCAGAATATGTTGGGTCACAACGGGACTTAGGCTGGGCATCTCCTTGTAATTCCAGGCAAAATAGTCTCGAATTCTTGCAGCAGCTTGATATTTTGCTCCCTCTCTTGTGGAGGAAGAAGGGCACTTAGGAAGGTCGGCCTGGGGTCACCCTCCGTGCCCAAGTTAATTTCAATAAGTTCATCTACCGTGGCCTGGCCGCCATCTTCAATTTCCGGGGGGCCGTGGCTTCGAGGGGTCCTTCTGTGCGGAGAAATAGAGGACTTCTCTGGGGTCTTCTTGGTAATTATCATAGACAGCTCTAGAAGGGGCCGAAGTGACGGATTGCCACACCAGGGGCTGGTTCTCCGCCAGTGGCCGAGGTTGCCCGTTCTCAGCTGCATCTTCAAAAATCTGGTGCTGGACTGACACCATGTAGACAACCTTTTCGTGGCTGCATGTCACATGGGGGCGTGGTGGAGCCACCACATAATCTCCCATTCTGAGCTCATCTGTATCAATCAGATCTTGGCCAATATCCTTGAAGACGTAGCAGTCTTCAATAGAGTGGCCCAGTATTTGGTGATAAGGGCAGAACAAGGGGTCACCGCTTTTGCGAGCATCTTGCGGCCTCTTGGACCTTGGGAGGGAGACCTTGCCATAGTAGCAAGCCCACTCAAAAATTCCTCAGGTTTTATTCCTCGGGAAAGAGTAGGGTCTCTGCATCCTCTCCCGCGGCATAGGGTTTTGCTCGGCCGATCGTCTGACCGGGGAAGCAGCTACATCCTTAGCCTCCCTTTTCAGGTGCACGGGGGCATTCGGGACGGTGCTCAGGGACTGGTGCGTGCCGATGCTCTGTTGGCGGAGGATGCCCCTGATGAGGTCGGACACGAGTGCAGTCACTTCGGCCAAGCGAGCCTTCAGCTTTTCAATTTCCTGTTGCTGCTGATAGCATAGGGCAAATAGGGAAGAGTCGCACCGAGGGAGGCCCGGGGTCCGGCTTGCTTCCCCATCCTTTGCATCGGTGTCAGATGAGGGCAATGGCGCACCGCTGCTGTAGTCATTCGGGGTTGGTCCTTCAGAGGAGGACGGGGCCTTCCCCTTGTTCCTGCAGAGAGGTGGATTCCATAGGAATAACTCTTCACCCTGCTCTTCATTAGCCGAAGGCTTAAGGTGCGGGCGACCTTCAACTTCTTGTGGAGCTGCGGCGCCTGTGAGGCAATCACAGTCCGAAGCCGAGACTGATATGACGTCGGCTTCGTAGGAGTCTTCTAATGAAAAACCAAATCCTGGGTGCCGGGTGATTTGCAGCAATCTCCGGTCCAGGTTTGGTGGGTTCCACATCTTTTTGAACATGTCCTTCCGACTGGAGAGCTGGCAAAAGGGGATCCCTTGTTTTCTGGTCATTCTGGCTACACGGCCGGTTATGTCAGGCAGTCCCGTGATCGGGACGAAGGGGTCATGCAGTTCGTCGGGGAGTTTACAATCATCGTCCCCTTTGACCGGGTGCTCATTAGCCACATAGAAAATAGTAGACCGTCCTCCGGGGTTAGGCACCTCAAAGATCTTCAATGGTTCAACCACTTGGCAGTCAGCTTCTGCGAGAGGCTTGATGATCCCAAACGGGACCCTGATGTCCTCCAGCAAGTCTTTGAGGTGTGGCAACCCCGGCGCAGGGTAGATGGAAAGGGGAGTGGCTTTGAATACTCTTTCTACCCCAGAAACAAATGACACTTGACGGGGAGCCACATAGCCTGGTGGCGGTGGAGGGAACCAGCTGTCGGGCTCCGCCTTTTTCTTTCCCTTGTCCAGGGTGACTTGGGGAGCTTGCTTCGGCTTCTCTAGATACAAATTGGCATCTGAGAGATGGCATTCAAACACCTCAAAAGGGTGGAGGTCAGAAAAGATTCTCTCCTCCTTCCCGTTGCTGGGGTACTTGATGCATTGATTCAGTGTAGACGGCACTACCCTATTTTGGTGTAGCCAAGGCGGTCGAGCAATGCTTTGTAGGAGGTGCTGGAGTTAATCACATGAAACTGGACCTTAGTTGTGAAATCGTCGAGAGAGAGGTTAAACTCTGCAATCCCCATGGGGACCTTGCACTTCTGGTTTAAGCCAGCAATCTTAACATTCTTGACCTCGATCAAGTGTACATCAAAGTAATGTTTCTGGTATATCCGATAGGGGAGTATGTTCACTGCCGCCCCAGGGTCAATCAATACTCTATTGATGGGATGCCCATTTAGCTGCCCCCTCATGTAGAGTGGCCTGTTGTGACTGCAGGTAGGTAGGAGTATATCTTCTTCTGTAAAAGCCACAGCTACCTCGGGTGACACTTCTGCAAGGTAGGCTTCCACATATGCTGGTGTCTGGAGCACTGCGATGACGACTTGCCGTGTCTCTTCATCTAGAGAAAAAATCTCCCAGACGGTGAACCTGGCTGGGATCTTCTTCAGGTGCTTGACTATTCTATTGCTAGCTCGGACCTCGAGCAACTTCATCTCTTCGACTCTACTGCGCCTGCCCCCAGTCTGGGCCTGAGGAGCCGGCTCCGCGGGTGCTTCCTCCACCGGGTTATCTATCACTTGGGCTTGCGGAGTCTTTTGGATCACCTCATTTTCTTGCATGAACTCGGCAAGGTTCGGGGTGTTGTCAGGTTCTTCCCTTGACCGAGAAGGAATTACTACCAGCGGGTCCGAGAGGCTACTTGCTTCTTTGGTCCACTGAGACTCGCGGGGACATGACTGCCTTTCCCCTTGAGTCATGAGAAACTCAATAGATGAAGGTATATTCTGGCCGACCGGCTCTCCGGGGTAGAGACCCGAGGGAGGGGGAATCTCCATGCCTTGGACCCTAGATTCGGAGATATGATATGGTTGTTCTCCCCTTAGCAGGATGTTATGGTTGGCCTAAGGAGGGCGTCCCCACTTCCTTCCCGGCCTAGTGGCATGCTGGGAGGTCGATGCTTCGGCCTGATTCACTTCCGACGGCTCGGCGGGCATCTCTTGCTCTTCTCCTCCCAGGGAGAGGGTGGTGTCAAATAATGCTGAGAGGGTGTTGCAAGAAAGAACAACCCCACTCTTCTTCTTGTTTCTGGGCCTTCTCTGCTTCTTTCTCTTCTTTTCTTCAGTGGCTAGCAACTGGCCTTGGGGAGGCTCACCCCACAAGAGAGGTTCTTCCTTCGCCTCGGCTTCTGCCTCCGGAGCTAGTTCAAGTGACTCGAGCTCCTTCCAAGGGACATACTCCTTCAGCTCCACAGATTGGATTTCGGGCTGTTCATAATCTTCGAGCCCATTAATAATGGCCAAGAGTCTTTCCACTACAATACTGGTTTCCTTGTGCACCCGCATCGGGACGTGCTTTTTCTTGTAAGTGGGGCGCCACATGACTAGCCGAGGGGCTGTGTCATGCCAAACAGGCGTCACTGGTGGTGATGCTGGTCGGGGTATAACACCCCTTATGTGAACCTCCGATGTGGGCCAGGGAGCTTGCCTTCTCCTTTTATTCCTTGTCAGCGCAGTCTGCCAACTTCCTTGGTCTTGAGCTGGCGCCATGATAAAGGCATCATAAGTGGCCTTTGTGCTAGCCTCCGCCAACTCTTCAGTTAGCTGCTGGTACAAAGACACCATGTTGACACCGGTGCCGAGGATCGGCATCTCGTGCGGCTGTGGAGGGTCTACCTTGTGCTCCCCCATATCCAGTTCTCCCTTCTTGATCAAGGATTCAATGACATCCTTGAAGATGTAACATTCTTCGATAGTGTGCCCCAGCATCTGGTGGTACGGGCAGAAACGAGGATCATCCTTCTTCTTTATGTCACCAGGCCTCTTCGGTTCTGGCAGCGTCATTTTGTTGTATCTGGTGGCCCATTCAAACAAGATCCGGGACTTATCTCGAGGAAAAGAATACAACTTATTCCTCATCTTCTCCCGCAGGGATGGACCTTCCCGCCGTTCAATAGACCTGGCTGGAGGAGGATTGGCTGTCTCCTTGGCTTTCTCTGTCTGTTTCTCAAAAGCTTCGAAGTCCAATGTGTGGACTTCTGGCGGTATCGGTCTCTTTTCGGCCTGCCTGGCCCTCTGGCTTGAGGTAGCTGGAGCATAGGAGTATCGAGCAAGGAACGCCTCGATCTCTGCTACTATGTTGTTTAGACGGTCAAATGATCACACCTCAGCGCCGATCATCCTTTCAAGGATTTCCTTTTTCAGGTTCTGTTTACAAATTTGCACTGCATCCTCCTGATGCAGGGGACGTCTACATCTCATGCTGAGATTTCTCCACCTCTTTATGTAGTCGAGAGCTGACTCATCATTTCTTTCTCTCGTGACGTAGAGTTCTGCCACGGTTACTTCCCGCTCAGCTATATAGAACCTTTCTTTGAACTTCTTCTGCATGTCAGGCCAGTCTGCAATGGACCCGGCAGGCAAGCTCGAATACCACTCAAAAGCAAGCCCGGTAAGTGTCGAGCCGAAGAATTTGAGGAGGTAGGCCTCATCTGCAGCTAGATCCCCTATAACATTCACATAGTAAGCAATGTGCTCCCTGCGAGACCCTTGCCCATTAAACTTCTCAAATTTCGGTGGCTTGGTGATGCCGGCCGGGAGCCTCCTGGCAGCATAGTGTGCCAGGTAGGGTACCCGATACACGTCAAAGGGCGTGTGATCACTATCGCTCCTTTCTGCCAGCTTCATGTCTATCATCTGCTCCAGCATCAGTCTATTCACAGTTGCCGGGTCCACCGGGTTCGGGTAGAAATGTTCTGGTTGCGCCAGTGGCGTTGTTAACACTGTCGCCTGAGGTGCAATGGTGGATCCCTGGAACGGCGGGTTCTGTGGCGGGGCCGGAGTTGTATGCTGTGGCTGGTGTAGGGGTATGCCCCCAGTGTAGCTGGGGATCGGTGGAGACACCGTTGCCTGTGGAGAAGCTTCTGAGGCCTGGCCATTGCCTCTAGGGGTCTCTGGTATTGCTTCGGTTTGCCCGGATGTCGAGGGCTGAGCAGCTCTATCGATCAACTGCTTCCTTAGCAACTCGATCTCCCTTTGATATTGCTGCATCTAAGTAATACAGTTGGGTCACTCATGGAGAGGCTAGGGGTGCCCCCTCTTTCTTCAGCTGGCGTCTCCTCGGACGACGTGGATGGTCCTCCCGTGATGCCTTCAGTAATGACATTGGCAGCCAGGGTCATTGACGATTCCCCATAGTCAGTTCCTTCAGTGTGAGCTTGTGTCTTCTCGGTTGCTACTTTCCCTCTTCTGGTGAGAGGTCCTGGCCTTGCTGCAAGTCTGGCCATTTCCTTAGGCTCAGTCGGTAAGGCCCCGTACCGGCCGAATACTCCTACCATGATGCAAGTATAGACCCTTAGGCCTCTGCCTCTTCTCACCGTTCTTCTCGACGTCCTCCCCGGGAAGACCAGTCTGTCAAAGACCGACCCCCGTGGCCTCACTCCCTCCCTGAGCGGGGACTGATAACGCTCTTCAGAGCAGTTCCTTGACTCGGCACTAGGCGCGGTCGGGTTCCTTCTTCTTCAAATGTGGAGGCCACTGCCCCCAGCAGTCTTTCGCGACCCAGGGGAGTGCTCCCTGGGCCCCGCAAGTAGTTTCTCATAGCCTGCTTGTCACGACCCGAGCCTTTATTACAGTGGAAGACTCGCTCGGGGAGCGCGAACAGCTGACATGGTAAGCCTCTTGCAAGTAAGAACGACCATGGCACAATACAATCACACACATAAATGTAATTGCACAGAATTTAATCAAACTCCAACTTTATTTCATAAATGATCAATACTCGAAATACAACCACTTTCCATCATCTTTCATTCTACTAGACTCAAGAAATAGGAAAATTACATTGACTCAATCTAGACATTATAGACTTCCTAAGTCTTCGCTCATCTTTAATCACTCTCGGATCCGCTACTTGAATAATCCGAATCCGAACCTGACTCACTTTCATTTCCTGAAAAAGATTAGAAATAGGTAATGAGCACACTTGCCCATGAGGTATCTTCGCATCAACATGAATGCACTATTAAAGTAATTAACATTTTAGCTCTAGAGAAATAAGGCAAAATCATTCAATGCGATGATCATGCGATTAAATCAAAGTAACAAGACAATCATATAAGATGGAATAAGAACAAGAATAGAACAAGAACATGATATTGGCCTTTCATGAACAAGAATATATCGAGAATGTACTAGCAAGCCACATAATCAACACTTTAGCATCTTATGCTTATGAGCAAGTACTTCGTGAATTTCTGTGGAATATCAAGCAAGAATGTCATGTCGTGTCGTGGATCTTCACTTATTTATAGAAATAGTACTCCCAGCGCAATGCGACGCCAGTAGCATCATATCCCATAGTTTATAAAATAGTATGTTTCCAGCAATCAGCCGAGGGGACTAACATAGAGCTCTTGAACACAATCAGTGCTCGATCGCATCTTCAGGTATAAATTAAGCTACTTCCACGCATGTAACAGTAAAGTATGGCCAAGAATATAACAATTCCAAATAATGAAAATCAATGAATGAACATTTCAATTTGAATATATGAGATCAAGAATGACTTAGACAATGCTATGCTTATGGAAATAAATCGACAGCATAACAGTATATTCTCTAAACTTTCATTCATTATATTAAGTCTATTAAGTAATATGATAGGTTCTAGATCATCAAGGTTTATCTAGAAACATTGAAATGTCAACCCTTGGTCAAACCTTTGGTTGAGATATTCAAGTTATGTGACGGTCATTCACTGGGCCGTTACATTGTGTGACGGTCTACTATACGACCGTTACATTTGTCTGAATCCAGAATCAAGAATTCTACCTCAGATGAATGTGACGGTCGTATATTGGGCCGTTACAAGAGCCTGACGGTCCAATACAAGGCCGTTACATTACTAGAATCAGAAAACAACGATAGTGTATTCTAGTTAATGGGTTTTAATGGTACAACCAACTCTGCATCCTAGTGGGAATCCCAGACTCGCGGAGAATTATGGAGGCCTTGAAACAAGATTTCTAAGTCTATTGGAAGGAATATCCAATAGAGAGGTCCTCAAGTCCAATATTATGTTCCTATAGTGCAAAGTGTGAACTAATGGTCAACATACCGGAGTATGTGCCATGTACTTATAGAAATGACTATTGATAAAGAGATACAAGTATCAACGTGAAAATCATGATGAAAACTCCGACAATACAATAGTTAAAAGAATCATGATTTAGAATACAAGACTATAGAATTTTTGGCTTATGAAACTAACATAACTTAAAATACCATTAAGTTCCTGAAATCATGCAACCCCTATTATGAATAATTAAAATAACCTTAAATTCACATAATCAGGTGAAAACTCTAATCAACTAGGCTTAATCATAAGTAAGATTGACGAATCTTATTCTGTCTAGGGTTGACAGAACATAGGGCTTCTGACGGTCTATAAGTGGTGCGTCACAGTAGTGTGACGGTCTATCAAACAGCCGTTACAGTAACGTAACGCCCCTACATAGATGCGTCAGAGTCAACAGAGAAATCAATATGCAATCAGGGACTGTGACGGTCCATCGTATGGCCGTTACATGAGTGTGACGGTGCTACGCTGATGCGTCAGAGGGTCTACTAACAGAAAGCGATATAAAACCTAAGGTATCAACTCACATCATGTCTGTAAATCAAATACCATGTCTATTCTAGGCATGATAACGAAGTATAGGCTATCTATATGCGTGGGTACCCGTGAGATAGACAAGATACATCTTTTTAATTTTTCAATTAGGCTAAGAGATGCATGTAATGTATAGAACTTAGTAAAACATGAAATTGATGCTCTACTTTGCATGAAATTCAATCAAACCAGAGGGCTTATAGTCCTATAAAGTTATTTTTGCCATTCATGAGATAACCTACCTCTTGTCTAGACTTCAAACTTCCAATTATGGTCTGAACACTGAACCCTAGTTCCCTTCTTCCTGTGATTTTTCAGCAACTTCTTTGGGCTCTAACTCCACGACCTCTTGACCTAAAGACGTGAAATTTGGAGAGGAGTTAGTATAAAGTATTGTAAACAAATACTTCTAAAGAACTTACCAAAGATTACACCTCCTTACCTTGATTCCTTGCGAGCTAAAAGTAAGGGTCGCACAGTTCAGAACTAGGTCCTATTTATAGGGTTTTGAAGATTAGATCGATTCTAGAGTCCTTAATTTGCTAAAACCTGATCTCTAAGAGTCCTTAGTAATGTTATAACTCTTCTTACGTTGATCTCTAGTGGATAAGAGTCCAAAGTTTTGTTCTTTGTACTTGTTCTTTTCTTCACGGAACTAATAGGATGTAACGGTCTAATGCAGGTGCGTTAGAGGCATGTAACGGTCTCACGATAGACCGTTACATTTATTGTTCCCAGAGTTCAACATGAATCAAACTCTTCAGCTTACGGAATTCACAGAGTGTAACGGTCGTAGACCCATGCGTTACAAGCATGTGACGGCCGCACGATAGACCGTTACATTCAACGTATATAGAGTTTCAAATAAATAAAACTCTTTTATTCATTTTCCTATATTATTATTTATATAATTCATTTTTATCATTAAATAATCTAAGTAACCTTCTAGAATATGGGCCAAGCTTAATGGTTTTGGGCCTTAGACCCCTTTTAGATGATGTGTAAATAGGCTTGGTTAATTATTCAACCTAATTGGGCCTATGATGACTTATTAGTCTCAGAATTCTTTTATTAATATATTTAGGCCTTTATAAATTCTAGAAAATTATTTATATAAAATTCTGGGGCACTACACCCTCCCCACTTAGAAGAATTTGGTCCCCAAATTATGGATTATGGAGAGTGTACTTACAGTTAAATAATTATGGAAATCTTTTTCTCATGGCTGCTTCGGTTTCCGATGTTGCTTCGTATGGCCATGTTTTCTTCCATTGAATTTTGACCATAGGGATGAATTATTTCTTAGTTCACGCACTTCCCGATCCAGAATCTTTATTGGCGTTTGCTCATATGTCATATCCTTCTGAATCTCCAGATTGTCATAAGTGATAATATGGTCAGGATCGTATACATATTTCTTCAGCATGGAGACGTGAAATACGTCATGAACTCTTGCTAATTGTGGAGGTAAAACCAATCTATAAGCCACTTCACCGACCCTTTCAAGAATTTCAAATGGGCCAATGAACCTTGGAGTTAGCTTTCCTTTAATGCCAAATCTTCGAATACCACGACCTGGAGAAACTTTTAAATATACATGATCTCCTACCTGAAACTCCAAGTCACGTCTTCGATTGTCAGCATAAGACTTTTGCCTATCTTGTGCCATTTTCATTCTCTCTTGAATGAGCTTGATTTTCTCCATAGAATCCCTGACAAGGTCGGGGCCTAAAAATTACTTTTCCCCTATTTCATTCCAGCATATTGGAGATCGACAACTTTTCCCATATAGAGCTTCAAAAGGTGCCATTTGTATGCTTGCTTGATAGCTGTTATTATATGCAAATTCCACCAGAGACAAGTGATCATGCCAACTTCCTCCAAAATCAATGACACAAGCCTTGAGCATGTCTTCTATCACCTGATTTGTTCTTTCCGTCTGACCATCAGTTTGTGGATGAAAGGCTGTGCTAAAATTTAATCTGGTCCCTAGTGAATGTTGTAGACCTTTCCAGAACTGTGATGTGAATCGAGGATCTCTATCTGATACAATAGTGACGGGGACACCATGTAATTTGACAATTTCCTTTATGTACAATGCTGCTAGAATATCCACAGACCATCGACTCTTTATTGGTATGAAGTGTGCAGATTTAGTCAATCAATCTATGATTACCCATATGCCATCATGTCCACCTCTTGTCTTAGGTAAACCCATAATGAAGTCCATCCCTATGCTCTCACATTTCCATTCGGGAATATTTAAGGGATGTAATTTACCTACGGGTCTAAAATGTTCAGCTTTAACTTGTTGGCAGGTTAGACAACGAGACATGAAGTCATCTATTTCCCTCTTCATATTGGGCCACCAAAAGTTTCTTTTGAGATCCTGATACATTTTTATACCTCCTGGATGAATGGTGTACTTTGATTTATGTGCTTCTTCTAAGATCAATTTCTTTGTATCCTCATGATCCGGTATACACATTCGGCCCTTGAATAGCAATCTTCCATCATTAGAAGTAGAAAAATCCGGCCTTTGTTCAATATTGGCCTTAATTTCCAGTAAAATTGGATCATCCTCTTGTAATTTGGCCAAATCCTCTATTAATGTAGGTTGAGCTCGGATATTAGCTATGAAGCAATCTTCTTCCTTAATGTCAACATCTAAATTCAACTGAGCAAATTGAGGAATAAGGTTAGTTACACTAATCATTAGACTTGATAACATACCCATTGGTTTTCTGCTGAGTGCATCTGCTACAACATTTGCCTTGCCAGGATGATATTGAATAGCAAAATCAAAGTCCTTGAGATGTTCTAACCACCTCCTTTGCCTCATGTTAAGCTTCTTTTGAGAGAATAAATATTTCAAGCGCTTGTGGTCTGAGTAGTTCGTAAAATTTTCTCCATAAAGATAATGACGCCAAATTTTTAAGGCGAAAATAACCGCTGCCAATTCGAAATCATGTACATGATAATTTTCTTCGTGATGTTTCAATTGTCTTGAAGAATAGCAAATCACCTTTCTATTTTGCATAATGACACATCCTAAGCCAATTCTAGACGCATCCGTATATACCTCAAATCCACCACCCTCCATTGGTAGTGACAAAACATGGGCTGTTGTAAGATGATTCTTAAGAGTTTGGAAATTCTCTCACATTCCTCTGACCAGACAAAAGGATTTTATTTTCTGGTGAGTCTAGTTAAAGGGACTGCTATCTTTGAGAAGTCGTTAATGAATCTTCTATAATAACCAGCTAGACCCAGAAAGCTCCTTACTTCAGACACAGTCGTAGGCCGACTCCAATTCTTGATAGCTTCTACCTTAGAAAGATCCACAGCAATACCTTCTTTTGAAATAATGTGGCCTAGGAATGAGACTTCCTCGAGCCAGAATTCACACTTATTGAGTTTGGGATAAAGCTTATGTTCTCTAAGTGTTTGCAAAGCTATTTTCAAATGTTCTTCATGTTCTTCTTTTGTCTTGGATATATCAGGATATCATCGATGAAGACGACAATGAATCGATCCAGGTATGGCTGGAAGACACTGTTCATAAGTTGCATAAATGTTGCTGGGGCATTAGTTAACCCAAATGGCATTACAATGAATTCATAGTGGCCATAACGACTTCGAAAAGCCGATTTATAAATATCTTCCTCTTTGATTCTAAGCTGATGATAACCTGATCTGAGGTCAATCTTAGAAAAATATTCTGCTCCCGAAAGCTGATCGAAGAGCTCATCAATATGCGGCAATGGATACTTGTTTTTAATTGTCAGCTGATTCAGTCGCCGGTAATCGATGCATAGCCTGAGAGAACCATCCTTCTTCTTGACAAATAAAACCGGTGCACCCCAAGGGGATGTGCTAGGTCTGATGAAACCCTTGTCTAGTAGTTCCTACAACTGCCTTTTTAGTTCCTTGAGTTCTGTGGGGGACATCCTATAAGGGGCTATAGAAACAGGTGCTGCTCCTGGAATGATTTCAATGGTAAAGTTTACTTCCCTCTCGGGTGGTAAACTGGGTAGTTCAGATGGGAACACGTCTGGGAACTCATTCGCAATGGGAATGTTTGCTAGGACAATTTCCTTAGATTCGGTGATCATGATTGAAGCAAGAAAAGCTTCACATCCTTGCGAGATAAGCTTGCAAGCGTGAAAAGAAGATATAATGGTAGGATGTTTCTTGTATTTGATGCCAAGAAAAGAAAATCTTGGAAGACCGGGCTTTTGAAAAGATATAATCCTATTTCAGCAATTGATATAAGCATCATGGTCTACAAGCCAATCAACCCCTAAAATGGCATCATAACCTTTCATGTCAAGGCACACGAGGTTTGCGGGGAGATTGTAACCTTCTACTATCACTTTGCTATTAGGATAATACTCGGTGAGCTTGGTTCTAGATCCTAAAGGTGTAGTAATAGCAAGATCTGAAGGTAAGGGGACTGATGCAATTGACAACGTTTTTGCAAAGGTAGTGGAAATAAAAGAATGAGAGGCACCAGTATCAAATAGCACAAATACAGGACGAGAACAAATCTGAAGAGTACCTTCCATAAGCCCATCATCCCTGGGCGCTTCCACTTCGTCTAGAACGGCATTGAGGCGAGCCTACCTCCTACGTCCTCCATTAGCTGATTGATCTTTCATAAGGGGGCAATCTGGCACACGATGCTCCCTACTTCCACAACGTAAACAAGCACCGAGGCGCTTCCAGCATTCTTCAACCGAGTGGCCGAATTTCTCGCAAAAAGTGCATGCCGAAACAACTTGCTCCTTCTCTTCCTTAACCTTTTTATTATTCTTCTGGGAACTTCCACCATTCCCGCTCCTTGATCTTTTCTTGCTGTCACGGCTTTTGTATGGTTCCGTGATGCTAAACTTCTCCTTCTTATAATGCCGATCAGATTGTCGGCTAGATTCTTCTCCTTCTCCTTTCAACTTTTTGACCTTCTCTAAGGTCCTCTCGCATAGATATGCCCTCTGAACCATCTCCGCATAAGTGCGGATATTCTGTGTCCCAAGTTGCTGAATGAAACCGGGTCGTAACCCGTCCATAAATCGATTTACTTTTAATAATTCCATGCTAATAAGGTGTGGTGCATATGGTGCTAGTCTTGAAAACTGCAGCTCATATTCTGCCACCGACATCATCCCTTGACGAAGGGAGGCAAACTCCATGGCCTTCCTTTCCTTTACATGTTTGAAAAAATACTTGGTACGGAATAAAGTAAGAAACCCGTCCCATGTATGAGGTGCATCGGCCGGAGGTGCCGGAACCGACTTCCACCATGTACGGGCATCTTTATTTAGTTGAAATGTTGCTAGACGCACCTTCTCCTGATCAGTGCATTGAATAACGTCAAATATCCTATTCATCTCATCAATCCAATTTTCTACCTCATCGGGATTTGAAGATCCATAGAATCGCGGAGGATTTAGACTCCGGAAGTTGCGATGTAGGTCACCAGCCCTTGCCCCTGCACTACCTTGTGCTATAGTTTGCAATGCCTGAGTGAGGTCGGCAACTGTTTGTTGCATACCGTCCCAATCTATGCGATGAGCCATTTGTAAAATAGGGTACCTGAGAGAGAAAAATAACAACTTGTTATTTCTCATGAAAATCAACCTTAAAGATAATTAATTTTCTTATCCCGGGCTCTACCCAATCCTCACATGGGTATGGAATTTCTTCCTTAGTTCATAGGTAGGGGTCCTTAAACCTTGGACTTATCCTATGACATGATTCCTTTCCCTAAGTCCTGAGACTTAGTCTCTGATACCAACTTAACTATCACGCCCCGAGCCTTTATTACAGTGGAAGACTCGCTCGGGGAGCACAAACAGCTGGCATGGTAAGCCTCTTACAAGTAAGAACGACCAGAGCGCAATACAATCACACACATAAATGCAATTGCACAGAATTTAATCAAACTCCAACTTTATTTCATAAATGATCAATACTCGAAATACAACCACTTTCCATCATCTTTCATTCTACTAGACTCAAGAAATAGGAAAATTACATTGACTCAATCTAGACATTATAGACTTCCTAAGTCTTCGCTCATCTTTAATCACTCTCGGATCCGCTACTTGAATAATCCGAATCCGAACCCGACTCACTTTCATTTCCTAAAAAAGATTAGAAATAGGTAATGAGCACACTTGCCCATGAGGTATCTTCGCATCAACATGAATGCACTATTAAAGTAATTAACATTTTAGCTCTAGAGAAATAAGGCAAAATCATTCAATGCGATGATCATGCGATTAAATCAAAGTAACAAGACAATCATATAAGATGGAATAAGAACAAGAATAGAACAAGAACATGATATTGGCCTTTCATGAACAAGAATATATCGAGAATGTACTAGCAAGCCACATAATCAACACTTTAGCATCTTATGCATATGAGCAAGTACTTCGTGAATTTCTGTGGAATATCAAGCAAGAATGTCATGTCGTGTCGTGGATCTTCACTTATTTATAGAAATAGTACTCCCAGCGCAATGCGACGCCAGTAGCATCATATCCCATGATTTATAAAATAGTATGTTTCCAGCAATCAGCCGAGGGGACTAACATAGAGCCCTTGAACACAATCAGTGCTCGATCGCATCTTCAGGTATAAATTAAGCTACTTCCACGCATGTAACAGTAAAGTATGGCCAAGAATATAACAATTCCAAATAATGAAAATCAATGAATGAACGCTTCAATTTGAATATATGAGATCAAGAATGACTTAGACAATGCTATGCTTATGGAAATAAATCGACAGCATAACAGTATATTCTCTAAACTTTCATTCATTATATTAAGTCTATTAAGTAATATGATAGGTTCTAGATCATCAAGGTTTATCTAGAAACATTGAAATGTCAACCCTTGGTCAAACCTTTGGTTGAGATATTCAAGTTATGTGACGGTCATTCACTGGGCCGTTACATTGTGTGACGGTCTACTATACGACCGTTACATTTGTCTGAATCCAGAATCAAGAATTCTACCTCAGATGAATGTGACGGTCGTATATTGGGCCGTTACAAGAGCCTGACGGTCCAATACAAGACCGTTACATTACTAGAATCAGAAAACAACGATAGTGTATTCTAGTTAATGGGTTTTAATGGTACAACCAACTCGGCGTCCTAGTGGGAATCCCAGACTCGCGGAGAATTATGGAGGCCTTGAAACAAGATTTCCTAGTCCATTGGAAGGAATATCCAATAGAGAGGTCCTCAAGTCCAATATTGTGTTCCTATAGTGCAAAGTGTGAACTAATGGTCAACATACCGGAGTATGTGCCATGTACTTATAGAAATGACTCTATTGATAGAGAGATACAAGTATCAACGTGAAAATCATGATGAAAACTCCGACAATACAATAGTTAAAAGAATCATGATTTAGAATACAAGACTATAGAATTTTTGGCTTATGAAACTAACATAACTTAAAATACCATTAAGTTCCTGAAATCATGCAACCCCTATTATGAATAATTAAAATAACCTTCAATTCACATAATCAGGTGAAAACTCTAATCAACTAGGCTTAATAATAAGTAAGATTGACGAATCTTATTCTGTCTATGGTTGACAGAACATCGGGCTTCTGACGGTCTATAAGTGGTGCGTCACAGTAGTGTGACGGTCTATCAAACAGCCGTTACAGTAACGTAACGCCCCTGCATAGATGCATCAGAGTCAACAGAGAAATCAATAGGCAATCAGGGACTGTGACGGTCCATCGTAAGGCCGTTACATGAGTGTGACGGTCCTACGCTAATGCGTCAGAGCGTCTGCTAACATAAAGCGATATAAAACCTAAGGTATCAACTCACATCATGTCTGTAAATCAAATACCATGTCTATTCTAGGCATGATAACGAAGTATAGGCTATCTATATGCGTGGGTACCCGTGAGATAGACAAGATACATCTTTTTAATTTTCCAATTAGGCTAAGAGATGCATGTAATGTATAGAACTTAGTAAAACATGAAATTGATGCTCTACTAGGCATGAAATTCAATCAAACCAGAGGGCTTATAGTCCTATCAAGTTATTTTTGCCATTCATGAGATAACCTACCTCTTGTCTAGGCTTCAAACTTCCAATTATGGTCTGAACACCGAACCCTAGTTCCCTTCTTCCTGTGATTTTTCAGCAACTTCTTTGGGCTCTAACTCCACGACCTCTTGACCTAAAGACGTGAAATTTGGAGAGGAGTTAGTCTAAAGGATTGTTAACAAATACTTCTAAAGAACTTACCAAAGATTACACCTCCTTACCTTGATTCCTTGCGAGCCAAAAGTAAGGGTCGCACAGTTCAGAACTAGGTCCTATTTATAGGGTTTTGAAGATTAGATCGATTCTAGAGTCCTTAATTTGCTAAAACCTGATCTCTAAGAGTCCTTAGTAATGTTATAACTCTTCCTACGTTGATCTCTAGTGGATAAGAGTCCAAAGTTTTGGTCTTTGTACTTGTTCTTTCCTTCACGGAACTAACAGGATGTAACAGTCTAATGCAGGTGCGTTAGAGGCATGTAACGGTCTCACGATAGACCGTTACATTTATTGTTCCCAGAGTTCAACATGAATCAAACTCTTCAGCTTACGGAATTCACAGAGTGTAACGGTCGTAGACCCATGCGTTACAAGTATGTGACGGTCGCACGATAGACCGTTACATTCAACGTATATAGAGTTTCAAATAAATAAAACTCTTTTATTTATTTTCCTATATTATTATTTATATAATTCATTTTTATCCTTAAATAAGCTAAGTAACCTTCTAGAATATGGGCCAAGCTTAATGGTTTTGGGCCTTAAATCCCTTTTAAATGATGTGTAAATAGGCTTGGTTAATTATTCAACCTAATTGGGCCTATGATGACTTATTAGTCTCAGAATTCTTTTATTAATATATTTAGGCCTTTATAAATTCTAGAAAATTATTTATATAAAATTCTGGGGCACTACACTACTTCACTCCTTCCCAGTCTGGTCAGGAGGGGTGGCGGGTGATACCGCCCTGTTGACAGCAACGGGCATGTGGGATGCAGGCTCCGCACGGGCAGCCTGATAGTGACGTCGGTGGTGTCGACGATAGGTGTTCTCCGGCGGGGCCAGTGTGGCCAATGCCGGTTGGTAGACGGGGGCCGATGTCTTGACCTAGTCTGCCTGTTGAGCCCTTGCTGGGCGAAAGGTGCTCGGCCCTGCCCGGACCGACGAAGCGAACCGGGCTACCTTGGGGACCCATGCACGCTTGGCTTTATTCGGCCTAGAGGCCGGTTGATGCTACGGTGCCATGGCCGGAGTTGTGGGTGTCAGCCTGCCCTTCATCTTTTCCAGTGGCTGGAAGGAGTTGCGCACTGGTACGGTGGGGACGACGCGTTCCGGAATCATCTCGGAACGTGGCTTTGTGAGATGCACTCGGACGGTCCCGATGACAGCAGACTTGCCGGTGCTGGAGAACTGGCCTCGGGGTGATGTGGTGGCGTGGCTCCTCCGGAGCCTCCTCTGATGAGAGGTTGAACCCTGGCGAGACGTGTTGTGCCCCTGTGGTTTTGATGATTGGTTTTTGAAGTTAGTTATTCACTGTGAGTCATCTTGCTGTGTGTGTCATCATGCTATTATTCAGTCATTCTCTGATCATAATGCTGTTTTATCATGTAAGTGAATGGAGTTCATAAGGCTTTCAGATAACATGCTTTATTTAATTCTGTCTACACTCTGTCTGCACAGTCTCCAGAGCAGTGCGTCAACTCATTGTGCTGTTGCGTCGACCCTTCAGTCATATTTGTCTCTGTCCACACAGTAGTGCGTCAACTCCTTGAGCTAATGCATCGACTCTTCAGTTCAGTTTCTTCAAGTCTATACATTAGACTATGGTAAAGTCTATTCATTCATTTGGAAAACAAGTCTGTACAGCCGTGTCATATCCTCCTGAAGTTCATATCATTAAGTCTGTACATTGGCATCTCATCTCCAAGTATGTACATCGCTACTTTATCAAAGCCTATACAGTCTATCTTCAAGTGTTTGGCCAACTCTGTACATCCGTTTTGCCTATTCATTGTTGTGGCAGAGTCTGTACACTAGCTCAGACTTCCCAAGTCTACACAATGCTCCCTCATTGAAAGTCTATACATTCTGGCCAATTCCTACGCTCGAAGCTTTAGCTACACTTAAAGTCTATACACTGCTACAGGAACCAAGTCTATACACTCTCCCGTTCAAATCCTTCTAAGTCTGTACACTGGACTTCATTTCACCAACTCTATACATCCGATTGATGTTGCAGTGTTCACCAAGTCTATACATCATCTTCAGACTTCAAGTCTATACACTCCATGCCCATTCAAGTCTATACATTGGTTTGATTCAAAGTCTGTACACTGCTTCACTTCGTCAAAGTCCATACATTGGACTGTAGCATCTGAAGTCTGTACAGCGTTCGTTGTCTAGAGTTCTTGAAGTATATACATTGGACTGCTTCTTTCGAAGTATATACACTACAATGTACATACTTAGATCTTATGACTTCATTCTTGTTGCTGAAGGGAACAGGGTCGACGCTGGGAGCTTAAAGCGTCCACGCATCAGTTGACGAAGCCTTCACGATATCTTCCACTGCGTCAACGCCACAATGGAGTAGCGTCGACGCAGTAGTTACAAAGGGAGAGCCAATGGCTTACTGGATTACTCTGGTGCGTCAACGCATTCATCATGTGGCGTCGACGCAGCAGGTTGATGGATCGACAAGGTGACCAGAGGGTGGACGCAGTTGCACAATGCGTCAACGCACTCCACACGAAACGTGAGAGGGCTGAAGCCATCTAAGTTCAGATGCTGGAACACTAATGCGTCAACGCAGCATGCTGAGAGCGTCGACGCAGCACGCCCATCTGCTGAAGACTTGATCACTGGATCACCGATGCGTCAACGCAGCAGGCTGATGGAGTCAACGCAGCAGACTTGAGTTTTGCTGGTCGAATGTCTTTGAAGGCTGCGTCAACCCTTTGGAGCAAGTGTGTTGACGCCACCTCAACTCTAGTTGCTGAGCGTACTAATGAAGGGCACGTGATCCGAGGTGCCTGGCTCGTGATCCAAGGATGGACGAGATACCAGGATGCTGCCACGTGGTCCGAACTTCTAAGGTAGGAAATGTGGAAGCCACACGCACCCAGTGTGCCTATTGCTACTATATATACGAGTCTTCATCCTCTGTCGAAGACTGATCGAAGAAGAAGCCTGGAGAGCAGAAAGCCCTTCGATCTAGAAAAAGAAAAGAAGAAGAAAAAGAGAAGAAGAAGAAATAGAAGAAGAGTGAGCTGGCAGAAGAAAAAGGGTTGTAGAGAAGAAGGAGAGAATAGCGTGAGAGAAAAGGAGAGCAGAGGAGAAAGAAAGAGAGATAGAGAGAGAGAGAGAGTTCGTGGAGAAGAAGGAAGAAGCTATTGAAGATCTATCCTCTGGCGTCTGGATTAAATCCAAGCCAGATCTGCTCCTTTGAGAGCTACATTCTTGTTCTTCATTTATAGCCTTCGATTGCTGTGTATTTTCTGTTTCTTATTTTTAGTTTTTCATTTGGTTATTCTTGTTCTTCCGATTGCCCTGCTGGGAATCGGGCTCCTCCTGTGGATTCAGGAGAAGGGAGACTTGTCTCCGGTTCTGGGCTTGTGGCTTGCAAGTCCAGGGGTCCCTCCGGTTGGAGGAAGAGAGGTCTGCGACCTCTGGTTGCTGGTGACTGGAAGTCACTAGCGGGTTCCCTCCTGGTCTGGAGGAAGAGAGACTTCGATCTCTGGTTTCCAAGTGGCTGGGAGTCACTTGGGTGTCCCTCCGGTTGGGAGGAAGAGGGGAGGCTATTCCCCTGGTCAAGCTGTGTGGCAGCAACTGTTCGCAGACTAAGTCTGCTTGGTTCTAGCATTGGCTAGTGAAGCCTCACTCCGGTTGGGAGTGAGGGGTGGATGTAGGTCTGGAGGACCGAACCACCTAAAAAATCTATTGAGCAGTGGTTTGATTGCTTGATTTGCTTCCGCTAGATGCTTGGATAGGCACGCTCCTACTGCTTGTTATTATGTTCAATCGAATTAGCCTAATTCTGGAACTTGCCTAGCATCTGAGTTTTTATTTTGGGCTATATTTTCTAGAAGGATACATTCACCCCCCTCTGTATCCGGGCCTAGCACCCTAACAGTTGGTATCAGAGCGGTGTCTGCATAGAAGGTCCAGCGACCTACAGATCCGATCTTGCTGTCATTTGGTGCATTTTTGTAAGAATTAGTTTATTGGTTTGAATTCACTGCTTTGAATTAGTTTTGATCTGTGTTAATGGCTCATCCTCCGCTATTCAGTGGTTCACATATTAATTTCTGGCTATATCGAATGTGCAAGCATGTTAACTCTATTAATCCCCAACTGTGGAAGTTTATATCTCACGGTCCATATAAAATTCCTAAGGATAAGTATAAGTGGACTTATGATCACAAGATGAAAAATGATGATAATGTGAGAGCTCTAAATCTAACGAAGGCTGCAATTGATTCTGACAATTTTTCTTTTATCTCAGATTGTAGCACTGCAAAAGAAATTTTTGATAGAGTGACTGCAACACATGTGGAACAGGAAGAAGAATGTCTCATGGCAAGAAGGAGTGATCAATCAGATGAGTCTCATCCCAGGTAAACTCTGAGATTGAGGATATTAGTCATGATGATTTAGTTGCCATGCATGAGCATCTACTGGAAAAATATGAAAGAGTTAAATCAGAAAAGAGAAAATTAAGAAAAGAGAAAAATTCTTAAGTCAGAAGTCTGAAAGCTAAAAATGAAAACTTGAAATCTGACATGATTAAAGAAAAAGATGAGTTAAACAGGTTGAAATCTGAAAATGAGAATATTAGAAACAAACTCATCGGTGAAAATAATTCTTGCAAAACATGTGCCATTCTCGAAGACATGATTAATGATTTTGATTCTGATGACAGGTTTCAAAAAGAACAAATCAAATCTTTAAAAGAAGAAAATGTCTACTTGAAAGATCAAAATAAAAAGCTAATGGTTCTTAATACTGTCTTCTCTGAAAGATGGTTGTCAATTGAAAAAGGAAAACCTGTTGTAAAGGAAAATGAGAACAACATTGAAATAATGGTTCAACAAGAAAATGAAACTCTGAAGAACCTGAATGATGCTTTGCAACAACAGCTGATTGTTTGTGAATCTGAGCTATCCAAGTATGAAGTGAGCATTGCTTCATTGAATTCTGAGATTGAAGATCTGAAAAATTCTTTGTCAAAATTCGTTAAAGGAAAAGACAATTTGAATAAGCTGCTTGGTTCTAAAGTGAATTTTCAGAAAGAAGGACTTGGGTATGTGCATGTCAATAAGAAAGTGAATGAAAAGAAGAAGTCAACTGCATTCGTGAAAAGCTCTGAACAAGCTAATCAATCTAGCTCTTCTATTTTTCAATTCACTACTAAGAAGGCTGAAAATTTAGATAAGAAACAGAAAAAGATTCAAAAACAAAAGAAAAATATTGATTTGAATAAGTCCAAATATGTCTCTGATTTACAAGTGCATGCTGCTCACTGCTCACACACACATTCACACTCTCATGAGAATATCAATCTTGTCAAACAAGTGAATGTGAATAAAAAGGCTATAACATGTCACTATTGTGGGAAAGTTGGCCATATTATGCATAACTGTGTAGCTTTGATAAATGATGAAAGAAATGCTGTTAGAAAGTATCCTAGAAATAATCTTAGGAAATATTCTACTGATCAGGAAAAGAAAATTCAATGCTATTGCTGTGGGAAGTTTGGTCACATTGCTGCCTTCTGCTGGCATGTTCAGGGAAAGAAAACTAACTCTGGATTTGTTAATTTCCCTGTTAATAAAAACATTGTTGATAGAAAGAAGTTTGGTTCTAGAAGCAAACACACTGTATGTTTTGAATGTGGAAAGCCAGGCCACAGAGCTGTTAACTGTTGGCTGGCCGGTTATGAAAAGAAAAATTTTCATGTCAATAACAGAATTAATCATGTTCACTCACACCATGTTCACGCCAATGCTGATGTATATAAGGAGAACATGAAATATGTTATTTCTTGTTATCATTGTGGGCAGGTAGGGCATTCCATGTATAATCGTCATATCATGTGTTGTGATGATAAACATGCGAAAAATCTGTTGAGAAAACCTGCTAGGAGTGTCACTGCTAAACCAGGACCCAAGGTTTCTTGGGTACCTGTTACATCAAAATGATGTGTCTGCTACAGGTGTGCCTTGGAAGTTGAGGAATAAAAGGGGGAAATAAACCAAGGCACTCAAAGAAAAACCCCTTCTGAAATTTTCAGGTAATTTCTCTGCATCTCCTATTTTGAAATTCTTGCATATCTGCCATTTGTAGTTGTTTGATAATTGTTGAAATGCATAACCTCTGAAAACAAATTGCATTCCGAATTTTCTGGAAAAATCTGAACTGCTTATGAATGTGGCTTGAAATTTGTCTATTGCATAGTTCAGTGAAAATCTGTCCATTGCATTCTGAAAAATCTGATTAGCTGAAATTTGATCCATGCATGCTGCCCATGTTGAATTATCATGGTTGACCTCAATGGTATATAAATGGTAAGGTACCAAAAGGCAGGGAAGTCTGTCTGGAGGTTCTTACTATGTGTGAAGTGGTCTTTTAGACCAAGTGCTCCGCCTAGTACCATGGGTCATTTTGCTTGATAGGGCAGTTTGAATATGCATGAATCAAAATCATATGTTCAGTGTCTCATGGCAAACATTGCATGTTTTCAGGGGGAGTTAATTGCATTTCCTTGCATAGCATTCAGTGTTGAGTCTTTGCATGCATGTAGTTAATTGCATTGCATTTCATGAAAAATGCCAAAAAGATTGTCCGAAAGCATAGTGTCAGGGGGAGTCAATGCGTTGCATGCAAGTGGTCAAGTGCATACATCTCTGTCAGAATTCACTGCATGTTATCCTTGGAAATCCTGAAACTTACCAGACCTCCTGATATCTTGCTTGTTGTGCATAATCTTTTCCTCATTATTTTTAAGTGACAAATCTTGATCATATTCGAAAAACACTGAGCTTCAAAATCTCTCCTATCAATTGGTATCATTTGGCTTCAGAAATCTATCAGTCTGTCATGAAGATTTCAATGGGACTATTTCGATCATAAATCTGAAAATTCTTGAACTAGAAATCTTCTATTATATATTTTTATGAATGACTGAAATAACTCATGTGGTTTAAGTTTAATGTATTCAATGAGTTTGACTTTAAAATCTCTTAAAAATATCTGAAGCATGTTTAATAAACATTAACCATCTGTTTCATGATGTGTCTTGAAAACTTCTGAAATCTGCACTTTTGAATACATGACTTCAACTGATTAAGTACATGAAACTATTATTGATTTGAAGCAAATGAATTTTTCTGAAATGTCTAAAGGGTAATATATGTCAGAGCAATGACATTGGTCACTGAGAAACACATGTCCAAAGGACTGTGTCATGAGGTGCCTTAGTTAACTCTGATTAAGAATTCATTGAAATTCAGGCAGAGCAATGGCATGCACACTGAGAAATACAACTCACTCATCAAGAAATGATTTGGAGTGTGTCATGATGTGTAAATGCTATTTCTGTTCATATATAGCATGACAGTTAGTCACACTAAGTGCTTAGGAATATTGGCCTCTGATCAAGGTATATCCTCTAGTTACAAGGTGTGCACTGAACTAGACTGCTCGTAAAATTTGTAGCATGAAAAATTGTTAACATATCTCAATATCTGAATATTGATGCTAAAATCAAATTGCTACAACCCTAGATAAAATAATATGACTTCATAATCACTTAATCTCAATACTAGTGCATGTAATTCTGAAAGAAGTCAATAAATTTGATTGTGTAAGACAAAGGGAGGACAATCAAGATAAATATGAGGGCTTGGTTCATTTTTATTAAAACATGGTTTTAGATATCAATACAAAATTTTTATTGATAAACTCTGCATACATCATGTTTAAACCATGCTGTTCAAAAAGCTCATTCATAAGCCCTTATAATGGAAGACTTTGAAAACTTATGTTTTAGATTTATGAGATTGATATCTCTTTGAAAATCTGGCTGAATTTCTTGTGTTTGGAGCATCCTTGAAAAATCTGTTAATTGAAACTCTTCTGCTCATGTCCTTGGTTCATTGACCTGAACTTCTCCTTATTTGCCCCTGTGGTCTCCTTTTCATTCATTTCATAAGGTTCCATTTATTGAGGGGAGCCTCCTTGTCATATGCATCATGCTGCATAGAAGGAGAAGAATTGGGCTCTTGCATTCATATTTCTGGTATCTGCATCTACATTCATACCCCTTCCCATGGTTTATTATGATTCTACCAAAGGGAGAGATTGTTTGCCAAAGAGGGAGAATATCATTCAATCATTGCATGCAGGTTCCTTTTGATCATCTCTAACTCATGCTTTTGCTGAAACTCTTAAAGGGGGAGAATCATGTTCTTGCAAGGGGGAGAAATTGACTGAATTTTTATACATGCTATAATTTCTCAAACTATTTTCTTTTTGATGAAGTCAAAGGGGGAGAATAGTTTGTGTCATCTGCATTACTCACAGTGTAGCATTGCCATCATCAAAAAGGGGGAGATTGTTATGCCCCTGTGGTTTTGATGATGGTTTTGATGATTGGTTTTTGAAGTGAGTTATTCACTGTGAGTCATCTTGCTGTGTGTGTCATCATGCTATTATTCAGTCATTCTTTGATCATAATGTTGTTTTATCATGTAAGTGAATGGAGTTCATAAGGCTGTCAGATAACATGCTCTATTTAATTCTGTCTACACTCTGTCTGCACAGTCTCCACAGCAGTGCGTCAACTCATTGTGCTGTTGCGTCGACCCTTCGGTCATATTTGTCTCTGTCCACACAGTAGTGCGTCAACTCCTTGAGCTGATGCGTCGACTCTTCAGTTCAGTTTCTTCAAGTCTATACATTAGACTGTGGCAAAGTCTATTCATTCATTTGGAAAATAAGTCTGTATAGCCGTGTCATATCCTCCTGAAGTTCATATCATTAAGTCTGTACATTGGCATCTCATCTCCAAGTATGTACATCGCTACTTTATCAAAGCCTGTACAGTCTATCTTCAAGTGTTTGGCCAACTCTGTACATCAGTTTTGCCTATTCATTGTTGAGGCAGAGTCTGTACACTGGCTCAGACTTCCCAAGTCTACACAATGCTCCCTCATTGAAAGTCTATACATTCTGGCCAATTCCTACGCTCGAAGCTTTAGCTACACTTAAAGTCTATACACTGCTACAGGAACCAAGTCTACACACTCTCCCATTCAAATCCTTCTAAGTCTGTACACTGGACTTCATTTCACCAACTCTATACATCCGATTGATGTTGCAGTGTTCACCAAGTCTATACATCATCTTCAGACTTCAAGTCTATACACTCCATGCCCAGTCAAGTCTATACATTGGTTTGATTCAAAGTCTGTACACTGCTTCACTTCGTCAAAGTCCATACATTGGACTGTAGCATCTGAAGTCTGTACAGCGTCCGTTGTCTAGAGTTCTTGAAGTATATACATTGGACTGCTTCTTTCGAAGTATATACACTACAATGTACATACTTAGATCTTATGACTTCATTCTTGTTGCTGAAGGGAATAGGGTCGACGCTGGGAGCTTAAAGCGTCCACGCATCAGTTGACGAAGCCTTCACGATATCTTCCACTGCGTCAACGCCACAATGGAGCAGCGTCGACGCAGCAGTTACAAAGGGAGAGCCAATGGCTTACTGGATTACTCTGGTGCGTCAACGCATTCATCAAGTGGCGTCGACGCAGCAGGTTGATGGATCGACAAGGTGACCAAAGGGTGGACGCAGTTGCACAATGCGTCAACGCACTCCACACGAAACGTGAGAGGGCTGAAGCCATCTAAGTTCAGATGCTGGAACACTAATGCGTCAACGTAGCATGCTGAGAGCGTCGACGCAGCATGCCCATCTGCTGAAGACTTGATCACTGGATCACCGATGCGTCAACGCAGCAGGCTGATGGAGTCAATGCAGCAGACTTGAGTTTTGCTGGTTGAATGTCTTTGAAGGCTACGTCAACCCTTTGGAGCAAGTGTGTTGACGCCACCTCAACTCCAGTTGCTGAGCGTACTAATGAAGGGCATGTGATCCGAGGTGCCTAGCTCGTGATCCAAGGATGGACGAGATACCAGGATGCTGCCACGTGGTCCAAACTTCTAGGGCAGGAAATGTGGAAGCCACATGCGCCCAGTGTGCCTGCTGCTGCTATATATACGAGTCTTCATCCTCTGTAGAAGATTGATCGAAGAAGAAGCCTGGAGAGCAGAAAGCCCTTCGATCCAGAAAAAGAGAAGAGGAAGAAATAGAAGAAGAGTGAGCCGGCAGAAGAAAAAGGGTTGCAGAGAAGAAGGAGAGAATAGCGTGAGAGAAAAGGAGAGCAGAGGAGAAAGAAAGAGAGATAGAGAGAGAGAGTTCATGGAGAAGAAGGAAGAAGCTATTGAAGATCTGTCCTCTGGCGTCTGGATTAAATCCAAGCCAGATCTGCTCCTTTGAGAGCTACATTCTTGTTCTTCATTTATAGCCTTCCGATTGCTGTGTATTTTCTGTTTCTTATTTTTTTCTTTTTCATTTGGTTATTCTTGTTCTTCCGATTGCCCTGCTGGGAATCGGGCTCCTCCTGTGGATTCAGGAGAAGGGAGACTTGTCTCCGGTTCTGGGCTTGTGGCTTGCAAGTCCAGGGGTCCCTCCGGTTGGAGGAAGAGAGGTCTGCGACCTCTGGTTGCTGGTGACTGGAAGTCACTAGCGGGTTCCCTCCTGGTCTGGAGGAAGAGAGACTTCGATCTCTGGTTTCCAAGTGGCTGGGAGTCACTTGGGTGTCCCTCCGGTTGGGAGGAAGAGGGGAGGCTGTTCCCCTGGTCAAGCTGTGTGGCAGCAACTGTTCGCAGACTAAGTCTGCTTGGTTCTAGCATTGGCTAGTGAAGCCTCACTCCGGTTGGGAGTGAGGGGTGGATGTAGGTCTGGAGGACCGAACCACCTAAAAAATCTATTGAGCAGTGGTTTGATTGCTTGATTTGCTTCCGCTAGATGCTTGGATAGGCACGCTCCTACTGCTTGTTATTATGTTCAATCGAATTAGCCTAATTCTGGAATTTGCCTAGCATCTGAGTTTTTATTTTGGGCTATATTTTCTAGAAGGATACATTCACCCCCCTCTGTATCCGGGCCTAGCACCCTAACAAGACGGGCCAGCGGGCTGGTGCACGTGGTGCACGTTGCGGCTCAGGGTCCTCACGGGGACGGTCTTGGGAGATTCGGCCATTGGTCGGTCGGCAGCAGCTTTGGTGGCCCCCTGGATGGAGGCGTTGCTTTCGATCCCGTCAGACTCCTCGACGTCCAGCAGGTTCGCGAAGGCCACTCCCAAAAAGTTGGGGAAGCCAACTGAAGGAGGGAAGCTCCCGAAGATGAGAGGGACGGCCAACTAGCCGTTCCGCACATGGCTTTTGACGGGCTGTTGGCCGAAAGCGAGGGCCATCTTGACGTTCGGAATGCAACCTGCATTTGCAAACTGAGGAATTAGTATTACAAGAAGGGGGCCGTGGACCCCTTAATTTCGGCAAAGAGATGATGGGTGATCTGGTCCCACCGGGCATGCCAGACTTGTGGACGCACTTTTTATTTTATTAGAATCGTCATTGGTCATTCTGTCAATTGTGTTTATTAAGTCCGTGGGCGTGCCAGTCACAAAGTGACGATTTGTTCGGGCTTCATGGAAGCCCATGGTGCGCTCGATCTGACTCAGTCAGGCGATTGTGTTGTTCGGGTCGGGACTGAGACCCGTTGTGCCATAAAGGTCACAACGTCATTTACATCCCCTCAGAGAGGGGAATACCCTTGATTAATTGCCAGAAATAAGGGCTCCACGATCGAGAGAAATACTAATTCATGCAGGAAGGAAATGGTAGCCGGGCTATGCGGTAAGCCCGTGGTGAGGGCATGAGCACTCAGATTATGTCAGTCGCCGACGGACCATTCCATGTTTGGACAGAAGTTCATACGGAAAATAAGACGGTAGGGGGGGACGAATCCGTGCAAATGTCTACCATGGGACGGCAATTTCAATACAGGGGGGAAAGTCAGATCCCGATGAGGGAGGGGACCCTGATGAGATATTGTCTCGAGGTAAGGCCGGGCGGTCACCATGACGAGAGAGACGACTTCCGAGGATGACATTCGGCTCACAAGAGCATCACTAATATTCCCGGGTTCGGAATCCAAGAAGGAGAGACGGGGGGCCGTACCGTTATGTTTGTGTGTTGCCTCGAGTGACATTCATCATTATCGTTCATTTATTAGCATTACTCCCTTTTGTTATCTTTTTTGCACTCATTATTTGATTGAGACTACCCCCCTGTTTTATCACTATTATTATTACTTATTGTTCCTTTTATTATATAATTTCTTTTATTTTATATATATATATATATATATATATATTCATTGGAGAAATGATGGAGTGTACCGTTGGGTGGAATTAGGAGTGTATCGCTGGGGAGTTAGGAAGTGTACCGCTGGAGGGTGTACCGCTGGAAGGGTTGAAGGAGTGTATTACTGGAAGGTGAAGGGGAGTGTACTGCTGGAAGGGTTGGAGGAGTGCATTGCTAGAGGGTGAAGGGGAGTGTACCGCTGGAAAGTGTACCGCTGGAGGGTGAAGGGGAGTGTGCCACTGGGAGGTGCACCGCTGGAAGGGTGAAGGGGAGTGTGTAGTGTGCTACTGGGTGGAACAGAATCCAAGGGAGGGTGCCTTGTTCGTGCAGTTCTGATGAAGAATCTTAGATGGTTAAGCTTTCAATTCCCTGTCATGAGATTGAGTCCCAAGTCATGTTCAGCAGTGCAGTTCTTGGAGTCTTATTCAGCCGATTCCTGGAGCCTTGCATAGTTCCCTTAGTTGATTGGCATGTTTTATGGTTGTTGGTTTCATTTGTTTGTTGCCTCCTTTCATCTTTTAACTTACTATTATTTCTGACAAAAATTCGGCAGCACCTCCTCTTGACTCGGATGGTAAGGGGATAATAAGGAACATGCCCACAGGGAGTGACATGAAACAACAACTGAGGTGTGTGCCTAGGCAGCCACCTTTAGGGAAACGTCGGAAAACTCAAAGAAAATGTCGAACGAGAAACCCCCAGACTGACACGAGCTGTGAATGCACCGGAGGAGTGATAATCAAGGTGTGCCGGGTTGGCAGTCTAAGAGTGTGCCGCTGAGCAGGCCAATAGAGGAGGTGTGCCGCTGAGGCAGCCAAGGGGGGGGTGCCACTGAGCAGGCCAATAGGGGGAGTGTATCGCTGAGGCAGCCAAGGAAAGTGTGCCGCTGGGCAGACTCTGGGAGGTGTACCGTTGGGCGAGCAAAAATAGGTGTGCCGTTGGAGGGCTTGAACGGTATGATGACTGAGGGGTTTGAATGGGCGTGTGTACCGTGGGACTTGAGAAAAGGCTGAGGGACCTCCTGGCCAGTAGATGAATTCCAACCGCTGGACAAGGGCAGTGGGCGCTAAAGATCCCATAGATGGGGGAGGTGGGGTAATGCTCACGCTGTGGAGGGCCATCGAAGAGGAGAGGAGTCAACCTTGTATTGACAAACCAAGAACACTACAAGTTGAGCTAAGCTAACTGATGGTACGATGGAAAAATCAGAACGAAGCTAGCAGACCCAGGGGAAAGATGCAAACCACAGGTTAACGATGAGGAGAAGACAACAAATGCAACGAAAGAAGGCAAAGCCAAAAGGTGTTTCATTCATGATGAACTCAAAATGACAAAGATCATGGCCTGAAAGCCAAACATAATGCAATACATCCAAACAAATGGGAGAGAGAAATGGGGAAGAGAAAGGAAAAAAAAGTTTTGGGGAGAGGGTCAGGATGAGGAAGGGTGATCGTTCCCTTCACTGCCATCCTTCCCTCTCCACTACACAGCACACTCTCCATTTCTCTCTTTGCTCTCCTCTACCTGCTTCTTCTTCTCGTTCTGTTCTCTTCGCACGGGTGCCTTCGCATCCATTCTCTTTCTTTCTGAGAGGCTTTTATAGGTGGGCCGTTGACGGGGGACCTCATGATGGCACTGCCATCCGAGGTTTACTCGGATCATGTCTCAGTCAGGTGGGGATCTCCCTCATCCAACCAGAAGGCGACACCAAGGTGGGTGCTAGCTGGCGTTGGAAGTGGCAGAGCTGCGCGCCAATGGGTCTGCCTATTGACCGCTGTGTCTTCTGCCGGTGCGTGCCGTTCAGGGGAAATCACCGCTGTGCCGCTGGGGGGGCAGGCCGCTGTGCCGTTGAAGGGGCATAATGCCTGTGCCGCCGGGGGCTCGCCTGCAGCGTGCCGCTGGAAGGGGCTTTGACCGTGCCGCTGAAGAGGCATCATGCATGTGCCGCTGGGGGGCTCGCTTGAAGCATGCCGTTGAAGGGGCATGATGGGGTGTGCCGCCTGGGCACTTGAGGCCGTGCCGCTGAAGGGCATAATACGGTGTGCTGCTGGGGCACTTCAGGGGGGTGTGCTGCTGGGGGCCCCTGGGTAGTGTGTCATTGAAGAGGCACAGAGTGTGCCATTTGCAAGGGGCTTCTGCCTTTGCTTCAGGGACTTATAGTTGTGAATTCTTCGGGACATTTTCTTCACCGTTAGGGACTCGAGGGTGGGTCCATAGCAGTGTATTAAATTCAAGAGGGTATCCTGTATTTTCTTAGTCATTTAATGCGCCCGTGCAAATGTAGAGATTTACCGGATGGTAGTATTCTCCCGGAGCTCTGGATGACCAGTCTCCCCGGGTCTTCTTCTTTCGACTTTGACATTAATGCGGGGGCTTGGCGGGACATATGGACGTGCAATTTTATACGTCCATAATGCCCTGGGGCTACGGTTTCCAGTCGGGTATCATCGCCTCGTTCCATGGTGTGGATGGCCGATGCGTATCGCCGTCGCCTGCTCACGCTGTCTCCACCCGCGGCCGGTCCCCCAGAGATCATCATGATCTCCTTTCCGTTGGGTCGGTTGTCGAGGGGCGGAGGTGTCCACTGTCGCTTCTTCGCATCCTTGGCGAGAAATTTGTCAAGGAGTCCTCTACGGGCGAGGTCCTCGATGGCATCCTTTAAGTTGATGCACTCGACGGTATCATGGCCGTGGTCGCGATGGTAGTGGCAGTACTTCTTCTTGCTCCTCGAGCTCGGGTCCTATTTCATCTGCAGAGGCCATTTGAGGAATGGTTCCTCATGGATTTTCATCATGATTTGATCGGGAGGAGCCGTCAGGGGTGTGTAGTTGCGACAACTGCCCCTTTCCTTTTCTGGGCGGTCACGGCGGTCCCCGTCGTGTCGTTCTCAAGTGTTCTGCCCTTCTCATGGCGAGTCGGTAGTTCTCTTTCAGTCAAACCGATCGGTTCTGGCCGCGTGGCCTAGGGCCGCAGTGTTCTCCTGCCAATGCGCATGCTTCTGTGCGAGGGCGAGGAGATCAGGAATGGTTGACGGGGCTTCAACTCCGAGCGTGCGTCGGAGGATGTGGTCCCGCGTCCTCTGGGTGAGTACGGTGGCCGCGATGCCGACGTCAATGTGTGGGATCCGGAGTGCCTCCACGCGGAAGCGTGAGATGAAGTCCCACAACGTCTCTTCTTTCCCTTGCCTAAGAGCGAGAAGGGTCACCGCTGATTTAGCCACCTTTCGACAGCCAATGAAGTTCTCCTTGAACAGCCTCTTAAGCTATTGGAAGGAGGAGATGGTCCCAGCTAGTAGAGACTCAAACCAGGCCCAGACATTCTCCCGAAGAGTCGTCACGAATGCCAGGCATTTCACAGTGTCCGAGGCCCGGTGGAATACAAGGTGAGAGTCAAGCTGTGCATATGGTCGGCCGGGTCGGTGGTGCCGTCATAGGAGGTGAACGACGGTAACTGGAGCCTTGGCAGGATGGGGGCTTCCATTATCTCCTTGGAGAAGGGAGCATGAAAGTCCTCATCATCGTTGATTAGACTGCGATTTCTAGCAGCCAAGAGGACGTCGTCCAAGTACCGGACTTTGTCCTCTATCTTGTCGATACGTTGAAGCTGGTGATCCATCTCTGGGTTGGAGTGCAGTGGACTACGAACCCTTGGTACGGGCGAGCTGCGTGATCTTTGGGTCCTTGGGACCAATGTGTGAGAGGCTTCCCTCACTTGGTGTGAATTCTCCCTAGCCCAGATCCTCTCATTTTGTCGCCGCTCCGACGGGGCTTGTTGAGGGGCTGCGGGCCGGTCGCGGAGCTCCTGATATAGTCCGGTCAGGGCTAGGATCTGCTGGCAGATATCGTCAAGGTCGCCAGACGTGACTTCTTACCGTGGGTGGGTAGAGGAAGCTTCTTGCGACCCATGGCGAGAGTTGGGTCCCTGATGGGAATCGCGCCCCCGGTGGCTGGCATGCGAAGGCTTCCACAGGTGCCGTAACTTTTCATACGGGTTCCCACAGACGGCGCCAAGAAGTGTAAAGGCAGAAAACTGGTTGCTATGCCACGTACCACCTTCTCTATTTATTCAACAGGGAAGTCGTCCCGCACCCGTGGAGGCCTGCTAGCACCAAGAAACAAGGGGCGTCAGAAGGAGTCTCAGGTGTTACACCAGGGGACAACCCTCCGATGCTTAAGTCAGCAACAGATTAATGAAGGGCAGAGAAGAGCAAGTGAGATAGAAAGGGAGATCATAGTAGGAGGCCAAGGAGTCATGTAGATCCTCCAAATGAGTGCTCGTCGCTCCCAGTACTCACTCGGTAAGTGCTCACTGGGCGGTAAGGTCACCGGAGGGGACCTTCCTTCAAGTGTGGACTATGGTCGCTACTTCCTCCCTGTATAGCAAGGCTAATAGCTCTATTCTTTGATGTAGAGGTTTGGCAGAATGATCCACCGTGTCCTTCTCTCCTCTGTTGATGTCCTTCTTATAGGGGTTGTCCTGGAGCGGGAAGCCTTATCCCTTGATAGGGAAAGGTGTAAGTGGTGGAGTAACATTCTCCTACTATAGTGGCAGGGTTTTCCCATTGGAGGGCGATTACCTCGGCATCGGCTGGCCGCGGGGCGAGTCTTACGGCGCTCGTAGGGTGTGCTCTCCAGTTATGGGATTAAGGCTGACGTCGCGGGGGGTAACGGTCGATCGTCGGAGAGTCTTCTGGCAATCACTGCGCTTGGGCCGCAGCTTTCACGCGCTGTAGAATCCGATGCCAAGTCGGATTGGGCCGCCCCTTGATGGGTCGTGACTATTTGGGCGCCTCTTGGGCGTGCTGTAGACGCAGGGTTGGACTGGACTCATCGTTATTGGGCCGGTCTTGGGTCAAGCCGGATTTACCCTCCTCAATACATAAACGAAATAAGGCATACTTACTATCATATATAATAGGGGATAAACAGGATTTGATCTGGTTACAGAACCCAAATCGCGGTTGGTCGAAGACCGCTACTTGAAGGTAGCGGTCTCTGCAGGACCGCTATCTGTCTGTAATAGACAGAAGCAAACATCCGACGTGCAGAGCCTATTTTAAGGCATATAATGATGGACCTAATTGAAAATTAGCCAGAAAATCATGCTATCATGAAATTAATGCAAGAAAATGTGGGTATTGATCAGAAAGTTAATAGATTTTAGTTAAAGTTACATGGATAGCATGCAGTAAAAACTCTATAGCATGGTAATAGAAAAATATGAAAATTTCCATGTATAATGCATAGAATCGAGCAAGGGTAGAGGGATTTTACTCCTAGTAAGTTGTTTAAGCCAATCATGAGATAACCTACCTCTCGGTTTGCTCCTAGACTGCGAATGTGTTGCCGGAAGAGGGCTCCCGTTCCTACGCGTCTTGTGTAGAAACAACAACTTCTGCGCTTCCTAACTCTTCGACCACTTGATCTCCTAACACCAAAATTTAGGGAACGTCAGAAGACACTATGAGGAATAAAAGCTTCTAAAGAAAAAACCCGAATTAATGACGTCCTACCTTCGAACCACGCGATCCAAAATTAGGGTTCGCGCAGGACGAACATAGGCCTTATTTATAGGGAATGACCTAGGGTTGAGGGATTATGTGGAATTAAGAGTCCTATGGGGTGTCAATTCGATCCCCTAAGAGTCCTAGGCAAGTTTCTATGCCTGATCACATCGATCCCTGGCGATTTGGTAGATAAAAATCTAAACTTTACTAGGTTTATAACCTTCCGTTTACGGAACTAGGTCGCAGACGGGTCAAGACCGCTATCACCAAGGTCACGGTCGCGTGACTGACCGCGACTTACCTGGCTTTTCAAAAATTAAATTTTATTATAATTCAAACTCTAATTTTTTCCCTATTTATCTTCTTTAATTAGGGAATTAACCCTAATATGTCTCTAGGGTTTGGGCTTGGGCCACAAGCTTAGGTTTTAAGGTTTAAGGCCCATTTCAAGTGGGCTTAACCACTTGGTTATTAATTGGGCCTATTTCTGAAAGGCCTTAACCTATTAATCAATTAATTAGCCCATTAAACCCTTTTTAGGCATATTAAATGCTTAGATAAATCCCTTTAAATTTTTATTAATTCTATAAAAATTACCAGGGTTGCTACACCTTCCCCCACTTAAAAATAATTTGGTCCCCGAATTCATTGCATGGGATGACAATGTAGTTTACTTACAGTTAAATAACTCTGAAAATCTCTTACGCATAACTTCCTCCGTCTCCCATATAGCTTCTTGATCTAGGCATTTACTCCATTGGATCTTTAGCATGGGAATAAGTTTATTTCGAAGCTGGCGTACCTCTCGATCAAGTATTTTGAGTGGCCTTTGCTCATACGTCAAATCCTTCTGTACCACCAGATCGTCATGACTAATAATATGAAATAGGTCATGAACGTACCTTTTAAGCGTCGAGACATGAAACACATCATGAACTCTAGATAATTGTGGGGGTAAAGCTATCCGATACGCGACCTCGTCAACCCTTTCAAGAATTTCAAAAGGGCCAATAAATCTCGAAGTAAGTTTGCCTTTGATGCCGAATCTTCGAATTCCACGACCTGGGAAAATCTTGAGGAACACATGGTCTCCACCTTGGAATTCCAAGTCTCTTCTTCTAACATCAGCATATGTCTTTTGCCTTGACCGGGCCATCTGGAGTCTCTCCCTGATAAGTTGTATCTTCTCGGTGGTATCCCTGACAAGATCTGGGCCTAGAAGTTATTTCTCCCCAACTTCATTCCAACAGATAGGTGAATGGCAACTCCATCCATATAGTGCCTCGAACGGTGCCATTTGTATGCTAACTTGATAGCTATTATTGTAGGTGATAGGATTGGTGATCCTCTCTGATTCTAGATGTTAGAATCGGAGTGAGCACGACTGAGATCCATAGGGGGGTGAATGGATCCCAGTAAAAACTTTTACAGAATTAAAAACTTGAAAACTACTTTCACTGATTTAAATTGAAAGCAACACTTTCTTGAGGAATAGTCTCTTCATGTAGACTTAATCTCAAACACTCAGTATGTAAATGATTCCAACAATTATCACTTGAGTGAAAAGAAATGCCAACACTTAAGTACGAGGTGGAGGTGTGATCTAGGATCCCCCACGCAAGGTATGACATTCTTGATTGGCGTAACCAATCTTTCCTGCCACAGCTTTTGATGTCCTTGATAGTTGAAGGAATTTACTTCTCATTCAAATGAGAATAAGATCAAAATCAAATGAAGACTGTGAACTACCCTAAGCATACATCTAATCGAAGTAGTAAACAAATAAGCAATCACACAGAAGATTTTTTAGGTGGTTCGGTCTCAACCTTGAGATCTACATCCACTCCACACTCAAACCTGAGGGTGGATTCCGCTAACACACAGCTTAATCTGCTGATCCACAACTTTGGGGACGAATCCCTACAACCACTGAGTAACACAGCTTGGTATCCGCTGACTGACATCTTGATCCGCTGAGCCTCATAGCTTGCTAACCCGTTGAGCACCACAACTTGCTGTCCAAGGAGTTGCTCCTTGCCGCTGAGCATCACAGCTTGCTCCACTGCCAAACAGCTTGAAACATAGAGAGAAAATAAAAGAACAAAGGACTGAAAATAATGACCAGATGAAACATGAAAACTAATATTGCTCAAGTGAGCAAACGATTCTATATCTGATCTAGGAATAACGAACGTTTCTCTCACTTATTCTCCTCTTCTTCGATACTCTGTTCTAGCTTTTCATCTCTTTTTCGCAATTCACTCTCACTCTCCAGCACTCTACTCTTCTATGATCTCTGACGCTCTCATTGCTCTGAATCCTCTCTTCTCTATTTTTTCTTCTCTATTTTTTTCTTTTATATTTCTCTTTCTCTATTTCAGTACTTGCTTCAAACGAGAGTTCTCCTTTTTATATATGATCAAACTGGATTAAGTGGTCCCCACTATTTTAGTCCGGCTCTTGGAGAGAAGATTCCCACCAATATCTTTTCATAAAAGTGGCTTGAATTGATCCACGTGTCAGATCTTGAAGACTAGGCGAATCCACGTGTCTGATCGTTCATGAAAAGTTGGGAGCCTTGGATCACGTGCCTGATTACTCAATTCTGGGATCATGTGATAACTTGAATCTTTGCTGCACTCTGCCTTTTAAGTGAATGATTTAATTCCTGTCAATAAGATATAAGACATTTCATCAAATACCTCTTCGTCATATTGGTTTAGAAAACTACACACTTAATCAATTTCAGAGAAATCAAATGCACAGATCAAGGACTCTATGACAATGCAGATGCATTAAAGTATATGCCCCAATGCATAGACTTGATGACTTGGATTCTATATGTGCATCGACCTATACTATGCATGTGCACAGACCTTAGACTGTGCATGTGCACAGACTTTAGACTATCCATGTGCACAGACCTCAGACTGTGCATCAACCTTATAAAGCAAGTTGTAGAATGTGCATCGACCTTGTAGAACAAGTTGAAATACATGCATCGACCTGATGTGCATAATACTTGCATGAGCGTCGGCCTTCTAGAATAAATGTAAGGATGTGCATCGACCTTGCATTACACAAGGTGTAATGTGCATCGACCTTGCTGAGCACAAAGTGAAATGTGCATCGACCTTGTTGAGCGCAAAGTCACTAGTGCACCGACCTGATACACTGGTGGCGTAAACATGCACCGACCTGTGTGACTGCATGTGTATACATGCATCGACCTGTGTGACTACATGCGAGTATATGCATCGACTGAAGGCACAAACATGCATCGACCTTATTTTCAACATAGTACAAAGATGCATCGACCTGATAGGCTTTAGACTAGAAAGTGCATCGACCTTATCTAACTTGCATGTGAACATGCATGGACCTAATATGACTTAGACATGAATATGCATCGACCTTACATGACTAAAACATGAATGTGCATCGACCTTATATGATTATAGCATGAATGTGCATCGACCTTTTTTTTCTGACACTTAGAGTATGAAATGACTTGATCAACATGAATGGCTCTATGCAATTCAGTCACATCATGATTCATAGTGTGACGTCATCAAAATCAAGGTTCCAACAGTAGGCAAACTCGACCAGAGACAAGTGATTGTGCCAACTTCCACCAAAGTCAATTACACATGCCCTAAGCATATCTTCAACTATCTGATTGGTTCTTCCAATCTGGCCATCGGTTTGTGGATGAAAAGCAGTGCTGAAATTTAACCGGGTCCCCAAAGAATGTTGTAGACCCTTCCAGAATTGTTATGTGAAACGAGGATCTCGGTCAGATATGATAGTGACAGGGACACCGTGTAGTTTAACAATCTCCTTTATATATAATGATGTCAGGACATCCATGGACCATCAACTTTTAATAGGTAGAAAGTGTGCAGATTTTATCAATCGGTCTATTATCACCCATATGCCATCATGCCCACCTCTTTTCTTAGGCAAACCTATGATAAAATCCATCCATATACTCTCCCACTTCTACTCGGGAATTTCTAAGGGATGTAGTTTCCCAGCGGACTTTAGGTGTTCCGCCTTGACCTATTGACAAGTGAGGCAGCGAGATACAAAGTTTGACACTTCTCTCTTCATATTGGGCCACAAAAAATTTCTTTTTAAGTCTTGATACATTTTGGTAGCACCAGGGTGAAGTGAATATCTTGACCTGTGGGCTTCTTCCATAATTAATTTCTTTGTCTCCTCATGATCTGACACACAAATCCAACCTCGGAATAGTAATCTTCCTTCGATCGTGATAGAAAAATCTGGACGTTGATCAATATTGGCTTTGATCTCCACCAGCGTAGGGTAATTTTCTTGCAACTTGACTAGATGTTCTATTAATGTAGGTTGTGACCAAATATTGGCAACAATAAACTCCTCATTTTTCATGTCAACATCGAGATTCAACTTAGCAAACCCTTCAAGAGGGTTTGTCATACCTCTCCTGAGGCTTGATAAGGTTGCTAGTGGTCTTCTGCTAAGAGCATGCGCTACAGCATTTGCCTTCGCCGGGTGGTATTGGATAGGGAAATCAAAGTCCTTGAGGTACTCTTGCTATCTCCTTTTCCTCATATTTAAATCTTTTTGAGAGAAGAGATATTTCAGACTTTTGAGAATATAGTGAATTTCTCTCCATAGAGATAATGTCGCCATATCTTCAAGGCAAAGATAACAGCAGCAAGCTCAAGATCATGTATCGGGTAATTTTTCTCATGACGCTTCAACTGCCTTGAAGTATAACAGATCACCCTATCATGCTGCATAAGGACACACCCAAGGCTAACGCCTGATGCATCGGTGTAGACTTCAAAACCACCACCTTGGATCGGTAGTGCTAAGACAGGTGCAGTAGTCAGATGTTCCTTGAGGGTCAAGAAACTCTCTTCACAATCCTTTGACCATATAAAAGAATTTTTCTTTCCTAGTAAGTTTGGTCAGAGGGACGGCGATTTTTGAGAAATCCTTTATAAATCGCCTATAGTAGCAAGCTATACCAAGGAAACTCCTGACTTCAGTCACCGTTGTAGGTCGGCTCCAGTTTTTAACAACTTCAACCTTAGAAGGATCCACAGTGATACCTTCCTTTGAAATAATATGGCCAAGGAAAGAAACCTTTGTTTTACGCCGCGGGGAGTCACTTATGTTTTGTCCTCGTGGCGGGGGCGCACACTCGCCTTTTACGGAAGGCCGAGATAGGTTCACTGGGCATGCGGGGATTTCGGGGGTATTGAGAAGAAGGCAGAGAGAATGATATGAACGCGCTGGAAGGGATGGCGTAGGTTTAATCGTTCTGGGAGACTGGGACGGGGATGGCTGGGTGGAATGCGGGCGTGCCAGTCGATTTCTCGACGATTACCGGCGGAACCAAGTGTTTGACTAGGGATGTGCCGCCAGGGCATGGCACGTGAGCACGGAATGTCGTGCGCCACGTGGAGAGGAGGAGGTTCCGCGGGTACAAGTGCACAGGCGATTATGGGGAGTCGTGTACTGGATGTCTTTCCCCACCGATGGCAAGCGACCGGTGTTTATTTTACATCGGATTAAATCCGAACACCTTTTTTTCTACTACCGAAGATAGAGTCAGGGACCCTGGGAGCCGCGACGTTGGGAGGGCTTAGTCCGTGCAACAGCGACAGGGCAACAGTAGCACAATAGGGATAATTGGGGGCAGAGAGACTGGTTCCGACGAGGAGGGGGATCCGCTCCCTAACTGGATTACATGACTTCTATGCCATGAAAGGCATTTATATGGGGGCGTGAGTGCCCGATTACAAGTGCTTGCAAGCCGCGGGACAATTCCGTCATTGATGACGGTCCCCGGGTCATTGCGTTATTGTGTGGATAGTTCCGTATCTTTACATAGTATCCATCAGAGGACTTGTGACTCAGTAGGATGGCACCCGAGGGGCGTCACAATGCATTCCCGACATGGGACAGTGTCGAGGTCGGGGCAGTAGGGTACCATAGGCACCATTGTGCTGGGGAAGTTGAGTGGTTGGGTGTCGCGGGCCCCGATGTGACTGGAGTAGCTGGCAGTCGGGTGTCGGGGGCACCGTTGTGACTGGAGATGTTGAGTGATCGGGTGTCACGGGTCCCGATGTGATTGGAGTAGCTGGCAGTCGGGTGCCGGGGGCACCATTGCGACTGGAGTTATTTAGTGATCGGGTGCCGCGGGTCCCGATGTGACTGGAGTAGCTGGCAGTCGGGTGCCGGGGGCACCGTTGTGACTAGAGTTGTTGAGTGATCGGGTGCCGGGGGCACCGTTATGACTTAAGTAACTGGGCGCTGTGAAGAGGCTGAGATCCGAGTAGAGGTATATGTGTTCAACTGGTTTCATGCTGTATGAGAGCCACGTGGGCTTTACAAATGGGCCGAGGAGGCTGAAGATATGGGTGCAAGCCACGGGACAATTCCGACACGTGGGTCGGTCCCCGGGTCAATGCTGGATAAGGCAGATATTCATGTGTTTTACAGAGGCTCCCCCATGAGGAGATCGAGACTGCCTAGGTGGCAGGGGCGGTCGTGGGCTGGCGCCTAACGGAGGTTGGACGCGGCTCAAGGTGAGCGGTCGGGTCCGGGCCTCAGAAGGTTCCGCGATCATGCTGGGGAGTCGAGGTCAGCCCCATGAATATTACTACCGGGACAGGGTCCGGCTAACTCGAGTCATCAGTCCAAGCGGTCGGCGGCCAACTCGAGGCGAGCGATAGGCACATGGTTCCGTGATGAAAGTAGGTGTAGCATCATGGCGTATGCGTAGCCACAGTGGGTTGTCATGCGGGTGGACCTGGGATGCAGGAGTGCTCGTCGTTGTCATAACGCCTTATACGTGACGGGGATGGACTTGTGTGAGACGGCTAGATGCCATGTGAGGGAAGTACGTGCGACATACCCTGGACGTGTATGAGCTGATTAACAAGCCAACCACACGCGCACTTAGTTCCTCGCGTTCTGGATACAACCCTCGTTGGGTGCCTGCGGAGGAACTTCGAGGGTGCAGCGGTTAGGTCGTAGGTCCTTGCATTGCATTCCCTGTCTTGAGCTCCCTAGGAGAACTTTTATAGGGAATGTGAAGGGTCAGGGAGGGGTTTACCCAGATCAAGTTGAGGGCTGGGTTTGGTCCGGGTAAACCTTTTGAAAAACCTTTTTTTTTGTTTACGGAGTGGGGAAGGGAGAGTTTAGGCAGACCAGCCCAAGTGGCTGGTCTAGTCTGCCTAAACCCCTCACGGAGGAGTTTTTTCTTCATTAAAAACTCTTTTTTTTGGTTTTAGGAGGGGTTTGGGCAGACTAGCCTGGGGTCCAGGCTGGTCCGCCTAAACCATGGGTTTAGGCGGACCAGACTGGGCCTCCAGTGTAATGCCCCGTATTTTTCAAAAAATTATCGGGTCTGGATTCGTGGGTTTCGGATCATTTTCGTGGGTCCTGGAGTGTGTTTTGTGATTTACACGTATTTTTCCCTGATATGCCTTTGGAACACTATGCAGGGTGAACCATGGTGTTCTCCGACCCCGGGACATGACCAGCGTGTTATGCTCCTCTCGAGGATCGCGAAGGTAACTTTTCGTAATTTTTTTAATTTCTATAATTTTTGGACTTTTCTATATATATTAACCCTTATTTCTCATTCTCTTCCTCTCTCTTCTCTTTCTCTCCCCCTCTCCCTTGGGCGGCCGATGGTGGCAGGGGAGGGCGAGATGGTGAGGCGGCGAGGCGAGGAACGAGGAACGGGTCGAGGATCGAGGGTCGGTGGCGCATGGAAGCTCGGCCGCGAGTTCGTGACCCGGCAGGGGTTTCGTGGCATTTTCTTCGTGGATCGGCGTCCACGACGCGTGAAATATTCAGTGGAGGTAGGGAGATGGACCCCTAACTCGCGTACTTCATTTCCCATGAGTTTGGTAGCTCGTGGTGAGCCGAGCGTGGGTTTATTGCCGTTTTGGGGGAAAAGGCATGATTTTGGGGTGTGAGCCCGATCTAGAGTTTTGATCACGTTTTTGGTGGTTTTTGGACACCATGCGATGTCTTGGGGCTTGGGGAAGGGTTTCCCCTTTGTTTTCCCATCACCCGGGGGTGATTGGGGCATGGAATGGACTTTCCCACCGTTTCTGCCATTTTCAGGCTCAGGACGCCTTAGCGGTCCTTCCAGAGACCGCTAGGCCACCTAGCAGTCCTCTGGAGACCGCCAAGGGTCCCCCTATGTCGGTTTAAGGCTGGCAGTCACGCGATAGACCGCCAGGGTCTTTTGCTATCCAGAGGTAGACCGCTAGGACCGCTCAAGTTTCGTGTGTTCCGGGGGTTTAGCATGTTGAGTTATGGTTTTGATGATTGTTGTGATTGTTAAGTTATGGTTTTGATGATAACTAAACTTAATGTGTGATTAAGTGATGATAACTAAACTTGTGATTGATTGCTCATGCTCTTGTTATCTATGTATGGTTGAGATGGCAAATGGCAACGGTTACATGGTCTTGATCTTTGGTTTGCATATGTTAGTTTTACAAGAGGCAAGAGGTTTCGTAACCTCTTTAATGTGAGCAAGTATGGTATTAACCTTGACTATCTTGCTTGCAGGATAAAACTCATGACAGTCACCTGGTGAACCAAACGTGTGGATAAGCACCCTGCTCCTCTACAATCCAAAATAGGTGGTATATATCATTTACTATCAAGAACCATTGGTGAGACTCTTACCTTATCTTAGCATCGATCTCACCATGTGTATCTCATACACCTCTCCTTAATACACCTCATTCATGCACATTAAACATAAAACCCTTCTGGCCATCGTGCGCCCTCGCCCGCGGATCGACCTGTGCGGTCAGGTCGCGGGGATTGATAAGGACATGAATATCTTGAATTATGGACATGTTTCCTTTAGCTAACACTTCATTTTTACAGGTATAGGTCTTTCCGGTCGACCATCACACCTTGGCCGGTCGACTAGATTTGCCAGAGCCTAAAAACTCCAACTTCTGCAGGTAGCGGTCCACCGCCCTTTGGCTTCCGGTCGACCGGTTTTCGCAGAGCCAAAAAGTTCTGGCTGCAGCAGGTTCCGGTCGACCGCCCCATGCCTTCCGGTCGACCGCCAGTCCCGAGTCCCCTTTTGTTGACTTCGTGTTTCAAGCTCGTGGAGAGATTCCCTTCCCCAATTGCTTATTCCCAATGCACCCAATCACCCCAGAGATTATGGATCTGGTCTGGAGCTTGCCTCCTAACCTTCCAAGGGTTATAAAACCTCTCTTTGAAGTCATAAACCCTAAGAGAGACTCCAAGAGAAGAAATCAAAAAGGGAGAGATCAAGGTGGCTCAAGGAAGAGGAGAATCACTGTAGCCGTGAATAGTGATCCATGGGCAAAGCTTCATCCATACCTGAGGGTTCAAGATCCATTTCAAGGCCTTCATCCTCCCAATAACTGAAGAAGCAAGAAATCAACAAGGAGAGATCGAGAGGAAAGCTATCAAATGAAGATTGCTGCAACGCTCGTGAACAACATTCCTTTCAACAAGTTCGTCATCCGATCGAAGCCGTTCTAGCACAAACTGAAGCCATTCAAGCATCCTCTCAAGTCAAGGAGTTCCAATCAAGCAATGGTCTCAAGAAAAGCTTAAGGGAAGGCTGTCCAAGTGAAAGAAGAAAGAAGTACTATAGCAGTGAATAGTACTCCGTGCAAGAAGATCTACATCAAATACAAGGCCATTCAAGCTGAGTCTCTTGCATTCAAGTGAAGAAGGAATCAACGCAAACATCCGGAGCATACACTCAGGGGGAGCTTAAATAAGGAGCATTCTAAACTATGGTTTATTTGTTCTTGTGTCTTGTGCTTTGAGTTTCAAACTTGTGTTTCTTATAAACTGCAAACACGTGTGTGTGTGTGGATCATTCTGGATCCGTGTTCGTGTGTGGTTTTATTCAGATCATAGTGTTTGTATGTGGTGAGTGCTGCATCTATCGCAACAAGTGTGTATGTTGTTGATCCGGTTGTTGGATCGTGTTGGAGACCTTGTCTCCGTGTGTGTGTGTGTGTATTGGGGTGCGTCCCCGTGTGTGTGGGCAGGCGTCGTCCTGCGTGTGTGTTTGGAGCGTCATCTTCGTTTGGGGATTTATCCCCGAGTGAAGCCTCACCGAGTTTGGTGAGGGGTGGATGTAGGATTGCCGCCGTTGCATCCGAACCACCTTAAAATCGCTGTGCATTGTGGTTTGGGTTGTGTATGTGTGTGGTTTGATTGTTATATTTCGTTACATGCTCGTGTGGGAACGGAGAGATTGAGAGAATTTGTTTAACAACTTTCAACTTCCTAATTAGTGTTTATTACATATTTCAAAAGTCAAAAGTTTCCTTAAAATGTGTAAACACCCAATTCACCCCCCTCTTGGGTGTCATTGATCGTGGGACTTCATAGCGGTCGAGAGGTAGACCGCTAGCCAGTGCCTCGCGGTCCATGTGTAGATCACCAGGGATTAGTGAGTCTAGGGTGCCTAGCGGTCCATAGGTAGACCGCTAGCCATCCTTTAGCGGTCTAGGGGTGAACCGCTAGCCTTCTCGGCGGTCTAGGGGTAGACCGCTAGGCGATTTTTCATGTACGCTGTGTCTGTTTGGCGTCATGTTGGTCTCCGATCGACCCAGTTGTGACCCAGTGGTTGACCTTTGGCCTCGTGAGTGTCCCAGACATCCCGTGGGTTCCATGACCGTGTTTCTGGGATGTTTAGAGGTACCGTGTTACCTCGATTAGCATGTCCGTAGGTGTGGTGGGTCTGAGTGACCCCATGTGTTCAGGGCTTTTGTGTTACGCTTGATCGAGTCACCATGTAGCGGTGTGAGTGCGGTGGGGTTTCCCCCGCATGTCGTGAGTTTCTCCGGAAGATGGTTCCCAAGCGGGCCAAGTGTATGGCCTTGGACTGTGAGTCCAATCATTCATCCTGGGGCTAGAGGTTTCCTACTTTTCTTTGGGATGGGGAATTGGCGTGGCGGCTTGTGAGCTACCTTGGGAATCGTGCTCCTGTGCTTTCTGCGTGGGCCATGTGTGTGGCCTTGGACTATGAGTCCAGTCACCCAGCCTAGGGCTGGAGGTCTCTTGAGTTCTCTTTTGAGGGGATGGTCTCAGTGGCTCATGAGCTACCTCGGTATTCATGCTACTGTGGTTTTAGACCTAGGGATTAGACTAAATTAATGGCGTTGTGCCGTTGAGTACAACGGTCTTGACCCCGAGTCTTATGACTAAAGGACCGTTGGATTTAGTAAGTCTAGAAAACTGTCTAGACTCCAATGGCTCGATGCCACTTGGTTCTTCTCGACTTTCACGTAGGGTGCGTGCGTGGTTCTCGGAGTTTCTCTTCAGAGAGTGGTCACATCAGTGACTCCCCACTAGTCATAGCCTTCCGACACGTGAGTGGCCCCACCAGGGAGTGGTGGCGAGGCTACCCTAGAGAGACGGTTTTTAGGTTGGTTATTGTCGGGCCCCACATCTTGTAGCTAGAGTCCAGCTGAGGGGAAAACCAGTCAGAGGGCCAGACCTGAGATGCATGGTCTGTGTGTGCACACGTGGTTGGGGGCAGTTGGACCCACCCTGACGAGTGCGACCCCAGCTAGTCACTTGTTCTGTGGTTACTAGTACGGTGTCCCCGTTCCACCAGGGGTCGAGGGGGACTCCTGAGGCGCAGTCTAAGATGTCAGTGGACGCATCCGGCCTTACTTCTGGTGGGCAGGTACTCTTGTCACGTGCGACGTGACTCTCCTGTTTCCGAGTTCTATTTCCCGTCTGCGAGACGTGGCTTCTAGACCGTTCCAGTGTGCTTTCCCGAGGTGGTGGCCAGGGGCGCTTGGTAGGGATTATTGAGGCCTCACCGTGCCAGTGTGGGACTGTGCTGTCCCAATTGGTCGTGTCTGTGTGAACAGACTTCTACGACAGGGTTGCTGTGAGTGTTCCTCGGTAGGACTGGTGTTAGAGTGGTCCGATTCTCGATTGTGAGATCGGGGTTTCCCTTTCCTATCACCGGTAGGAGTAGCTGTAGAGCCATGGTTTTCTCAGCTGTCGTGGTTTAGTACGACTGTTCCCTTCGTCGTAGTTGTTACTCTACCGTTGTTGTTGTTGTTGCTCTTGTTAGCGCCGCTTTCCCTTCCATTACTGTCATTGTTCTCGGTTGGGGTTCCGCGGGTTCCCTACTGAGCCAGTGACAGGAGGCTCACCCCTACTTTTCAGTTGCGGCGGTTCTACCTCGAGGGTCGAGGGTGCTGTTCGGTGGTTCTTAGTTGCCAGCTTGCCGGGCCGAGTGTTCACTTGGCATGTGGTACGTTTTACTACTTTAGACTGTACTTTCTGTTGAACTGGACTCTGTTGTAGTAGTTGTTTATTTATTTCTGTTAATTGTTGAATTGTCCTACTTTATTTCTTATTTCTTTGTACCTCCACACTCCTTTCAGCCCTTCCGAGCCCTCTCGGCTCGTGGGTGGCGGGCTAGGATTCGAATGGTATTGGGTTCTTCTCGGTATCCGGATCTTGGGTCGTTACATCCAGTCTGGTCTGCCTAAACCCAAGGGTTTAGGTGGACTGGACATTAGGCTGGGGTTTTTTTCATCATAAAAAAATGATTTTTTTTTTGGTTTAATGGGGTTTAGGCAGACCAGTCTTGAAGGTGAGGTCGATCCGCGTGCGAGGGCGCACGATGGTGGTGCATGATGCAATGGGTTCCTGGGAGTCCTGGGTTGGGCTCCGGCTTGCTGTAGAGTGGCTGGAGCATACGCGCGCACCAGGTGCTCGGGGAAATTCCCGACACGCGTGTGTGGGCTGTATAAGGGTGATGTGAGCTTCTGAAGCTTGTGGTTGGCAAAGATGGGTCTTCCTTTGACTTCAGGGAGCTAGAGGGCGGCGACCCGAGGGTAGACCCCGGCCTCATTGCTGGGTGCCACATGGCGTGGCTTGTAGTCAGGGCACCCCCGGGTCGGCTCGGGTAACTGTGTTGAATGCGGGTAAACCCGCAAACTGAGTGATCGGGGGTGGGCCCGATCGATTGTTGATGTTGCCATGGGTCACAGCGAGCTGGTTAGGACCCTTGGTTGGGCTCGGTGACTAGGGTGTCGACATGATGATGCTGTTTGTCTGGTGGTCGGGGTGACCCTTGCTCCTTGGCGAAGAATCGTATGATGCAGCAGGCTGTTCTGAGTCTCGAGTTAACCCGGTTGTTGAAGCGTCGGCGGTGTGACACCGTATGCAGGGTGTCTAGGGGTGATCCCCGAATCTTTACAGAGTGCCGTAAGGTACGACAGGTTGTCCTGAATCCTGAAACTGACCTGATTGTCGGGAAACTGGCTGGCATAGTGCCGTTTGCTCGGGGCCGATCCCCGGTTGTTATGTTGTGCCGCTTGACCCCGTGAAGTTTCTCGATTTCTGAGCCCAACTTGACTGGTAGATCAGCTTTGGCGATGTGCCATTTTTCTCTATTTAGGGAGTATTTCCCTATGCTTAATCCTCAATTAATTCGAGAAAATAAGCCGGTGCCAACAACCTCCTTTAGCCAAAATTCACATTTATTGAGCTTCACATAGAGTTGGTGTTCTCTTAATGTTTGCAATGCTATTCTTAAATGTTCTTCATGGTCCTCTTGTGTCTTAGAATAGATGAGAGTATCATCAATAAAAATGACCACAAATTGGTCTAGATAGGGCCTGAAGACGTTGTTCATCAATTGCATGAAAGCTACAGGAGCGTTGGTTAGCCTAAATGACATAACCACAAATTCATAATGCCCATACCTACTACAGAAAGCGGTCTTCTGAATGTCTTCATCTTTAATCCTCAGCTGATGGTAACCAGACCTGAGGTCTATTTTTGAGAAATACTCAGCTCCAGAGATCTGGTCGAATAGCTCATCAATACGCGACAAAGGATATTTGTTCTTAATTGTAAGTTGAGTTAACTGGCAGTAATCGATACAGAGCCTAAGGGATTCATCCTTCTTCCTGACGAATAGAACCAGCGCACCCCAAGGGGATGTGCTTGGTCGAATAAAATCTTTTTCCAACAATTCTTGGAGTTGCTTCTTCAACTCCTTGAGTTCTGTGGGGGACATCCTGTAAGGAGCTTTTGAAACAGGTGCGGCTTCGGGGATAAGTTCAATAGAGAAGTTTACTTCCCTTTCGGGTGGTAAATTAGGTAGTTCGGAAGGAAAGACATCCGGGAATTCTTTTACAATAGGAATTTCTTCTAGAATGATTTCTTTAGACTCGGTAATAATTACATAAGTAAGAAAGGCTTCATAACCTTGCGAGATAAGTTTGCAGACATGAAGAGAAGAAATAAGAATAGGATGCTCCCTGTATTTGATGCTAAGGAAAGAGAACTTTGGAAGGTCTGGCTTGAAGAAGGAAATTCGCCTGTGGTGACAATTTATGTCAGCATAGTGTTCGGATAGCCAGTCTATACCTAGGATAGCATCGTAGCCTTCTATGTCTAGGCATACGAGATTGGCAGGAAGATTATGGCCTCCTATAGTCACCTCGCTATTTGGGTAATGGGTTTTAAGTTCAGTTCCAGAACCTAAAGGTGTAGTAATAGCTAGGTCCGAAGGTAAGAGAACTTGTGAAACTTGCAAAGTTTTAGCAAAAGTAGTGGATATAAAAGAATGTGAAGCTCCAGTATCAAATAAAACAAAGGTTGGATATGAATAGATATGGATTGTACCTTCGATCAAACCATCTTCCTTTGGGTCTTCATCTTCCATCACGACATTTAAACGAGCCTATCGCCTATGCCCACCATCATTTTTGGAGGGTTGTTCCTTCATAAAGGGGCAATCGGGCATGCGATGCTCCCTGCTGCCACAACGAAGATAAGCACCGAGGCGCTTCCAGCACTCTTCGACCGAATGACCGAACTTCTCGCAGAAAGTGCAAGCGATCATGACTTGCTTTTCCTCTTCTTTCACCCCCTTGTTCTTGCCATTCCCGTTGCCATTGCGGGACCTCTTCTTGTTGTCCCAGGACTTGTAGGTTCCCATGATGCTGAACTTTTCTTCTTTTCATCCTCTCTTGTCATGCTTTCGGCTAGATTCTTCTCCTTTACCCTTGAACTTCTTGACCTTCTCAAGGGTCCACTCACATAAATGCACCCTATGCACAATCTCCGAATAGGTTTGGATATTTTGCAGCCCAAGTTGTTTGACAAAGATAAGACGTAGCCCATCCATAAATCGGTTGGCCTTTAATAATTATGTACTAACAAGGTGGGAAGCATATGGTGTCAACCGTGAAAATTGTAGTTCATACTCGGCCACGATCATCATGCCTTGCCTTAAAGCAGTAAATTCTACCGCCTTCTTCTCGAGGACATGCTAAAAGAAATACTTTTCATGGAAGAGTTTAAGAAACTCTTCTCGAGTGAGTTGTGCATTGTGCAGATGAGCCGAGGTGGCTTTCCACCACGTATGGGCGTCTTTTCAAGCCCTGCAGGAGCTCCGACTCCTCGAGAAGAATAGTCACCTCGAAGTTTGGGAAGAGGAAGGTGTGAGTTTGAGGGTTCCAAACTTTTATCAAGGCACCCATAGCCGTTCAATCCATGTGAATCTTGTCATAATGCTTGGCATGGATCACAAGCCCTTGGAGGTGCCATTTTGAAATAATAGCCCTTATGCTGATGGTGATGTTGGAGGTGAGCTTCGAAAGCCACGTCAGCTTGAAAAATTTCCTCGGGCCCGGAAAGAGAGGATATGGCTAAGGGAGAAGAATGAGGAAGTAAGGAAGAATTCACATAAAGGAAATGAAAGAAGACCTTGACTCACCTTCCGAGATTGGATTCTCTCGCTCAGATGACCCTCGACGTCGATAAGCCTCTTGGATTCGTTGCTATACCTGCTCCTCTTCGTGGGGCGGGAAAACTCACCCTCCATCTCAAAATGCCAAAATCTCCCCTTTTTCTCTTCTTAGCTCCCACAAACCAATCTATGATGCTCCTTGCTAAGCCAAGTAGGGGGGAAATTTATAGAGGAGGAAGGAGTAAAGACAACACAGAGCATTAAATGAGGAGTTGCCACTATGGACTTTGACACGTGAATCCTGCCTTGTATGTTGTGTTTTCTCTTGCTTTTGTAAATCATTGTGGTTGATTGATGTTCTGTACAGTCGGGTGTAATTTTGCTTCTTATGAAATAATTCTGCTTTACTGTGCTAACTGTTGAGTAGCATTCAAAAAAAAAAAACACAAAGCGGGGCGCTACTGTCCCACCACTATCCCACCATCAGTCACCACGGTGATTGGTCTCACCATGTCATGCATCTTACTATTAGAGCATGGCAAGGACCATATAGCCTGAACGAATTTGGAATTTGAGCTCCCCTTCAACAAAAATAGTGGTGATTTCAGAGGAATTTGGGTCGTACGGATAGGCCGTTAAGTTGTGATAGCTTGGGGATGATGGTTCCATTCAGTGAGGTGGTGCGTGGATATACATGCTCCGACTCATTACCGGCTCACGAGATTGGTATCCTGACCCAGTCTTAACAATTTAACAATATTATCCTTGGCTATGTTCTATTTTAGTTTATTTTTAATTTTTCTTTTAAACCCAGCATGCATTCATGTAGGACCTTAATGTCATTGTGGAAAATCATGCACTTAATTCAATTGTGAGAGTCACTATGCTTAACTTCAAAATATGAGATATTCCATTCTGAGTTGAGTACTCATTGTCGTCGAGACTACCCTGAGATGTTTGTCTAGAAGAGACCCTTGTTTGGATTTATCCTCAACTATTCCTTTTCCTTTACTCCATTGGACCCACCTTGGTCGTAGCACTTCCACATTGGCCAGTAACCGCACCCCAATGGTGAAACCTTCAGGTTCATAACCCAAGGTACTTCTATGCACAGAAGTTGGTCCCTTTTCTGAGTCGTGCTTGAGCGCACATTATTTCCTTCCTTTGTTTGTTTCTCATCCAAATAATTGTTGATTTTAGAAAACCTTCTTCGAGGTTAATTCGTTGAAACTTTGGAAAGATTCCAAACCGTGTAATGTAGAGAGCGTGTCACATCACATCTTGACATCTACTTTTCAGTCCACTCCCACTTCGTTTCAATGCTCTTCGTTCCATTTTCACTACGTGTCACTCCCTACAAAGCAGACGCCAAGGCGGGGCAGCTGTAGACACGTCATTTTGGACATTACCGTGAGTAAATCTCATATTACACCATCATGCACCAAAGTGGCTCGCACATTTTAGTTATTTGAGTGATTTCCAATTTTTACATGATAATCTCGGTCTCACAAAAAATAAGAATTTTTCATGTAATTAATGAGACACGTTTAGAAAAAAATGAAAAAATGTATAATTGAATCTTGATAAAATTATTTCATAAGCAATTGTGTGATGATTATTTTCTACATAAAAACTCATTGTGTGTTGAAAGGGCTAGACATAAACTTACTTGTTAAATTCGTATGCTTGAGGGGCTTAAGTATAATTTTTTGCATTTTTTTAAAACAACCTTGTGAACAGGAGAAGCATCTCTCACCGTGGCTATTGCAGTGTGATAATGGGCTTGGGGCATCAAAATTTATGAAAATCAAAAGCTGGGCCCATCCCTTAACTCCTATAAAAACACACCCTCTCCCACTTCTATAGGATCTTCTTCTTTCTCTCTGCAAAAAAAAAAAACACCCTCTCCCGTAGGATCTCCATCTCTCTTCTCACTCAACCCCCATCAGATCTCTTTCCACTCGCTCATCTCCCAGACCCTCTCCCTCTCTCCTTTCTCCCTATACACACATACCACTCCCCCCCGTCAGCTCTCCTTCTCTCTCACCCAGCCTCGACCTCCCCTTCTCCGCAGTCACTCCCCATGTCCGGCTCCGGCACTGTCACCCTGCACACCCGGCCACCGTCGCATTCCCTCTCTCTACCTCCCTTCTCACACTCACACGCACACGCACACGCCTCGCCATGCACGAGTGACCCCCCTTCATCCCACTCTCTCTCCTTTCCCTCTCAAACCTACTCCCACCACCGCCAAGCATGGCAACACCAGTCTCCCACTTCTCCCTCCTCTCTCTCTCATACATCACATCATCCCGTCACGGCCTCCGCCTACTCATCTCCTTCACACACACACACAGCCTGTAGCACCGCAACTCACCTTGCTTCTCCTCGCCGCACCTGCCAACCGTTCACTGCCTCACGCATACACCCGTCACACACACATAAAACTGCCACTCGTCGTCGCTCTCATTCTCTGCCTCTCCCTTCCTACATCGGCACCGGCCTCCCCTCCGCAGTCTGTACACACGCACGCAAGCGGGCTTCGCTCCCTCTCTTCTCGCCTCTCTCCCTTTCCCTTTCTCTCCAACACACACTCTCTCTCCTCTCTCAACCTCTCTTCACTCTCTCCCCCTCCATCTACGTAGCTATCTTTCTCCCCCTCTCTCCCTTTCTCTTTTCACCCCACACACCGTCACACACCCGCACCCTCTAACTCCTCTCGCCGTTCACACACCTCACACTCCGGTACCACAGCACCCCCCTCCGCACACACAGCACACTACACACAACACCGTGACCCTTCCCCTCTCACCCTGCTCCCTCTCTCTTCCCCTCTATAACCCACACACAAGCACCGCCGGCCGTCCATTCACCCCCTCTCACAACACTCACACACACACGTAGGCATCTCCCTGCGTCTGTCTACCTCTCTCTCCCCCCATCTCACAGCCACTCACACACACACACACACGGCATCGGTGCGGAGTCGACTCCCCCATTCTCACACCCTCACACACAACACACGCACACCGTGGGTCGATCCCTCCTTCCCGCGGAGTCAACCCCTACATTTGTTCTCCTTCTCCTTCGCCCTCTAACTCACACTTCACACCGTAGGTTTAGTTTTATTTTTTTTCTTTCTCACCACCACCTTCATCTCTCTCTCTCTCTCTCTCTCTGCATATATCCTTACTTCTCTCTCCAAATTCGTCTCCCTAAAGCTCTCTCACGGCGGCATACACACCGGGTTGGCTTAATAGCATGATGCCCCTAAGGGGCTTCCAAGCTTGGAAGAGAAGGGAAAACTCTGCCGAATCCGCGTCCGAGCCCGTGAGTTGCTAAGGGAAGGTTCTGCCCGATTCCCGATTGATCGAGAGGAGGTTGTTCCATCCCACCATCCGCTCATGCTGTTCTCACACTGCGAAAGCTCTCCTCGAAGCCCGCCATCAGCGTTCCAATACACCTTTCTTTCCCCTCTATTCCTCTTCATGTTCATTCTGTTAGTTGCATGCATCATTCATTATTTCAGTTCACAATACGCTTCTCTCTTTGAGAAGGCTCTGTTAGTGTATTTCTTCACAATTGTCTCACTCATCATCTTATTTTCTACCATTTGTGTCCAAAAGGGGTTTTAAACAACACCAACCAGGTGTGTGTTTATTCATGATTTCATCATTTTTTATCATAAGGGACTGATACTACGCTACTTATATTCTGATCCATTTGGTGTTTGTTTCATCTGTTTTGCAAGGGTAACCCGAAGGAAAGCCCTCTTCGTCGGTAGGCCGAAAGAAGAGGAAGAAGGAACCCGCATCATCTCCCGCTTCTGAGATGTAACGCGATCACTTCCTTTTTCATTTTGGGGTACTTGACCCCTGGCGATCACTCAACCACACACCCACCCTCACGCGGGTCTTTCTTTATTTCATTTTTGCAATTCCCCTTACCTTTACTTTATTTTCGTCATCCCCCGCCCCATTTCAATTCCAGTTCAATCCCGCGGAGAATAACTTCTCACGGCGGTTTCATTCACGCTATTTCAATTTCTGTCATTTCAATTCCAGTTCAATCCCGCGGAGAATAATTCTCGCGGCGGTTTCATTCACGCTATTTCTATTTTTGTTATTTCAATTCCAGTTCAATCCCGAGGAGAGTAACCTCTCGCGGCGATTTCATTCACGTCATTTCCATTTCTGTCATTTCCTATCCTGTTCAATCCAGTGGAGAGTAACCTCTCGCGGCGATTTCATTCACACCATTTCCATTTTTGCCATTTCCATTCCCGTCAAACCCCGCAGAGAATAACCTCTCGCGACGATTTCATTTACATTATTTCGATTTCTATTATTGTCAAATCTCGCGAAGAGTAACTGCTCGCGACAGGTTTCATTTATTTTATTTTTCATTACTATCAAAACCCCGCGGAGAGTAGCTGCTCGTGGCAAGTTCGTTCACTTTATTTCCATTACTGTACCTTATTGCACTATTTACATTCGTGTGTTTCACCGTTTCAACCCCGCGGAGGGCAAACTCTCTTCGGGGGCCTTTCCCCGTGTCTCTGCGCGACGCACGTTTCCCCCGTCTCCTCCTTTCACGTGACGTCGTTTACACTTGTTTGCTCACATGAACCACTACCCCCTTTCGTTCCGTGTTTTTTCGTAGAGCGATTCTGAAATACACCAAGCTCTCTTCACCGGCAGGGTTGCAATTCCTTCAAGTTATAATCTGATCACCCCGGGTCCCCGGGGACTTACTTCTTCGTAGTATGGTCCCTGGGGAGCCTAGTTTGGAAGGTGAACAAAGAATGGCCAACGGTCGGCGACATGCTAGATCCATGCTCCAAATCTCAGATATCGTTGCCCATAGGTCGTCGGAGCCCCTCGTAGGCTAGTCCTCAGAGTTTTCGCATCCAACTCGGGCTTGTGGGTAGCTGCTCTCAGCTTACCCGGTGATTTGTGAGGCCACCTCAGATCCGTCCGTGGACGAGTCTCTATTTTATACCTCGCAAATCCGGGATCCGGGGGAGGTGCTGTCGAAATTTCGCTAGGAACGCGGCTAAAAAAGAAATCCAGGTCTTAACAATGCTAACGATAAGAATAAGAACCAAAAAAATTGAAAAGAATGAAAGGATCCTCCCACGAACAAAAATGTCTGAACCCTCATGAACCGGGAAAAAAAAACCTGTAGACCTTCTCTGGTCGTTGCTTGCGTCGACTCCCTGGCGCTCCCGCATCGACTCCGCCAGCCAATGGTGAACCGACGTACATGCTCTCCCCCTTGCACTGTGTCACCTTCCTTTAACGTCGACTCACATCCCTCCTCCTATCCACACTTAACACCTCACTGCGCCGATACACATTCTCACGTAATACATGTGCCGATTCACACCCCCTTACGTGTTAACATGCCAACACTCGCACTAACCAACATACGCTAATGGCGTATGAATCGGCGCACACTCCCCTCCCCATCTTCCCATGTTAAAAAAAAGGGAAATCACGTACCCTCACATGCATTCACGTAACACCTATTAACCCACTCACACACACATTCACCTAACATTAACATGCACATTTCACACCACACACAATGCACACACGTAATAGTCTTCGAACCCCTTGAAACGGCACCGCCCATTCCCCATTTCCCCCCTTTTCATATAAACAATAATAAGAAGAAGAAGATAACACAACCACTCACTCACAAACACACACACTCACGTGATACTCCTACGTAATACACCCACACCCTTACACTCATAATAAACATGCAAAGGCAATAACGTGTAAACCGTGGTGAATCGGCGCACTATTTCTCTTTTCTTTATTATTATTTAAACTCTTTTTATTTTTATTTCTATGTTTTGTTCACCTTTTTAAAAAAATCAAAAAATCAAAAAATAATAATGCAACAAAATAAACAAATAAATAAATAAATAGATAAACAATAAAAAAGGGGTAACAAAAAATAAAATGTATATCTAAGAAAGCCAAAAAAGGGAAGAATAACAAAAAAAATGAAACCAAAAGTAAAAAGGTGAATGAAATGATGAAATAAATTAACAAAAATAAATGATAAAAAAGAATGATACATCCGTGCATCTAAAAATAATAATAATAACAAAAAATAAAATAATAATACAAACATTAAATAAATAGATCAAATGACCTAAACAAAAAAAACATGATAATGTCCATTCCGGACTCCCGTTTCTTCGGATCCGGTGAGTGGAATATCAATGTCGCCCCCTTATGTCGAATTTGGATCTCGAGAACTATCCCGACATAGTCATGATCCGACATTGTCTTCAGCTGATAACTCGTCGAATCTGACCCGCTCTGATTGGGATTCAATCCGGCTCTCCTATTAAACTTGCCGTACACGCGGCAGACATTTGCGCAGGTTTATCACGATCTTCGTCACTCTATCAATACGGACTTTCGTCCAAACATAAAAAAAATGGTCGATAAATGACCAATATGATTCTCATATTCACACGCCAGTCTGGGGGCATCTATCGCAGTTTCGAGGTTTGATTGTCTCGTTTCGTTAACATTAATTTCAGGCCGTAGGGCCCCTTTTTCTGGCAATGAATCAAGGATTTTTCCCTCTCCGAGGGGATGTAATTAACGTCGTGACCTTTACGGCATGGCGGGTTTCTATCCCGACACGATACCCATAATTGTCTGATTAGTCAGACGGCGCGCACCATGGGCATTATCTGAAGTCCGAATAAATCATCACTTTGTGATTGCACACCCTCGCACAAATAAATCGAATAAACGAATGAACAAACGAATAAATAAATTAAATAAAAGAAGTGTTCCAAAAGTGCGTACACAACGAGCCAGCCGCCTGTGCCCGCCATCATTTTTGGAGGGTTGTTCATTCATGAGGGGACAATCGGGCATGCAATGCTCCCTGCTGCCACAACGAAGATAAGCGCTGAGACACTTCCAGCACTCTTCGGCTGAATGACCGAACTTCTCGCAGAAAGTGCAAGCTGTCATGACTTGCTTTTCCTCTTCTTTCACCCCGCTTGTTCTTGCCATTCCCGTTGCCATTGCGGGACCTCTTCTGGTTGCCCCGGGACTTATAGGTTCCCGTGATGCTGAACTTTTCTTCTTTCCGTCCTCTCTTGTCATGCTTCCGGCTGGATTCTTCTCCTTTACGCTTAAACTTCTCGACCTTCTCAAGGGTCTACTCACATAAATGTCCCCTATGCACCATCTCCGAAAAGGTTCGGATATTTTGCTGCCCAAGTTGTTTGACAAAGACAAGACGTAGCCCATCCATAAATCGGTTTGCCTTTAATAGTTCTGTACTGACAAGGTGGGGAGCATACAGTGCCAGCCATGAAAATTGTAGTTCATACTCGGCCACGGTCATCATGCCTTGCCTTAAAGAGACAAATTATGCCGCCTTCCTCTCTCGGACATGTTCAGAGAAATATTTTTCATAAAACTCTTCTCAAGTGAGTTGTGCATTGTGCAGATGAGCCGAGGTGACTTTCCACCACGTACGGGCGCCCTTGTTTAGCTGAAATGTGACTAGCAGGACCTTCTCCTGGTCCGTGCATTGCATAACATGAAATATCATGTCCATCTCGTCTATCCAATTTTCGGATTCATCCGGGTTGGACGATCCCGAGAACCGTGGAGGGCTCATACTCCGAAAATTTTGGTGAAGATTTCCCACGCTAGCTCGTGCGCCTGCTTGTGCTACCGTTTGCAGGGCCTGGGTGAGACCCTGGACGGTCTACTACATGGCCTCCCAATTTGCTCGGTTAGCAGCCATTTGGAAAGCAAGGTTGCTGAGAAAAATAGAAAATTATCATTTTCTTTGGAATTTAGAGCCTTAACCTAACAGGTCAATAAAACTTTTCTTATCCCGGGCTCTACCCAATCTCACATGGATTCAGAAATTTCTTCCTAATTCATAGGTGTGGGACCTTAAACCTTGGACTTAACCCATGACTTGACATTTTTTCCTAGGACTTACTTAAGCTTAGACTCTGATACCAACTTAACTGTCATGCCCCGAGATATGCAGCGAGATTACGTTGGGAACGTGAACAGTCGACAAATAAAGTCTCAAGCTAGAATGATAATCAGAGCGCAATACACATTCTCATAGAAGAATGAACACCACGAGATATAACCAAAAACCTTCACTTTTATAAATCAAATCATCAAAGTTACATCTTACCAATCGACTCTTTGACAATGTGACTCACTAGACCCAATAAAATAAAAGATTTCATAACATGATCAACTTCACCGCCTATCACAGTGAAGGTCTCTAGATTACAATAACTGACTCAATACACTTTAACTCTAGGGCTTCTCTTGTACTTCACTCGCTGGCGGACCCATCACTTGAGTACTCCGACTCCGAGCCACTAGAATTTCCTAAAAAAGAATGAAAAAGTAGGGAATGAGCGCACTTGCCCAGTAGGTATCTTCGTATCAACATGAAGGCATTACTAAAGTAATTAACATTTTACCTCTAGAAGGTAAGATAAAGAAAATAAGATGCGATAAAACATGCGACTAAAACCATAATAACATCAAGAAACAAGATAGGAACTATAGAGATATGAGAGTTCAAGTATGAGAGCATGATCAAGGAAGATTATAATATGGCCTTTCAATAACGTGAATATACTTTTCATGTAACGAGAAAGTCATGTAACTAGAATGTACTTTAATAAGCATGTAAATATCATGAGATTGCCTCGTGGATTTCACTGTTTATAAAAAAAGTACTCCCAGCGCAATGCGACGTCTGTAATCATCATACCCCATGATTAATAGTATATTTTTGACCATCTGCCAAGGGGACTAGACTGGAGCCCTTGAACACCGTCCGTGCCCGCCCTTGCATCTTCAAGTTATAAATCAAGCTACTTCCACGAGAAATAATAATAAAGTAAGCCGATAATACCAAGTTGAAACAATAGCTTTACGACAATAGTAACCATGGTAGGAACATACCAAATGATCATGAGATCAAGAAAGATTTAACAAAAATATTATGCCATGGAGGAATTCTGGCAGCACAACGGTACATTAATAAATTTCCATAGTTTGGTAATGCCTTATTAACATAGTTTCAGGTTCCAGACAGTCAACAGGATGTCTGAGAATAGAGCAAAATCAACCCTTGGGTCAGACCTCGGGTTGTGTAGGAAGTTGCCAGAACGTGACTCACACTAGACCGCTATATTGAGGTAGCGGTCGAGGTAGGTCCACTATCTAGAAGGGAGTCGACGCAAGAAGGAAGCTGGGTCGACACAATGAACACGCTAGTAGAACGCGGCTCGGTGACAGCCGCTATCAGGAACATACATAAACAAAATAAGGCATGCTTACTATCATATATACTAGGACATAAACAGGGTTTGATCTGGTTACAGAACCCAGATCGCTGTTGGTCGAAGACCGCTACTTGAAGGTAGCGATCTCAGCGGGACCGCTATCTATCTGCAACAGATAGAAGCAAACATTCAATGTGCAGAGCCTATTTCTAAGGCATATAATGATGGAACTAATAGAAAACTAGCAGGGAAAACATGCTATCATGAAATTAATGCAAGAAAACGTGGGTAATGATCAGAAAGTTATTAGATTTTAGTTAAAGTTACATGGACAGCATGCAGTAAAAACCCTATAGCATGGTAATAGAAAAACATGAAATTCTCTGTGTATAATGCATGGAATCAAGCAAGGGTAGAGGGATTTTAGTCCTAATAAGTTGTTTAAGCCAATCATGAGATAACCTATCTCTGGGTTTGCTCCTAGAGTGTGAATTTATTGTCGGAAGAGGGCTCCCGTTCCTGCGCGTCTTGCGTAGAAACAACAACTTCCACACTTCCTAACTCTTCGACCACTTGATCTCCTAACACCAAAATTTAGGGAACGTCAAAAGACACTAAGAGGAATAAAAGCTTCTAAAGAAATAACATGAATTAACGACATCCTACCTTCGAACCACGTGATCCAAAATTAGGGTTTGCGCAGGATGAATCTAGGCCCTATTTATAGGGAATGACCTAGGGTTGAGGGATTATGTCGAATTAGGAGTCCTATGGGGTGTCAATTCGATCCCCTAAGAGTCCTAGGAAAGTTTCCATGCCAGATCACAATGATCCTTGCGATTTGGTGGATAAGGATAAAAATCCAAACTTTCTTGGGTTCATCACCTTCCGTTTACAGAACTAGGTAGCAGTCGGGTCAAGACCGATATCACCAGGTCGCTGTCGCGCGACTAACCGCGACTTACCTGGCTTCCCAAAAATTAAATTTTATTATAATTCAAACTCTAATTTTCCCCCTATTTATCTCCTTTAATTAGGGGACTAACCCTAATACATCTCTTGGGTTTGGGCTTGGGCCACAAGCTTAGGTTATAGGGTTTAAGGCCCATTTTAAGTGGGCTTAACCACTTGGTTATTAATTGGGCCTATTTCTCAAAGGCCTTAACCTATTAATCCATTAAGCTCTTTTTAAGCCTATTAAATGCTTAGACAAATCCCTTAAAATTTTTAATAATTCTAGAAAAATTACCAGGGTTGCTACACCACGATTCCTCGAAGGAGGAGTAAAGTGAGCCATGAAATGACTATTCCCAGTTTCTGAGGGACAAGTCTGGCTCTCTCCTGAAGAGGAGGAATGCTCGAGCACCATGCTCTAGGAAGTACCAAGAAGGGTGCACTTGCAGGGTGGTCGATACTTCACCATGATTCCTCTAATGAGGGGTCAAGTGGGCCATAAAATGATTGTCCCCATTTTTTGAGGGGCACATCTAGCTCTCTCCTGAAGAGGAGGAATGCTCGGGTGACATCCTCTAGGAAGTACCAAGAAGGCTACACTTGTGGAGTGGTTGGTGCTCCATTATCGTTCTCATGACCAGTGGGACCATGAAATGACCAACTCCTTTTCGAGGGGGGTTAACCTCTCCTTAAGAGGAGGAGACATCTCACCTCTTGGCAGTTGAACAAAGCCACCCTTGATGTTTCTGAGGGGCGCGTGCATCTCTTAAGGTAGAGAGGAGCATTGCTCGCCTCTTGGAAGCTAAAGGGCCACCCTTGATGTTTCCGAGGGGTGTGTGCATCTTCCTAAGGTGGAGAGGAGCATTGGTCATCTCTTAGAAACTAAAGAGCCACCCTTGATATTTTCGAGGGGAGTGTGCATCTTCTTAAGGCGAAGAGGAGCATTTTTCACCTCTTGGGAGCTAAGGAGCTACCAACGTTCCTGTGAGCACTGATGATGGAATGACATGGCGACAAGCTATAACTCAATCCACTCTTTTATTGGAAGAACGCCTTGAGGTTTATAGAGTTCTAGATGCAGGGGATTTTCCGGTCCTCAAGGGATGATAGACTGTATGCTCCCTTGCCGAGCACTTCTATAACTCGGTACGGGCCTTCCCAATTTGGAGAAAAAGTTCCCACGATAGTTCTTGGGTTGGCAACTCTGGCGCGACATAGCACGATGTCCCTAGGAAAGAGAGATGCTCCTTGACCCGCGCATTGTAGTATTATGCCAACCATCTAATCGAGTTTGGGCACGATCTCTGTCTTCTGTCAGTAGGTCCAAGTTCTCTGATAGTGTCTGATTGTTTCGTGCTTCATCGAACTAGCTGACTATCAAAGTTGGATTGGATATCTTGATCGTTATAACTATCTCAGCACCATACACAAAGTGGAGTGGAGTTTCTCCAGTTGCTACCCTAGCGGTGGTACGGTATGCCCACAAGATGCTTGGAATAGTGTCCACCCATGACTTGTCGACATGCTATAGGTGGGTCTTGATGCCGTAAAGGAGAGTCTGATTAGCATTCTCTACTAGACCATTGGCCTAAGGATGTCCCACCGAGGTGTAGTGATTCCAAATCCCTAGTTTCGAGCATTTCTCTCGGAAGACAACATTGTCGAATTGTCTGCCATTATCTGTAGTGAGGACAAGTGGGATCCTAAATTAGCATATGATGTTGCGTAGGATGAACTTCCAAGTTGTCTCACCTGTGATCTTCCCAAGAGGTTCTGCCTCGACCCATTTAGTGAAGTAATCGATAACGACGATGAGAAATTTTTTCCTCCCCTGAGCTTTTGGGAAGGGACCTAGGATATCCCCCCCCCCCCCACCGAGCAAATGGGGGAGGCTCCATTAGGGTGTGAAGTTGTGTCATGAGCTGATGATGTAAATGCGTGTATGTGGATGCACTTTTCGACACACTTATCTGTTTATTCTTTTGTTTATTTGTTTGATGTGGTTATTTATTTATCAAGTGCGTGGGTGTGTCAGTCACAAAGTGACGATTTATTCGGACTCCGAGAGAGTCCTAGTTCGCCCGATCCGACTAATCAGATGATTGTGTGGTTTGTGTCGGGACCAAAATCTGACGCGCCATGAAGGCCACGGCGTCATTTACATCCCCCATAAGGGAGAACACCCTTGATTAATCGCCGGAAGTAAGGGCCCTACGGCCTGAAGAAATTATCAATAAGACAAGATGATAAAGGAAACTCGAATTATACTAAAACCCGTATCGGGGGTATGAAAATCTAAGTCATCTCTGTCACTCATGGACCATTTCATATTCGAACGGAAGCCCATATTAAAAGTGAGACGAAGATGGTCATAAACCCGTACAAATGTCTGCCGAAGACACGGCAAGTTTAATGTTTAATACGAGGATGGGTCAAGTTTCGAAGAGATTTTGGCTCAAGCAAGGATGACTCATGACCATGCTTAGGAATAATCCCCGGGGCTCATAGCCAGCCTGCATGGCAGCATCGATGTTCCCTCGACGGGGTCCCAGGGGAGAGGAGATCTCTGAGATGTTAGCCAATACGTGCAAATTCTTATTACTATTTCTTTTATCATATCAATTTTTTAATGCCATTTGAATGCGGGTTTGTTCCTTTCATATGTCCTTTAACATTTCTTTGTTCGGGTAGCGATGCCGGAGGACCTGAGGTCGATGTAGGGGGCAGCCGAATCTAAAGGAGGTCGACGTAGGAAGGCCTGAGGTCGACGCAGGCAGCAACGGGGTTGAAGGGAGGTCGACGTAGGAGAGCTTAAGGTCGACGCAGGAGGGCCTGAGGTCGATGTAGGCAGCGCCTGAATTGAAGGAAGGTTGACGCAGGAGGGCCTGAGGTCGACGCAGGTGTAGACACGCCAAAATCGATGCTATGTTGAGTAACATTCATGTCATGATGTAATGCCCCAAAGTGGACTTCATTACTGGTTTAATAAATGGGTTTTCCCATTCCTTTAGATTTTCTTTGAATATAACGACTGTTCACATGGTCGCTATTTAAATAATAATAATAATAATAATGCCTTGGGAGTTGTCGCTATTTCCTTGAATAAAACGGCTATGCGTGTGGGCGCTGTTTTAATTCTTGCCAAATTTCCCTCAGAATTAAATTCTATGAAATAACTCCCTTATGGACGGGCGCTATTTAAAGAACGCCTCTGCACACAGTTGCGAGTTGAGGAGGATAATCACGGCTAGCATCGACCTGAATCATCAACTAACGTCGACCTGAGTCCAACTAGCGTCGACCAGAGCTCAATTGGCACTGACGTCAGTAGATAGCATAAATACGGAAAGTCTAAAATTCCCGTAAAATAGCGGCAGACCTGGGGGTGCTATTTTAAAGAGCGACCGTCATTAGGGTGCCATTTCCATTTCGTTTCCGTCTCGTCTACAACCTCCCCAGAGGGTGTCCTTCCTCGATTTAACTCCATGATCGACGGTGGAAAGGGTATCCCTATTCAGAGATTAGCTTCTTTGTTTTAATCGTATTGGAATAAGGATCTTTAACCCTATAAATACCCTACACGTTTTTCACACGCGGGGACTTACGCATCTTGATTCGAGAGAGCTTCTTCTGCCTCTGTTGTTGTCGCTGGTGTCTCTCCCTTCTGCCGTTGCTAGTAGGAGCAGCGATTCAAGTGTCCTCTCTCCATCTTCTGCTTACAGGCGCAGAAGGGCCTAACTCTATTCTCCCTTATTTTTCTTTCTAGTTTGCATCTTAGCATTATCTCCATAACATCGCTTAGACTATTTCGACATATTATCTGTTAGCTTACTTGCATACATATCCTTCTTATCCTTTACTCCTCTTAGGGGTTTAAAACAAAACCACAAGGTGTGTTTATGCCCATATTGCATATCATCATCTTATTGAGTATAGATACTACACTTCTCTTCACTGATCCATATTTTCTTTGTCTTTGATTGTTTTCTTTTCAGGGTAATTAAGAGTAAAAAACCCCCTTCATCGGCCGGCCGGTAGAAGGAGGAAGTGCAACTCACAACCTCACCCGCTTCACAAGGTATTCTTCGCGATCACACTTCTTCTTTTGAGGTAACCCCTATGGCGATCACACTCCTAAGTAGCATTACATGCTCCCTTCCCCCTTCATATTTATTTACACCTTAATCCCTCCTTCTTTTTTAAATACGTCTATGTGACACGTTCACAAATTGGCGATCACGGTGGGACCCTTGCTATTTTTATTTTTGATTACCTCTCCTTTGGCACCCTCGGGTGCCCCTCCTTTTGGCACCCACGTGTACCCCTCCTTTGTGCTCCACGTAGCACACTCCCTTTGTGCACCAGGTGCACACCTCCCACTTGATTGGCCATTTTTTAAACTGTTCATAGTGTTTTTAAGGAGAAAATTTGATCTTTGCTAGCTTTTATATTGCTATCTATTTACTGAAACTGATCAGCGACTGCTTTGCAACTGCTATTTCTATAACCAGCGACCTCTTACGGAGGCGCTACTTACATTATTTTCAGCATTATTTTGTTTTTATAATCAACGCCCCTTCACAGAGGCGTCAACGCCTAATTCCAAGGCGTTAATTCTTGAGTTACTATTGTCTTTACTTTTACGATGGTTACTGTTTGTTGTTAAACAATGCCCCTTTACAGAGGCGTCATTTACATATTCTACGCCTCACACCAAGGCGCTATTTTGCTTTTCTATTCACTGTTCATCATGGTTTTACCGTGATCTACGACTGTCATACAAACGCTGTTTACTGAGACAACGACCACTGTTAGGTCGCCATTTCCCTCTGATTTCACATAGCCCTGGTTTTTGCTATTGTCTTCATCTACTTGCTGTATTTATTGATTAGCTATTTACTGCTGATTGATCTGCTTGCATTAGCCTACCTTCTAGGGCATTGGGTTGAGAGACCTCCTCTCTCTACACTTTTAGCATCCCCTACACTTTCTTGGGAAAGGAATGACCCTCCATTGAGCATTCCGTCTATTTGGATTAAAAATTCCTTGACCAAGGCCTCCGTAAGTCCCCGCACCCGTGGATTCCCTCACGGACGCCGGGCTGGTTGTACCTTTGGAGAACCCCGGAGTTTAGTTGACCCATGCGTTGGTGAAAAGAGAGAAAGAACCTAGTTAACCCGGATAATACATCCAAATTGAAACTAGGATCTACATTGAAGAGAGGACTAACTACTCTATTAAAAATTCATATTTTATTAAACTCAAAGAACGTTAAGATCTTCCTTAAGCATCATAACTTGTTTGGCAACTTGGTTGACAACCTATTTGAGTGATTATTTCCTATTTACCTTTGTTTGATTCGAATAATTCCTTATTATAATCATGAAGCTCCATTCAGGTATAATCGTCAACATGGCCAATCAAGAGTATTCATACGATTATGAGGATGGTCAATATGACCAATCTTATGAGGTCCCTCCTCAGGGACTCACTCAAAATGAGCACCTTCCTCAAAGCTTTGTTTAGTATGAGGGAAACTATGTTTCCTCTTACCCTCAAGTTTATGGGGTGGACACCACCGCTCAAGGGGTTAAGTCTTCTTCTCAAACCCAACCCATCACTCAGTCCACTCCCGGGGAGACCTCCCCATCTTTCAATCTCAATGACCTTATCAATGCTCTATCCCAGTTGGATGATACCCAACGCCAACGGTCCATGACACTCTTAAAGGGAAATCGGTCCTGTCTTTCTCTTCCAATCCCCCTCAGGCCGCGGGTGGCCTTCAAGTCAACCCCACTAATGACCAGGTGGTCTCCTAGAGAATCCCATCCCGTCCATGAACTCCTATTATGGTTACGCCGGCCCAATTGGCGAGCCATTCCGTGGCAAGGCCATAATAACCTTTACCTCTGCAACTCTTAAGGAGGCCTATGTCAAATTCCTTCCCTATTCAACCGGCCCCGGTCGAGTCTGACACCAACACTATACTCCTTCAAAAGATTGCTTCCATGGAGGAACAACTTAAAAAAGTCATGGCACCCAAGAATGCTCCGGAGGTCACTCTCCCTACTCTCCCAGTCTTCCACTTGCCTCTATCGGAGATGCCTAACTTCAGGCGCTATAAAAGGACGGGCAATCCGTTCATCCATTTGAAAGATTTCATGTATGAGACGTCCTTCTGGAAGGACAACAAGACCTCTTTGGCATATCTTTTTAGAAGGTCTCTTGATGGCCCGGCCCTTGAATGGTTCTTTTCTCTAGAGTCAGCTGAAGCCGGAGATTTTGACGTTGTCCAACGCAAGTTCCTGCAGAAGTACAAAGATCGAGTGGGTCCTTCCTTGTCTGTTACTAATCTTGTTCCTGAAAAGATGAAGTCTGATGAGGACTTTGTGCAATTTACCGATAGATGGAGGTTGATGGTCAAAAAATTAAATGATACTTTTTCAGAATCCGAGCAAGTAAAGATGATAATCTCTAATGCAACTCCACAGTTCCGACGCATATTGGCCATGAACAAGCTCAACACTATGGAGGAACTATATGAAAGAGCTCGGTATATTCAAACTCAAATGAAGGATTCGCCCATCATGGGCATATTTGAACCGAGGCCGAGGATAATAAGGAAGAACAATAATGTCAATACTAATGGTGGCACTACTGAAGGTACTGTTATCAATGAGCAGGTGGTCGCGGTTGGCAACTCTGGACCTTTTCACAATTCTTCCAACCTAAGCCCCACGCAACAACAACCACAACCGCAACCCTCATTCTTTAACCAAGTTCTTCACCAAGCAAAAAATCCTCCTCAAACCTTTCGGCCTCCACCTCCTCCACAGAACCAGAATCTACCACAAAATCCTCCAGTTCCCCAGCAATACCATAATGTGCCTCCACCGACCAACTATGATCCACAACAGCCGAGAGGACCTGTAGGCCCTAGAAGAGCCCACTACCCTCCATTACCCAAGAGCCTCCCAGATATATTTAACCCTCATGGCCTCCAACCTGCACACTTTGCCAAAGGAAAGAATGGCTTGGCCACCTAATGTGGATGCCTCTCGGTACTGTGTCTTCCATCGGCAGCCTGGTCACAACATAGATCATTGCTTCCATTTTAAGGATTATATATATGATTTGAATGACCAAGGCGGTATTGACTGGGATGAGATAAGGAAATTTGTTTCTACAATGAAAGCACGAAGACCTCCACGGCAGCAACAGGCTCAGCAGCCTCTTCAGCAATAAATTTAACCACCTCCCCCAATGCAGCTGGCTCCCGAGCAGCAACCAAACATGGGGATTGTCAATAATCTTGTAGCAACCCTACATGGGGATTGTCAATAATCCTGTAGCAACCCTGGTAAATTAAAAGAATAAAATCTTAAATAGATTAAAAGATTTAAAACCAATGATAAAAGTTCAACTCATATACACTTAAAACATATAACAAAAAGGGGCCAAAATGAATAACGCCTCCGATCATGTCGTCATTTAATTGAAGACTGTTCACGCAGGCACTAATTTAAAAATTGACGCCATCTTGACAGGCGTCATATAAAAAAATTGAAGACTGTGTACAGAGGCGTCATTTTAAAATAACGCCCCAACCTTAGGCGTCATTTACAAATAGAACCCGTTGGTGTTTGGTTCGAACAGGGATGTTAACTGGGTAAGTTTTGATTAAGAAAGGGATTGATACGTGTATATTTAAGTTTAGTAAGGATTCTACCTAAGAAATTTTAGTTCTAATCAAACTCCTAGAATCCATTAGGATTCCTTATCCTATAAATACCATCCCCTCCATCGAACCCATGTTGACACTATTTGCCAAAGACGTCCTTCTACTGCGATTCGTCTTCCTCTTGCTGCTACCTAGAGCATGAAAGAACATAAAGAAGTTCTTCAACTTCTTCCTCTTCCTACTACTACGGCGAAGGCATCATCTTCTTATTGGGAACGTGGAAGAATCATCTTCTTCTTCCTTGTTCTACTACTGCTTTGATGTTGCCGTGGGAAGCCTCTTCTTCTCTATTTTCCTCCTAAAGGGGTTGCGGCGTTGCTAAAATCATCTTCCTGCAGCTCCATAGAAGGGGCACTGATATTGCCTTTGATAAGAGCTGTTTCTCTTGATAGTTCATCCAAGCTTCTTCTTCATATTGCTGCTGCCGAGAGCTCTGTTGAAAACAGAGTATCGGAATATTGCATATCTCATCACCGTTCTGCATCGATCATCAACCAAAACTTCAAACAAGGTAGGTTTTCTCAAGTGTTAAGCCAAATTTAATAATTTTAGGCTTGTACATGCATGTAGGTCTGTAAGAGATTGCAGCTATCGCTCTGGATTGAGTTTTTAATCATTTTACTGCATGAATTGAATTAGCGACCCAGTCTAGGGCGCTATTTAATCTGACGACCGTGCAAACAGTCGCCAATTTGTTAGATAATTAATAATTACACAATGTTTAAAATTTAATAATTGTGAACCCTTACATGTAAACTAATGCATGATCATGTCCATAAATTCCTGCTATTTTTCTCTATCAGTTCATGTCTTTAGAATTTTGATTGGACATACTCTAAGAACCATGTGTCTACGATTGTACCTGCCCGGTGCAAATCGGACGATAAAGAAATAACGACCGCTTTTGGGTCGTCAATTGAATGAACGCCCCTCCACTCAGGTGCTATTTAGTGATAATCTAGAAATTTTGAATTATTTCTAGTCGGATTACCATATTGAAAATATCGACACGTACCATGCTATCATTTTGATATATAACGCCCCTGACAAAGGCGTTGTTTACTAAATTGAAGACTTAATCTAAGTCGCCATTTACATAATATCTGAAACTTGAGAATATTTACAGATTTTAATATTAACAGTATCTGGATGCAGCGACTGTGCGAATAGTCGTCACTTATTGAAATGACGACCCTAATAAGGGCGCCATTTCATGAAATGAAGACGTGACCTAAGGCGTCAATTCACTGTTTTCCTGATTTTCATGATTTTATGTAACCACTGTCGGTTGGTTATATATCGGCACTATATTCCATTCCTAGAATATAGTCCCATGTTTCACGTTGTTTTATCGTTTACCCACTATTTCTCGGTGATAGATGAACCCTCCATGGGACATTCCGTTCCTTTGGACCGGTGACTTTATCATAGAGACCTCCGTAAGACTCCGCTAGCCTTGGATTCCCTCAAGATAGCCGAGCAGGTTGTACCATCAAAACTCATGACACTACTTGATTTCCATGTCACTCTAAAGAAACATGGTATATCGGCCCTCATGATATGCTATTTTGATGTCATGAGAATACTCTTTAATTAATGGAATGGGAAACCATGCCATTAATACTTCTTAAGAATGATGTGCCATACTTGTGGACACTAATTCTATCTAGCTTAACATGTACAAGAACGAGCGACCATCTCTATATGAGCGCTTACTCTTATTGTCATGGCACCCAAGTCAGGGAGCCGATTCCACCTAGTTTTAATATGAATCGTGGTTATACCGTTATTATCGTCCCTATATGTTCAATCCTTGTGATTCTATTCTACAAGATCTACCTTAAAAATCCTACAAGCATATTCTTTTAAAAATCTATGTTGGCTATACTATAGTGGATGTCAAAAATACATGATCAATGCCTGCGCATATAGGGCCCGATCTGGTCCTGGGAGGAGCACCTAAAAGTACTAGTGCCCATGGGAGTTGTAATGATCATGGTATGGCATTGTACCGAAGTGCATGACTAGCTTGATAGACAATCCACAAATCTCGTACTTGACTTGACTTGACATGACATGACTTGCGTGACCCGGAAAGGGTATTTATTGTACTTACTTGAAACATGATAGCCAATTCTTGACATGACATGATCACTTGACATGATAGATATACGTGCTTGATTCTCTTTCTATCTTAACATGAGTTCTTGAAAGACTTGCTGGTTCACTCACTATCACTTGATATACATTCTCTATTCTCTTGTTATACATTCTCTATTATCGTTTTATGCGAGCATGCATAGCTTATTACATTTCATGTAACATGTAATCTACTTAAAGCAAGCTAGCTCTTGAGATATAATCCCTACTGAGCGTTCGCTCACATAGTATTTTTCCCTTATTTGTCAGGTAAGTCCGACGACGAAACTCAATCGAATGGGGAAAGTCAAGAGCGAAGAGAATAGAGCTATACCATCTATCCAAGCATTATCCAGTCTTGTCTTTTCTAGTCATTCAATGTACTTTTCATTTTATTTGAGTCTTAGCACTTTCATTAAGAGGATTGTAATAGAATACTTGAAGGTTTTGATGAAATAAAAGATTGGGTTATTTTACTCTTGCGCGCTCTTTCTTTGTGTCGAATACACTAACGCTCTGATTGACATGATTGATATAAACTCGTCACGCATCTCCGGGTTCTTTCCGCGCTCGGGGCGTGACAAATCCGCTACCGGAGCACCCACCTAATCAACAAGTGAACCCTGTCACCTCCTTCCATGAAGTAGAGAGGGGGCAAGGGTGGCACAAAGAAAACACCTCTGTCGGGGCTATAAATCAAACTCCGAACCAACCGCCACGTCTATTAAGAACAACCCCGCAACCAACACCTTTTCCTCACCCTTCTCATTCCTTCTTGCACACCACCAACCCTCCAAGCACTACCAACCCCTTGCGCACTTGATTACCTCTTGCTCCACAGCAAACACCTTCTCCTTCCACCAATCTCTCACCGTCCAAGCCACTCCTTATTCTCCCCTCACCGGCATCCATTCCTCGACCCACCACTATTAACTCTCCGCCTGTGAGGACTCCCGCATTGCAACCTACACCCACCAAGTCTGCCACAAATCCTTCCCCTCCGCTTAGGCCCCTCCTTGTCCGGCCTACACCACTTCCAATCACCCAGACATCACCTGCTCTGGCTAGCCCTCTTAATTCGGTCGTACCACTTCCACCATCTAACCCCGATATTCCTCCCACATCCACCAACCCTCCACAAAACCCGACAGAGGCACAAGCGTCACAAACTATGGTGCTCCGTAGTGGACAAAATTTCCACCGCGTGTTTCCACAACGGGAGCCAGAGCCCGCACAAGGGAATGAGGAACAAGAGCAAGAGCAGGAATCCATACCGGGCACTCAATATGATTTGCTAAAACATCTGGACAAAACCCCGGCTAGGATTTCTATTTAGGAATTGATCAAGAGATCCACCATTAATCAGCAAGCCTTAAAGGAATATTTGCAAAAGGTAATGGTCAATGAGGACCTCCCTGTTGAACAAATTACTTCAATCCTGACTTCGACAAGTGACCAACCGGCCATTCTTTTTCATGAGCATGAATTGGCTCCGAAGCCAGCTAGGAAGTATGCCCTGTGTATCACTGTGGATATTAATAGAGTACCTGTTAAGCAATGTTTGGTGGATACATGAGCATCTATCAATGTGCTGCCTCCCAGCACCTTAAAAATGTGTGACATTCCGGACAGTCAGATTCGACCATCTACTATTACAGTTACAGCATATGACAATACAAAGAAGCCACCTCTCGGCATGATTACCTTAAAAGTTGGGATGGGTCCTGTCTCGATTACAACAGACTTCCACATTCTAGACATGGATCTAACTTTCAATGGTATTTTGGGCCGCCCATATATTCAGGAGCTTGATGTCGTTCCCTCCACAAATCATCAATGTATAAAATTCCCACATAAGGGGCGCATCATCAAAGTCACTAGCATGCCCATTCTACCGTCGAACGATATCCACTCGGCAACGTCAGTACCTTCCATGTGGCCGGCCAATAGGCCTCTGTTATCAGTACTAGATTTTGCCGATCCGCGGCATGATTTGTTAAGACCACAAGCCTCAGCGCCTGCATCAGCTCTAATGTCACCTCTACCCTCCAAGGGGAAGAAAAAGAAGAATATGATGAATACCCCGGGGTGGAACATTTTGATGAAAATGGGGTACAGAACTGGCAAAGGCCTGGGCGTTAACCTCCAGGGTCGAGTAAAGCCTATCAAGAATTGCAAGATGATTCCCCGAGGCAGGCTAGGATACAAAGGGCCAGGCAAAGAAAAATGTAACAAAGATGATAAAAAGCCATGGGCCACCATGACTTCTACTTTAAAAATAGATAGGCAACCACTCACATGGTCTCTGCACACTCACTTTGTGAAGGGGCCCATTCAACAAGATGACGAGCAAACCACACTAGTTACGTCCGTATTGGACCATCAAGATGTGCATTCAGGCCAGTTTGCTCGTCATTTGGCAACATTAGTCACCTATAAGGCCTTGGAGTCCTTGAGGCTTGCTAAAAGAAGGAAGATGGATGATCCAGAATGTGAGTGGTACCGTTGGTTTGATATGAATGACATTACTTTTGCACTAAGCCGTCTATTTATGCCGACTAATCCCGAATGGCCGCCACTTATTCATGAGTTAATAGAAGAGCCAGCATTGATCACAGATAAAAGATAGTTGTTGAGTAATTACACTGATACTGGAGAGCCAGATGTGCCATTCGAAGAAGGCTTCACTGTGGACAAGTTATGGGCCGAGCTCTTCTTTGTTGATTCTTTGCACCCATCACTTATCACCTTTTTGTGCTCCAAGCTTTTCACCTCCAATATCTCTAGACCACCCGCGGTCTTGATCTCTTTGTCTCCCGAGTTTCTACAGGTTCCATCAAATCTTCCTCTACTCATGTAGTAGTTCTCTAAACTTTCCATCACGCCCCCACACGGGCATTCTCTGATTCAACCCTTCTCCAATCTTCCAATTTCAACTCCACCATCTTCCACTCCTTCCTCCCATTGCTTTATCCTTGAAAATGAAAAAAAATGCCAAAATTCAAACCTTCTAATCCTCCATCTCTATTGAAGGGACATCCTATTTTGATCATGAGTGTGCCCCGACCCAAGGGCCGCTCATTCAAGGTCCACTAACTGACCTTCTTTACCTCTCTAAAGAGGGGTCCCTTTTTGTACCCTCTCCTGTATCCGTTTCCTCTTCTTCTTCTTCTTCTTCTTCTTCTTCTTTAGAATTTCATAATCAGACTAGTTGTTCTTCTTCTTCCTCTAGTGATAAGAGTCCTGGGGTAGTTGTTATTAAGAAAGTCGAGGGTAAGTAGATTCCCCGTAGATTTTTGTTGGATTTAGCTAGGAGATGCCAGGCATGTTTGGCCCTCCCTGAGTTTTTGGAGGATCCGATACTCCTACCGGATTTGCAATGTGAGGATATGTGCTCCTTGGATGAAGGTTTTGGGGTTTATGATATTATGAATGATGAGGACCTTGTCGAAGAGGGGGATGAAGAATGCGAAGAATATGAGGACGAGGCTGACGCTTTTGCTAGTGGCATGAGGAGATTCAAGGAACCGTCAGTATCAGTAGAAGAGCCTACCAAAGAAGTCAATCTGGGCACTGAAGAAAACCCTAGGATTGTCCTCATAAGCAAGAATTTGCCTCCATCTGAAGAAGAGACACTTATTCAAGTTCTTCAAGAGTACAAGGATGCGTTTGCATGCAGCTATGAAGCTATGCCGGGTCTGGACCCTGCGCTTGTCGAACATCGCTTAACACTTAAGCCAGGATCCGTCCCGGTCAGCAGCGGTTAAGATGTTTCCACCCTCACATGGCATTAAATATGAAAGAAGAGGTCGATAAGCTCTATAAGGCTAGATTTATCCGAGTCATCCTCTACCCCAATTGGGTGGCTAACATTGTCCTGGTAATGAAAAAGGACGGAAATGTTAGAATTTACATAGATTTCTGGGACCTTAACCGCGCGTGTCCTAAAGATGATTTCTCCCTCCCTCACATTGATGTGATGATTGATAATACGGTAGGGTATGATACCCTCTCTTTTATGGATGGCTTTTCCAGATATAATCAGATTCGCCTGGCCGAGGAAGATCAAGAGAAGACTTCATTCACTACACCTTGGGGCACTTACTGTTATGTGGTCATGCCGTTCGGACTCAAGAATGCCGGAGCCACGTATCAAAGGGCCATGATGGCTATTTTTCATGATATGATCCATATTTATATTGAGGTGTATGTTGATGACCTGGTAGTGAAGTCTAGGACAAGGATTGAGCACCCCAGGGTTTTAGCCAAGGTTTTGCAGAGAGCACGAGAATATCAATTAAAAATGAATCCTAAGAAATGTGTGTTTGGTGTTTCGTTAGGGAAGTTTCTTGGGTTCATTGTCAACAAAAGGGGTATTGAGATTGATCCCAATAAGGAAAGGGTAATAAGAGATATGCCTCCTCCCATGAATTTGAAAGAAGCTCAGAGACTGATCGGGAGGTTACAATTTATTCGCCGATTCGTCTCCCAGCACTCATAACGGTGTAGGTCATTCTACGAGCTTACCAAGCCAAGAGTCAAGTTCAATTGGGATGACAAGTGCCAGGCGACTTTTAATGGACTAAAGGACTATCTATCAAATCCTCCTGTCCTAAGGCCACCAATTCCAGGTAAACCACTTATTCTTTATGTATCTATCCTGGATGACTCAATAGGTGTTGTCCTTGCCCAAGTTGATGAAGAAGGTAAAGAGAGGGCAGCCTACTACCTATCAAAGCTTCTCAATCCCTTTGAGCAGAAATGTACCGCTATGGAGAAAACCTGCACAGCTTTAGTCTGGATAGTTCAAAAATTAAAGCATTATTTCTTAGCCCACGAGGTTCATCTCATTGCTCGCATGAATCCCATCAAATTCCTTCTTGAAAAATCTGTCCTCACTGACCGATTAGCACGATGGCAAAGCTTCCTTTCTCAGTTTGGCATCATCTACATTCAGCAAAAAGTAATTAAAGGTTATGCCATCGTAGAACATCTCGCTCATCATCCTCTTCCATGATTTGACCCTGTTCGCTCAGAGCTACCAGATGAGGATCTGATGTCCATTAGCCAACCCTCAGATCGGATGTGGACATTACATTTTGATGGGACTCTGAATTCTCATGGCTGTTGGGTCCCGCGAGGTGCAAATGGATCTAGAAGGGGGGGTTGAATCGATCCTATCAAAAGCTTTGGCCTATTTAAAAACTCTTACCTATCAGAAGCATGAACCACTCCTATAAAGTGAATGAATTACCTAGGCACAATGCACAGCAAAATTAAGTAGAGTGGCTCAAATGGAAAAGACTCAGATTACAAGCGATGAAGCGTCAACACTTCTTCAAGCACATTAGTGATCTTGAGAGATACAAGCCTTGTAGTGCAGGGATCATTAAGTATAATACTAGAGCATGAAATAGCTTGCAACAATCGTGCGTGTGTGTGTGCTATGTTGATAACTCAAAGTGCATATGTGTGTGAATGCAGTGGTGATCAACCAAGGTGCATGCGAGTCTAACCAAGGGAAACACTTAGCAATACTTTCACCTTGGCGTCTGTGTGCAAGGGTGCAGCAGGCCGCCCAAGGGATGCAGTCAAAGTGCTAAGCTCAATTAAACCACAGATAAAACTGAAGTGCAAATCTGAGTGCTTGAGTGTGTAAATAAGATAACCAAGTATGGAAGCACATGAACCTGTGAATGGGGGTAGAAGATATAGAGCAATTACACATGATAAACAACCCACAACACAGGGATTTTTAAGGTGGTTCGGTTGCAACCCCGCAACCTACATCCACCCCTCACCCAAAATCCGGTGAGGCTTTCCTGCTGACTCACAGCTTGACCGGGGACACACCCCAAACCACAGAACAGAGAAAACCCTCTTTCTGTCTTCCTACACACAAAGCCGGCAGGGACGGCTACACCGCAAATCGGAGAACTCCCGATTGCCTTCCTACTAACCACCGGTAGGGACGAACTTCAGTTTCAATAGATTGAATGAAATGAAAATAGAACAAGATGAAAAAGCTCAAACAAGATATGAAGATATGCTAGAATGAACTAGATCTTGTCTGAGATTGTTGGATCTTGAATCTGTTGCTTTGATCTTCCTTTGATCCTTTTGAGTTGATGGAGAAGATATAGGATGTAGCTTGATCTTTCCTTTCAATCTTCTTGAGTTGATGAAGAAGAATGTTGGATGTAGCTTTGATCTTCCCTTGGGTTGATGAAGAGGTTTGGATGTAGCTTTGATCTTCCTTTTGATCTCCTTTGTGAGCTTGCTTGCTTCTCTTCTTCCTTGGAGATTGAGGGCTTCAGATGTAGGCTTGAATCCCTTGGATTGGATGTAGAACTTCTGCACGGAGTACTGTTCACGGCTACAGTACCTCTTCTTCCTTGGAGCTCCTCTAGCCTCTCTTCATCTCTCTTTTCTCCAAATGATCAACTAGGGTTTCTAACCCTCTTGTGTTGGTTTTATATCTCTTTGGATGGTCAATAAACACATCCCAGACCAGATCCACATTTTGTGAGTGATTAGGTGACTTTAGGATTAAATAATTACAAGGAGAATGGCCCTTCTCGAAGTGGAAAACAAAGTCAACAAATGTTGGCTCGGGGCTGGCGGTCGACCGGAGGCTTCTGGCAGTCGACCGCTACTGAGAATCACTATAGAAGATTAGTCCTTGGAATTTCCGATCGACCGCTACTGGGCTGGTGGTCGACCGCTATTGAGAAGACTGTAGACGGTGAGCTGCTGGCTAGGGCGGTCGACCGCCAGCTGGGTAGACCCTGGGTTTTCCTGGGTCGATCCGTTAACCTTCTTAGCTCAGTCGCTTAAGTCCTTTAGCAGCCCGTTCATGTCTGTGGCATCAAACTTGATTGTCTTGAAGATTTCTGTTGATTATATCACTCCTATAATCAAAATTTTGTTCCGGGGGCTCCGCCCCCAGAAACCCCCGCAAGGGGCGCTGCCCCCTTGACCCCCGCGACCTGACCGCGCAGGTCGATCCGCGTGCGAGGGCGCAATCATTGAGCTTTCACTTTGCCAACTCCACTCCATTCCTTGGATTATCTTGTGGCTTGTTATCCAGAAGTTGCACCGACCTTGAACCATCCATAAGGCAAGATATGCACTGACCATATGAGGAATATGCAATGACCTTATGTGTGATGCTATTCAGCTTGATTTCTGTGCTTGAAACATGCTAGATTTCCGTGCATTCAATATTGTCATATGCCTTGATATCTGTGTATCCGTATCCAGTTGCCTAAATTTGTGTGCCATTCTTGATCTTTTGCACTAGAAGTATAATGACCTGAAATATGAATATTAACATTATCAAATGCAGGTATAATGACTACAGAGGCAGACATCATCAAAACCATAAAAGTAATCATGGTGCTCACATGTTCAACAATGGTAGGGGAATCAGCATAGTCCTTTTGACACCCAAGGGTATCACCATTCCGCTCGCCTCTCAGCTTGCCTTTCCTGTTACAAATAATATAGCTGAGTATGAGGCCCTTCTGGCCGGACTTGAGGCCGCTCATCGATTTGGTGTTACCTAGTTAAAGATCATTGGTGATAGTCAGATTATTCTTCGCCAAGTGTTCACCAAGTGTCGCACACTCAATCCCAAACTCAAACCTTACCAGGAACTTGCCTCCGCTTATGCTAAGCTCTTTACTAAGTTAATCTTTGTACATGTTTCCCGAGATCAGAATATTTTAGCTGACGCCCTTGCTTCACTTGCTTCTTCCTTGGTTTTCCTCCTTGAGCGGGATTTCCATTCTATCATTGTCCAAAAGTGACTCACCCCCGCTATTAAGGATCCTGCATTCCTTAGTGTTAAGGAGGAGGTGCTCAAGAAGGTTAAGGAAGGTGGAATCATTGAAAGCAAGGTGCTCATGCTATTGGATTTGGAAGAAGAGTTGGACGATGAAGAAAAACCTTGGTACTACGAGATTGCTAAGTACTGTCACGATCAATCATACACCGAAGAAGCCACAATAGAAGAGAAGAAGGCAATCAGGAGAGTTACCGAAAGATACACTTTGGTTGGAGGAGAGCTCTATAGAAGAAGTCTTACTTGTGTGCTTCTCAGATGCCTCGATGATGATGAGTCATGGAAGGTCGTGGAGGAGGCACATTCTGGAGTCTATGGGGGCCATGTCAATAGCCAGATGCTAGCTAAAAAAATCCTTATACTAGATTTCTATTAGCCCACTCTAGAAGAGGACTACTCAATCTATGTTCGAAGGTGTGTTAAGTGCCAACTGCACGCCGACAAAATTCATTCTCCTGCTTCTTCACTCCATCCTATGTCCTCTCCATGGCCTTTCCCTATGTGGACTTTCGACATCATTGGACCTTTTGGTGATTTGAACCTCCTCATAAAACCGAAATTATTTATACTCACAGCCACAGAGTACTTCACCAAGTGGGCAGAAGCGGAAGCTTACGTGGAGATCAAAGCATCAACCGTCTGCAAATTTATAATGAAGAATATCATTGCAAGATTCGACATACCAAGTACTATCATCACCAACAATGGACCACAGTTCATCTCTGAAGAGCTTCAGGACCTCTGCAACATGTATAACATTGCATTACATCATTCATCTCCTTATTATCCGCAGGGCAATGGTCAAGCAGAGGCAACGAATAAAACCTTGATCAAAATCGTTAAGAAAACGTGCGAGGCTAATAAATTCGTGGATTGGCCAGAAAAGCTGGTTGAAACTCTTTGGGCCTACCACACTTCCATTCGTCCTCCTACTAGGCAAACCCCTTTCGCCCTCACTTATAGAATAGAGGCGGTAGTTCTTTATGAGATTCTTGTTCCTTCTCTTAGAGTACAATTGGATAAGAAGCTCTCTATTGATGAATGCCATGAATCTCTCCTTGCACAGTTGGAACTCTTGGATGAGAAGCGTCTGGACGCCGCCTAGCATGGGCGTGTTTATCATAATAGGCTTTCACATTTTTTTTAAAAGAAAGTAATTGAGAGAAAATTCAAAGTTGGTGAAATGGTAATCAAGAGAATCTTCGTAAAACTTGGAGGACCCCGTTCAAAACTCCAACCAAATTGGGAAGGGTTGTATGTAATAAAAGAAGTTTATCCTGGCAATACTTATAAGTTGATTAACGCTGAAGGGGAAGAATTGGCTCACCATTGGAACGGATTGTATCTTTAGAAATACTACCCTTAAGTCATTTTCAAAGAAAAAAACAAAAAAAGAAAGATGATGACGGTGGCATGGTATGTGGGTCATGAGATTCGAAAGATCAGAATCCCTAATTCATTATTCCAATCTTAATGATTTAATTTTGGGTCAATACACACACAACACGCTTTGCTCTTGAACTTTAGCGGTGCCTAACTAAATAGTGTAAAGAATTTACCCATTCTCTTCCTTTCGGTCCATGAGGGGGAAAGTTAGACCCTGGGCAGACCACTCGAACTTATCTGCCACCCTAGTAGGTGGAAGTCAGGGCCCAAAAGGGAACCTTATGTCGCAAAAGCCCAAGTACAATTAGGTTATTTATTTTTTAGAAAAAAAATAAAAAAAATCAAATATAAAAGAAAAGTATGACAAGAGGGCAAAGTCCCCGTAGGGAAAACCCTGGTCGTAAGCATGTATGAATAAAGGACAAAAGACAACAAAATTTTCCTAAGCCAAAGATCGAATCCCAATAGGCAATAGGGTAGGGGAGGGAAGTCCTCCTTGGTCTTCCAGAACCCCTCATGAACTTTCTCAACACTTTCTTCTATTCCCCCCTTTACGGTATGTCATAAGCTCGAAGAATGGTAAAAACGGACTTAGGATGATGCACCGTAGAAGTAGGGAGTGAAAGCAAAACTTGAAGCACTTTGACCCTTGGTTAAATTATTTGAGAATGGTTAATGAAGGTATAAGAGTTTAAAGCCTATGTACTATGCTACCTCAAAAAAAAGAACAAAAAAATAAAAGATAAAAAACAAAACAAAAATAACAACAAAAATAACAAACAAACAAAAATGTTTTCAATCAGCGCCCTAACAGGGGGGCTTTATTTTATTAATTCACGACGAAGGCATGGTTGCCATTTTCAAAAAAAAGGGGGGGAGTTTTTAATTAACGCCTATACATAGGGTCATTGTCTTACTAATAAGCGACTTCTCCTTGGTCGCCTTTTTCGAAAAAAAGAAAAAAAATTGTTTGCCATATCATTTGCTTGCTGGCATTATTGTGTGAGCATCTTTCAATTCCAGTTTGCATCTGTTTACTTGTGTGTCTCATTATCTTCTATTTTTCACTACGTGCCTTAGTTAATTAAAGGCTTGGCCCCTTGACCCTCTGTCCAGGTCAAAAAAAAAAGACACTCCCCTTGCTTACTTGAGCAAGGGGCCAAGCTGAATAGATTGATTAATTTGTTTGCTTAAGTGTGGCACACAGGGAAGAGAAGGAGAAAAGAAAAGAAAGAAAACAAAGGTACACAAGTGCTCAAAATGGCAAACTCAGGTGACATCAAAAATCTCATATATATGCATAAATATTTATGTATAAAAACATAGGAGGTGATACATATACTCTCACTCTCTAGCTCTCACCTCCACCCTCCTCTCTCCTACTCTCCGCCTCACCCTCGTCCTGGCGATGAGACCGTGGTGGGAGCATGGACCCCCGGGAAGCGGCTGACCTCCCAGCCTAAGCTCGCTCGCCAGCCTCATTCCTCTACTAAGTAGAGAAACCCACTAAGTAGCTCGTACCTGAATTGGCGCTGGGTCGCCCCTCGGCCCGTGCTCGCTCTCGACCTCTCCGATAATGCTCCTCCGCTGCCCTGGCCCGCTCCTTGGCCGCACCTAGTTGGAGTCTCAGCTTAGATAGCTCTCGCTCTCACTCGAGCCACTCCTCTCGCTCTCAGGCTAGCTCTCTCCTCCCCACCTCAAGGAGGATCCGTAGCTCTATCACATCTCGGGGAAGCGCCTCAGCCTTTCGGTGCCTCCTCTCGGCCTCCTTTAGCTCTGCGACCCGCTGGTCACGAATCGCGAGCTCGATGCCGGCTAGGGCGGCCCGAGTAAGCGCCTCCTGTAGCTCTACAACCTGCACCATTCAGCCGATTATCAGTTTTATAGTTCAATTCTATAAAAATAAAAAAATGCTGGTTTAAGTGATTACCCGCTCGGCCAGGTCGCACTCTGCTGCCTCGGCCGGCGCAACTGCTCCCGCAAGTCGCTCCTCCAAGGCGGCAACCTCCGCACTCGGCTCCCTCAAGCTGGATGCCTCTCCTGCCCCTCCAGTTGTTGCTCCCTGCTGGGCACGCTGCATTCATTGAGAACGTCAGTGGCTAAACATCAAAATTTCAGTAATAATCAATAGCATATACATATAGATAGGGCACTCACCAGAGTCTCTAAGTCCACACGTGTGGTTGCCAGCTGGGCCTCCAAGCTGTGGAGGTGGGCATGTAGGTCCACCGCCGCTGCATCCCGCGCATCCTGCATAAAGCACTCATCAGTTGCTTGTCTCATAAGCATATAATTTAAAATTAGAAAGCATTTATACATACCCCTCTTGGCCTCATCTAAGGCTGGTCGATGTACGTCAATGGCGAGCTGTCTGGAGCGTGGGAAACAATTGGGATCCCACCCCACAGCCAGTCAGCGAACTACTCCGGGAACCGCAACCTCCAGTCAGTCGCCCTCGTGCGTCCTCGGGTCTTTTGCCCGATCCCACGGGGCTCGGCTGCCTCGACCCACTCCTGGTGCAGGCCGAGTGTCCTCATCACCAGCCTAAGCCGTAGCGGCTCGATCTCATTTAGGCAATGAACCCAAAGGTCACGCTCGAAATGAGGTCGGCCCACTACGATCCACGGTTGGCCCTCATCTGGCATCCCCTCATATGGCCTCCAGACCACCTGCATGTACATCATGTTATCACATTTACATAAATAAAGCAGGAAATAAAGGCAGGAAAAAAATGCATCATATTTACATGCGTACCAGTGAAGGGGGATTGTCTCGAAACTCCCGTCGTAGGACCCTCAGCTCATAGGCGTGAGGCGCTCCGGTCAAAAGTGGCAGCCACCACCTAGCCAGAGGGTAAGCTGCCTCGTCTCTAGGTCGGGGGCTGAGCCGGTCCATTGGGATGTAGAGATGGCTCCATACCTGCATTCATTAGCATTTATTAGCCACATGCATTATCATAATCATAATCATTATACTGATGAAAAGAAAGATGCATACCTGAAGAAAAGGTGAGAAGCCACTGACGGTGGTCTCTCGACCTATCCCCGTGGACATGTCGACTATCAAGTGCGCTACTAGGGCGGCTCCCCAGGCGTACCACCCCACTCCCTCCAAGTCCTCGAGGACGCTCAGAAATCTTCAGTTGATGTCGTCCCCCTTCATCCCCAGCAGCAGCCTCTCGAGCATCAGAAATAAGAACCTCCTCAGATCTATGTCTGCTCTCTCTCTCTCTGAGCTAGGTCCTGGCAGTACACGGCTCGGGCTCTCCCGACCAACCTCTCGGCATACTCTCCTAAAGATTTTCCTGACCTCTGTCGGGAATCTCCTAGTCCCATAGCCCTTGTCAGATCCGTGCGACTGATCGTCCTGCACAGGGGGTTGTACACGGTGTCTATACCCAGAAGCCTCACTGCTAAATCCCCATAGTCTGGGATGGTCACCCTACTCACTACCTCACCGTCTACTCTCAACCCAGTGATCCTAGTGATATCCTCTAAACTCGGCACCATGTGCCCCCAGGGCATCAAGAATGCCCGGCTAGCCCTATCCCATCTCTCCCTCAAAACCTGGATCAGGATTAAATCCGGGCGTACTGGCTCTATACTAAGGAAGGGGCCGAAGCCCATCGCCTTTATCCTCACCCTCTGGAAATCGGGCAATCCGTGGTAAGCGGCTATCACCTGGACTCAAGAGATGCGGGTCCGTATCAATCCCTACAAAATAAGAATAGATGAATAAACAAATGCATGGTCTATATATCAATTGATTTAATTGCTCATTAATCTTATTTGGCGACTGCATCGGGGTCTCTATTTCATGAAATAGCGACCTGACCCCGGTTGCCCAATCTTCTGGTTTTGAAAAATGCCTAGGGTCAGGGCGCCAATTCTATCAGGTTATTCCAGGGAATCAGTGGTATATAAAATAAATAAAAGAAAAAATGAAGAAAAAATAATTCAGAAAAGAAAAAATGTTTTTTTCGTGACTCCCATACGGGTCGCTATTTCTTAAAGACACGTCAGTTCCCTGGGTCGCCATTTCTTTGCTGTTCTTGGGTTTTTGAAACGGAAATAAAATTTTAAAATAACGCCTAGCATGTTGTCGCTATTATAATGTTTTCGCGACCACTTTGTGGGTCGCTGTTCAGGATAAGACGCCCTCCCCTGGGTCACAATTTCTCTGTTGGTTTCCACTACTGTGGTGGCCATGGTGATTCGTGCTATTTTCATGAAAAAAAGAGATAATAAAGAAAATATAAAAAAATTTCGCACTCACCATGCTGGGTGTAGGGTCCATGAGCCCTCCCGCAGTGGCCGGCGGGGAGGAGGGGGGGCGTCGCCGCCATTGCCACCGTGGTCACCGTCGGCGTCATCACCGCCGTCATTTCCTTCACTTCCTCCTCCTCCTCCTTCTTCTTCTCCATCATCTTCGTCTTTATCTCCTTCATTTTCTTCTTCTCCTTCCTCCCCTTCTTCTTCATCTCCGCCATGCTCCGCCGCCAGAGCCCCCTTGGCCACCACGGGAAGAAGCTCCTCCTCGCCGACACTGTCATCATCGTCAAGGTCAACCATGGCAGGGGCCATGACCCTTTGCCGTTTTCCAGAGCCACCCGAGCCACTAACGTAGGCCATGGAGTGGGAAGGTTTGAGAAAGAGAGAGAGAGTAAGATGGAGAGGGTTGTCGCCGGTGTGGGTTGCAGAGGATGGGAAGAATTGCAGAAGGGAGATTACGGAGAATGAAAGGAGGAGAAGTGATGGGGCATCAAAGGCGATTTCCATACACTGGTGAAGTGTATTTGTGTGTTATGGCTTGTATAAGATTGTAATTGTGTAATTTCTTTCTTTTGGGCTCCTTGTAAGGCTTATATCAACCAATGGGCCATTTGTTATGTCAAGTCCAAGGTTAGATTGCCATTAGTAGAGTCCATTAGAAAGCCTAATTCATATTGGACCAAATGCCACCCTTATGGACCATATTAGTCATTTAAGGCCCAATTGGGCCACTCCCTCTCATGGACCACCAAGACTTGGAAGGCCCAAGTCTAGACATGAGTTATTGGATTGGGTTGGCTGGCCTTGGACCAGCCTAGGCCCAAGAGAGGCCCATGAAGGGGGCGCCCCCTCTTTTGGCCTTATTAGGCATGGTTGGTGTGTATTAGGTGGTGTTTGAATAGATTTAGTCCAAGGTTGAATGGAGATGGTCAAATTAGATTAAACAAATGTTTTAAGTGTGTTATTCACATTGTATCTCAGCCATTCACTCATCAACCCTTGATCCAAGGGCCTAGAATGGATTAGAAACCTAGCATATAAAACCTTGTATTTTCATGAGAAATTCAATGGAAAAATCAGAAAATTGTTGAGTCTCTTGGAGCTTGGTGCGCCCCTCTCTCCTCCCCCTGCTGTTCTTCCACCTTCAACCCCAGATCTAGAGTGGTTCTACCTCCCTTCATCCCCTCTCAACCTCTGATCATCACCGGTGCCGCCGCCGCCGCCGTTCGTTCCGCCTTCGAGCCGCCACGGGATCAATTTCGGTATTCTGTCTTGCTGGACAGAGGTGAAGCTAGGAAATTCCTCAAGTCAGCCACGAGTTCCGATCGACTTCAAATTTTGAGGGTTGGTTCCTACCTTATAGACCCTTCCCCACAAAAACACTCAGGCTCAAATTCTCCCGTTTCATATTGTTTCCACTTCGTTCATTCCCCAAACTCAGATCAGATCTGTCTCTGTCTATAGTGATAGAACCTTTGAGTTCATCCCCTTCTACCACCCTTTTAAATTTTTTTAGACCTCCCAATTTAACTGGGAGTTCTGTCCATTTTTCCCTACCTCCACAATTTTTATTAATTTTTAATTCATCCATTTCATATTTTCTAAAATTCGTTCTCAGTCCTAGCTACAGTTCTGTTCCCCAGTTCCCAGATCCGACCACCAGACACTCCAAAAATCCTATCCAATCACCACCACCTCCAAATCCAATTCTAAAAATTGTCCCAGCTTCATGGTTTGATTATCTACAAAGTTGAAGAAGAGCTCGAAGTCTGATTCCTACGGCAAGTAGGCGGTCAATGGTGGTTCTCAGACAAGTACCCTGTAAATCTGATGTCTCAGTTACTGTACAACAGGGATTTGTAAATTCATTAAAGTTTAGATCCGGCTAGATCCATCAGATCTCTCTAAGTCTAGATTGAAGCATTTGAAGAGAGCTTTCCAACGATAGCTCATGCGTCCCGATCCGACATCGGGATCGACCGCAGCGGCTGTTTTCGTCGGAGCGCGTGCAGGGAAAACAGAACTGAAATCCGTGGGCAGCCATTCCACAACTTGAAGATCGGACCCGACCGGCCACCAATCGGTGTCTCCGGCCGACCGCCGTCCGTGGAGGCACGCCACCAGGGGTCTCCATCATAGTGGGACCCACCTCCGCAGATCCGGAGGACAGCGCCATCCGTGGGCCCCATGGGCCCGCAGAACCCGCCGTTCGGGAAGCACGAAAACGCGAAGTTCGGCGCGTCGAGTCGACATCAAGATGCTGCCTGTCAACCTGATTTGCGTGATCCCCGGGGCCCACATGTGACCTTTTACCTCCCTGCGTGGAGTGGGTCGAATCCTTTTGTACCGCTGTGAATTATGTTAACCGGGGGTCCGTAAGTCAGCCGGGGTGTCTTCGCCACGCCGGGTGCGTGGAGGTAAAGGTCTTAACTTCTTGGCGTTACATTGCTTAGCTAGTATACGGTCTTAGGCCGCTGCCGAGAGTGTAGGTTCCTAGCCCGTGTGTCCATGTCACCGCTGTGAGCGTGAGAGTGACCCGTCCCGCGACTCGATCCGAGTCCGGAAGTGAGTCTGACTACCTTGAACTCTGCCGGTTCCTTAACCGCGCACGATCCACGCTTTCCCTCGCATGGGACGCCGAGTGAGCTTGTACTTCTGTTAGCGACGTTTGCCACTAGGAGCTCGTAGTGTCGGGCTTAGCGTCTCCCTGGTGTGTATTGCTGGTCGCGTCTTCATTTAGAGTCCGAGGGTGGCACTGTATAGTGTCGTCTCCCGTGTCCGTCCCGCATCAAGAAGATAGATGGACGGTGAGTTTTAGCGGTTATGGTTTCGAAAGAAATAGCGCCTAAATCGAAGTCGTTATTCATATATTAAACGGCTACTCATGAGGGCGCTATTTGGTGGAATTAATCATTTTGAAAATTCTGAGTATTGGCGACTGGCAGGAAGGCGTTATATCACAAAATAGCGCTCTCGCAGACGGGCGCTATATCTTTGCGTGTATTGGGGAAGTGTAGCTGTCAGGTAATTATGAGGGTGTATTATGGAATAGCCTCCGTATGAAGGGTGCTGTATTTAGAAGTAGCGACCTCTCGTGAAGGTGTCATTCTAGAAATTTTTAATTTCTTATTCTTATCTTGTGCTGGAACTAAAGGAATTAGCGCCCATGAGGAAGGCGCGTAACATCGAAATCCAGCACTCTGTGGCAGTCGCCATTTCTTACAGAGAGTGTGTTTTTTGAACAGAATCAAAGAAATTTGGAAGATTTGATCATTGTTAAACATAGTCGTTGGCTCAATTAAAGAAAAATTTCTTTATTCATTGAAAGAAAGCATCATTACATAGTTAATGAGCCACCTTGGCCCTCAAATTCCTAAGAGCTATTACATAAGATTTCCATTGCTCTTTGTCTTCTTCCACATGTTCCATGGGCCGGTGAAGCTTGCTGACCCGCCATAGAGCTTGGATGGTCTTGGTCTCCTCCTTGTCACTACTTGAGCTCAATTCTCTTTTCTTAATTGGAGGTAGATGAGAAGCTTCTTCAAATAGATGGCGAGGAAGGTCGAGTTGTGAGAGGCACCGGTGAGCATTGTAAAGCACGAACTCGATGGCGCCAATTAGCCTTAGCTCCACTCCGGAGGAGAGCCTTGCATGAAGATCTTGGGTCTTTAGGAACCCCAGTGCATGTGAAGCCGTTTCGTGGCATTTTCTTGAAGTGGCCGCGCCAATCCACTCATTTTTTTAGTTTGGGTAGTCGGTTGATCACTCTCTCACATAGCCCAAGTGTGCCCGTCATATAGTGGAGTGGGCTCTTAGAATAGATCCTAGAAGCTTGTTGGGTTTTCTCACATGGGTCAAATTTGAAGTGGAGGTCCACCCAACTTGTGAGCAATAGCATAGACCCATATAAGGGCCTCCCCATGGAAGCCGAGGTAAGCCCACTATAGAGAAAGGCCAAGATCGCCGGCCCAATTCTCTTCCCTTCCCAAATGCCGTATGGCACTCAATTGTGTCTCTTCCAAGAAATCATCCGCCGAGGGGAAGAGTAGTGCCCCCGCAAGGCAAATCACCATAGCCTTCATGATTAATTCCATCTCCTCTTCTTTGCTCTCTTTACCTAAAGCCTTATATACCCATGCCGCTAGCTTCATCAAATTGATCCCCTTTGATACTCTTATTTGCTCTATCATTTTTTGGCTTGGGATTAGGCTTGCTAACATCTCCATGGCACTTATTGGTTCTTGCATGATTGCCATCTTTTCTTCATCCCCTTGTTTTAGGCCCTTCAATCCTAGAAGCATCTCTGTTTCTTCCAATAGGATGGTGGCTTCAAAAGTAGGGAATAAGAAGGTATGGGTGTATGGGTGCCATATCTTTATGAGAGCTCCTATGGCGGCCCAATCAAAGTGAATGTCATTATAATGTTTTGCATGGGTCACTAAGCCTAAAAGATGCCACTTGGAGAGATGGGATCTCATGCCAAGGGTGATTTTGGAGAGAAGAAGAGATAGCCATTAAATATTGGTGAATCTTCTAGCACCCGGGATGAGTGGGTAGTCCTGAAAATTGAAAAAAAAAAAGAGAAGACAGAATGCTATTAGGACTTGGGGAGGGTAGAGGAGAAGATAAGATAGAATGCTATTAAAGTTTTTCTTGAAACTTACTTGGTCTAGTGCAATTCTTCCACTAATGTGCCCTTCTACTTCATTGATTCTTACAAATCCAGCCTTGGTCCTCTTCAAGGGTCGTTGTAGCAATTTCTCCATTGGTAACTCTAATGAAAAAAAGGCTTGTTCTCTGCAGAAAGAAGAGGAGAACTCGTGGTTTCTGCTAAAGAGTTGCTTTGGTGTGGTTCGAAGAGCCTCGGAGTTCCTTTTATAGAGAAAGGCTTTGCTCTATTAGAGTTCGAAACTGAAAAGGATCGAACGTTCAGTTTTCGGTTAGAACACAATTTTTTGGAACACAGGGAAATAGCGACAATTACTATTCTGCCATTTAAAGAGCGACTTTGGAAAAGTCGCATTTCAATTATGAAGCACCTATTTGCACGGTCGCTGTTTTTATGAATAGTAAATGTGCTTAAATTTCGTGGATTTTATTTATATATATTCTTCATAGAGCGCCCTTGTGCGGGGTCGTCATTTTCTGTGAATAGTGAGGTGAACTATGATATTTGCTGGAATCATTTTACATATATTTTTTCTCGTGGAACTGATCAATCTTTGAGCGCAGGAAGAGTAGGCCATGCAAATTGCCAAAGTTCTCGGGACGTTTCTTGGGTGACATTTCTTATTTTCTGTATTCCTTTCTGTATGCATTTCTATTATAGGTTACATACACTATTATAGCATATCAAGGACCTTGTGGTCCTGACAAACTTAGAATTTGAGTTCCCCTTCATCAAAAACAGTGATAATCCCAAGAGAGTCTTGATCAGACGGATAGGCCGTTGAGTCATCTAAGGCTTGGGACGATGGTTCCAATTTCTAAGTTGATACATGGATAAACGGGCCTCGGCTTAGTGTCAACTTAGAGATCTAGATTCTTGACCAGGTCTGGATGGTTTAGCAATATTATCCTTGATTATTTTCTATTTTTTTTAGTTTGTTTTAACTTTTCTTTTAGCCCAGCATGTATCATGTAGGACTTTGAGTGTCAACGTCGAAAAATCCTCATATTAAGTCAGTAATGAAGGTCATTCATCCTCAATTCAAGGTGGCATGAAATATTCCATTCCAAATCAAGTAATATGTTCTCTTTGAAGCCGCTCAGGCTGGTTCCTTGAAAGTATCTTTTACTTGGATTCCTACCTCACTTCACTTTATTTTCCTGCAAATCCACCTTGGTTACAGCACGTCCACATTAGCTGGTAATCGCTCTCCAATGGTGCTTCTCCATTTTCGTGCCCTCGCTCACATCTTGTTAGCTTAATTTTCATCCAGGCAATTGTTACTTTCTCGTAATCATCCAAAGTTTTTTCATTCAGAGCCATAGAAAGATTTCCAATGCTTAGCGTCGGAGGCATGTCACATCACACCTTGGCATCTACTTTTCAGTTCATTTCATCTTTATTTCGCTTCATTTCCACTTTCACTCCATTTCGCTTCATTCCGTCTCATTCCCTTGCAAAACAGACGCCAAGGCGAGACAGCTGTAGACATGCCAAAATCGATGCTATGTTAAGTAACATTCATGTCATGATGTAATGTCCCAAAGTGGATTTCATTACTGGTTTAATAAATGGGTTTTCCCATTTCTTTAGATTTTCTTTGAATATAACAACCGTTCACATGGTCGCTATTTAAATAATAATAATAATAATAACACCTTGGGAGCTGTCGCTATTTCCTTGAATAAAACGGCTATGCGTGTGGGCGCTATTTTAATTCTTGCCAAATTTCCCTCGGAATTAAATTCTATGAAATAACGCCCTTATGGACGGGCGTTGTTTAAAGAACGCCTCTGTACACCGTCGCGAGGTGAGGAGGATAATCACGGCTAGCATCGACCTGAATCATCAACTAACGTCGACCTGAGTCCAACTAACATCGACCTGAGCTCAATTGGCACCGACGTCAGTAGCTAGAAATTCCCGTGAAATAGCGGCAGACCTGGGGGTGCTGTTTTAAAGAGCGACCGTCTTTAGGGCGCCATTTCCATTTCATTTCTATCTCGTCTACAACCTCCCCAGAGGGTATCCTTCCTCGATTTAACTCCATGATCGACTGTGGAAAGGGTATCCCTATTCAGAGATCAGCTTCTTTATTTTGATCCTATTGGAATAAGGATCTTTAACCCTATAAATGCCCTACAAGTTTTTCACGCACGGGGACTTACACATCTTGATTCGGGAGAGCTTCTTCTGCCTCTGTTGCTATCGCTGGTGTCTCTCCCTTCTGCCATTGCTAGCAGGAGCAGCGATTCAAGTGTCCTCTCACCATCTTCTGCTTACAGGCGCAGAAGGGCCTAACTCTATTCTCCCTTATTTTTCTTTCTAGTTTGCATCTTAGCATTATCTCCATAACATCGCTTAGACTATTTCGACATATTATCTGTTAGCTTGCTTGCATACATATCCTTCTCATCCTTTACTCCTCTTAGGGGTTTAAAACAAAACCACAAGGTGTGTTTATGCCCATATTACATATCATCATCGTATTGAGTATAGATACCACACTTCCTTTGGCTGATCCAGATTTTCTTTGTCTTTGATTGTTTTCTTTTAAGGGTAATCAAGAGTAAAAACACCCTTTCATCGACCGGTCGGTAGAAGGAAGAAGTGCAACTCACAACCTCACCCGCTTCACAAGGTATTCTTCGCGATCACATTTCTTCTTTTGAGGTAACCCCTCTGGCGATCACACTCCTAAGTAGCATTACATGCTCCCTTTCCCCTTCATATTTATTTACACCTTAATCCCTCCTTCTTTTTTAAATATGTCTATGTGACACGTTCACAGCAGGTAGTGGCTGCCTTGAAGGCAGGTCGACGCAGGAAGGCTTGAGGTTGACGCAGGCAGCGACCGGCTTGGAGGAAGGTCGATGCAGGAGGGTCTGAAGTCGACATAGGTAGCGGCTGCCTTGAAGGCAGGTCGACGTAGGAAGGCCTGAGGTCGATGCAGGCAGCGGCCGGCTTGGAGGAAGGTCGACGCAGGAGGGTATGATGAGTGAAATCAAAGGTGCCACCTGAAGGGCATGCCTACATAAGGCCTAATTCATGCCTATGCTAAGTGCAGCAATCACGTGCGTGGGTGCAAGCATGCACGGGATGGAATGCATGTGCGAGGTTGGGGTTTTAGGTTTGGTCATGAAATGCATGTGTGAGGTTCAATTCGTTCGCACTAAATGCAGCAATGGCAGTCGCGAGTTAAGGCATGCATATGGTTCAATTGGGTTTATGAATTAATTCACGGTACGAGGCAGAGTGTCCCACTCACGCATAGCGACAGCTTTCGACCCGGGCGAACCTGATCTTTCACACATCACCATTTGATATACCACGGGGTTATGTCACAGAATCATAAATGGAATGGAATGCAATGATTAAATGTGTGTGAAAGGATTTCTTTTATTCATGCAGTGTACACCGGGGAGCCTTAATTGATTCCCCTTTTTTGTATGTGTAGTTAAGTTTGTAGTCATATTCAGTAGTCCGTCATGATGATGTTCATGCTCAATTCTTCGTGCCTTCCATAACTCTCTTATCTCAATTGGAGTGTTTTTGTTGTTGTTTATTTCATTTGTTTGCCACTTCCTTTTGTCTTTTAAAATTCATTATTCTGGCAAACATTCAGCAGCATCTCCCCCGGACCTAGATTCCGCGCGCGGGGGGGGGGGGGGGGGGGGGGGGGGGGGGGTAAAGTCGGTACACGTCCACACGGAGTGACGAGTCCCAACAATAGAGGTGCGCACGGAAGCGGTAACACCTTTGAGAAAACCCGAGGGAATCCAAGAGCCACCAAACGTCGGTTTAAACCAGGCTTCATGGTTGGAATACTCAAGGGAACAGGGCCCTCACCGGATCAACAACACAGCAGAAAGGGGACCTCACCGGATCACACGATGGGGGAAGGTCACCGGATGGAGGAGACTGGGATGTCATTGGATCACAGAGGCCAGGGGGTCACCATATCGGAGGTGACAAAAATGTCACCGGATCGAAGGCGTTAGGTGACGCACCGGATCAGATGTGGGTGGTGCCGGATCAAAGGCAGGGCTGGGGTCACCGGACCAGTGAGGTAGCAAACGTCACTGGATCAGGGGGTGGCCAACATCGCCGGATCAAGTGGGTGGCAACATCACCAGAGGGGGTTGACGGAACCGTCACCGGATCACAAGGGGGGTCACCGGCTCGCATGGTGGGGAGTGCCACTGGATGGGGCGCAGAGTTAAACTCAGACTAAAGCAAGATCTCTCTGGCAGAGCCCAAAGAACGTTGGTATGGCAGGAAGATAGAATCAATGGAACTCTGGGGGAGGGAACCTTTTTTATGAGGATCTAGCCTCAAGGCTCTACTCATCGTATTGAGCACACTATGAGCCATCATCTCAAGGGAGCTAGATGAGATTGACAAAGGGAGGGGTGACCTCCATGACAGGAGGAGAAGATTCCCATGGGGTTGAAGGGATCAACAGGAAATCTCAAGGATGTAAATCTCTTGAATGTCTAAATATACCTTTCTAGACCATCGCCTATATGAGCTCAGAGTCCCCAGTGGATCGTGGGCGCCATCTCCACAGAGGGAGATGCTATCGGTAGGGAAAGAACAAAAGGGGGAGAAACACGAAACACTAACGAAAACATGATCACACGGAGCACAGACAACACAGCGATGGATACAAGCACAGAGAAACACCCATACACTGTACACACTTGGCGAGCTCTTCTTCTATTCTTGCAAATAGGGGAGCAGCCCAGGGGACTGGTACATCGTGACTAAGAAAAGGAAGAGCAGAAGGGAAGAAAACAAAATACAAAGAGGGAGGGAAACATAGGACCAGCTCCTCCCCTCCTAAAACCTTACTCTCTCTCTTCACTCACCCTTCTTCTTCCTTCCTTTTTTGCTCTCTTCTCTCTTCACTCGGGCAGTGGTGATCGTCAGAGCAGGTCGCCTCCACTCTTCTTCTCTTCTCCCTTTTCATTCTTGAGCGTCTCTTCTCTTTTTTTTTTGCTCCTCTTTCTCCTCCTCCTTTTTTTTCCGTCTCTTCTCATGCCTTATTTATATGAGAGGGATTGTCCACGAGGTCCACGCTAGCGGTGAGGGGTCAACGGAGTATCTTCGAAGCCTCTGCTCTAGTCTTTTCCTTCTGCCTCCATTTCTGGATATGGCGCTTGCAGGATGTTGGTAGCTGGACAAGGACGTCATGGCAGGTTTCCCAGATCATGATAGCTTGATCTGAGGCCATTGCGCGCCAAAGCAAAGACCATGGTCAGGGGTAATGACCGCTGGGTCTGTAAAAAGCAAAGCCTGCTTTCGGCGCTAGAGCCATCGTATTAGGTGCTCGAACGAGTCACCGTATCAAGAAGGGTAAGGAGGCCACCCTATCAATAGCCCCGCAGCGTCACCGGATGGAGAAGAACAAGGGGGGTACCGGTTCCAAGGCTTGGAAGCCTCACCGGATCAGACGGGTGACTGCGTCACCACTCCAAGGGTTGGCGGGCACACCATATCAAAGGCTAAAGCGGGGTTACCGTATCGCGGTGCAGGCAGGTGCACCAATTCAGTGCGTGGCGATGTCACCCGTATGCCAAGTGAAGGAGGGCCACCGTGTCAGTGGCTAGTGGGGCTCACCGGTTTAGGGGTAAAGGAAGGTCACCGTATCGCTGCGCGAAGGGGGTCACCGTATCGAGGCCAAAGGCCTCACCGCATCAAGCCCAACAGCCTCCCCGTATCAAGGCCAACAGCCTCACCGCATCAAGCCCAACATTCTCACTGCATCAAGGCCAATGGCCTCACCGTATCAAGCTCCTTCTCATTTCTCGAGGCCTTTAGATTCAGGATGCTTATGTTTCTGGCACATGATTTGATCCATCCTCCCAAACGTAAGTTGGCAGTGCGTACTTCGTTGTTCGCAGTCGTTGGTTTTTCTTCAGGGACTTGGGAATCTCGAGCCTCCCGGTGTATTCTTCGATGCCGGGGACCCGAGGGTGAACCCACGTCAGTGTGTGTCAATTCAGGGGCATCTTAATCCCCCTTGTTGTTTTAATGTGCTCGCGTAAGTATGAAGTGCTGCCAGGCGACGTGATTCTTTGGAATCTGGGCACCTAGTCTCTCCGTGGTCTTCTTTCCTCAGTCTCACTTCTTGGCGTGGGACCGGGTAGTCTACAGATGCGAAATTTTATGCATCCATAGTGTACCTCTTGCATTGGGCACAACACCGCACATACTCAAGACAGTTCTTCTGTAGGGTGGGCGACTAATACCCTTGCCTAAGTAGGGTTCTGGAGAGTGCCTGTCCCCCGATGTGGCAATCGCAGAGTCCATCGTGGACCTTTCAGATGGTTTGCTTGGCTTTAGAGGGGAACAAGAATTTTAGAAGTGGCGAGGACAGCGAACGCCTATAAAGGCATCCATTCACCAGAGTGAAGTGCGTCGCTCGAGCTCGAACTCGTCTGGCCTCCGAGCAGCCATCAAGCAGATGTTGGTGATGGAGATAATAGAGGATGAGGTCCATCCACGATGGCTCCTAATTGATGTGGTTGACTTGGGGCTCTGACTCTTCAATGCTAGGTTGTTGGAGCTCTTCAATTAGCACTGACCGAGAGCTTATCATTTACGTGGACGAGGCAAGGCAAGAAAGGGCTGTAGACACGCCAAAATTGACGCTATGTTGATCAAATCTCATGTCACTATGTTGACGCCCCAAAGTGAACTTCATTATATTCATAATATGAAGTTTTTCTTTTCTTGTGTGGTTTTGATTTGTTCTTGCATTTTTGTGATTCGCGACCTGAAGAAGGGCGTGTTTTAAATAGCGACCTTATCTAGGGCGTGCTCTTAAGAAAGGACGACCAAATGTGAGGGCGTCAATTTCTAGTATTATCTGGTTTCAAAATAAAATTCCAATTATTGATTAACGTCCTTCCTCAGGGCGTGTTTCAAGTAATGCCTTCATTTCAGGTGTTTTCTCATAATTTTCAAATAAAGTAAGTTTTATTACCAAAATTTAATCCAAGAAGTGACGCCCTTAATCATGGTCGTGTTTTGAGTAACGTCTTTATGTAGGTCGTCAATTTATGATTTGACGCCCTTCTGAAGGTCGTGTTTCACCTTTCCATGTTCTGCTTAAACTCAACTTTCCTGGAGAGTTCCCTGCCTCCGTTAGTCTCCTTGCTCGAATTGGAACTAGAGTCCTGCCTTCTTTGATCATTGCCTATCCTTATCTTCCAAATTTGAGTTTATCTTTGATTGAAATCCTATAAAAGGATGCTCTGGTCGATCTTGGCAGAGGTTAGAAACGAGTTACTAGATTGGCAGGTTAGGTTACGAGATTAGACAAGATCAGAGTTACAGAGGCTCTTCATCTTCTTCCTCTGCTTCCTCTGCTTCCCCTTCTTCCTGTTAACCGCGTCGCCTATGGTTTCCCTTTACTGTCGTCAGGGACAGCAGGGTTTATTTTGTTTATTTTGTTTGTGTTATTTTGTCTTCATAGATCGATCATCACGTCCACTGTGTTCTTTTCTCTTTTTACGTTAGCTTCATCATATCTTCTCCTTCCCTATCTCTTTAGGGGTTTTAAAACAAAAATAAGGTGCGCATGTTTTATTTTTTTTTCATCTTCATATCATCTTTGGAATTGATACTACGTGCACTTGGCTGATCCACTTCTTATTTTTTTTGTCTTTTTTGCAAGGGTAATCAATAAAGAAAAACCCCCTTCATCGGCCGGCCGATTGAAGGAGGAGGAGGAATTCACAATCCAGCCCGCGTTCTATTTTTCACCAGGTATTCGCGATCTTCTTTGTTTCTTCTTGAGGTAACCCCTCTGGCGATCACCCTCCTTAGTAGCACCACGTGCTTCTCTTTTTTCCTTATTATATCATCATCTCCCCTTATTTTTATTATGCTTTCTCATATTTAAATTCCTCTTCATCATGTGTGGATTTATCATGATCTACAAATTGGCGATCACGGTGGGACCTCCACTGTTTTTCTTTTGATTACCATCTCCTATTGGCACCCACGTGTGCCCTTTCCCCTCGGTACCCATGGTACCCCTCCTTTTGTGCCCTACGGGCACCCTCCATCGTGCACACTGCACACTCCCGGGATCAGCCAGTTTGTGATTGTTTGATTATTTTCCTGAATTAACGCCTCACCCAGAGGCGCTTTTTCATTTCATGCCTTCATCGAGGGCGTCGATTTACTATGTTACGTCTTCCCAGGAGGCGTCTTTTATCATATCTACCGTCTTCTCGTTCTGTTTGATAATTCACGCCCTAACCTCTGGGCGTTTGTTTATTTGGCAGCGCCTCACACCAAGGCGCGTGTTTCCTCGACCATGTGCACCACTGATATTTGACGCCCTTTTGTAAAGGCGTCCTTTCATATTACGCGCCTCACACCAAGGCGCGTGTTTTTGCACTACCTGTGGGCCACCATAGTGATTCACGACAGTGACTCTGTTGTCTCTTTGGTTGATAGCGACCTGCCCCAGGTCGTCTCTTTCCTGCATTTTTACAGAAACCTGCTTCTTGTTGCTGTCTATGATTGTTGGATTGATTATTACCTTGCTTGCCTATATTGCTGTGATCTGATCATATTATTTTGCATCTTGTGGTATTTGGTTGAGAGACCTCCTCTCTCTACACTAGGATTCCACACACCTCTCTTGGAATCGAGACAAGCCTCCATTGAGCACTCCGTCTCTTTGGATCGGAAATCCCTTTTCCAAGACCTCCGTAAGTCCCCGCACCCGTGGATTCCCTCACGGACGCCGGGCTGGTTGTACCCTTGAAGTACCCGGAGTATAGAGAACCTATCGTTGGTGAGGAGAGAGAAAGAACCTAGTTAACCTGGAGATCACACTTGGATAAACTAGGTTTCACTTTGCAAAAGAAGGAATTATTCAGCAATTTAATCCACTCTAATCTCAAGCGTAACACTAAAATTTTACGTTCATCTCAACTTGATTGCATAAATTTGGTTGGACTGATTTGCTTAAAGTTTGCTTGGATTGAGTGCTTTTGGTGTGATAACCCCTTTCATAAAAGCTTTCCCCTTTCTTAAGCATGCAACTCCGTTCAGGTAAGATCATCAACATGGCAGGCTACGGGTATTCTTATGATGATGAGGATGAGAATGTTTTTGGTCAATATGAAACCCCCCTCCAAGATTCCATTTATCATGAGGGAAATTATCCTCCTCCTCAGTCTCATTACCCTCAGGTTCATGTGGTTGATACCACTCCTCAAGAGGTTGTGCCCTCTTCCCAGACTTTACCCTCCAACACTTCGGGGAACCCTTCTCCATCCTTCAATGTCACGGATTTAATTAATGCTCTATCCCAGTTAGATGATTCCCAGCGGCAGGCAGTTCAGGCCGCTTTGAAGGGGAAGTATGTTCCCTCTTCATCCTCTAATCCCCCTCCGGCCGAGAGTGGCCACCACATTGTTAATGACCAGGCGGTCTTGCACAAACCTCCTTCCAGTCCACCAACGCCCGTTGCGGCCATGCCGGTCCAACAGGCGAGCTATTCAGCGGTTAGGCCTCAGTCTCTCCAACCTCCCCGAATTCTACGGACGCCTATACCGCATTCTTTCATTCAAAATCCGGCCCCAGTCGAGTCCGACACTAATGTTCTACTACTTCAGAAGTTGGCAAGCATGGAAGAGCTACTTAAGAAGGTCACTACGGCTAAGAATGCCCCGGAAATCTCGCTCCCTACATTGCCAGTCTTCCACTTACCACCATCTGAGATGCCAAATTTTCGGCGATATAATGGGACTGGTAACCCCTTCATTCATTTGAAGGATTTCATGTACGAGACCTCCTTTTGGCAAGATAACAAGGCCTCTTTGGCTTACCTATTTAGGAGATCTCTAGAGGGGCCAGCCCTTGAATGGTTCTATTCATTGGATCCTGCTGATGCCGGTGACTTTGATATTGTTCAGAAGAAGTTCTTGCAGAAGTATAGAGACCGGGTCGGACCATCCCTCTCAGTCACAGATCTGGTTGCAGAAAAAATGAAGACCGAGGAGGACTTCATCATATTTGCTGATAGGTGGCGTTCAATGGCCGAGAAGCTGAAAGATACACTGTCGGAACAAGAACAAGTTAAGATGATAATTTCAAATGCAACTCCTTAGTTCCGGCATATCTTGGCCATAAACAGATTAACAACCATGGAAGAGCTCTATGAAAGAGCCCGTTATATCCAGACGCAGATGAAGGATTCGCCCATTATGGGCATGTTTGAGCCGAAGCCACGGCTATTCAAGAAAACCACAACTGTCAACAACAGCGGGCCCACGACGGAGGGCACTATTGCAAATGAGCAGGTTGGCGTAGTTGGCCACCCCCACCAAGCTAACCCACATCCTAACCCACCTCCACCACAAAACCCCCATTTCAACTCCACTTCACAACGCCAATTCGCACCCCAACATTCCTTTGTTTCACCGCAAAACCAAGCGCCCCGCGCTAACCCTCCAGCTCCGCAACAGTACCATCAGGTACCACCACCTACCAACTATGGCCAACAACAACAACGGAGACCACCACTTGGCCCCAAGAGAGCTCACTACCCTCCATTGCCAGAAAGTCTCCCGGATATTTTCAACGCCTTAATGGCCGCCAATTTGCTCATATTACCGAGGGAAAGAACAGCGTGGCCCGCTAATGTTGACACATCCCGTTACTGCGCTTTCCATCGCGCACCTGGTCACAACCTTGATCGTTGCTTCCACTTCAGATATTACATTTATGACCTAAATGACCTGGGTGACATCAATTGGGATGAGATGAGACAATTCATCGCCACCATGAAAGAAAGAAGGCCTCCTCGGCAGCAACAGGCTCAGCAGCCACAGCAACCAGCTCCACAGCAGCAACAACAAGCTCCAGCGCCTCAGCACGATATGGGGATTGTCCACAATCCACTGCCGGAACACCCGCCAAACCAGCACGTAAACCCTGTCACATCTCTCTATGAGGTGGAGAGAGGGCAGGGATGGCATGAAGAAAACGCCTCTGTCAGGGCACTTCATCACAATCAAAATCAACCTCCGCGCCTCTTGCGCACCCTTTATTCTTCTTCTACTCCCCAAGTGGGCCGATCCCTTCTGCGCACCATTAATCCACCTACCTCCACCTATTCTCTGAACTTGTCGGTTCGCCCCCTTCTTACACGCTTACCACCTCCACAGCTTATGCCACAACAAAACCCATCCACCGCCAACCCTTCACCAGTGCCCTCTAGGCCACTCCTCATCCGCCCATCGCCAACGCCCACTGCACACGCCACCATTACTCCTTCACAGGAAAGGATTCCCCACCATCGGTTCCACCACCTTTTGTATCCAGAACTCTTCTCATTCCACCCCCCACCAATTCCCCCCGCATTCGGGTATCCCTTGCTACTCCTACGCCTCCTACCAGGGCACCAACACCCCCTACTGGGATTCCCTCTGCGGGAACTCCCACTCCACCACCTCTTAACACCAACACACCTTCTTCCTCTGCTAGTCCTCCTCCCACACTTGCCCCGACAGAGGCGCGTCAAGGAGTGGCGCCGCTCCGCAGTGGACGGATGTTCCACAATATTTTTCCACAGAGAGAGTTAGAGCCCGTGCAAGGGCCGCAAGAGCAAGAACAAGAACAAGAGTCAGTGCCAGGGACTCAGTATGATTTGCTAAAGCACTTGGACCGAACACCAGCAAGGATTTCAATCCTGGAACTAATTAAAAGGTCCACCACTCATCAGCTAGCTTTGAAAGAATATCTGCAAAAGGTGATGGTCAATGAGGACATTCCAGTTGAACAGATAGTCACAGTTTTAACTCCCGCTAGCAGTCAGCCGGCAATTACTTTCCATGAACATGAACTGGCGCCACTCCTAGCAAGAAAGTACGCTCTATGCATCACAGTTGACAATAATAAGGTGGCTGTTAAGCAATGTCTAGTGGACACTGGGGCATCCATCAATGTCTTACCACCTAGCACCTTGAAGTTGTGTGGCATTCCGGAAAGCCAAATTCGGCCGTCTACTATTACAGTAACTGCATATGATAACACGAAGAAACCTCCTCTAGGCATGATTACGTTAAAAGTAAGTTTGGGTCCTGCCACCATCACAGCAGATTTTCACATTCTGGATATGGATCCGACATTTAATGGCATTCTGGGCCGCCCTTACATTCAGCAACTCGATGCGGTGCCCTCAACAAATCACCAATGCCTTAAATTCCCACACAAGGGCCGCATTATTAAAGTTACCAGCATGCCAATTTTGCCAGAGGAGGATATTCACGTGGCTTCATCAGTTCCATCTATGTGGCCGGCCAACAAGCCACTATTGTCTGTGCTGGACGTCCCTTGTCCACGACCAATGCCAGAAAAAGTCACAACAGTTGCTATGACACCCCTGCCTCCCAAGGGGAAAAAGAAGAAAACAATGATGAACACCTCTGGCTAGAACATCTTGATGAAAATGGGGTATCAAAATGGCAAAGGTCTGGGTGCCAATTGTCAAGGCAGGGTTAGGCCTGTTAAACCTCAGAAGCTGATCACACGAGTTGGCCTAGGTTACAAAGGGCCAGGCAAAAACAAAGATGAACCATGGGCATTTATGACATCCACATTAAAAATAGATCGCCAACCGCTCACTTGGACATTGAAGACACATTTTGTCACGGGTGGCTTTCAAAATAATGAGCAAACTACCGTAATTACTTCCATATTAGACTGTCAGGATGTCCATGCTAGACAGTTTGCCCGTCATATTGCCCCGTTGGCCACTTATAAAGCCCTGGAATCCTTAAGGCCTGACAAGAGAAGGAAAATGGATGATCCAGAATGTGACTGGTACCGGTGGTTCGATATGAAGGATATCACTATTTCTTTGAGCCGCCTCTTCATGCCGACTGATCCGGAATGGCCGCCACTTATTCATGAATTGATTGAAATGCCAGCTGCAATTATAGATAAGAGATAGCTGCTGAGTGACTACACTGATACTGGAGAGCGGATGTTCCGTTTGAAGAAGGATTCACTGTGGACAGGCTGTGGGCCGGCCTCTTTTCTCTCACTTCCATGCATCCATCTGTGCTTGCCTCTCTATATTCTCATCAGTTTGGTCGCGTGCCAAGACCGCCTCCGATTATAATCAATTTGTCTCCAGATTCAATCCAAGTTTCTTTCCCCATTACTCCTTCGCTCCTCGAGTGATTTTTTAAACTCTCCTTTGCGCCCCCGCGCGGGCCATCACTAATTCAATCTTTCTCCAAGCTTTCAATTTCCACTCCTCCTGCTATCCTCCCTGCACACTGCTTCTTTCTTGAAACAGAAAATAAAAATGAAGAAAAAGACAAAAACGAAAAAAAAACGCCGAATTCCCAACTTTCCAAACCTCCATTTCTATTGAGGAGACCTCCTATTTTTCTCCCGAGTGTGTCCCGACCGAGGGGCCGCTCTCCCATAATTCATTGATAAACCTTTTCTCCCCCTCTGACGAGGGGTCTCCCTCTGTATCACCTCCTGTATCCACTTTTTCACCTCCTTCCCTTTCTTTTCCTGATCAAGCTAGTTGCTCCTCCTCTTCTTCTACTAACGCTAAAATTCAAGGGATAGATTCACATAAGAAGTCCAAGGGTAAGCAGATTCCCCATAGGTTTCTGTTAGAGTTAGCTATCAGATGCCAGGCTTGTTTAGCTCTTCCTGAATTCGTGGAGAATCCGATCATCCTGCCAGAGTTGGAATATGAGAATGCTATTGTTTCTTATGAGGGTTTGGGTGTCTATGAAATTATGAATGACGCAGACCCTATTGAAGAGGGGGATGAAAGTTATGAAGAATATGAGGACGAGGCTGATGCCTTTGCTAGTGGCATGAGGAGATTTGATGAACCATCAGCCTCTGTAAAAGAGCCTACCAAAGAAATTAATTTGGGTACCGAGGAAGACCCTAGGATTGTCCTCATAGGCAAGAATTTACCGCCCTCCAAAGAGGAGGCGCTCATTTTGGTTCTGCAAGAATACAAGGACACGTTTACATGGAGTTATGAAGATATGCATGGATTGGACCCTGCGCTCGTTGAACACCGCCTTACACTTAAGCCATGGTCTGTCCCGGTCAAACAACGGTTGAGGCGTTTCCACCCTAATATGGCTTTAAAGATGAAAGAAGAGGTCGACAAGCTTCATAAGGCTAGATTTGTTAGAGTTGTCCTCTACCCCAATTGGGTGGCTAACATCGTCCCGGTTATGAAGAAAGATGGAAAAGTTCGGATTTGTATAGACTTCCGGGACCTCAACCGTGCGTGTCCTAAAAATGACTTCCCTCTCCCTCATATTCATGTTCTGATTGATAATTACGGCAGGATTTGAGACCCTCTCTTTCATGGATGGCTTTTCAGGTTACAATCAAATTCGTCTGGCTGAGGAAGATCAAGAGAAGACATCATTCACTACACCATGGGGTACATATTGTTATGTGGTCATGCCCTTTGGACTCAAGAATGCTGGAGCCACCTATCAGAGGGCTATGATGGCGATTTTTCATGACATGATTCATATTTATATTGAGGTGTATGTGGATGACCTGGTTGTAAAATCAAGGACAAGGATCGAACATCCTGGGGTTCTAGCTAAGGTCTTGCAAAGATCACGAGAGTATCAGTTGAAGATGAACCCCAAGAAGTGCGTATTTGGCGTTTCTTCAGGGAAGTTGCTTGGTTTCATTTTTAGCAAGAGGGGAATTGAAGTTGATCCCAACAAGGCAAGGGCCATTAGAGAGATGCCTTCTCCCAAGAATTTGAAGGAAGTTCGAGGATTAATCGGGAGGTTGCAATTTATTCGCCGCTTTGTCTCCCAGCATTCACAAAGATGTAGGCCGTTTTACGAGCTTACTAAGCCAGGAGTCAAGTTCAATTGGGACGACAAGTGTCAGGTAGCCTTTGACGGATTGAAGGATTATTTGGCCAATCCTCCTGTCCTGAGGCCGCCAATTCCAGATAAACCACTTATTCTCTATGTCTCAGTCCTGGATGACTCGGTAGGTGCTGTCTTAGCTCAAGTGGATGAAGAAGGTAAAGAGAGGGCAACATACTATTTGTCTAAACTTCTTAACCCCTGTGAGCAGAGGTACTCAGCCATGGAGAAGACTTGCGCTGCTTTAGTCTAGGTAGTTCAGAAGTTAAAACACTATTTCCTAGCTCACGAGGTTCACCTCATTGCTCGCATGAATCCGATTAAATTCCTCCTTGAAAAATTTGTCCTCACTGATCGATTAGCACACTGGCAAAGCTTCCTTTCTCAATTTGATATCACTTACATTTAGCAGAAAGCTATCAAAGGCTACGCCATTGCCGAACATCTTGCTCACCACCCTCTACCTCATTTTGATCCTGTCAATTCGGAGTTTCCAGATGAAGAACTGATGTCCATTAATCAACCTCATGATCCTATGTGGACATTACATTTTGATGGAGCTTTAAATTCTCAAGGAAGAGGGATCGGCATGGTTCTTTTAACACCAGAAGGGGTCACCATCCCATTTGCTGCTCGGCTCACTTTTCCTGTCACCAACAATATAGCTGAGTATGAGGCTCTCTTGGCCGGTCTTCAAACCGCTCATCGATATGGTGTCACCCATTTGAGGATTGTGGGTGATAGTCAGCTTATTCTGTGTCAGGTGCTTGTCAAGTGCCACACTATCAATCCTAAGCTCAAACCCTACCAGGAACTCGCTTAAGCTTATGCCAAGCTCTTCACCAAATTGATTTTCGTCCATGTTCCTCGTAGTCAGAATATCTTGGCCGACGCCCTTGCCTCTTTGGCCTCTGCTCTAGTCTTCCCTCCTGAGCGTGATTTTCATGTTCCTCTAATTCATCAGCGTGACACTCCAGCTATTAAGGATCGTGCATTCCTCGATGTTAGGGATCAAGTGCTCGAAAAGGTTAAGCAGAAGGAATCTCTTAAAAGTAAAGAGGTCATGCTTTTAGACTGGGAAGAGGATTTGGCTGACGAAGAGAAGCCTTGGTATTATGAGATTGCCAGATATTGCAATGATCAGTCCTATCCCGAGGAAGCCACTGCGGAAGAAAAGAAAGCAATTAGAAGAGTGGCTCAACGATATGTTTTGGTTGGAGGTGTGCTCTACAGAAGAGGGCTCACTGGTGTTTTATTAAGATGCCTCGATGATGATGAATCTTGGAAGGTTGTGGAAGAGGCGCATTCTGGAGTGTGTGGTGGTCATGTGAACAGCCAGATGCTAGCTAAGAAGATTCTTAGGCTAGGTTTCTATTGGTCAACTCTAGAAGAGGATTGTTCCATCTATGTTCGAAGGTGTGTTAAGTGCCAACTGCACGCCGACAAGATTCATTCTCCTGCTTCTTCACTCCATCCTACGTCCTCCCCATGGCCTTTCTCCATGTGGGCTTTTGATATCATTGGACCTCTTGGTGATTCAAACCTCCTGACCAAGCAAAAATCGTTCATCCTCACGGCAACGGAGTACTTCACCAAGTGGGCAGAAGCGGAAGCTTACGTGGAGATTAAAGCATCAATTGTCTGCAAATTCATAATGAAGAACATCATCACGAGGTTCGGCATCCCGAGCACCATCGTCACCGACAATGGACCTCAATTTATCTCTCAAGAAATCAAGGATCTCTGCAACAGGTATAACATTGCATTGCATCATTCTTCTCCCTATTATCCGCAGGGCAATGGCCAAGCAGAGGCCACTAACAAAACTTTGATAAAAATTGTCAAAAAGACGTGTGAGGCTAATAAATTTTTGGATTGGCCAGACAAGCTAGTTGAAGCTCTCTGGGCCTATCGTACTTCCATTTGTACCCCCACTGGGCAAACCCCTTTCGCCCTTACTTATGGAATGGAGGCGGTAGTCCCTTATGAGATTCTCATTCCCTCTCTACGAGTACAATTGGATAAGGAATTTTCTATTGATGAGCGTCGTGATTCGCTCCTTGCCCAATTGGAACTCCTAGATGAGAAGCGTCCGGTCGCCGCTGAGCATGCGCGCGTTTATCAAAACAGGCTCTCGCGTTTTTATCAAAAGAAAATAATTGAGAGAAAATTCAAAGTCGGTGAGATGGTAATTAAAAGAGTTTTTGTAAAACCCGGCGGGCCCCGCTCAAAACTCCAACCCAATTGGGAAGGTCCGTTTGTTATAAAAGATGTTTTTCCTGGTAATGCTTATAAACTGATTAATGCTAAGGAGAAGAGTTAACTCACCCTTAGAATGGTTTGTATCTTAAGAAATACTACCCTTGATTCAAAAATCCAAAAAAAATATATAGAGAGTAATTTTCAAAATCTAAAAAAATGAAAAAAATGAAAATTGATTCAAAAATCCAAAACAAACAAAGTAGAATATTTCCAAAAAAAATAGAAATTCCAAAAGCAAATAAAAAATAGAAATTCTTCCAAATCAAAAGAAATCAAAATTGGTGCCATGACACACGAAGGATCAAGGTCCGAAAGGTCAAAATTCAGAATTCATTCATCAGTCTTGCTAATCTAAAAGGGGGTTGATTCCCGTACACACTACACGCTTATTCTTGAGCTCAAGCAGTGCAAAATCTGATGGAAAGTCAAAAACCTGATTAAAAGTGAAAGACAATACCCGTTCTTTTCTTCTTCGGCCCATAAGGGAGGAAGGGAGACCTCGGGGTAGACGCGCCAAGCCTATCCGCCGCCCTAGTAGGTGGAAGTCAAGGCCCAAAAGGGAGCAAATGCCACAAAAGCCCAAGTACAATTAGGTTTATTTTCATCAATGCAAATCAATTCCAAAATGAAAGTCAAAGTTGTGAAAAGAAAAGCATGTCAAGAGGACAAAGTCCCCGCAAGGAAAACCTTGGGCGTATGCGTGCAATATAAAAAGGGCAAAAAAGGCAACAAATTTCCCTACGCCAAAGACCGAACCCCAACAGGTATAGGGTAGGGGAGGTAACTTTACCTTGAGCATCTCAGAATCCCTTATGGGCTTCCCTTATATTTTCTTCCATCCTTTCTATGTGGCAAGTCACGAACTGGCAGGATGGTCAAGACGGACTTAAGAAATTGCACTGTACGAAATCTCGAATACAAGTCAACTATGATCACGTCAACTCCCTTTTAATTACTCAAGAAAGGTTAATGAATTTTAGATGGTGACCGTGTAGGACTCGTGGTCTGGATAGCCTTGACAACCTTTTTTGCAGAATAATTTAATTAACGCCTTCCGCTAAGGCGCTTTTTATAGAATTAACGTCCTAGATTAGGTCGTCTCTTTCCTAATAACGTCTCTGAGCAGGTCGTTTCTTTCTCAAAAATCAGATCTCCTTTTTTAAATTCACGCCGTCTTCTAGGGCGTCTTTATGCGAACCACGACCTATGCTAAGGCGTGTTTTTCAGAAAAATAACAAAAAAATATAAATGAGAGAAAGACAAAGAAAAAAATGCATTTCTTCACGATGTATGCTTGCATTCTTTTGCATGGGCATCTTTTATTTTTTGGTTTGCATATGCGTGCTTGCATGATGCATCTCCCCGTTATCAGCTACTCTATTTACCTTATTTAATTAAAGGCTTGGCCCCTTGACCCGTCATTGAGGTCAAAAGTAAAGGCACCCCTTGCTTATTGAGCAAGGGGCCAAGTCGAATAGATGAATTAACCTGTTTATTCAAGTATGAATCACAGCTACAGAAACAGGGCAAAGCAAAGCAAAAACGAAGAACGTGGAAAGAAGAAAGTACACAAACACAAGGCCACAACTACACAAGTGCTCAAGTAACCAAAAGATGTCAATCTCATATATATATATATATATATATATATATATACATCATGAATGTCTGAGTACAGGTGTGAGGGTGGAGGAGTACAAGTAAGTCTCTCAGCTCTCGCCTCCACCCTCCTCTCTCCTACTCTCAACCTCCTCCTCGTCGTCCCAAGCTGGCGCTGGTGGAGGAGGCATGGGCCCCCGTGAAGAAGCTGGAACCCGAACCTGTCCCCCTGCCTCGCTCCTCTCTCGGAGGGAAGAGCCCGCCACAAAGGTGGAGCTGGTAAAGGAGTACCCCGCAGCCCGTGCTCGCTCACGCCCTCACTGGAGACGCTCCTCAGACACCCGTAGCCGCTCCAGGGAAAGGATCAGCTGGGTCCTCGAGTCTGCCAGCTCTCGCTCGCGTGCTGCTATCTGCTCCTGGTACCGAGCACGCTCCGCCTGGTACTCCTCCCGCTCACGAGCACGCTCCTCACGCTCCCGGGCACGCTCCCGTCTCTCCAGCTCAAGAGCCACCCGCAGCTCGGCCACGTCCTGAGGCAACTCCTCTCGTCGCCTCAGGGACCTCTCTAGCTCCGAGATCCGTTGATCACGGATCGCCAACTCAGTACGTACCGCCTGAAGCTGAGTCGTCTGCAAACAGGTAAGCAAATCATCAATTCCACAATTAAATGCAATGATTTAGTAATCTAGCAATACAAGCAATACATGATTGAACCACTCACCTGTGTGCTCGTCGCACGAAAGCCCTCATCAACGCAGGTAAGAGCGGCTCGAAGCTCCTCAGTCTGTAAAATGAATTTCATCAGTGCATAATTATATAATCAATATTTGAATGAATTTGTGTTTTAGAATTTACCCATGAAGCGAGATCGCGCTCTACTGCCTCGGCTCGTGCGATCGCTCTGGCTAGCTGCTATGCCAGTGCAGTCACCTCTGCACTGGGTCCTCTCGAGCTGGAGGCCTCCCCTGTGTCTCTCCTCACTGCTCCCTGCTGGGCACGCTGCATTCATTGAGATCGTCAATGGCTAATCACCAATAATTCAACAAAAATACATTTGTATATAGAAATAATTTAAACACTCACCAGGGTCTCTAGGTCGGCCCGTGTGGCGGCCAGCTGGTCCTCCAGGCTGTGTAGGTGGGCCTGGGTATCTATCACTGTTATGTCCTGCGCATCCTGCATCCATTACATATTAGTCACATGATAGTCACATAAGCATTTGCATTCAATTTAGAAATAAGTGCATTCATACATACCCCTAAGACCCTCATCTGGGGTCGGCCGGCGTATACCTCCCAGTAGCGCCGGAGGTACTCGGAGCTGTCAGTCGCGCGAGAGGTGACTCTAGTCCCGCCTCGCTGCCAGTCGGCGTACTGCTCCTCGAACCGCACTCTCCAGTCGGTCGCCTTTGTACGACCGCGCGTCTTCTTCCCAATGCCCCGTGGCTCGCCGACCTCTACCCACTCCTGGTGGAGGCCTAGCGTCCTCATCACCAACCTAAGCCGTAACGGCTCGATCTCGCTCAGGCAATGAACCCAAAGCTCATGCCCAAAACGAGGTCGGCCCGCTACGACCCAAGGCTGACCCTCGTCTGTCATCCCCTCATAGGGTCTCCACTGCACCTGCATTCATAAACATGCATGTCATCGTTTCATCATCATCATAAATTCAAAATAAATTCAAAAGAAAGATGCATAACATTCATACATACCAGCGAGGGAGGGAAGTCTCGGAACTCTCTCCGCAGCACCCACAACTCGTAGCCGAGTGGGGCCCCGAAGACGATCGGCAGCCAGCGCCGTGCTAGAGGGAAAGCTCCCTCATTTCCAGGCCGTGGGTCAACCCCCCCCATCGGCATGTAAAGATGACTCCAAACCTGCACTCATGCATTGCACTAGTAAGACATTCACACGCATAAAAAAAAATAAATATAAAAGAAAAAGAGAAAAATGTGCATACCTGAAGAAAAGGTGAGAAGCCACTGACGGTCGTCTCTCGTCCTGTCCCCGTGGACAGGTCGGCCATCATATGCGCCAGCAGTGCCGCTCCCCAGGCGTAGCTGCCAACTGCCTCCAGGTCCTCGAGTATCCCTAGGAATCGGCAGTTGATGACGTCGCCCTTTGTCCCGAGCAATAGCCTCCCGAGCAGCAGTAGTAGGAACCTCCTCAAGTCCCGGTCTGCTCTCTCCCTGTCAGCTGGGTCCTGACAGTAGACCGCCCTAGCCCCGTATATCAACCTCTGAGAGAACTGCTCTAAGGTCTCCCCGGACCTATGCCTAGCATCCCCTAAACCCATCACTATAGTAAGGTCGGTGCGGAAGATAGTCCTACACTTGCTAGGCGTCTCGTAGACCATCTCTAGCCCTAGCAACCTCTGGGCGAACTCAGTGTAGTCAGGGTAGGTGATCCCGCTCACAGCCTCTCCATCTACCCTCAACCCAGTGATCCTAGCTACATCCTCTAGGGTGAGAACCATATGCCCCCATGGCATCAAGAATGCCCGGCTAGTCCTGTCCCATCTCTCCCGTAGAACCTGGATAAGTGGTAGATCGGGTCTGACTGGCTCTATGCTAAGGAAGGCCCCAAACCCCATAGCATCTACCCTCGCTCTCTGAAACTCAGGGAGGCCGTAGTATGCTGCCCGGACCATGACCCAGGAGATGCGCATCCTCATCAATCCCTGCATGTAAAGAAAAGAATTTTCACTTAATTATGTTGATTATTCATGCTGAATCTCATTTCGATTGCCTTGGGTTATATTGGTGTTTGATTTTAATTAACGACCATCCTCAGGTCGTAGTTTGTTGAATTAGCGCCCCTGAGGAGGGCGTGGTTCTAAGTGTGTTTTGAATTAGCGACCTATCCTAGGTCGCTGTTATCTAAGAAACGCCTCTGTGTTGAGCGTGATCCTATGGTTAATTTCTGAAATTCCTAAAAATATATTTCAAGTCACGCCCTTGGGTGGGGCGTTTTCCAAATGGGTGCGTTAATTTAATCAGGAATTAATGAATGGACGACCGCTGGTTTGGTCATATGTTGTTGAATTAACGCCCTAGTGGGGGGCGTTGTTTTCAAGTTTTTCAGAAAATAAAAATAACAGCATGCGAATAATTCAGGGAAAATAATTAAAGCATGGAATTAATGGAAATTAACAGCATGATATGAATTTAAATGGGCGACATGCTTTAGGGCGTGTTCTCATGGGGTTAATTATTTTTCAGGAAAATAATTTAATTAACACCCTTGGGTTGGGTGTTTCATTTTTAAAACGTGACGCCCCTGAGGGCGTCTTCTTCTAGGTTGCAGGGTTTATACCCCGAGGGCTATGGAAATTGCATAAAAAATGAAATTAAAATAAAAAAAATGGAATTGGGTTGGGGGCCTACCTTCTTATGCTTGGGTTCTTGTGGTTGGGGCCGTGGCTGACGCGGTCGCCGGAGTTGGCCGGCACGGGGAGGGGCCGCCGCCGTGGGCGGTGGCTCATCACCATCTTCTTCTTCTTCTTCACCGCCCTCACCTTCTTCTCCCTCTTCATTTTCTCCTTCTTCTCCTCCCTCTTCATTTCCTTCGTGGGCCTCTTGGCCTCCTTCAGCTTCATCGCCGGCCGCCACCGCCGGTGCGTTTTCATCCGCCGCCGCGGGAGGGGCTTCCTCCTCGGCGTGGGTGTCTTCGCCCAGGTCAACCACCTCTGGGGCAGTCACACGCTGCCCCTTGGGTGCGCCACCGGCCATCGTCTAGGGCTAGGGTGTAGAAGGGAGAAAGATAGAGAGAGAGAATGAGAGATGGGGGGGTTTCGATTAGGGTTTGTAGAAGAATGGAGAGAGTGGGACGAAGGAGGAAGAAGAAGAGGGGAAAAGGGCTTTTTGCATTCGAAAAGAAGACACGCCTTGATGAAGGGCGTGATTTGTGGAATTGACGCCCATCCCTCTGGGCGTGTTTTGATAATAAGCGACGTTGCTTAAGACGTTATTTCCGTGTGCATGGGGAATGATAACCATCGTCAGACGCATTTAATGGGGTTTCATTGATGCGATGGAAGTAATAATTGTTGTTTATGATTAACGTCTACTCTTGAGGCGTTATTTATATAAAACGTGGCTTTGCTGAAGGCGTTACTTTTGGAATTTCAACGAATACTTTTTGGAATATAAATCGAATTAACGCCTTGTCTTAAGACATTATTCAGTTAACGCCCATATGTGAAGGCGTCAATTATGAGAGATCAATCATTGAAGACGACGTATGCTGAGGCGTCATTTATGGAATTGACGACATTGACTGGGTCGTTATTTGCAACAGAACCGCAGGTTATTGGAAGATTTGATCAGAATCATTGTGTTATGGCTCAATCAGAATAGCATCGTTGTTATTATAAGAAAAAGATTACATTGCTTCAATGAGCCATTTTGGGCCTCAAGCTTCTTAAAGCAATTACATAAGACTTCCACTATTCTCTGTCTTCTTCTAAGCTTTCCACAGGATGATGAGCCTTGTTGATTTTCCACAGAGCTTGGATAGTTGTGCACTCTTCTCCATCTTCATTGCTGCCGAGGTCCCGTGTCTTGATCGGAGGAAGATGAGATGGATCTTCAAGCATTTGTCGTGGAAGCCCAAGTTGAAGAAGGCACCGATGTGAGTTGTACAAGATGAATTCCGAAGCGCCTATAAGTCGAAGGTCCGTCCCGGGAGAAAATCTTGCACGGAGCTCTTGAGTCTTGAGTATTCCCAGGGCGCAAGTGAAAAGGTTCTTTGGCATTACTTTGAGGTGCTCTCTCCATTCCGCTCTCTTCTTGATTTGAGGAATCCGGTTTGTCACTCTATTGCTTATCCCAAGTGAACCGGTCATATAAGAGAGTGGGCTTTTTGAGAAGATTCTCGAGGATTGTTGGGCTTCGTCACATGGATCGAACTTGAAGTGGAGATCTACCCAACTAGAGAGTGCTAGCATGCATCCGTAGATGGGCCTTCCCATCGCTGCCGAGGTTAGCCCGCTATAGAGGTAGGCTAGAATAGCCGGTCCCACTCTATCTCCTTCCCATAGGCTCACCACGGCACTTAATTGTGCCTCTTCTAGAAAATCCTCCGTGGATAGGAATAGGAGTGCTCCTGCCAAGCACACCATGAAGGCTTTTGCTACCCGCTCTATCTCTTCATCTTCTTTGGCTTGATCTGCTCTCTTGTACACCCATGAGGCGAGCTTTAGAAGGTTGATTCCTTTAGTGGCTTTGATCTGATTCACTAGGTTGGGGTTAGGAATCAAGCTTGTTAATAGTTCATGAGAGGAGATTGGTTTTGGCATGATGGTCATCTTCTCCTCATCTCCTTGCTTCATTCTCTTTAAGCCTAAGATCATCTCTAATTCTTCCAATAATACGGTGGCTTCGAAGGTTGAGAAAAGGAAGGTGTGGGTGGAAGGGTGCCATATTTCAACTAGAGCTCCTATGGCAGCCTAATCAAGGTGAATTTGATCATAGTGTTTGGCCTGAGTAATTAAGCCTAAAAGATGCCATCTTGTTAAATAGACTCTCATGTCTGAAGAAAATTTGGAGAGTATAAGAGGCAGCCACTTAATTTTTGTAAATCTCCTTGCTCCTGGGACATTCGGGTAGTCCTGTGGAAGAAAGAAAGGAAGAAGAATGCATAGGAAAGAAGGATAAATGAGCATGCAGAAGAGAAGAACATTTAAGACAAGGGTGGAAAAGAACAGAAGGATTTTATCTCTACCTGATTCATGGAAATTCTACTGCTGATATGCCCGTTAATATCGGTTAGCCTGGGAGTGGAGGACTTGGACCTCTTAATCGCCCTCTCCATTTTCGGTTTGCAGGAAGAAGCTCGGACGGTTGCGGTGCCTGCAGAAGAACAGACAGAAGAAGTAGCAGAAGAACAGAGCTCCGAAGGTTGCTTTGATTGATTTGAGAAATTGCCTTCCCTTTATAGAAGTTCGGGGAGTCTTAAGGCTGTTCGGAGTTAGCAAGTTTATGGCTACTAGGACTGGGTTTAGCTTTCGAATCGGAAACGGAAGTTTATGCTTAATTAACGCCTTCAATTAGGGCGTCAATTGTTGAATTGATGACCTTACCGAGGTCGTGTTTTGTGTAACGCCCTTGAGAGGGTCGTTTTCTTCGTGAACTCTCGGTGCATTTCATGCCTCAGTAAAAGGCGTGTTTCTTCTTTTGACGCCCACATTCTAAGACGCCTTTCATGTTTTGACGCCGTTCAGTCCAGGCGTGAATATGTGAGCTTATGAATTTGCTTCCCTACATGCTCTGATGAACTTAAGTGCTATTATTTCATTGGAATTTTATATTATTTAGCACTTATGATCATGTCATACTTTGAATTGAAGATTATTCATATTGAAATTATGGGAAGACTAATGAACTTTCAAAGTGCAGAAGATTGCAGGTTTCAAGATGCCAGGATCACTGTTGGAGTAACATCTTGTTGTAAGCATTATTACTATATGATATTTCTACGCTATTATAGCATATCAAGGACCTTGTGGTTCTGATGAACCTGGAACTTGAGTTCCCCTTCACCAAAAACAGTGATAGTTCCAGGAGAGTCTTGATCACACGGATAGGCCGTTGAGTCGTTGAAGGTCTGGGACGATGGTTCCACTTTCTGGGTTGATACGCGGACAAACGGGCTTCGGATTAGTGTCAGCTTAGAGATCTGGATTCTTGACCAAATCTGGATGGCTTAACAATATTATCCTTGATTATTTTTTATCTTTTAGTTTGTTTTATCTTTTTTTTAGCCCAGCATGCATCATGTAGGACTTTGAGCTTCATGCTGAAAATCTTCATATTATGGCAATAATGAAGGTCACTCGTTCCTGATTGAGTCGACATGAGATATTCCATTCCAAATTGAGTACTTTATTCTCTTTGAAGCCGCTTAGGCTGATTCCTTGAAAATGTCCCTTTGTTGGGTCTCCATCTCAATTTCCCTTTATTTTTCTGCAAATCCACCTTGGTTGTAGCACGTCCACGTTGGCTGGTAACCGCTCTCCAATGGTGTCTCCTTATCGTGCCGCGCGCACATTTTTACTTGCTTAGTTTAGTCTCTTTATCCAGCAAATCGATGCTTTCTTGGAATCACTCGGAGTTGTTTCACTTTGAATCTTGGAAAGATTTCTAATGCTTAGTGTCTGAGGCGTGTCACATCACACCTTGGCATCTACTTATCAGTTTGCTCCACTTCATTCCGTTTGTTGCACTTTCACTCCATTTTCGTCTCACTCCCTTGCAAAGCAGACGCCAAGGCGGGACAGCTGTAGACACGCCAAAATTGACGCTATGTTGATCAAATCTCATGTCACTATGTTGACGGCCCAAAGTGAACTTCAATATATTCATAATATGAAGTTTTTCTTTTCTTGTGTGGTTTTGATTTGTTCTTGCATTTTTGTGATTTGCGACCTGAAGAAGGGCGTGTTTTAAATAGCGACCTTATCTAGGGCGTGCTCTTAAGAAAGGACGACCAAATGTGAGGGCGTCAATTCCTGGTATTATCCAGTTTCAAAATAAAATTCCAATTATTGATTAACGTCCTTCCTCAGGGTGTGTTTTCAAGTAACGCCTTCATTTCAGGCGTTTTCTCATAATTTTCAAATAAAGTAAGTTTTATTGCCAAAATTTAATCCAAGAAGTGACGCCCTTAATCATGGTCGTGTTTTGAGTAACGTCTTTATGTAGGTCGTCAATTTGTGATTTGACGCCCTTCTGAAGGTCGTGTTTCACCTTTCCGTGTTCTGCTTAAACTCAACTTTCCTGGAGAGTTCCCTGCCTCCGTTGGTCTCCTTGCTCGAATTGGAACTAGAGTCCTGCCTTCTTTGATCATTGCCTATCCTTATCTTCCAAATTTGAGTTTATCTTCGATTGAAATCCTATAAAAGGATGCTCTGGTCGATCTTGGCAGAGGTTAGAAACGAGTTACTAGATTGGCAGGTTAGGTTACGAGATTAGACAAGATCAGAGTTACAGAGGCTCTTCATCTTCTTCATCTGCTTCCTCTGCTTCCCCTTCTTCCTATTAACCGCGTCGCCTGTGGTTTCCCTTTACTGTCGTCAGGGACAGCAGGGTTTATTTTGTTTATTTTGTTTGTGTTATTTTGTCTTCATAGATCGATCATCACGTCCACTGTGTTCTTTTCTCTTTTTACGTTAGCTTCATCATATCTTCTCCTTCCCTATCTCTTTAGGGGTTTTAAAACAAAAATAAGGTGCGCATGCTTTGTTTTTTTTTCATCTTCATATCATCTTTGGAATTGATACTACGTGCACATGGCTGATCCACTTCTTGTTTTTTTTGTCTTTTTTGCAAGGGTAATCAATAAAGAAAAACCCCCTTCATCGGCCCGCCGATTGAAGGAGGAGGAGGAATTCACAATCCAGCCCGCGTTCTATTTTTCACCAGGTATTCGCGATCTTCTTTGTTTCTTCTTGAGGTAACCCCTCTGGCGATCACCCTCCTTAGTAGCACCACGTGCTTCTCTTTTTTCCTTATTATATCATCATCTCCCCTTATTTTTATTATGCTTTCTCATATTTAAATTCCTCTTCATCATGTGTGGATTTATCACGATCTACAAGGGCAACCGCCAAGATGTTCTCTGCTCTTGAGATGTGCACTATCTCGAAATGAGAGAGACCTGAAGAGGCCCCTTTGGTCTTCTAAAGGTATTTCATCATGGCAGGTTCTCGAGCCTTGAATTCCTCGCAAACTTGGCTGGCAACCAGCAAGGAATGCATATATGCGCAGAGGTGAGAGGCTCTGAGGTCCTTTACCATATGGATGTTGGACAACAATGCTTCATACTCGGCCACATTATTCATGGCCGGGAAGTTGAAGCATAGGGCATACTGTAGCTTGACTCCGTCAGGGGACAAGGGGACCAAACTTGCACTGCTTCCACTCATACATGAGGACCCATCTACATACTCCTCCCAAGCAAGTATGGAGGAGTGCACAGTGTTGCCTAGTACATGGCTTAACCCAGAGGAGGGTGAATGGGTTCTTAAAATTTGATCGTGATAAACATTAGTTAGATCGGTGTGCGATAGAAAAATTGTACTTTAAATGCATGCGGAATGAAACTTAAGTGCAGTAGACAGAATATCAGTCACACAAAAGGACACAGAGATTTTTTTACTGGTTTGGCCCTGACCTTAGCTAGTCCTCAATTGTGGGACGCACTCAATTTCATTTATATTATCATATCGTATCGTCATTATATAGTTATATCATTTATCGGTTTATTAAGTGTGAGGGCGTGCCAGTCACGTATGTGACGATATGTTCAGGCTTCGAGATTGGAGTTGTCCGAATCCTACGGTGCACGCCGTCTGACTAATCATACGATTGTGGATATCGGGTCGGGACTGGAGACCCGCCATGCCATAAAGGTCACGACGTTAATTACATCCCCTTGGAGAGGAGAAAATCTTTGATTAATTGCCAAGATAAGGGGCCTCATGGCCTAAAAATCAATTTTCATAAAGCGAGTGGAAGAAATGTCAGGGAGCATTAAAATCCCCCATATTAGGGTGCAAAAGGGTATTTGAAATCATGTCGGTCGTATATCAACCATTTCATATTCGGACTAGCGTCCGGGTCGAAAACATCGTGAAGATATGTGTAACATCAGGACATACGTATGCCAGAGTACGGCACATTTAATATTTGGAAAAATAGAGAAATTCAGTTAAATCCTGATCAAAATGGTTCAAATTCAGCGGGTTATTGGCCCGGTGCGAAGTCAGGTTATGACCATATTGGGGGTAACCCCCGGGGTTGAGCATGCCTCGCAAGGGTATCTTTGATATTCCCTTCTCATAGGGTCAAGGGGGAGGAACCTCGGATAAACGCCATTTGATCTCTTAACGAGGATGGTTTTTAGGTTCATCATTTTTGTTGATATCCATGGTTGGTCATTCATTCTTTTATTATTGCTTTGTTGATTTTGGTTTATGTTGATTTTTTTTGTTTGTGTTTCGTTGTTGTTCTTTTCTCTTTTTTTTTTGAAATGGGGAGTTTGGTCGATCGAAAATTCAGTTCGGTCGACTGATCCTCCCAGGGATGGGGACCGGCTGAAAGGAGTCGACTCCCTAAGCATGGGGTGTTGACTCCACAACTTATCAGTCGACCGAAGCAAGAGTTTGATCGACCGAACCCAGCAGCCAATACAATTTCAGTTTTCTTTGTTTGGGTTGTCTTGCCTTCCTATGTATGTATGTATGTATATATATATATATGTATGTATGTATATATATATATATATTTGTAATTCATCCATCAAGGAAGTTCATCTGTTATCTTCATTCATTCATCACTTATGGGTTGATACATGAGGATGCAGTTTTAGAATTTACATATATGCAAATGGGATTTTGGAGTTCATGCATACAGATGTATTTCTGAACTCATGCGAGCATATGCACTTTTTTTTGAACTCATGCATGGAGTGTGCAATTCTGAATTCATATATGCAATAAATGGTGTATCTTCATCATGCATTTCATTTCATTTTTTTTATCTTGCTTTCTTTCTTTCTTTTCTTTTATTTGATTTGCCTTATCTTTTTATTTTCTTATTGCACATGGGCCAAGATCATGCATGATGCGTATGCAGATGTGTGCATCAGAAAAGGGGGCAAGTGGATCATAACAGAGCACTGGAGAGCCCAAATATTTATGTTATTCACCAATGCACAAGGGCATCGATCTATAGCTCCAAAGGGATGCGCGCAAAGGCATCAACTTACAAATCCCTATGCTTATCATGCAGAAGTTTAATCATGCAAATGCAAATTTGATATTTTCTATTAAGAGATCCTAAGGGGTTATCATGTAGATCTCAAATGTGTGAGGGGGGGTTTGATTAAACACCCCAAAGGCCTGCAAAGGGATCATCAAGTGAAAATTATCATGCACATGAGGGTTGATTCATCTCTGAAATTCAGTCATATGCCATGAACATGCATTGTTCCTTTATTTATTATTATTATTATTATTTTGGTTGCTCTGTTGTTTCTCTCCTCTTTTTCTTAGATGGGAACAAGGGCCCAGGGGGCAAGTCGACTTGCTCCCTAGGAACAGAGAGGATGAGGTGGACTGGAGGGAGGGCAGGTCGACTTGGGGCTGTCCCAAGTCAACTTGACCCTAGCCAGAAGTAGATTTCTACTTATGGGATCAGGGGCAAGTCGACTTGGGGTTAGCCCAAGTCGACTTGACCCAAGCCAGAGGTAGATTTCTGGGTTTTTTTCTTCTTTGAGATAGCATTAAATGCAATAATGCATGCTTTGATGATCGTGCAAGGTATAATTGTTTTTGTGCAAAATGCAATGAGGACTTCAATCATGGTTATAAAAATCATGACATGGGTTCTTATGTAATAGGTATCGTGGAAATGCAATCCCTTCTTTGGTCTTTCTTCTTCTTTTAGTTTTTTTTTATCATAGAGCAGACTGGACCCCAAAGGGTGGTCAGACAGAATTGGTTATAAAAGGGCTCAACCCGGCTTTCTGAAGAGAACTATAAATGCTTAAATGCAATATGCATATGCAATTTCCTGCTAAGAGGATCTTTGATCTTCTGAATTTTATCTGAACATGAATTCTTCATATGTCCCTGGAGATTCACATATGAAACACATGTATGAAAGCATTCCTATGCATGATACTTCAATGAAGATCACGAGTAACCTCAGAATGAGGGGTTAGATACTCATGGGGTCTTGTGTGCATTTAGAAAAAACTACCCACTAAGCAAAGCATGCATGAAGATGCTAATGCTATTTTAGTGGAAGCATGCCCTTTGTGATTGTTTCATGAAGGTTCCATGAAGTTTTATTATATCTCTGCGATCTTGACAGAAATTTTCTCCACAGAGGGGGGGTCATTCAAATGCACATCTACTCTTCCCCCCTTTTTTTGGAGAGGAATATCAATTGCTCATGAGAAAAATGCATGCTATGTGCTGATGCTCATGTAGAATTGTTATTTTGATCCGAGAATCTGATCCCATGCTCTTTGTTTATTTTTTTTACCTTATTCATCAGAGTTTCAACATGTTTCTAAATTTGAGATGATGATTGGATTCTTCTCATGCTTGGTGCCCATTGGTTCATAGGGATTTTTTACTTAGTCCAGTCACCCTTTTGCATTTTCATTTCTGATGTGACACAACCTAAGACTTAGGCAAGCAAGCACATTCACAATCAAAAGGGCCAATTTTGGGCCGCCGCTCTCCCGTCGCTCACCCAAGCCCGGGGTGACTTGGCGATGTCAAGTGGAGGATGTGGGGTTGGGCCCTTGCTGGTAGAGGGCCAGCAAGGCCAAGATTTGATTCCCAATGGAAGTGGAAGCCCAATTCGATGGGGCCGACAAAGTGCCGAAGGCACCGGTTGCAATCTTCCCACGGTGATCACTCAAGGCAACGGGGCTTGAGGATCGAGCTCTCACTCGCATAACCAGCGGAACTAGAACTAATATTGAAAGACAAGTACTAAATGGAGTGAGGTGTGAGCACTTACTCGACCGGTTTGAAGAAACTGGTCCCGCTCGGAGACGAGGGCGAGCGGGGAGGCGAGTGGATCCCCACACGCCGCGGCGGTGTAGCTTGACCTGCCCACACAAGTTACAACACTACACCTCTCACAGGATGGGGACCTTGGGGTGGGGGTTAATGGATTACAACCAAAACTACCTCCGCACAGGGAGGGGCCTTCAGTCGGCCAAGCGGGGAGGGGAAACTAGGGCTAAAAGTAATGAAGAGATGAAGACACCGGTTCTGCCTACTCTCTCTGAACAGGGACAGATAGTCCATGTTGCTGCTGCAGAACTTGCTCAAGAATTTTTCTGTTGAAGGGACCTGTGGGAAACTCTTCGAGACTGGTACTGGAACACCTCTGAATTTTGTTGAATTCTTCTGGAGTCGCTGCTGGCCTCGGCGGAGGTTCGAACAGAGCACCAGATTCTCGGACTGGCAGCTTCATACTTCTAACAGCAGGTTGCAGAGGACGCCCCGACAGCTCCCGAACTCGGAATCAAGCACCGTCGGAGCCGTTGAAACCGTGGATGAGTCCTCTTCGCATAAAAACTGACGGAAAAGTCAAAAGATGCCGGAGCAAACCTGGAGGCTCTGAACAAGGATGACTGGTCAGTGCAAACTGTGGGTAGCAGAACTGCGCAGCTGAGGGAGAAAAATGATAACTCTGGATCACGAACGCCGATTGAAGATCCGTTTCTTGATTCTGAAAGTAGACATGGCGATGAAGAACTTTGCAGAAGAGCTCTTGAACTGATTCTTCTGGGGTTTGTCGTGGCAGAGCTTCTACTCAGGATCAGGTCTTCAGTAGAGGCACCACTGTGCAGTGGTGGGAAAATAGACCTCCCGGGCAGCTCGGAGCTCGGATCGGGACGAGACCACCGCTGTTGCGAAGGAGACCAGTAGACGCTTCCAACGATAGCTCTTGGATCTTCAAACTCATCCGGAGGAAGTCGTGGCGGCCGATACAAGTTGTTGGTTCACCTGTAACCCTTGGACAGCAAACTGCAACTTCGAAGTAGCTTCCAATAACCAAGAGAGAAGAAGGGGAAGGGGGTCTATGGTGAAGGGGAGGTGGATGAAGGGTGGAGGGGGATTGAGGGGGAGTTGTGGAGGGTGTCTAAGGGTGGTGGAGAGGCTGGTGAAGGAGAAGGGTGCAGATGTTGTGCTGGTTCAGCCAAAAGGGGAGGATGAGAGGAGGGTGGGAGGTGAAGTGGAGGGTGAGGGGTGGAGGGAAGGAGGGGGGCGAACTTGGCCAAGGGGAAGGGGAGAGGGGCGGCCAAAGCTTTGGAGGGAAGGGGTTTCAAAATTCAAATGGGCCTAGGAAGTTGTGGGATTGTGTGGGGAAGAGGGGTGAGTGTGTTGGAATGGGGAAGATAGTGTTGGAATGGGGGAAATGCTACCTTGGAACTAGGGGGTGGAATAATGGTGGCTATGGGAAGTGGAGGGACTTTAATGGGGTAGGTGGGGGTTGGAAGTTGGGAGGGAGTAGGAGGAGAGAGAGAAAGGGGTGAACCCCTTAGTGGAGGAGAGAGTGGAGAGAGAAGAAGGGGGGGTGGGGACTCTCTCACCCTAGGGCTTCTCACCCAATTGGATTCTCTCCATTAAACTAAGCTTTGAACTCTCAAATGGCATTTTTCATTGATTGATTCAATAAGTTGAAATGGTTGGAATGGGGTCCTATATATAGGAAACCCACATTTCTACAAAAGTCCCTGACAATTGACTCAATGACAAATAACTGAGGGGGTAGGGGAGAGCCCTTGGGCCAAGCCCAATGAATTGGGCCCAATAGCTAACTAGACAACGTAATGACACTCAAACTTAGAGAAATGAACACAAGACCTAGGAACATGACTCAAATAAAAGGGAAAATACATCAAATGACTCAAATAAAAATTACATAGGACTCAAAATTAAATGACTAGACCATGCCGGATGCAACCGGGGCGAGGAGACGAGCGGTGAACGTGGGCATGGGAGGTGATGTCCCCATCATACTCCCGGGGTGCGGAGAACTCGACTCCGTCGAGTAAGTGTCCTTCCATCCTTGGAGGGTGTAGAAGTGGTACTACCCTCAAGTCTTCCGAACGAGACCGATCCATCCACCTGCCGAGATAGCGCTCGTATATCTTGCTCCTAGTGGTAGTGACCTGTTCATCCAATATTCGTTCAGTGCGCTCACGCTGGGCTCTCTTGGCTGGTGGACTCTCCTCACGGGTGGGTGCTCTCTCAATGGAGGGAATAGGCTCAATATCCTCACTAGGTACCACTGTGGGTCCCTTGTATGACACTAGGTCGGCGACACTGAATGTGGGACTTACCCCATATTCCTCGGGGAGATCTAACTCATAGGTATTTACACCAATGCGCCTCAGGACCTGGAAGGGACCAGCCCCACGTGGCTTCAATTTGGAGATGGCTCCCGGGGAGAGCCTCTCCGTCCTTACCATCACAAAGTCACCCTCATGGAATTCTTGGTGACGTCGATGAGAGTCGGCTCGCCTTTTATAAGTCACATTCTTCTTGCTAATGTGCTTGCGGATCTCTTTATGCAATGTTGTGAATGCAGACATTCTAGGGGTGATGGGTGGACCTGGGCAATCAAAAGTAGACCTATCGTGTAATGATGCAGTGTAGACTTTGGTTAGCCTAGGTGGGCCGGGGCACCCGTAGGTGGCCCTATCATGCAAATTTATGATAAATATTGGGGGACCCGGACATCCGTAGATACCTTTGACATGCTTAAGACCCATGATGAATGAAGGTGGACCATGACATCCAAATATTGACCACTCATACTTTCTACTTGACATGTGGGTGATATGAATGAATGGACCCAACATAGTGTTCATGCCAAGGGGTGTGGTACGCCTAGACACATGCATGCTTTTCCCAAAGGTGACTTCCATGTGTATAGGTGTGGGACAACCTTTGAACTCCCATTGGAAAGATCGAATGGATCTAAGAAGGTGTTCATCATGGGGTGGGGCACAACCTTATTACCTAGGGATATGTGGCCCAAGGTCATGGCTCCCAAGGTGTAACCCGGGTTTAGGATGGGGTGGATTGGATCAAACATGGTGGGTTGGGATAGGGAAAGGTGGGTGGTGGATAAGGTGGTTGGGTCCCATGGGTTCTTTGACCCCCATTGGAAGGGATCAAAGGGATCATAAAAATGGTTATCGAGGGGGAGGGGCCCTATGTCCTCAAGATCCTCAAGTGGTGGTGGGTCATCCTCCTCTAATGAGACAATTGGGCCGAAGTTCTTTTGAGTGGGTCGACCATGAGGGAAGGGCTTGACTTTCCACTCGATATAAGAAGCTCCAAATTGAGGAGAAGGTCGGGCTCCTCGGGTGTGGGGAGGAATAGAAGGAGGTCACTAGTGTAGCATCCAATGGTGCAAACCGAGGTGATAGACCCGACACAAAGGTGTAGGAGGTCAAGGCTCCTAGATTGGTGGGCCATGGGGGTCAACAAGCCGGTCAACTCATATTGCCAAGCTAAGCCCTTGAGAAGGTCCTCTAAGGTTTCCACTTGGTAGGATGTTTGGATTATGGTGTGATAGGAGGAGATGTGCACTATGGGAAGGTTTTCCTTTATGGAAAGGCAATCGTGGGCCGTGATCTCTCTTATTGGGCTCTTCTTTAGCCAACTAATAAGGGGTTCCTCTAAGATGAGTTTGGCCCTAACTAGAGAGGGTGGTGTAAGGTGAAGGTCACCATGTGATGCTTCTTCTTCTTCTTGGTCATGGGTTTCCTCCAAGGTAGGGAGTGGGTTTGGGGTGTTCACCACTATTGGATCGGGTATGGGTTCCTTCTCTAAGGTGGTGAGAGGGTCTTTTGGTGGTATGGTGATGAGGGTTGGTGTATGGCGCACCCGGGGTGGAAGGTAAAGGGAAACTTGGTTTGGGATAGGGAGGGGAAGTAGTGGGGGACTAGGACATGGGAGTTTTGGGGGAGGGAGTGAGAGATGGGTTGGTTGGGGTGGCTTGGGTTGGCCGGTCTTGGGGGGAGTGTCCCTTATAGGGAAAAATGGAGGGGTAGGGGTGGTCCTTATTGGGGAAACTTGGTTAGTTAGGGGTCTCTTCCCCTTAGGATCGGCTAGTTGTGGGGGGGTGGAGGTGGGGGCCAATTGGGTTTGGATGGTGAGGTTTGTGGAAGGAGGTTTTGGTTGGGGTGTGGGGATCCTCATGGGATTTGGTGGAGAGGTGGCTGCTTGGTTTATTTGGGTCTTAAGGGAAAGGACTTGGTCGCGAAGTGTAGCTATGATGGTTGAGAGGTGATTTGTTGGGAGTGGTGGGGGTGGAGACCAAAGGGCGGTCTCAAGTTGTCCGGGTGGGGATGGAGGAGTGGTAGTGCTCCTCGGGTTAGGGGTGCTTGAGTAGGAGGGGTGGGAATGTTTGGGGATGTAGATCTTTCTAAGTTATAGCTTCATCTCTTCCCATGAGTGAATAGGTTCTTGGCTTCCAACCCTCCTTAAGCCCTCTATGTGTTCCCACTTACTCTTGGCTTGACCCCGAAGTCGTCCCTTGGCCTTTCGGACTCTCGCCGGTCCATATACCCAAGTTTTGTCGAAGTACTTTTCTATGGTAGCCTCCCACCTAAGATAGTCACTAGAATGTGATCCGTCAAAGGTAATATCCCTATCTAGGATGAAGTCTATGGGTGGTGAGTAGGCTAAGTAGGTGGCCATGATGTTCGGTGGGGATCAATGCAAGGGTCGGATTGATGATGACACCAATGCAAGCATGCCCTAGGACTTGACTT